>OY757014.1:47716329-48316329 GCA_963580285.1 Lucinisca nassula | reverse complement strand
TACACACACTCAAAGACAAACCATAACGAAAATAAACCGCGACAGAAGAACCGCCTTGGAATGGTCAGTGAAAAGAATTTCACTGGAGGGACGCAATCGACTGCAAAAAAAAAAAAACAAAAAAAAAAAACACTGAAACGCTGAAGCAAACAAAAACCAACAGTTAAAGTCCGATTGATCCGACCAGAGATCAGGCACCAATCAACATAAAATTTAGTTCAAATTTTCAGTAAGCCTTTACGCTGGAATCGACGAGCTGATAAGGCCCGGAACGGGGCCAATTTTTACCTCAGGGGCATGATTGGCAGGATTTATGTAGTTGATCACTAGACGTTGCTACATACTAAATGTCTAAGCCCTAGGCCTTATCGTAGCACAGAAGAAAATTTTTGAAGTGTTTTCCCATTATAAGTCTATGGGAACTGATAAGCCACAGGCCAGTTTGTAACCCAGAGGCATTGATTGGCAGGATTTATGTAGCTTACCACTAGATGTTGCTTTATACTAAATATCTAACCTCTGGGCCTAATGGTATTAGAGAATAACATTTTTGAACTGTGTAAGTCTATTGGAGCTGATAAGCCCCGGGCGTGGCCAGTTTGGACCCCAGGGACATGATTGGCAGGATTTATATAGGGGCTGCCAGACTTTGCTACATACTAAATAGCTAAGCCTAAGATTTTTGAAGTTTTTTTTTTTCAATTAGAAGTCTAAGGGAGCTGCTACGCCCCGGGGCGTGGCAATTTTGGATCTCAGGGACATGACTGGTTGGATTTATATAGAGGACCTCTTGACGTTGCTTCATACCGAATATCTAAGCTGTATCAATGTGGGCCCCAGGGACATTATTGGCAGGATTTATGTGGCTGTCTACTAGACTTTGCTACATACTAAATATCTAAGCTCTGGGCCTTATAGTTTCAGAGAAGAAGAGTTTTGAAGTTTTCCCATTGTAAATTTACGGGAGCTGATAAGCCCTGGGGCGTGACCTATTTGGATCCTAGGGGCATGATTGGCTGGATTTATGTAGGGGACCACTTGACGTTGCTTCATACTAAATATCTAAGCACTGTGCTTGATGGTTTCAGAGAGTTTGTTTTTAAGTTTTCCCATTATATTAGTATATAGGAGCTATATGTTGCCATGGAAACCAGAATTCCAACCGATCAGCCCGAAAACCATATACAACCCCCCCCCCCCCCCCCCCTGCCTGATAATGCTTCAAGTGAACACAAGACTGGCCATGGGGTATCAGATATATACTTATTTGAAATTGTGGACAGATGACGGACTGACGGACGGACGACGGAGTACTTGGATACTAACACCTCACTAAAAACTTTAAAAAAAATCCTTCTCAAGAACCGCTGTGCCGATTTCTTGAAACTTCGTATGCACCTTCAGGTGACTGAGAACTACAATATTTTATGAATAATAACCCCAGGTTGACCTTGACCAATTTATCAGTATCAAAGATCATAGTCACTCAGATGTGGAAAAAGAGCGACCAAATAATATCCAGGGCTCAGGGGAGCCATCAGGTCCTCATGTTCCTCTTATTACCCGTACCAGCAACAGAACCCGAAACCGATTAGAGCTGCAGTAGGATAACACTTGTGCGGCATAGTGCATTTTTCTTATCTCCGAAATGGCTACTTTTCTGGTGAAAATCCATCATAGTTTTCTTATTTATACTGCAAACATAGGTTGTGGGTGCTCGTTAGAACCGCCTCATTGAGGCGGTTCTAACGACAGCCCACAACCTATGTCTTGGAGCAGAAATAAGAAAAATAGTTAATACCCACGTGAACCCCAGTTTTCTCTTTATAAAGTGGGGTTTAAGGGGGTTTTCATTTCACGGACTTGTTCACGTGATGTGGAGCCTTACAGTAGGAGAGTTGCTAAGGCCGTCGTCAAGATTTTAATTTTTTGTAAGCTTCCGCGAAAGGGATTATTTTTTTATAGCAAAAATAATTGTGAAATCGGAAGCTACTTCCGGTCATTTTAACATAAGCATACAGTCGTCAGAAATGATAAAATTAGCATTCAAAAGCACAAATGAAAACATCAACACTTCCTAAAACGTTTCATTACTTTATTTATGGTTGCCACTGAAATGGAACGTTTCCGAAGCTTCGTTTATTAAGTAACCCATATTTTTAAACAAACTTCTGGTCAAACAGTACCGGTCAGTTATTTTGGAATAAAAAATGGTCAGAAAAAATTTTGGTTCAGATTTTCCTAAAATGTTTGTTATACATTATTCTGTCTTCCAGCTGAGTATCTACACGAAAGTAAACACAGTAATGGAAATGTTGACGTCAGAAGTTGGGTCAATATTTGACCTAGTCGCAACGCTTGCACACACAGATTTTTAAAATAGAGCAAACCGGGGGATTGGTTGCGAAGAAAAGTTATTCAAAATTTAAACGCTGAAAGAAGGCGTGTTTTGTCAAAATACGTTATGAACCTTGGTTGTTAGACCACAACTACACTAACTGCCTCTGGATTGCTTTATTTTTGTCGGTAAGTTAAGCAGTTTCACACTTTGATACGGCAACTGAGGAAATGGTCAAATATGACCGACTCAGTATAAGAAGATAAATAGATAGACAGAAGCCGTTTGTGAACACGTAGATCAGAATCAGAATTTTACTGGTGTCACATCCTTAGACAATCCTTCACCAGATCCAGTTTAATCCTATGCAAAACGCATCACTGGTACGATTCTCTCTTTCTCTCTCTCTCAAAGTCTATCTGACGGCATTGTATCTGTCGGTATTCCATTTAAATACTGCAGCCAGTGAGTGGTGGTGACTGCTATATGTTCGAGCCTTCAGAAAATTGGGCTGCATGAGCTTCTGCGCCGAGCTGAAACAACCGACCGAACTTTTGTGCTGGTGTAAAACCGCTTTGGGGGGGGGGGGGGGGGGGGGGCAAATGACTTTTAAACGTCGATGCAACATCATGTTGTTGCATCGACGTTGATACGACGTTGCGTAAACGTTGTGTGCCCGCTGGACAAGCGGGTACTTGGGGTGGTAGTCTTTAGATGTCATTTCATCTCAATGTTGGGTGGGGCAAATGACTTTTAAACGTCGATGCAACATCATTCTGTTGCATCGGCGTTGATTCGACGTTGCGTAAACGTTGTGTGCCCGCTGGACAAGCGGGTACCTGGGGTGGTAGTCTTTGGATGTCATTTCATCTCAATGTTGGGTAGGGCAAATGACTTTTAAACGTCGATGCAACATCATTCTGTTGCATCGACGTTGATACGACGTTGCGTAAACGTTGTGTGCCCGTTGGACAATCTGGTACCTCGGGTGGTAGGCTTGAGATGTCATTTCATCTCAGTGTTGGGTAAATAATGTATACCCCTATTTTTTGTTTGATTGATTGATTTGAGGTTAACGTCCCCGTCAACACTATTTAGGTCATTTTGGAGACATTGCTTCAATGCTTTAGAAGCCTCCGGGGTGTAGTGGTTACCCTACTCGCCTTGTAAACCAGGGATCGCAGGATCGATCCCGGGCTTCTCCAGACTTTCGCACATGATTACTGATAAACCGCTGAGAGAATCTAAGCCTTCCCAGCAAAGCGGTACGAGTCGGCCCTAACATGCTTATTTACCCTAATGGTTTCATTGGGCGGCAGGGCTTGAGATGTCATTTCACCTCAATGCCGGGTAAAAGTCCCACAAAATTGGAAGCACCGTCCTCAAAATGACCTTTACAGTGTTGACTGGGACGGTTAAACCTCCAATCAAACAAACTCTCTCTCTCTCTCTCTCTCTCTCTCTCTCTCTCCTCTCTCTCTCCTCTCTCTCCTCTCTCTCTCTCTCTCTCTCTCTCTCATGATTGAGCTGCAGTGACAACTAAAATTAAGCATCGTTGAGCAAACGTGATGGAAATTTAATGTTATTTGTGTTTCGAGGTGGATGGGACAAGTTGAAACTTAGGCTGCGCGTGAACTGGCAATTAACAGAGTAAGGTGCTCATTCTGTCTACATTGTTAGTCTACATTATTATTTGATCTGATTAGTAGATGGGCAAATAAGTTAGTATTGGTTTTTCGTATATGACGTCAGTACAAATGTATACGTCATATGTTTTTGTTGTTGTTGTTGGCAATATACATATTATGGCATGAAGATGCGTATATTGGCAGACTCTTCGAGGCTATTTTTGACACAAATGGAAAAATAAAGTAAACATCGGGAGTTCGGATTTACTGGCAAAACCTGATGAACTGCAGGCGGGGTAAACAAATCAGTAGCTGGAGAAATACTACAGGGTTAGTCTTTTCGTCTTGTTATTTTCCTGTGTTTACAGCCATGTTGGATGGCTTTTTGTTCCTGTTCAACGACCGGAAGTAGTTCGTTTTTTTTGGAATAAAAAATGGTCAGAAATAGATTTTCCTGAAATTTAACCCAGTTGCAGATTATTCAATTTCCGATTTAATGATTATGGTGAAAAATTTCCAGTTTATCGCTAAATATATTAATTTTTGTCTTTTCTGAACCCACTGAAACGACCCAGATTTTTCTCAAGTTTACCGCATTTTTATACACACTTTTTGCTGAGAATGGTGTTTGTGTGGTATTTCATCGGAAAGAAATGTACACAAAGTTTCATATCTGTCTATTTTTCAAAGGTGAATTTTATCAAAACAGGTTATGTCAAGAGCATGAAATTCTGACTGGACAGGCATTTTCATCTTTGAATTATAGTCCCATCGAATTTTTTCTCGAGAAAAATGTTTTTAAAACTACATACGCCGGCCTCTGAGATTCGCTACTGTTACTGTTTAGTGAATAGATTGCTAGTGATGAGTCAATGACCAAAGGCCAGTTCTTCAAAACTAACGACGCTGTTAGTTAACGTATCGTTAAAACTTTAATCATTCAATGTGGCAATTATACTTATATTTTTGCTGAATAAATGTGAGCAGCTATGCAAAAGCTGCTCACATTTTTCAGCAAAAATACCAAAATTTTAGATGTTGTACTTGCTAAGACAGACAACTTTGATCATTCAACATGGCAAATATACTAATATTTTGCTGAATAAATCTGAGCAGCTTTTGCATTTGCAAAAGCTGCTAACAATTT
Organism: Lucinisca nassula; assembly: GCA_963580285.1. Classification (NCBI taxonomy): domain Eukaryota; kingdom Metazoa; phylum Mollusca; class Bivalvia; order Lucinida; family Lucinidae; genus Lucinisca; species Lucinisca nassula. Next base: position 48,311,216 of record OY757014.1, on the reverse strand, counting down.
TTCAGCAAAAATACCAAAATTTTAGATACTGTAATTGCTAGAACAGATAACAATATGACCAATAACAAGCTCGTAATTTAACGAGGTTTTGAACAACTTTTGAATAATTTTGAAAAATACTTCGTGTTTTATGGCCTTTTTGTCAATTTGGGCAGTTTTACCTCGTCAGCAAAAAATCACAAAGGTATCAGAGCTAAAACCTTCATATTTGGTGATTACATTGAAGGTCTGATCACTTCTGAATAAAGATTGAAAAACAGTTCTCGAATTAGGGCCCTTTGTAAATTTGGACATTTTACCTTGTCAGTAAAATATCTAAAATAATGGAGCTAGAGCCTTAGTGATTAAACTGCAAGTGATAAGTGAGTGAGTTTTAGTTTTACGTTCCACCAACAGCTAAGGTCATACGGAGACGGGACCTCGGTTTAAAGACTCATCCGAAAGTCTGGAGAAGCAAGTGATAATTGGATGACCTGATTAACATGTGAATAAATTTTCATCACGAAAACACGCATATGTAATTCTGACCCCCTGGAACCCCACTTTTAATACAATAAAACTGGGGTTTACAGGGGGTAAACCTTATTTTTCTTATTTCTGCTCTAAAATATAGATTGTGGCGGTTCTAACGTGTACACACAATCTATATTTGGAGCAGAAATGAGAAAAATATCACAATTTTTCATCTAAAATTTTCGTTTTTGAAGCGGTATAATTCACAATGTATTTGTATAGGCGTGTTTTCGTAATGTGATAAATACTCCGTGAGTTATGACACTTTGTGAATTTTCTGGTAGTTTAAACTTGTGAGCAAAATATTTCTATCAGAGCTAAAGCCTTGATATTTTGGTTTCAGGCTGGTAATGATGAGAAGATGGCCTGGTTATCTTTTGAATCTGTTCTAAAATTATTTAAAGAGTTATTTCCCTTTGTAATTTTGGCAATTTGCACCTTGTCAGCAAAATATCTTAAAGACATTTTGAGCTATAGCATTGGCTATATTGCTAGTGACAAGTAGATTTAGAAGTACTTCATGAGTTATCAACCTTTATGAATTTGAGCATTTTTCCTTATCGGCAAAATATCTCAAAAACGGTTAGAGCTGGAACCTTGCTGTTTTGATAATTGGATTGCTGATGATAAGTAAATAATCTGATCAGTCTTTGAATATTTTTTTTTAAAAATATGTCGATTAATGGGCATTTGTAAATTTGTGCAGTTTTACTTTGTGAGCAAAATATCTCAAAAGCCATTTGAGCTAGAGCCTTTAGATTCAGTATTTAGATTACTAGTGATCAAAAGATAGTCTGGTTATCTTTTGAAAAAAAATCTTGAAAAATGCTTCATGAGTTATGGCCCTTTATCATTTGAGCACTTTTACATTGCCAGCAAAATATCTGGGCCCCGCCAAGCGATTTTGGTACTTATCGCCTATGCGAGCAGCGAAGGTTCAGGCGAGCCTGCGCATCCGCGCAGTCTCGCCAGAACCTTCGCAGCTCGCTCATACAAGCAGTGAATCAAGAGGAACCTTCAGACAGAAAGCCATATCCCTGGTCCCTCTGAATGGCTGGGCATGCGCAGTTAAAATTTGTCATGACGGAATGCTCGAAGACCCAAATTCGCTTGGCGGGGCTCATCTAAATCAGAGGACCAATGGTCCTGTACCGCTCACCTGAGTGCTGAATGTATGTGGAGCCCATGAAGGGTGTTTACCAAGACAGAAAATACAGTTTTGATTTTTTTTCGCATTCAAAAGCTAGCCTATGTGACCAACCTTGACCTTGGCCTAAAATACGTCAGGTCATCCAGGCCAGAAATCATCATTTGAACCAACTATGATTGGCTCCAGTACCCAGTGCTATATACCAAGTTTCAGGAAAATCAACCAACCGGTTCTGAAGAAAAAGATTTATGAAGGTTGTTTATCTTACATTGTCATGGCGGCCATATTGGTTGTGTGACTGAACTCATATTAATTAATTTTCATTTTCTTGTTCCTGAAGGCTTTCAGGTGAAATCTGGTTACAAATGACCCAGTTGCTCCTGTGGAAAATAAGTTTAAATTTCTTATCTCATTGACCTTTGACCGAGTTCAAATGAACTTGACTTTGAATACTATGTACTCGTAGTTTAATTTTCTCCTTTAGCTTACTGCATCTACCAATTTCCAGATCACAGGCTGCAATAGATTCTGAAAAATACATATTTTGCACTTTTTTCCCGTACAAAAGCCCTATGTGACTCTGGCGTAAAATGGGTCAAGGTCATCCAAGTCTCATCATTTAAACAATTATGAGTGGATCGTCCCCAATCCTACATAGCAAGTTTCATGACAATTGGCCCCTTGGTTCCACAGAAGAAGGTTTTTGAAGGGTTTTTAACTTATGTAGGCATAGCGGCCATCTTGGTCATGTGATCAAACTCATATTAATTGATTTCCCTTTCCTTGTTCCCCAAAACTTTCATATGAAATTTAATTACAAATGGCTCAGTGATTTCTGAAGAAAATAATTTTTAATTTTTATATCTGAATGGCCTTGGGACAAGGTCCAAGAATGACTTTGACCCTGAATCTCATGTAGTTTCATCCACGCATTTAGCTAAATACATCTACCAATTTTCAGATCGGAGACTGTTATAGATTCCAAAAATACATGGTTTTGACTTTTTCCCATACCTAAGTATGTGGCCAAACTTGATTTTGGCGTAAAATAAGTCATGGTCATCCGTGTGTCATCATTTGAACAAATTTTAATGAGCTTGAGTCCCCAATGCTACATCCAAGTTTCATGGTAATCGGCCCTCTGCTTCGGGAAAAGCAGGGGTTTGAAGGGGTTTAACCGTATATGAGCATGGCGGCCATCTTGGTCATGTGACCAAGTTCATTTTCGTTAATTATCATTTCATTGTTCCCAAAGGCGCTTATATGAAATTTGGTTACAAATGGCCCAGTGCTTTCTGAGAAAAAAATTAGTTTAAATTTTCATCTGAATGACCTTAGGCCAAGGTCAAGAATGACCTTGACTTTGAATACTCATGAAGTATCATGTACTCAATTAGATAACCTGCATCTTACAATTTTCAGCTGTGATTGTTTCCGAAAAATACACAATTTCGACTTTTTCTCATACAAAAGTCTATATGACCAAATTTGACCTAGGCGTAGAATAGGTCAAGGTCACTAAATGGTCATCATTTTGAACAAATTATGATGGGTCAGAGTCCAAATGCTTCATACTAAGTTTCATTGCAATCGGCCGACTGGTTCTCAAAAAGGAGAATTTTGAAGGGTTTTACCTTATATGAGCATTTCGACCATCTTGGTCATGTGACCAAACTCAAATTAATCAGTTTTGATTTCCTTACTCCTAAAGGTTTTCATATGAAATTAGGTTACAAATGACCCAGTGGTTTCTGTGCAAAACCAGTTTTTATTTTCACATCTGACTGGCCATGGGCAAGGTCACGGAATGACTTTGACCTTGAATACTCCTGTAGCTCCATCCACTCTATTATCTTACTGCATCTACCGATTTTTAGATCACAGGCTGCAATAGTTTCCAAAACAAAATTGCTCAGTTTGGCGTTTTTTCCCCCATTCAAAAGTCTTTGTGACCAAATTTGACCTTGGCGTAAAATAGATCAACGTCATCCGAGGGTAATCATTTGAAAAAAAATGATGGGCCCGAGACCTAAATCCTACATACCAACTTCCATGACAATCGGCTCACTGGTTCATGAGAAGAAGATTTTTGAAGGGTTTGTACCTGATATGGGCATGGCGGCCATCTTGGTCATGTGACCTGGACTTCACGAACAAATTTCGTTTCCCCATCCAATGGATACTCAACATTAAATTTGACTTCATTCAGCCCAGTTGTTTCGAAGAAAAAGATATTTGAAAATGTTGACAGACGACAAGCAAACGACAGACAATGGACCCTTGTCAGACAATAAGCTCACCTATGAGCCATTGGCTCAGGTGGACTAAAAAAACATGCCGGCTAGAGCATTTTGTGTATTCATCACGTAAACAAGTCCGTGAAATAATGACCCCCTAAACCCCACTTTATATAGAGAAAACTGGGGTTTACGGGGGTAAACAACGTTTCCTTATTTCTGCTCCAAGACATAGGTTGTGGGTACAACCTATGTTTGCAGTACAAATAAGAAAAATATTTCGAGATTTCATCAGAAAAGTAGCCATTTTGGAGATGTGAAAATTGCACGATGTCGCACGGGTGTGTTATCGTAATGTGTTCAAATCGCTAATGATAAGTAGATTACCTGATTTAATTTTGAATAAATGCTGAAAAAAAAACTTCATGAGTTATGGCCCTGTGTAAATTTGGGCATTTTACATTTTCCAGCAAATTATCTGAACAAATATTGGAGCTAGATCTTTGGGACTTCATAAACAGATTACTGTTGATAAGCAGATGATCTGATTAACGTTTGATTAAATTTTAAAAAATCGTACATAAGTTATTGCCTTTGTACATTAAGCATTTTACCTTGTCAGCAAAATTTCTCAAAACTGTTGGAATTTAGACCCTTGAAACTTGACAGATAGATTGGTGGTGATAAGTAGATGACCTGATTAACTTTAAAATAAATTCTAAAAATAATTCAGGAGTAATCGTCCATTGTAAATTTGGGCAGTTTTACCCTTTCAGCAAAATATCCCAAAAACGATGAGTTAGATCTCTGTTGTTTGGTGATCAGATTGCATGTGATGAGTTGATGACCTGATTGGCTTTTGAATAAATTTTGCAAAATACTTCGAGTTATGGCCCTTTGTAAATTTGGGAAGTTTTGCCTTGTCAGCAGAATATCTTTTAAAAACATTGGAGCTAAGCCGTAACAGTTGGTGCTAAATTGCTAGGAGTAGATGCCCTGATTAACATTTGAGTACATTCTCAAAAATACTTCATGAGTTATGGCCCTTTGTAAATTAGGCATTTTTATCTTGTCAACAAATTAGCTAAAAAAAAAACATTGGAGCCAGAGAGAAGATAGCCTGATTAGCTTAGCCTTGACATTTAGTGATTAGATTGGTTGCTGATGTTAAGATGGCCTGGTTGAATTTTGTATAAATTCTGAAAAGATTCATGAGTTTTGGCACAATGTAAATTTGGGCATTTTACCTTTTCAACAAAGTATGCCAAAAGAATTTTAAGATAGAGTCTTGAATCTTGTTGGAAAGATGGTGAGAAGATGACCTGATTAACTTTTGAGTGATTTCTAAAAAAAAATGAATTATGACTCTTATTTAAGGGTAATGGGAACACCTGGCAGATTTTTTCGCCATTTTTCAAAGGGAGACAACTTTCGAGACTTCCTTATCCCTTGTCTATAAGCGGTGTCCCACTGAAAAAGGGGTCAACTCTTAAAGGAAAAAAATTGCTCCTTAGGAGCTAATTCTTTCCTTAAAGAGTTGACCCCTATTGACAGAGGAGACAAAATACTTTTGCAGGAGTTACCTCCCCTGAAGGTGTTCCAATTCCCCTTAAACCTCGTATGAACGATAGCTCAATAACTATTCAGACTGATGCCCAGACTGATATATCTCGCCCCCGTCCATAGGGGCTTGAAGAAATAGATGGGCTGCATGATGCTTCCACGCAGAGCTGAAACCGACCCGCACATGAGTACTGGTAAACCGCTTAGAGGATCTAAGCCTGCCCAGTCAAAGCGGTGCGTGTCGGCCCGTCCATGCTTATAAACCCTATTGGTTTCATTGGGCGGCAGGGCTTGAGATGTCATTTCATCTCAATGTCGGGTAAAAGTCCCACAAAATTGGAAGCAACATCTCCAAAAATGACCTTTACAGTGTTGACCGGAACCTTAAATCTCAAATCAAACAAACAAATAGACTGATATCAGTCCTAGATGTTAATGGTTTTGCCCATGCTTGTCACATTTTATCTTATGCCATCAGGCCATGCCAGATTTTATTTGAGCCCCGCCAAGCGAATTTGTGTCTTCGAGCATTCCGTCATGACAAATTTTAACTGCGCATGCCCAGCCATTCAGAGGGGCCAGGGATATTGCTTTCTGTCTGAAGGTTCCTCTTGATTCACTGCTTGTATGAGCGAGCAGCGAAGGTTCTGGCGAGACTGCGCGGGTGCGCAGGCTCGCCTGAACCTTCGCTGCTCGCATAGGCTCTAAGTACCAAAATCGCTTGACGGGGCCCATTTTATGCTGTCTCATCATCTCAACAACTTTTGAGGGGTTGGGGCCACAGTATGAGTGTACCTAGCATGGATGGGGGCGGTGGGGTCTGAACCCAGAACAACGCTTTACGCGTATTTTGTCTATTCGAGCGATCTAAATCCAAATTATGTTTCAGGTACTATAATTTTACTGGGGTTAAGCACTCTTTTTATTTTTATTGGAAGCGTCGGGGTTGAAACCTAGCTGAACTGCTTCAAATATTAGTTTGAAGTTAGAATTTAAAAACCCCAAATCACTCCGTAGGTGCAAATACTTGTGTATTGTTCAAAGTTTTATCAAATATTCATAAAATAATAATAATTAGTCGTGATCGCTTTTAAATCCCTTCAGCCATAGTACAAAATCGTCATCGATGGCCTGTCATCATGTGATCAAGTCCGCGAAATGAACATCCCCATAAACTCCAGTTTATCTCTAAGACATAGGTTGTTTGTACTCGCTACAACCGCCGGTTCCAACGAATAACCACAATCTATGTTTGCAATATACAAATAAAAAGATCTCATCCGAAAAGTAGCCATTTTAGAGATGAAAAGATGCACTATGTCGCACGGAGGTGTTATCGTAATGTAACGGCAAAAATCAAGAAAACACGCCTATAATTTTGAATGTCTTTTCCACAAACAAAACATACAATGTTTTTGCTGGTAGGTAGGTATTAGGCGTACCCTATTAACTAATTCAGTTAGAGGTATTGTTTCCATGCTGAACTCAATAATTTATTGCTTATTCAGTCTTTATTTCCAAAATTGCAGTATTTCACATTTAAAAAATGCCAATAGTGTATTCACAGTTGGACATTCATGTTTATGCTATTGTTTTATTCCGAGTTAGCTTTATCCCAACTACGAGACAAGGACACTCTCTTCATTCTATAAATGCAAGAAGTCTCATTTCTAATGCCTGCTGGGGGGGGGGGGGACTTAATTAGGGACATTAATCTTGTCTTGCTTTGACCCGTGAGCTGTTAATGTTGAATGTTGGTGGAATTAGTGTACTGTTATATTAATGGGCAATGGTCAGATTCCTTACATAACCACTGGACAGAGTTGATAAGTCTGATGTGATGAGAGCTCAAGAGAGAGATCAAGTGAGGAAAGTGAAGTTGGTTTGTTTTTCGTTTTTCGTTTTTCGATATTCACTTTCTGGTGAAAAAAGGGGAAGTTGGTTTGTTTTTCGTTTTTTGTTTTTCGATATTCACTTTATGGCGAAGATAGGTGAAGTTAGTTTGTTTTTCGTTATTCGTTTTTCGTTATTCGATTTGAAGCCGCATATCGTATTTTAACACTCGAAATCCTATTTTTTGAAATTCGAATAGGGACCGAATATCGCGTTTTGACATTCGAAATCCTATTTTGACATTCGGATTGGGGAAGAATATCGTATTTTAATATTCAAATTCCTATTTTGACATTCGGATTGGGGCAGGATATCGTATTTTGATATTCAAAATCCTATTTTGACATTCGGATTGGGGCAGAATATAGTATTTTGATATTCAAAATCCTATTTTGACATTCGAATTGGCCCCGAATATCGTATTTTGATATTCAAAATCCTATTTTGACATTCAAATTGGGACTGAATATAGTATTTTGATATTCAAAATCCTATTTTGACGTTCGGATTGGGGCAGAATATAGTATTTTGATATTCAAAATCCTATTTTGACATTTGAATTGTCCCGAATATCGTATTTTGATATTCAAAATCCTATTTTGACATTCAGATTGGGACTGAATATCGTATTTTGATATTCAAAATCCTATTTTGACATTCAGATTGGGGCAGAATATCGTATTTTGATATTCAAAATATCAAATTCGATATTCGGTCCCAATTCGAATGTCAAAATAGGATTTTGAATATCAAAATACTATATTCTGCCCCAATTCGAATGTCAAAATAGGATTTTGAATATCAAAATACGATATTCGGTCCCAATTCGAATGTCAAAATAGGATTTTGAATATCAAAATACAATATTCGGGGCCATTTCGAATGTCAAAATAGGATTTTGAATATCAAAATACTATATTCTGCCCCAATTCGAATGTCAAAATTGGATTTTGAATATCAAAATACTATATTCTGCCCCAATTCGAATATCAAAATAGGATTTTGAATATCAAAATACGATATTCGGTCCCAATTCGAATGTCAAAATAGGATTTTGAATATCAAAATACGATATTCTGCCCCAATCTGAATGTCAAAATAGGATTTTGAATATCAAAATACTATATTCTGCCCCAATTCGAATGTCAAAATAGGATTTTGAATATCAAAATACGATATTCGGTCCCTATTCGAATGTCAAAATAGGATTTTGAATATCAAAATACAATATTCTGCCCCAATCTGAATGTCAAAATAGGATTTTGAATATCAAAATACTATATTCTGCCCATATTCGAATGTCAAAATAGGATTTTGAATATCAAAATACGATATTCGGTCCCAATTCGAATGTCAAAATAGGATTTTGAATATCAAAATACGATATCCTGCCCCAATCCGAATGTCAAAATAGGATTTTGAATATCAAATTACGATATTCTTCCCCAATCCGAATGTCAAAATAGGATTTCGAATGTCAAAATGCGATATTCGGTCCCTATTCGAATTTCAAAAAATAGGATTTCGAATGTTAAAATACGATATGCGGCTTCAAATCGAATAACGACTGCAAACTTACTTCACCTATCTTCGCCATAAAGTGAATATCGAAAAACGAAAAACGAAAAACAAACCAACTTCACCTTTCTTCACCAGAAAGTGAATATCGAAAAACGAAAAACGAATAACGAAAAACAAACCAACTTCAACTTTCTTCACCAGAAAGTGAATATCGAAAAACGAAAAACAAACCAACTTCACCAGGAAAGTGAAGTTGGTTTGTTTTTCGTTTTTCGTTTTTCGCTATTCACTTTCTGGTGAAAAAAGGTGAAGTTGGTTTGTTTTTCGTTTTTCGTTTTTCGATATTCACTTTATGGCGAAGATAGGTGAAGTTAGTTTGTTTTTCGTTATTCGTTTTTCGTTATTCGATTTGAAGCCGCATATCGTAATTTAACATTCGAAATCCTATTTTTTGAAATTCGAATAGGGACCGAATATCGCGTTTTGACGTTCGAAATCCTATTTTGACATTCGGATTGGGGAAGAATATCGTATTTTAATATTCAAAATCCTATTTTGACATTCGGATTGGGGCAGGATATCGTATTTTGATATTCAAAATCCTATTTTGACATTCGGATTGGGGCAGAATATAGTATTTTGATATTCAAAATCCTATTTTGACATTCGAATTGGCCCCGAATATCGTATTTTGATATTCAAAATCCTATTTTGACATTCAAAATCCTATTTTGACATTCGAATTGGGACTGAATATCGTATTTTGATATTCAAAATCCTATTTTGACATTCGGATTGGGGCAGAATATAGTATTTTGATATTCAAAATCCTATTTTGACGTTCGGATTGGGGCAGAATATAGTATTTTGATATTCAAAATCCTATTTTGACATTCGAATTGTCCCGAATATCGTATTTTGATATTCAAAATCCTATTTTGACATTCAGATTGGGGCAGAATATCGTATTTTGATATTCAAAATATCAAATTCGATATTCGGTCCCAATTCGAATGTCAAAATAGGATTTTGAATATCAAAATACTATATTCTGCCCCAATTCGAATGTCAAAATAGGATTTTGAATATCAAAATACGATATTCGGTCCCAATTCGAATGTCAAAATAGGATTTTGAATATCAAAATACGATATTCGGTCCCAATTCGAATGTCAAATTAGGCTTTTGAATATCAAAATACTATATTCTGCCCCAATTCGAATGTCAAAATAGGATTTTGAATATCAAAATACGATATTCGGTCCCAATTCGAATGTCAAAATAGGATTTTGAATATCAAAATACGATATTCTGCCCCAATCTGAATGTCAAAATAGGATTTTGAATATCAAAATACTATATTCTGCCCCAATTCGAATGTCAAAATAGGATTTTGAATATCAAAATACGATATTCGGTCCCAATTCGAATGTCAAAATAGGATTTTGAATATCAAAATACAATATTCGGGGCCATTTCGAATGTCAAAATAGGATTTTGAATATAAAAATACGCCCCAATTCGAATGTCAAAATAGGATTTTGAATATCAAAATACTATATTCTGCCCCAATTCGAATGTCAAAATAGGATTTTGAATATCAAAATACGATATTCGGTCCCAATTCGAATGTCAAAATAGGATTTTGAATATCAAAAAACGATATTCTGCCCCAATTCGAATGTCAAAATAGGATTTTGAATATCAAAATACTATATTCTGCCCCAATTCGAATGTCAAAATAGGATTTTGAATATCAAAATATGATATTCGGTTCCAATTCGAATGTCAAAATAGGATTTTGAATATCAAAATACAATATTCTGCCCCAATCTGAATGTCAAAATAGGATTTTGAATATCAAAATACTATATTCTGCCCCAATTTGAATGTCAAAATAGGATTTTGAATATCAAAATACGATATTCGGTCCCAATTCGAATGTCAAAATAGGATTTTGAATATCAAAATACGATATCCTGCAAACTAACTTCACCTATCTTCGCCATAAAGTGAATATATAAAAAACGAAAAACGAAAAACAAACCAACTTCACCTTTCTTCACCAGAAAGTGAATATCGAAAAACGAAAAACGAAAAACAAACCAACTTCACCTTGCTTATATTTATTCATCTAAGGACTACTATATTAAAACAAAAAAGTCACATCTCATCAAACTTTATAAGTCTAACTGATGCCTTGAAACTTGATACGCCGGTGAGTCAGGTCTCAGATTCTGTGACGGTTCCAGCGTAATTAGAGAGAATTTAATTTTATATAATGTTGGTTGGTGCCTGATGCTCTGTCTTTGGCCGGGCCCTTCGGAGTCTAACTGTTGGTTTTCTTTTGCTCCAGCATTTCATTGTTTTCTTGCTGTCGAGTTCTCATCGTTGTTTTATCTCTGTTGTTGTTGAGTTTTGTGTTCTCGGAGATGTTGCACTGATGAGTTAGGAGGCCTTCATGCGGACTGAACAAATTATTTGTCTAAATCGCGACGGAACTAAGGACAACTTGAGGATTGCGGCCGCGTAAAGTCGATTTAAGCCATCCAACCCTAAACGGCCCCCTCCACCCCAAGTGTAATGCGTTTCACTGACCGTTCCAAAGCGGTTCTTCTGTCGCGGTTTATTGTTGTTATGGTTTGTCTTTGAGTGTGTGTATCGCTTATATTCTTGGCTGCAAGCCAATTAGATTGGAAAAGTGGTTCCGGTTTTAGACTTCTCTTTCTATGTTATTTTGGATCCTCAGATGTTTTTTTTTAAAACAAAAATCAGAGATACAGTCAGCTTTTTCCGGTGTTCTGGTTCCCGCACCCTATAGCTGAATAGCTTTCGCATATTTTAATAGAATACAGGGTACCAGTTTAGTGAGAGATGGTCTAGTGACAGAAATATCGTTTCTGTGCGAAAGTTTAAGTAAACACCGAAGCGAATTTATCCGCTAGGCCACGGTCTACTCAGCACTACCGTCAATACAGTTTACCTTCAATAACATGTGCGAGTACATATTGGACATAAAGGTGAATATTATACTTTATTAGGGCCCCGCACTGAAAGTGTTGGTGCTCCATAGTAATCACTCTGTCCGTTCGTCTGTCTGTCCGTCCACAATTTTTTTATCCTCCATAACTTTTTTATTCCTGGATGGATTTAAATATATACTTGACAGAAATGTTAACCATAATGTGATGGAGTGTTGCGCGCAAGACTCAGGTCCGTACCTCAAAGGTCAAGGTCATACTTAGAGGTTAAAGGTAAAAAAAAAGGTCTTTTTCGTGTCCAATCAATAACTTTGTTATTCCTGGATGGATTTAAATATTACTTGACAGAAATGTTAACCATAATGTGACGGAGTGTCTCGCGCAAGACCCCCAGACGTACCTTAAAGGTCAAGGTCATACTTAGAGATAAAAGGTCAAAAAAGCGTCTTTTTTATTGTGTCCAATCAATCTATAACTTTCTTATACCTGGATGGATTTAAATATTACTTAGCAGAAATATTAACCATTATGTGACAGTGTGTCACGCGCAAGACCCAGGTCCGTACCTCAAAGGTCAAGGTCATACTTAGAGGTTAATGGTAAAAAAACGTCTTTTTTATCGTGTCCGATCAATATCTTTCTTATTCCTGGATTGATTTTAGAATCTTATACTCCCTTGTATGTATATTTGTGTCGTCACCTAACAATTACATGCTTACTGGCCACATGACATGAATGTATACTCAGTATGTATGGAAGACCGCCTCCATGGTCCAGTGATTAAGGTCGCTGACTTGTAATCACTGGAGGGTCATGGGCTCGAGCCCCGCTACCGGCCATGATCGTTTATGTCAGAACATTTGGTAGTTTGTGTCGGAGGATCGGAGTCTAGTACTGGTACTTTCCAGGAACGATGGTTAGGAAACTACCCGCCTGTATATGACTGAAAGATTGTTGAACGGGCGTAAAACCTAGCAAAACAAACAGTATGTATGATGTGTTCTACCACATTCTTGTCTCTCTTAAATCTGTTAGGGACATTTATTTTGTTTTGTTTGTCCATTTCTACTTGCCAAATTGCATATCGTCCGTGCTCCATAAGTCCATTATTCCTCCTGTCTGTCTGTTAACAATGTCTTCTTCCAACTACTATTCAGATACTACTGAGCAAATTTCAATAAAACAGGGTCATCACAATGATCCCTTACTATCATAGTTGGTCAAAAGTGAGAATGTGATCACTGGGTCACATGTCAATGCCTGAGTTACCTTAACATTGAAATATTTCTTCCAATAAATGTCAGGGTAGTGCCACATAGACAATTGACACCTCATGGGTTTGTCCATTCCAATGTGTACGTAGATAAACCATATATTGCCTTTGAGTACACTGCATCAAAAGTCTATGTCCAATTAACAAGAACAGTGCAACTTGCTTCCTCGCCAGTACTTTCATCTACATCAACTCGTACATCCATGTGGCGGCAATATGGCTACATTTACACCAGGAACAGTACCCTTAAAACCAGGCAAGCTTTTCCTTTTAAAAGGAACCTTTATTTTGTTTTCGATAGCCAAGTGGTCATTTTGTGGGAAAGTAACTATCCTTTTGGTTTTCCACTATTGATGTTTCCATTAGGGTCTAGCTATTTCATGTTTGTGTTTCTTTCAATTTGGTGTCTCAGATGGGAGCTGTGGGTTAATTGTATCGATTCCTGATCATTGCCTTCATTTCCATTTTGAAAAATCTGAATTTGTGCTTGAGTTATGTACCTTTAATTTGTTCAGCATTTCAACCGTGCAAGCAAGATATTTAAAAAAAATATAAGCCTAGCATCCCATAGTTAGGACATTGACAAACAGTGTAGACCCAGATCAGACTCCACAGAACGTGATATGTGATCTTGGTCTACACTGTTTGCTTAAAGTACATACAATTTTGTAAACTTTGTCGAAAACAAAACAAACCTGACACCCTATAATTGGAAATAGATTAACCCAAACTTATTAGATGGAAGATTCGATTGTCAAATATGGTTTAAGGGCAAATGACTACAAAAGCGATTACATTACGAAAAAACTCGCCTTTTCAAATATATTTAAATTTTTTCCACCAATGATTGAAAATTGTTATATAGCTAAAATATGTAACACAGATAAAGATTCTAATATTTTTCATATTTTTGCTCAAACCATATATTGCTCGCAGCGGCGAGGCGGTTCTAACGAGTACTCAAAATCTTTATTTTAATGTACATCCCTGTAAACTCCAGTTTTTCTATATAAAAGTGCACTGTAAAAAATTAATGGAAACATTACACCAAAACTGGTGGCAGCTGAGCTGCCACCAGTTTTGGTGTAAGTTATCTCCATTGAATGCTCGGTAACATTCCGCCGAATAGCCGGCTATTGATCCAGATAAATGGTGTAATTACGCACCTGAAAATCTACAGAAAGTTTACACCATAATGTAACTGATCTATATTACAGGTGTAAATGTGCCGTCATATTTTGAAGGAAACGTTTCCGGGTGTAATCTTTCCTTCATTCAGTCGGTGTAACAATACTCCAATAATTAAGACTAGCTACACCACAGCTTACATTTGTATAGTGAAATTATTTATTTATTTCTGTTTTTATTGGTATAGAACTTATCATACTCTAATACCCCTTTCTAAAGGGTACCTTTGATACACTTCTTATAGGGTATCAGTTACCATTTTTCAATGGTAATGTTAAGAGCTTTCGTAAAAAGCTGGTATAAAAACTGCTTTCTCTATTAGCTTTTGCAGAAATTCTTTATTAAACAGAAATTGTGTTTATTCTGAAATGGAGTTTACCTCATTTTAATCTTATTTAGCAGGATTTTCATTACGCATGAAACAACCCTATAATCAATATTAATAATTATAAAATGTGTATGATATTTATGCCGTTTTGAGCTATATGACACGAATGAGAAACAAAATAACATAATGTCGTACATATAACGCATCTTGTACTTAGAGATTATCACATGGGATTTTAATTATCGCCCGATGTATCAACCCGAGACCCCATTATCTGCCCGAAGGCTTTAGCCTGAGGGCAGATAATGGTCGAGGGTTGATACAGAGGGCGATATCCAAAACCCCATGTTATAATTTGTTTATCACATATTCAGATCCTATTCTTACTGTGTTTGATGTTCATAAATTGAAAAAAAAAATGTGATAAAAAGCCTGATTCAAGCAAAAAAGCGCGTAACGTCACGCCTTACTATTCGCGTTACGTCATGTAATTGGCAACGTCACAATAACGTCATGAGTGGGCTGATAACCGCTGTCCGTTCAAAATACACTGTTTCCGGTTATCAGACCAGGCGGGCTGATAACCGGAAATGGAAACAAGCATTATCACACATGCAAAACATGGGTTATCGTGTTAAATATAGAACTGAATATGTGATAATGCTAGTTACACCATTCGACAAGAAACGTTAACTTACGTCACGATGAAACAAAACACCAGTATTGGTGCAACAAAGCACCATTAAGCTGGAGAGATAACGCTTTCAGAGTGTAATTACTTTTTTTACACTGAACATTACAAAATATTATCCATCATTTGAAGAAATATTACACCGATACTTAGTTACACTGAAAAAAGTGTAATGTTCACAGTTACACCGCCTTAAAAAAATGTTACACTGTAGTGTGACTAAAATTACCCTGTTTAGTAGAAAACCTTACACCATAAATAGTGTAATTATTTCAAACACCAATTGATACGAAACGTAACACTTGTTTTACAGAATCGATACACCAAACACCAAATTTGCAGCGCTACACCAAATTTTGAGTAAACTATACAAGTTATCAGTGTATTGTTACTCAAAGTTACATTTTACACCCAAAATGGTGTATGGTTCGAATTCACACGAGTTGTAGTGTGAACTTTACTCTGTCTCTAGGTATAATAAACACTATTTTTTTACAGTGTAGGGTTTAAGGGTGTCAAAATTATATACTAGGCGTGTTTCCGTGATGATGGTTTTTAAGGTGCTTTGTCCCTATATACTTTTACCGACATGTAACAAGCTATTTAACGGGCCTCCGTGGCCTAGTGGATAAGATCGCTGTCTCTTAATCATTAGGTTTCTCACCGTTGTGGGTTCGGGCCTGGCTCGGGTTACATGTGAGACGCCAAGTT
This sequence comes from Lucinisca nassula, assembly GCA_963580285.1. Taxonomy (NCBI): domain Eukaryota; kingdom Metazoa; phylum Mollusca; class Bivalvia; order Lucinida; family Lucinidae; genus Lucinisca; species Lucinisca nassula. The sequence goes on along the minus strand of OY757014.1, from coordinate 48,295,167 downwards.
CTGCAATTGAAGGTCAGGTGGTTTTTCTCCGCCCACCTCTGATTAACGATCTGCTCGATATGAGTGAAATAATCTTGAAAGGGCCGTAAGAAACACAAAAAACAAGCTATTTCCATACTATGATAAGAACCAGAAATTCCGGTCTGTGCATGGTCTGTATTTATAGCCAATTCAAAATAGACAAAAATGACCTGTTTATATAATCAGTACAATTTACCGATAACCTTACAAATCTACGGGTAGTTGGCAAACAGTGCAGGCCCAGCTCAGACGCCGCAGAACGCCAATTTCCAAATATATTTTTTGAAGAAAACACATCCTGACTCCCCTAAATTTCGAAATCGGCTCCTGCTATATATAAGGTGGAAGATTCCATTTGGTACAAAAAGGGTTGAGACACCTTGGCGTCCAACTGATATTGGCTTACTGTTGTATCACGTGAACAAGTCCGTGAAATAAACACCCCACTAAACCCCACTTTATATAGAGAAAACTGGGGTTTACGGGGGTAAACATTATTTTCCTTATTTCTGCTCCAAGACATAGGTTTTGGGTACTCTTTAGAACCGCCTCAATGAGGCGGTTCTAACGAGCACCCAAAACCTATGTTTTGCGTATAAATAAGAAAAATATCGCAAATAATCATCATAAAAATACCTTTTTTGAGGTATGAAAAAATGCACTATATCACACGGATGTGTTATCGTAATGTGAGCAAGGCATTCTATCCTTATAGCAGGTAAAGTTAGAGGAGGACTGCCTTTATTCATTCTATTCCTTCACTTTCGTTCCTTTCCTTCCCATCCCTGTCCCCTTCTTTCACCTCCTCTACTATCGCTTCCATCTCATTTTCTTTTTTCTCAGATCCACACAGAAGCCTCCGTGGTGCAGTGGTTACGCTACTCGCCTTGTAAACCAGGGATCGCAGGATCGATCCCGGGCTTCTCCAGACTTTCTGATGAGTCTTTAAACCGAGGTCCCGTCTCCGTTTGACCTTAGCTGTTGGTGGGACGTAAAACTAAAACTCACTCACTCTCAGATCCACAAGGGTTGATGTATCGTTAAACCCCCAAAAATATCGTGCAATCAATCCAAGTCGCGACTATTGTCGTTTCCTTTGCCGTCTGCCGGTTACCTTAACCCATATATGACAATGGAATCTTCCACCTAGTTAGTTTGGAGTGGTCCATTTCCAATTATAGGGGTGTCATGTTTGGTTTTCTTTGTGGCAAATTTTACAAAAACGAATGTTCCTTAAGCAAACAGTGTAGATCCAGATCAGACGCCGCGTTCTGTGGCGTCTGATCTGGATCTACACTGTTTGCCAATGTCCCAGAAAAGGGCCACTAGGCATATATGGGTTAAAAGTATTTTTGCAAACAGTGTGGCCCCAGAACAGGAGCAATCTGATCTTGGCCCATACTATTTGCCTGTATGCAAAAATATTGTTAAAAAGTTTGAAAAATGCAGACGACATAAGCAGACGACATTTTCAGATGTAGTTTTTTCTCGGCGTCTTAAGTGTTAAACATCATGTGATAAGATAATCTGGGCATTACGATGACACACCCATGCATGCACCCCAGCCCATCTGGGCTTGGAGAAATAGATTGGGCTGCATGGTCTGAAACCAACTGTAAGCCTTGTACTGGTAAACCGATTAGAAGTTCCTCCTGCCCAGATAAAGTGACGCGAGTTGGACCGCTCCTTAAATCCTAGCGGCTTCTTTGGGCGATAGGGTCTGAGAAGTCAATTCACCTCAATATCGAGTAAATGCCCCTAAAATCGGAAGCAACGTCCTCAAAATGTCCTAAATAGTGATGACGGGGACGTAAAACCGCAAACAAACAAACGAAAGAGGCATTCATGTTCTGCGGTATCATATCTGGGACTGCACTGGTTTGTTTGTTCGTATTGAAGTTTAACGGCCAATTCAACACTATTTAAGGTCATTTTTGAGCCGGTCAGTCACTGGTTTATGAAATGGATTGACTAAAAATACGGTCATAATCAAAGCATGCATGGGTTTCATCTACTTTGCAAGCAACGTGTGTGTGCGTACGTCAGTGCGCGCGTGCGTACATACGTACGTGCGTGCGTCTGCCTGTCTGCCCGGGATTGGTGGATGGATGGATGGGAGGATGGATAGATGGATGGATAGACATAGGTCAGTCCTTACGTGTGTTTACGTACGTATGTGGGTATGGTTATGTGTCGTAAGTGCGTGCATGCGTGGAGCTCAATGAACGTGTGTGCGTCATTGTCACAGATTGCAGCCCTTATCTATGTGCCTGTATGAATACGATTGCTTAGCTTTGTATATACAGGATCGATAAATTTCCCAGTTCGTTTGAATCGATGTTTAACATCCCCATCAACACTATTTAGGTTATTTTGGAGACGTGGCTTTCAATTTTGTAGACTTTCCCCGACATTGAAAGGAAATAACATCTCAAGCTCTGCAGCCCAATGAAACCAATAGGATTTATATGTATTGGCGGTCCGACTCGCACTACTTTGCCTGGGCAGGCTTAGTCCTGTTAAGCGGTTTACCGGTACTCATGTGCGGTCGGTTTAAGCTCCGTGTGGAAGCACCATACAGCCCAATCTATTTCTCCAAGCACCGATGGACAGGGGCCAAAGAGCTTCCAAGGTATACTTTTGACTTTGAACAAAAGAATTTAATTTACATGTATCTTTTTTGTACTTTTTGCGTCTACATGAGAAAATACTTGTATATGGATTTTTTTTTTCGAAAATCCTATAATAATAAGAAATATGAAAAAAGGCTCTTTGGCTGGTATTGACTGGAACAGGATATGCGCTACCTTTCAAACAGTGTAGATACAGGTCAGATGACTTCTGAACAGTATCTACATTGCTGGACATTCAGTTCGAGAAAATAAAGGAATGAATTATTATCAAGTAATCTCCTTCTTTGAAAGTCAGAAATTGGCGTGTCGAAATTACTTTATTCAACCGAAGCTTAAAACGGAAAATCTAGCTACATCTTGTTTTTTTGTTTGTTTGATTTGAGGTTTAACGTCCCCGTCAACACTGTAAAGGTCATTTTGGAGACGTTGCTTCCAATTCTGTGGGACTTTTACCCGACGTTGCCCAATGAAACCAATAGGGTTTATAAGCATGGACGGTCCGACTCGCACCCCTTTGCCTGTGCAGGCTTAGATCCTCTGTGTTTTACCAGTACTCGTGTGCGGGTCGAATTTAGCTCTGCGTGGAAGCATAGTGCAGCCCATATATTTCTTCAAGCCCCGATGGGCGGGGGCCGACCTACATCTTGTTGGAAAGTGAAAGTAATAATTAGCCGGGGCACAGCATTTCCTACAATTTTTACATGTGCGTACAGCGAAGACTCAGATCAGCCTGCGCGATGCACAGACTGATCAGAATCCCCGTTGTGCGCTCTAAGAATAGCTTAGGTTCCAAAGCTCCTTCATGCAGCTAGAGAAGTCTCTGGTCAGACTATATGGATGCGCAGGCTGATCAGATTCTTCGCTGTGCCCAGCCCACATGAAAATTGTAGGAAATGTTGTGCCCCGGCTCAAATATCATTGCAAATCCCACATTATATACATATCAAGTGAAGTGTACTATAAGAATCTTATATGGGTGTGAGGGGTGGATTGAAAAATCCGTCCCGAGGGACACTGTCCGGCATCACGAGGCTTGCCGAGTGATGCCGGACAGTGATCCCGAGGGACGGATTTTTCTATCCACCCCTCACACCCATATTGGATTCTTTTTCTTGCATACCTTCCATTTCTATTGCGAATTTTTAAAACTGCTGTCACTTCGGTTACCGACGTCCGCTATTTTGTGATGACAGGAATGTTTAATGACGTCACGCATGACGACACCGCGCATGAGGTTGTAATCAACCAGTGCATTTATCAAACACGCGATTATATTCGATTTGGGGTCGGAACACCAGGGTCAGAACATAAATTTCTATCCCAGGGTAAAATCACGGATTTCCTTGTCTGGTGTGCAAGAAAATGGTATACATTATAGTAAAACTCCTAACCAGTCCCAAAGGTAGTCTCTTACAAAACGGTAACACACCCGTGTGACATAGTGCATTCTTACATATTTCCAAGACGGTTATTTTTTCTGATAAAAATGTGATATTTTTTTAATGATACTCCGAAGATATGTTGTGGATGAGGAAAAATAATAATAATAAGAAAAATAATGTATTCCCCTGTAAAACCCAGTTTGGACTCAATAAAATTGGGTTCATTACCTGGATATGTTAACACGATACGCATACCAAGTCGGGTGCACAAAGGTAAATTATAATGTTATTCAGTAATTTTGTATTGTTTGGGCCTGAAAATTACAGGTTCGAGGTCAGCTGTATTGATCCGAGGCCGAAGGCATAGGGTCAATAAAGCTGACCGTGGACATGTAACCGGGTCAATACGAAATTACTGATTAATGACAATTTCATTAGAAATTTGCTCGGGGGACATCTAGTTGAACGAAGCCTTGATTTTCCATGATTTGTAATCTCTTTTCTATAAGTCTGCATGTGTTAATAAAAACTGCAAGCACTGCATGATGCCCCGCCACTACAATTACATCAAGCAAGTGCCATATCACAGTCAAAAAGGAATTTAAAGTAAGGCTGCATTACTCTTTCCCTTAATAAAGTTGACAGGAATACATGGCTGAGATGACTATCTTCAATGTTCAAAGAGCCATGACTCCAAAATAAAGTAAACTAGAATTACAATTCTCATTTTCAGATTGGGGGGCCTGTGCCCTTCAAAACAAACTCAAGGTCTTCAAAATCTAATTTTCTCTTCATACAGTTGACAAGAATACCAGACTGAAATGACTATTTTCAATGCTCAAAGAGCCATGGCTCCAAAAGAAAGTAAACCAGAATTACAATTCTCATTTTTAGTTTTTGGGGCCTGCGCCCTTTAAAATAAAGTCAAGGTCTTCAAAATCTAATCAAATATTTGATCAGTTGCACACGAGAGCTGATTGATATGTGGTGAGCCTCGTATTGTGATGTTCTTTTTAAGTCCTACTGTCCTAAGACTATATAGGGACCCGTACACAAGGGTTGGTCTCATCTGACGAGGTAGCACTCTTAAAGAAAACAAGGCAAGTAACTTTTTCAAAATGAACAAATCTGTGAAAAAGCAGTGATCCAATATTTGCATAAAAAGGTTTAACACCTTAGCATATCAGTGAGGATCTGGTAGCAACACTAGGGAAAGATGTCACCTCATCATATGCTACAGTGAAAAAAGTGAAAAGGTGATTAGCGAAATATAAGCGCGGTAGACAGAGCCTTGAGGATGATCCCCCCCCCCCCATTCTGGAAGGCCTGTCAATGTTGCACGATATTGTTATGACTTACAGACCGGTCAAAGAAAGATATATAGCCAGTAGAATTGGCATTTCACAGGAAAGAGTACATTCCTTTCTGACAGAGGATCTTGCAATGAGAAAGCTTTCGGCCCGATAGGTACCGAGACTTCTGACAGTTGATCAGAAGCACACACGGCGTACCTTATCAAGTGCTAACCTTTTTGAGGAAGATCCTGCCAACTTTATTCAAAGATTTGTCACTATGGATGAAACATGGGTCCATCATTTTATCCCAGAAGCCAAAAACAATCGAAACAATTGAATCACCATGGCTCATCCCCGCCAAAGAAGGCAAAGTCTGATCCATCAGCTGGGAAGGTTATGGTCTCGGTTTTCTGGAATGCAGATGGTATTCTGCTGATATATTATCTCGAAAAGGGACAAACAATCAATGGCGCATACTATGCTTCACTTCTGACGCAGTTACGGGAAAATATTAAACTTAAGCGCCGCGGAAAGCTCACTAAAGGTTTGTTGTTCCATCAGGACAATGCTCCTGTTGACAAGAATGTCATTGCTATGGCTGCCATTCACGATTGTGGCTTTAAATTGATTGAGCATCCGCCTTATTCACCTGATCTCGCTCCATCAGACTTTCATCTATTTCTTAAACTGAAAACGGCCATTTCAGGCACCCACTTTCAGTCCGATGATGATATCATATGTGTAGTGGATGACTTTAAATGGAGTTCTATAAAAGTAGAATTGAGGCCCTAAAACACGAGTGGCAAAGGTGTATAGAAACCGAAGGGGATTATGTTGAAAAATAATACAAAATGTCCGACAAAATTCAAATCCTTCCATATGAGGCTTAAAACATATCAATCAGCCCTCGTATATTGTACCAAATTAGACCACATTTCATTGATGTGTACATGAGATTGGATGCGGACAAACCATCTTTGGCCCAAAACTGACCGTTTTTTTATTATTGTTTTTTTAGGGGGGCGCTGTGTCCCTGAAAATAAGGTCAAGGTCATCAAAACCTAACGACTGGTCTCCCCATCCTAGTGATGTAACCATGATGTTGTCTACCAGATGCGAATAGACAAATCTACCACCCGATTACGCGATCGGCTTCTTAGCCAATCAAGTTCAAGAATTTCAATATTGATCGCAGGTCATTGATATTACTATGAGGTTAACCGACATAAGTCGGGGCTTGCAAATACTGTACGAAGAATGAAACGAATATGCATACTATTTACACACATGTTAATTAATAAATTACAGTAAATCTCCCGAAGACCAACTGAATAGTCCGAAAGGTGGTCTCTAACAAGAGGACATTAGATGTAGAAAACACATAAAAAGAAAAAAAAGAAAGGCTAAAACATCTTAAATACGTTTCTAACCCTTGTCCTGCTGAATATTTTCATCTGCCACACTCACTACTGTTGATCAACCAATCAGATTACTTGATGCAAATTATTGCAACAAATTCACAATCTGAAGGGCAAACAATGCAGATCCTGATCAGATGGCTTCACCAGAAACCATCTGATCTGGATCTACATTGTTTGGAAAATAAGGCATATCCGGGCTCAGCAGGACAAGGGTTAAGAGTAGTTGGATATAGAGAAATCTGCTTCATTTAACAAGGTTATTGTGCCCCCCGTCAGTCGGGGCTGGGACAAATAGATTGGGGTGCATAGTGCATCCACGCAGAGCTGAAACTGACCACACATGAGTAGTCTACATTTACTGGTAAACCGCTTAGAAGGACTAAGCCTGCCCAGGCAAAGTGGAGTGAGTCAGACAGTCCAACGCATATAAGCCTTTCATGGTACCGTTTGGTTTCTTTGGGAGGCAGGACTTGAGATGTCGTTTCATCTCATTGTCGGGTAAAAGTCCCACAAATTGGAAGCAACGTCTCCAAAATGACCAAATTATTGTTGGCGTGGACGTTAAACATCAGTCCTGAATAGTTAGATCCTTTGGAAGCGAAGAATACACCAATTCTAACACTGGTCGCCTATATAGCTAATGATTAAATCCTGTGAAATATTGAGTGATAAATCACTAGGCGAAAAGGCCTGACACGAAGAGCCGGCGTTTTGAGATGCTTTGCGACGTCATCGATCGTTTCCTTGACGTTAGACGGAGTAACGTCTTTTTCACGCATAAAGTACGTTACAAAAACAGGTAACTGCATGTTTACTGTCAATTCTAACACACCTCGTGTATATAACCAATAGAAATTTTATTCTGCAACAAATCTCAGGAAGAATAGCGCGAGCGTACTGTATTCTACGGAGCCCGGGAAGTGACATTTAACGCTTTTATTTATTGCGTTATATCGAATTAATAATTCGAATTAATATTTCGATATATCGAATTAATATTGAATTATACCGAATTATTATAGCGTTTTATCGAATTATTAATTCGTTATATCGAATTATTATTGCGTAATGTCGAATTATTATTGCGTTTTATCGCATTAATATTGCGTTTTATCGAATTATTAATTCGTTATATCGAATTATTATTGCGTTTTATCGAATAATTAAATCTTTAAATCGAATTATTATTGCGTTATATCGAACTATTATTTCGTTTTATAGAATTATTATAGCGTTTTATCGAATTATTAATTCGTTATATCGAATTATTATTGCGTTTTATCGAACTATTATTGCGTTTCATCGAATTATTAATTCGATATTTCGAATTATAATTGCGTTATATCGAATTATTATTGCGTTTTATCGAATTATTTATTCGTTATATTGAATCATTATTGCGTTATGTCGAATTATTATTGAGTTATATCGAATTATTATTGCGTTTTATCGAATTATTATTGCGTATTATCGAATTATTAATTCGTTAGACCAAATTATTAATTCGTTATATCGAATTATTATTACGTTTTATCGAATTATTATTGCGTTCTATCGAAGTAATATTGCCATTATTATTAGTTTTGTCCGATTAGGCCTCATCAGTGACCCACTGATAATTTCAAGGTTCCACAATAGAATCAATAATGCTAAAGTATGGAAGCGTATTGGTACTATGGAAGCGTATTGGTACCCCCCTAATCTTGTTAACTCGGTATCCAGTTTTTGTCGTAAAACTGTGTAAAGATCAGGTTATTACAACAAAATGTTAGCCGCAATTATTAGATAATTACCAAGATAACACGTTATATTTATTCCGTTATATATGTCACCTCGTTATAAAAATCTTGTTATATTTTTATAACGAAAAACTTATATGGTGTAATTCGTTTTCCAAACATCCAGTATTGTATTATCGCACCTTAATTTCACGGCGAAGTGTGAAAAGTTATTGCAGAAAGCGAAATTGATATCTTAATATTCAAGATATCTAAGTCGTAATCTCTCATGTGAACGATCGGAATTGGCGGGACTGGTGGCGTGCATGCTTTCGGTAGTAGAAAAATGGCCTCCTCCATTCATTTAGCCATCTATTCATATTCCATTTGTAAACCAGATATCGCGGGATCGATTAAGGGCTTCTCCAGACTTCTGGATGAGTCTTAATCCGAGGTCCCGCCTGAATATAACCATAGTTGTTGGTGGGGCACAATCTCAAACAGACCTGCCTACTACCTACCCACATACCTAACATACTACCATCCTCTTCTGAGAGAAAAAATCGAAAAAATAAATCATTATGGTCTTCCTTCTTCCTTCTTTTTCCTTCTTTTACATCAATCCATTGTGATTGATTGTATTGGATTAAACGACATGTCAACTTTTGTTTGTCTCCCAGAGAAAGGGAGAAAAAAGACAGAAGAGATAATAAAGAAGATGAAAGAGAGGGACAGGGAAGAAATATGAAAAATAAATAAATAAAATAAGAAAGTGAAGAAACCTAAGAAACAAAAATATTCCCCTCCATCCTAACCTGCTGCATGGACAGCAGGCCTTGCCCTACTGTAGAGACAATATCAGTTGGACGCACATTCACGTAAGATTTCAAAAGGCGTGTTGAAAACTTTATAGATCTATTGCTGGCAGAGTTTGAAATTGTGTTCACGGAGATGTTGCACTGATGAGTTAGGAGGCCTTCATGCGGACTCAACAAATTATTTGTCTAAATCGCGACGGAAGTAAGGGCGAGGATTGTGGCCACGTAAAATCGATTTAAGCCCCCCAGTGGAAATCTTCCACTGACCGTTCCAAGGCGGCTCTTCTGTGGCGATTTATTTATGTTGTTGTTTGTTACTTACTGTGTGTATCACTTGTGTCTTTTAATTTTGGATGGCCATATGGCCATTTTGTGGGAAAGTAACTGTCCATATGGCCTTCCTTTGTTTAGGTTTCCATTATGGTCTGATCGCTTAATGTTTGTATTTCTTTCCCTTTGGTGTCTTTTATGGATGGAGTAAGTTAATTGTATCAATTCCTGATCTTTGTTTTACTTCTACTTTACTAAAATTTCTAGACTGATGGCCAATTTCTCGATGTTGTTGATGGGAGTCTGAATGAGCCGCCAGCCCTTTGAACAGCTGCATGAGCTGGTTGAATATTTTGTGACTGCGAGGTAGCCTGAATCTCACCAATTGTTCTAACGTTAGTGGCTGACGTCACTTCTTCCCGCCAGAAATACAAACATGTTGCGATGTTTTTTTGCGATATCGAAATATTTATATGGCGTATCACAACAAAAAATATCACGCCTAATTCATATTTAAGACGGATGTAGCCAAACCAAATCCCGTTTTATAAATATCACACCGTTTATATAACGTCATATGCCATAATTTATATCGATATCGTTATACAGATATGTAGCGAACATGATAAATAATTGCATTATCGTTAAAATTTATCATGATTTATCGACAAACTATGTCAGCATACCACATTATTATTGTGTTTGTCGACATAAATTTATGTCGAGATATAAATATGTGGGGGGTACCTATACGCTTCCATATGGTACCCCCTAAAGAATTTTTCGCGACACAAATTTATATCGAGAGACACAATAATAACACGATATGTTGACATAGTTTTGTCGACAAATCATGATAAACCTTGATGATAATGATATAAGTTATCGTGTTCGCTGAATCTTTGTATATTGATGTCGATATAAGTAATTACATATGACGTTGTATGAATTGCGTGGAATTTTTATAACGAAGATTTTTTTCGGCATTCTTCTTAAAAATCACGATGTCGTCTTATTTCGCTGTAATATACAATAAAATTTATTTCACTATCGTGAAAACTTTTGTCGTCATAAGGAATATCGGCGGGAATAAGTGACGTTACACAGTCGGGAACAATAATGGCGGCTCACTCAGACTCCCATCAACAACAACGAGAAATCGGCCATCAGTCTAGAAATTTTAGTAAATTTCAAAATCTGCCAGCAATAGATCTATGCCTTTTGAAATCTTACGTGAATGGGCGTCCAACTAATATTGGCGCTACAGTGGGGCAAGGCCTGCTGTCCCTGCAGCAGGCTAGGGTAAAGGGGAATATTTTTGTTTCTTAGGTTTCTTCACTTTCTTTCTTTCTTTCTTTCTTTTTTTTTCTTTATCTATTTATTTATCGTTTTTCTTCCCTGTCCCTCTCCTTTATTATCTCTTCTGTCTTTTCTCCCTTTCTCTGGAAGACAAACCAAAATGACCTATTAGGGTTGACATGTCGTTTAGCCCAATACAATCAATCACAATGGATCGATGTAAAAGAAGAAAAGAGAACTTAATTATTTTTTCCATTTCTTTTCTCTCAAAAGAGGTTGATAGTATGGTCGGTCGGTAGGTAGGTAGGTAGTAGGGAGGCCTGTTTGAGTGTGTGCCCTCCCAACAACTGTGGTTAGATTCAGGCGGGACCTCGGTTTAAAACTCATCCGGAAGTCTGGAGAAGCCAGGAATCGATCTCACGATCTCTGGTTTACAAATGGAATATGAATAGATGGCTGAATGGATGGAGGGGCCCATTTTTCTGCTACCAAAAGCATGCACGCCAACAGTCCCGCCAGTTTCCTTCGTTCACATTAGAGATTATGACTTAGATATCTTGAATATTAAGTTATCCATTTCGCTTTCTGCAATTGACTGCACACCGATGGGTCGGGCCTAAGATTATTTCGGTTCAAGCGTAAAAACATAACTGGAATTTTATTTTAGTATTCTTTATGTTGGTTGGCGCCTGATGCTCCGTCTTTGGTCGGGCCCCTCGGAGTCTTAACTGTTGGTTTTCTTTTGCTCCAGCAATTCTGTTGTTGTATGCTGTCGAGGCCTCAACCTTGTTTCATCTCTGTACTTTTTTTATTTGTATGTTCTCGGAGATGTTACACTGATGAGTTAGGAAGCCTTCATGCGAACTAAACAGAATTAGTGTATACCGCGACAGTGGTAAGGGCAAGGATTATGGCCATGTAAAATCGATTTAAGCCCCCCAGTGGAATTCTTTCCACTGACCTTTCCAAGGCAGTTCTTCTGTGGCGGTTTATTTTTGTTGTTGTTTGTTACTTACTGTGTGTATCACTTGTGTCTTTTTATTTTGGATGGCCATTTTGTGGGAAAGTAACTGTCCTTATGGCCTTTCTTTGTTTAGGTTTCTATTATGGTCTGGTCGCTTCATGTTTGTGTTTCTTTCCCTTTGGTGTCTTTGATGGGTGGAGTAAGTTAATTGTATCGATTCCTGATCTTTGTTTTACTTCTAATTTAAACGTGTGTTCTAATGTTGTTACCTAAATAACAATGGCTGTTTTGGTGCCAGTATGCCTGTAGGATGTTTCCTTCTTTTAAGCTCACTTGAGCAAAGCTTAAGGTGAGCTTTTGTGATCACCTTTTGTCCGTCGTACGTGCGTCGTGCGGTGTGCGTCGTCAACATTTACCTTGTTAAGACTCTAGAGACCACACTTTTGCTTCAGTCTACATGAAACTTTACCAGAATGTTTGTCTTGATGTTATCTCGGTCAAGTTCGAATATGGGTCATGACAGGTCAAAAAGTAGGTCAGTAGGTCAAATCATAGAAAAACCTTGTTAATACTCTAGAGGCCACAGCTTTGGTCGAAACATCCTGCCTTTATTACTTAAGTAGTGGTTTTTGTGCCAAATATGACCATAATATGGTGCAAAAACTGCGTTTTTCAATGTTTCAAAGCAACAACGGTCCTAAATCCAATATGGAGTTAGGTCCATTTTTGCAAAAATAGATTTGCCAAAAACAGTATTTATCGCTATAAAAAGCGCATAAAAGGCTTTAATGAATCTACACTTGCATTCTTTGCATATGCTAGTCCAAATATAATATTAGAATGCAAAAGATCAACCCAATATCCACCAAGTGGAAAATTCACTAAAATCGTGTTTTTCTCAAAACTAAGAAAAGTGGACTTAGGTCCCTTGTTGCACTGACCCCTTCAATTGCGGCTAACATTTTGTTGTAATGACCTGATCTTTACTCAGTTTTACGACAAAAATTGAATACCGAGAAAACAAGATAAGGGGGGACCAATACGCTTCCATACTAAAGGACTAGAAAATAAAATCTACACTATGGCGGGATGAGTATGGAAGCGTATTGGTACCCCCCCCCCCCCCCATAAGATTTTTTCGCGACACAAATTTATATCGAGAAACACAATAATAACACGATATGTTGAGATAGTTTTGTCGACAAATCATGATAAATCATGATGATAATGCTATAAGTTATCGTGTTCGCTGCATCTTTGTATACTGATGTCGATATAAGTAATTACATATGGCGTAGAACAAATTGCATGGAATTTTTATGACGAAGTTTTTTTAGGGGCATTCTTCCTAAAAATCACCATGTCGTCTTATTTTGCTGTAAGGTTCAATAAAATTTATTTCACTGTCGCGAAAACTTTTGTCGTCATAAGGAATATCGGCGGGAATATGTGACGTCACACAGTCGGACACAATAATGACGGCTCATTCAGACATGAGAAATCGGCCACCAGTCTAGAAATTTTAGTAAATTTCAAAATCTGCCAGCAATAGATCTATAAAGTTTTCAACACGCCTTTTGAAATATTACGTGAATGGGCGTCCAACTGATATTGGCTCTACAGTTGGGCAAGGCCTGCGGTCCTTGCAGCAGATTAGGGTAGAGGGGAATATTTTTTGTTTCTTAGGTTTCTCCACTTTCTTATTTTATTTATTTATTTATTTATTTTTCATATTTCTTCCCTGTCCCTCTCTTTCATCTCCTTTATCATCTCTTCTGTCTCTTTCTCCCTTTCTCTGGAAGACAAAACAAAATGACCCATTAGGGTTGACATGTCGTTTAATCCAATGCAATCAATCACAATGGATTGATGTAAAAGAAGAAAAGGGACCTTAATTATATTTGTTTTCCATTTTTTTCTCTCAAAAGAGGTTGGTAGTATGGTAGGTAGGTGGGTAGGTAATAGGCAGGTCTGTTTGAGTTTGTGCCCCGCCCACAACCATGGTTATATACAGGCGGGACCTCGGTTTAAGACGCATCCGGAAGTCTGGAGAAGCCCGGTATCGATCCCACGATATCTGGTTTACAAATGGAATATTTTTGTTGTTTTTTTTGGTTTTGGTTTTACGGCCCTTTCAAGATTATTTCACTCATATCGAGCCGATCGTTAATCATAGATGGGCGAAAACCGGAGTACCCGGAGAAAAACCACCTGACCTTCCGTTGCAGAACTTGGCGTCTCACACGTAACCCGAGCGAGGCTCGAACCCACGGCGGTGAGAGACCTAATGACTAAGAGTCAGCGCTCTTATCCATTAGGCCACGGAGGCCCGTACACAAATGGAATATGAATAGATGACTGAATAGATGGTGGAGGCCATTTTTCTGCTACCGAAAACATGCACGCCACCAGTCCCGCCAATTCCGATCGTTCACATTAATCATTACGACTTAGTTATCTTGAATATTAAGATACCCATTTCGCTTTCTGCAATAACTTTTCACATTTCGCCGTGAAATTAAGTGTGATAACACAATACCGGATGTTTGGACAACGAATTACACCATATAAGTTTTACGTTATAAAAATTAACAAGATTTTTTATAAAGAGATGACAAATACAACGGAAAAATTATAATGTGTTATCTTGGTAATTATCAGATAATGGCGGCTAACATTTTGTTGTAATAACCTGATCTTTACACAGTTTTACGACAAAAATTGAACACCGAGAAAACAAGATAAGGGGGGTACCAATACGCTTCCATACATGTCGAAAATATATGAAAGCGTATTGGTATTCCAATTATCTTGTTTTCTCTGTATTCAGTTTTTGTCATAAAACTGTTATTACAACAAAATATTAGCCGCAATTATTTATGGAAGCGTATTGGTACCCCACTTAAGATTTTTTCGCGACACAAATTTATATCGAGAAACACAATAATAACTCGATATGTTGACACCTTTTGACGACAAATCACGATAAATCATGATGATAATAATATAAGTTATCGTGTTCGCTGCATCTTTGTATATTGATGTCGATATAAGTAATTACATATGACGTTGTATAAATTGCGTGCAATTTTTATAACGAAGATTTTTTTCGGCATTCTTCTTAAAAAGCACGATGTCGTCTTATTTTGCTGAAATATACAATAGAATTTATTTCACTATCGCGAAAACTTTTGTCGTCATAAGAAATATTGGCAGGAATAAGTGACGTCACACAGTCGGACACAACAATGGCGGCTCATTTAGATGATGATGTTGGCTCGGTGGGGGACGCCTATTAGTCCTGATGTAGGCGTCTCTTGCCTGATGCCTCCAGTCGACCTTGACCTGTCTCGTGATCTGCGTCGGTCGGTGTGTGCTCGGAGGGGTATGTGCTGTGTTTGCCGGGACTTGCCCTTCATCCGTTTCGGTTTCAGAACTTTGGGGTTGAGACACACTGATGAAGATTAATTATCAGAAAGGCCTGTGTGTCACTAAATTTGGTATAGTTACGCCTTAATTGCAACCGCTGGGTCGGTATCTCTGCTGGTCGATGATTCGTTCGTCCCCGAGGGTATCGTGAGCTCAGTATCGGTTCCTCAGTGCTGAGGTTGATACTGCGGTATTGACGTCAGTACTCAGGTAGTGATTTTAATAACTATATTATATCTTATATTTTTTCAGCATAAAATTCTATTTTTTTTTTTCTAAAACTAGACTGATTTGTCAGGTGACAAGTATCTTAAAGGATTTGGTTGCCACTTTTTGTTATATTTTAAAAGTTTGCAAGTCTCGCTACTTTGGACATCTCCTTTCTGATGCCCGGGTTTCCGTGGAGTGTGGGTCATGTTTGCTGATGTTGGCTCGGTGGGGGACGCCTATTAGTCCTGATGTACGCGTCTCTTGCCTGATGCCTCCAGTTGACCTGTCTCATGATCTGCGTCGGTCGTAGTGTGCTCGGAAGAGGATGTGCTGTGTTTGCCGGGACTTCTCCATCATCCGTTTCGGTTTCAGAACTTTGGGGTTGAGACACACTGATGAAGATTAAATATCAGAAAGGCTTCTGTGTCACTAAATTTGGTATAGTTACGCCTTAATTGCAACCACTGGGTAGGTATCTCTGCTGGTGGATGATTCGTTCGTCCCCGAGGGTATAATCAGCTCAGTATCAGTTCCTCAGTGCTGAGGTTGATACTGCGGTGTTGACGTCAGTACTCAGGTACTGCTTCAAATAACTATATTATATCTTTAATTTTTGCAGCATAAAATTCTATTTTTTCTAAAACTAGACTGACTTGTCAGGTGAGACATGTATCTTAGCGGATTTGGTTGCCACTTTTTGATTTATTTTAAAATTTTGCAAGTCTCGCTACTTTGGACATCCTTCCTGATGCCCGGGACTTCCGTGGAGTGTGGGTCATGTTTGCTGATGTTGGCTCGCTGGGGGACGCCTATTAGTCCTGATGTAGGCGTCTATTGCCTGATGCCTCCAGTTTACCTGTCTCATGATCTGCGTCGATCGGTGTGTGCTCGAATGGGGATGTGCTGTGTTTGCCGGGACTTGTGCATAATCCGTTTCGGTTTCAGAACTTTGGGGTTGAGACACACTGATGAAGATTAAATATTAGAAAGGCCTCTGTGTCACTAAACTTGGTATAGTTACGCCTTAATTGCAACCACTGGGTCGGTTTCTCTGCTGGTGGATGATTCGTTCGTCCCCGAGGGTATAATCAGCTCAGTATCAGTTCCTCAGTGCTGAGGTTGATACTGCGGTATTGACGTCAGTACTCAGGTACTGATTTAATTAACTATATTATATCTTTAATTTTTGCAGCATAAAATTCTAATTTTTCTAAAACTAGACTGACTTGTCAGGTGAGATATGTATCTTAGCGGATTTGGTTGCCACGTTTTGTTATATTTTAAAATTTTGCAAGCCTCGCTTCTTTGGACATCTCCTTCCAGATGCCCGGGATTTCCGTGGAGTGTGGGTCATATGTTTGCTGATGTTGGCTCGCTGGGGGACGCCTATTAATCCTGATATAGGCGTCTCATGCCTGATGCCTCCAGTTGACCTGTCTCATGATCATCGTCGGTCGGTGTGTGCCTAGAGGGGGGGGGGTGTGCTGTGTTTGCCGTGACCTGTCCATCATCCGTTTCGGTTTCAGAACTTTGGGGTTGAGACACACTCATGAAGATTAAATATGAGAAAGGCCTCTGTGTCACTAAATTTGGTATAGTTACGCCTTAATTAGACTCCCATCAACAACAACGAGAAATCGCCCATCAGTCCAGAATTTTTAGTACATTTCAAAATCTGCCAGCAGTATAAAGTTTTCAACACGACTTTTACGTCAATGGGGCGTCCAACTGAAATTGGCTCCACAGTGGGACAGGGCCTGCTTTCCTTGCAGCAGGTTAGGGTAGAGGGGAATATTTTTGTTTCTTAGGTTTCATCACTTTCTTATTTATTACTTTCTTTCGTTTTCATATTTCTTCCCTGTCCCTCTCTTTCACCTCCTTTATTATCTCTTCTGTCTCTTTTCTCCCTTTCTCTGGAAGACAGAACAAAATGACCCAATAGGGTTGACATGTCGTTTAATCCAATACAATCAATCACAATGAATTGATGTAAAAGAAGAAAAGAGACCTTAATTATTATTTTTTTAACATTTTTTTCTCTCAAAAGAGGTTGGTAGTATGGTAGGTAGGTGGGTAGGTAGTAGGCAGGTATGTTAGAGTTTGCGCCCCACCAACAACTGTGGATATATTCAGGCGGGACCTCGGGTAGGTAGGTAGTAGGCAGGGCTGTTAGAGTTTGTGCCCCACCAACAACTGTGGTTATATTCAGAAGGGACCTTGGTTTAAGACTCATCCGGAAGTCTGGAGAAGCCCGGAATCGATTCCACGATATTTGGTTTACAAATGGAATATGAATTGATGGCTGAATTGATGGAGGAGGCAATTTTTCTGCTACCGAAAGCACGCCACATGTCCCGCCAATTCCGACCGTTCACACTAGAGATAACGACTTAGATATCTTGAATATTAAGATATCCATTACGCTTTCTGCATTAACTTTTCACATTTCGCCACACCGTATAAGTTTCACATTATAAAATACATGTATAACAAGATTTTTTATAACAAGATGACATATATAACGGTATAAATATAAGGTGTTATCGTGGTATTTATCTAATAATTGCTGCTATCATTTTGTTGTAATAACCTGATCTTTACTCAGTTTTACGACAAAAATTGAATGCCGAGAAAACAACAAGACAAGTGGGGTACAAATACGCTTCCATAATTATTAGATAGTTATACATAGTTAGGCACAGATGTACACGTATCTCTTCCCTGATAAAATGTATAGAGACTTTGGAACAAATAAGAAACTGTTTAATAACTGTTCAGCAAATTTAAACCTTCCATATATGAAAATAATTTGCTGTAGTTGTGCTTTCTTGCGTACTAAATGAGTTTGGTGTTGAGTTGTCAACACAAAAAAAAAAAAAAATTTGCAATGAAATGGACAAAGTGCAAGTGATTGATCTACTTATAACAGATGGAAACTAATTGGTGGTTTAATTTTTTTTAATACATTGTAGTGCCTTATATCCACACTTACTTGACAGTTGTCTTAAAACAACCATTTCTTTTCATATTTTTTTTATAATATTATGCTAAATAGGGAGGTTTCCCAAGTGAAATGAATGTCTTTTTATCCCACAAGTGTTGGATATTCACATAATTTACCAAAGTAACTTGATCTGCCACTTGGTGTAGACTCGAGTGTATGTTTCCAGGTCATAGTATCACACTAGACGCGAAGTGTGGAGCTCTGGAAACATCCAAGATCCTTGATAGTGTCTGGTAGATAAAATTACTTCAGCGATATGTTAATTACGTGTATACACCTTTTTGGCTTGCAAGTCATTTTTAAGCATAAATAAGCAGGAAACTCGCATGTTACGGCGCGTGTTTAAGTAAGTGTAATCATCATTTGAAACAACTAGTTCGGCGCTACAAATGGCTGCTTTCTTATGTCACACCAAAACAGGGCTCTGACAGGGCATACTAAATCCTAAACACAAGCAATCTGATATGGGATTCTGTTATGTTTTTTGTGTCTCAAAACTGGCAGTAGACAGCAGTATTCCAGGTAGGTATATCATACAAGCAGTCTGTATTTTGAACATTACTCCAACAAGCTAAAGTGATTTCTGGTGCTGGGATTCGAACCCAGGTCTCTCTCTAAGGACTTAGGGAGGGCTTGCCACGCTACACCAGATGTCATTATATTAAGCAACCTGGAGTATTTGAGAATAGTAATATTTCATGTAGATCTGCTATTACAGCACACAGTTTGAAATTCTTACACAAAACACATATTAAGGTGATTTAAATAAAATATTACTTATTCTGCATGCAATAAAGAACATGGCAGAAAATTTTGATGAAAAAAAAACCGCCATTGTAGGACGACACTCATAGATTGTTTGATCTTTAGCGATGGATTTCGTAAAATATCATTTTCTCACAAGAAAGCATACAAAAGGTGTCAAATTCATGAAACATTCCCCATGGCACAAGCTGGGAAACGACGACAAAATTCCTGATTTTTCAGTGTGTTAAAATAAATCAGCAGTATAGTGTGAATTGCTGAATTAAAAAGTAACATTTTGTCTGTCAGTTGTAAGTAGACAAATCACAAACTACAGCTGATCTATATCTAATCTAACAGGCTAAAAATCGGAAATAATGCTGTTGTATCCTTCAAAATCCCACATCTTTTCGCCATTGTTAGAAGAAATCCCGCCAAAATTATCGACGGAAACACGTGGATTTGTATCCTTATCTAACGTTTTCGATGCGAGAAAATGACGTTACACCGTCTAACGTCAAGGAAATCGCTTAGTGACGTCATAAATTGGCAGTTTTAATGACGTCGCTCGTCACGCTCTTCCTTGCCGTGATTCGTTGTAGAATAAAAGTTATTTTCCATTGCCTACGAGGGATGTTCGAAAAGAATTGCTTATTTCTATCTGGAGACTTCAAATTTCAAGTTAGCCCAAAAGTGCTCATTCTTAAAGTTTCAGCCGATGTATCCACTTCTTGAAGGCGTCACGGTACGCTGATTTTGGCACAGTAATAAGGTACCGATGAATGGCAGATCCAAGTGCTTGTCGGGACTGATATTTCCGCCAATCAAGCAATGATTTCAATTTCGGAAACAAAAAGAAATCACATGGGGCAAGGTCTGGTGAATCTGGGGGATGAGGCAAAACAGTTACGCGTTCTTTCTTCAAAAACGCCGTAACCATTGCGGAGGTATAAGCGGGGCATTGCCATGTAGAAGACGGACATGTTTAAAACCAGTGGCAGGGCGTCGTTTCTGATAATACTTTTTCAGTTTTTTCAGTACTACGTCTTTGCAGTACTTTCCGGTGATGCTTTTGCACAAGCACTTTTATTGAGACTCCTTCACTAGAGAATAAATTGAAATCATTCCTTGCTTGGCGGAAATACCAGTCCCGACAAGCACTTGGATCTGCCCATTCATCAGTACCTCATTACTGTACCCAAATCAGCGTACCGTGACGCCTTCAAGATTGCATACAAAACCTTTGTACTCAAAGAACGTTTGGCAATTATTTCACGTTTTTTGTGTTCAGTGGCCCAGATCTTATTGCTAACCTTTCTGACTGGCTCAAAATAATGGACCCAGGTTTCGTCGCCTGTGGCGTCATTGTAAAACTGCCTTTTGCCATATTCTGGAAACATTTGTTCCAGCTTTTTGGGCACTTTAACCCAATTGCCTCTTTTGCTCATCAGTCAACAGATGTGGCACCCATCTAGAAGAAATTTTTCTGACTTTCAAATGCTTCTTCAAAATAAGGTGAACCTTTGATAGTGATATGCCTACCTTTCGTGTAATATCACGAACTGTAAATCTGGCATCTCATCCGATGATTTCCTTTGAAAAAGATTTCTTTACGAGATGCAGATTTTGGCCTACCTGATTTCGGTGGACTCTACACCAGACTCAGATTTCTTTTGCCACCGCCAATACTGTGTCATAAGACACACAAAAAGGTCCATAAGCAGTAGAAATTTCAGTCATCAGCTGCTTCAAAGAACAACCAAGCTTTGAGCCAGCTTTGATGTAAGCCCGTATTTAATCTTTATTGTCGACGCCTCTACCAACCATTTTTACTGTAGTGGTCAATGATTGCGTGTATTGAAAAGGCAAATTTTATGTCTTATTCTTAATCTAACATGTACCGTTATACACCGTTGTGTAGGTATTGAATAACCCTTTTCAGGTATATATTGGTTTTTAACGAGCCCCACTTGAATATCGAGCTAGAGGACAATAAGCAATTATTTTCGAATATCCCTCGTATACAGGCGCGCTGTGTTAGAATGTAAACATTTCACAGGCTATGCAACTCTATTAATACTGATTTTTTCGATGTGTTAGAATCCAAATAGATCAACTGTAGGCGTTATTTTTTGTGTAATAAATCACAGCTTGGGTGTCATTTGAAAGCAGTTCAAATCACGGGCGCGTATCTTGAGTGATTTGTCGACTTACAGCTGGCCAACAAACTGTGATTTATCACTGAACAAGTCTATTTCGATTCTAACACATTGAAACTCAGTAATTTTAATGTTGTTTGTTTCTATCTAATTCCTGCAACCCATCGCAATTGTGAGAAGAAATTGCACCGTATCAAAGTTTGTTGATGAGAGAAAATGATGTGACACCATGTTACATCAGGGAATTCGACAAGTGGCGTCATAAATTGGTAGCTTTCAATGACGTAGCTCGTCACCGTCTTGAGAGCTGTAATGTGTTGCAAAATAAAACACAGTTTCTTTCCATTGCCTATATCTGTATATGAGGGCTTTGTTATAATCAAAATTGGGTTCTTTCACTTTCTTTTATATCTCCTCAGAATGGCTGAGTGATGCAGAGCCTTCCAAAACCAGTTTTGACACATTAACAGCGCCAGACTTAGATGAGCTACTTGGGCGTTTCTATGCCAGTTTGCAGACGAAGAAGGACAGGGACTATAACAAGCCAGGTTTATTGGGACTGCGTGCTCGTATCAACCGTTACCTGACCACCACTCCTTTTCAAAGACAAATTAACATTATGAAAGACAGAGACTTTATGAAGTCAAACCAATTTTTATCAGGTCTAATAAAGCAAATGAAAAGGAAGGGGAAGGATACCAGTGAAAATAAAGAGCAAATTAGTCACAGTGACATGAAGACATTGCATGAACCAGGTTGGTACCCGATGCTCTGTCTCTGGTCGGGCCCATTGGAGTCTAACTGTTGGTTTTCTTTTGCTCCAGTATTTCTGTTGTTTCTTGCTGTCGAGCCCTCACCGTTGTTTCATCTCTGTGGTTGTTTGATTTTTGTGTTCACGGAGATGTTGCACTGATGAGTTAGGAGGCATTCATGCGGACTGAACAAATTATTTGTCTTAATCGCCACGGAAGTAAGGGCGTGGATTGTGGCCACGTAAAATCGAGTTAAGCCCCCCAGTGGAATTCGTTTCCGCTGACCGTTCCAAGGTGGTTCTTCTGTCGCGGTTTATTTTTGTTATGGTTTGTCTTTGGATGTTTGTGTCGCTTATATTACTTAATTTTAGATAGCTTTTTGGGCATTTTGTGGGAAAGTAACTGTCCTTTTAGCTTTCCGCTGTTGGTGTTTGTGTTGCTTCATGTTTGTGTTTCTTTCCATTTGGTGTCTCTGGTGGGAGCTGCGGGTGAATTGTATCGATTCCTGATCATTGCCTCTTCTTCTATTTTGTTTAGCCTTGAAAATCCAAAATGTCTCCAGAACAAAGTTATTTTTGACGTTATGAGTCACTTTGGTAGACGTTGCTGAGAAGGTCTTCGAACCCTTATGAAAAGTGCATTCAAAATTGCTACAGATAGGGAAGGGCACAGGTATCTGGCAATGACGTTCAACAGGAGCAAGTTGACCCCTATTGACATGGAAGACACAAATACTTTTGTAGGAGTTGCTTCAGAATCAAAATTGTTATTGTTGATACGTTAATGACATTCATACACCAGGACCTGTGATATGGAGAGTTAGTCCCTGGTTCTCATCAAAGAGATAATTTAGCTACACTATATTCTGCACCTACAGCAGTGGATATGATCGAATCGGGAGGGGCATTCCAATCTCTAATAGTTCGGGGAAAGAAAGATACTTTATAGATGTCAGTTCCTACAGTAGGGTCTGAAACGGCAGTGAATGATGATTTCTACAGTGCCTAGATGGGGGAACAAGGTCAAATGTTGGAATGCTGGTGGCACCCTTTAGACCTTTGTATAAGAGTTTGGGCCTACTGTCTCTTCTCCTTTTCTTGAATGACTCCCATCTTAATTTTTCTAGAATTCCAGTCATACGCACAGTTTCAAAGCAGTAATTGCTTGTTACACATCTAGCAGCCCTATTCTGAACTTTTTCAATTTCTTCATTAAGGACCACTCCATTGGGGTCCCGGATGCAGCTACCATATTCCAAGATCCCTTATATGCAGTCTCCTCCACATCCTGAGGGCACTGATGAAGATTTCGCCTCATGAAACCAAGTGTTCTATCGCCTTAGTACACATGTTGCTTATGTATGTATTCCATTTCATATTCAAAATCGTGTGTGATTGTCACACCAAGGTATTTAATGGAATTCACAAACTTACAGTTTTGAGGACTGTTCGCCGGCCTCAGTCGGATGTGCGTCTGACTGGTGATCAGGGAGACGCGGGTACGATACCTGCCGGGGTCGGCAACATTATTTCGTGGAGACTGATCATGAAATCTTTTCTACGGTCATTCTCTCCCTGCCGCTGATTCAAGAAGGGCAGTTGTCAGTTTCTGGCGAAAGAATATGCACTGTACTGGTTAACCGCTTACGTATAATAAGTTCTGAATAGTTAGATCCTTTGGAAGCATAGAATACACCAAATAAACGAAAATAGCAGACTCGGTTTTATTGAGTCTTTTCATGACCAGTACTGAAATGTGCAACATCGGCCATGCCCTCTAGCACCGGCTTAAGCAGAACTCTATTTTCAAAATGATTCTAAATGAACCCAATGATCCCAAAGGACCAGAAAATATAATCTGCACTATGATATATGTACGGGGAGACTTTTTACGGCCGCCACACGGCACAGCACCAGCTGCAGTGAAGATTGGAATATTGGTCTAACTAAACAAGCAACCCTCTCTAAATAAAAATGGGTTAGATTATTGAATTAAGATTAAGGCACTTACTTATTACTCACTCACTCACTCACTCACTCAATCCGTTTTCCGCATTGCTTAGTAGATATTGGATTAAACTCCGTTCAGAAAATCTGAATCATCGATTTTTTCGTTTCTCGCTTTTAATACTCATTTTTGCCCATACATCACTATGGAAAAGTTTTAGACCTCACCCTCCGCCGATTTCTCGAGCAAGCCGTATGCCTCTGCGACAGCTAGGAAAGGCTGTGATTATTTGGAGGAAATTGCAAAATCTATATTTTCTTTAACAGACTAAGACATTCTGACAGGTTCGACACACCCTTGTAAACCATATATAGAAGTGGTTACGGCTCTTGTAAATTACACGGGCGTCTATGTTTTATTTGCACGATCACTCCATGGAAAATCATTAGCTGTGACACCACATCTGATATCGGTATAATTCTTTTTGACGACTGTTGACAGCACATCGCGCTAGTGACTCTATGTAGCCATTCGAATGTAAGGTGTGGCGCAATTGCATATCAATTTATAAATTGAGTCACATGGATTTGAATATTTATTATTTTACCTGACAATCATCGTCAAATGGACTTAGTCTATACTCTCATTTCTTTGTTTTGCAATTTTCTCGAAATAATCACAGCCTTTCCTGGCTGTCGCAGAGGCAAACGACTTGCTGGAGAAATCGGCGGAGGGTGAGGTCTAAAACATTCCCATAGTGATGTATGGGCTAAAATGAGTATTAAAAGGAAGAAACGAAAAAATCGATGATTCAGATTTTCTGAACGGAGTTTAGATGTCTTTCTATCAAAATACCGTTGCAACCAATATCCCTTTCGAAATTAAGTTCTAACACAAAACTTTCGTTTTCAAAATAACTCATTTAATAGTTTCACTTACTCACAGGCATTGTTTTACGAACCAGGATTGCAAATACATCTAAAATTTATTGGTATCACTTAAACAGATTATTGTGTATTGTAAAGATGACGAAAAGTCTATAGCTAGGATATACATATTATTGGATGATAGTTTTGTGTTACAGTACATGATTATTTGGCGTAAAAATCGTGCAGTCGTTGTATGGCGAATAGACAAGTAAACAAAACGGTTGGCTGATTTCAAAGTGAACTGAAGTGGGCAGTCTTGTACATTGCAGTACAAGTAGTTTAGGTCGTAGTACCAAAGCGTTAATCCAAAATCGTTAATCCATAGACAAAATGGCAAATATCAATGTTCAGATCAACAGACATACAAATTTTATATCTATCCAGGTTTTTGAATTCAGTTTGACGTTTGTAAAATAACTTTGAATACAGTTGTGGATGAGAATGTTTCCTCTATTGTTTCATAGATGTTTATATCACAGTTGACTGTTCTGTTTAAGGTTAAAGCATATACTATCTTTGAAGTGTACCTTTTTCCCGTCTAATTTTGGTGAACCAACCAAAATCAAATAAACTATTTAAACATGAAAGCTGAAAAAAAAAATAATAATAAATAAACAAACGAACAAACAAAAAAAAATATCGTGGGGTTATCTATTGTAGATTTCTTTTTATCATATGACGTCGTTGATAAGCAGTGGATAAAGCCGTGTAATAAAAATCGTATGACCACACGTGTAATAACACTTTGGCGGGATTAAGTAACTTCATGACGACGACCATGTCAACAATGCACTTTTCGTAGACAAATTATCAAATTAAAAGGCGATAAAATCCAATTTAAAGTAGTCATATGATAAAGAGAATCTTACACTCGTGGTCATTTCATATGATATTTATGAAACTCGCCGAAGGCTCGTTTCATAAATATCATATGAAATGACCACTCGTGTAAGATCCTCTATATTGCATGTCACAGCAGAATAGCATATTGAAAATATGAAAGCTTATCCCTTACCTTCAGTTTTCTATTCATGAAATCTGCAATCACCACCTGATGATGACTCGAAGAGGAGTCGAAATAGTTTTTAATGCCAAAAGTCGATGAAATATTTCGTGCTTTTTGTCTTATTTTGAATAAGTGACTTGTTCAAGTGACATTAATACAATGTTTTGTAAGGCTAATTTAAAACACCCAAAACGGTAAAAGATATAACCAGACATAGATTTAAGGGTCCCGGAGCCTGTTGAACATAGTGTTAATCACCGTGGGGCAGGTATTTCACTAAACTGCTGTATGCTCAGTGGGTTTGTCGGTGTTGGTATTATAACTGGTGTTATAATATGTATTACTTATTTCTTTTTTTATTTTCAGCCGAAATGTTTAATACATTCACAAAAAAAAAACTGTCGTCTCCTCTTGGCAGAACATACAACAGTATGTAATAAAGGTGCATTATTGAGCTATCTGGAAAAAATGCTAGCAAAAATAAAATACATATAGCGGGTATTTTTCTTTAAAACAATACAAATCAATGCATTTTATGCAAAAATGCGAACAATTATGATGACAGGTAAAAGAGTTTGAGAGGGATTCCCTAACTAGGTTTCGAACACTAGTTAGATCTATTTTTAGTTCGTGACAAAAATAGAATCCCCATATATGACGTTATGCGACGTTCATTTTTGGCCTTGTTTATGGCTATGCGTGAATCGGAACAAAATATGACGCTGAATACCATGCCATAAGTAACGACACTCAGAGACGATACTGTCGCCATGTATGTGTAAAGTGACAGATTTATTTTTAGAACAGAAATTCCGAACACACGTTCAGAGCGAAGGGTAAACACGAATGAAAACGACCATTTTCACAAAGTTCTGAAGCTGAACTTGGCTCCAAAAGTGTACACATGACAAAAGAGTATGCATTGAAGATAAAAACCAGAAAAAAACTAGAAATGGTGTTTGTAAAACACAATGCCCCCAACCTTTGCTTGTCCTTAGATGGCAAAATATTCAACAAATATTGTTAAAGACTCAAAAACATACAACAAGAATTCCCCCGAAGGCTATGTCGCGCCTGTGGAGGCGCAAAGTCACCAAACCATGAAATCTAGGTCAAGGTCAAACATGGATGCCTGCATAAAAATTTCACTCCTAGTTCCAAGCATGTACCAAGTATCATCAATGAAACTCTTAACGAGAATTCTATGTTTTTTAATTAAAGGGGAAATAATTCAAGAAGGGGAGATAATTTGGACAAGAAAAAAAATACGGGTCAACTATTTTTTCATGAGGAACTCATATATGAAATTTCAAAACACTAGCATACACGGTTCTGAAGATATGCTATGCACCAGAAAGCAACACAATTGAGTAGCAAAAAATTACAAAGGGCCATAACTCTAACAAAATTTTATCGAATTGGTTGAAAATTTAATCAGGTAGTCTCCTCCTTAGTCCCAATCACTATACCAAATATCAAGGCTGTAGCTCAAATACTTTTTGAGATATCTTGCTAACGAGAATTCTATGTTATTTAATTAAAGGGGAAATAATTCAAGAAGGGGAGATAATTTGGACAAGAAAAAAAATACGGGTCAACTATTTTTTCATGAGGAACCCATATATGAAATTTCAAAACACTAGCATACACGGTTCTAAAGATATGCTATGCACCAGAAAGCAACACAATTGAGTGGCAAAAAATTACAAAGGGCCATAACTCTAACAAAATTTTATAGAATTGGTTGAAAATTTAATCAGGTAATCTCCTCCTTAGTCCCAATCACTATACCAAATATCAAGGCTGTAGCTCAAATACTTTTTGAGATATCTTGCTAACGAGAATTCTATGTTATTTAATTACAGGGGAAATAATTCAAGAAGGGGAGATAATTTGGACAAGAAAAAAAATACGGGTCAACTATTTTTTCATGAGGAACCCATATATGAAATTTCAAAACACTAGCATACACGGTTCTAAAGATATGCTATGCACAAGAAAGCGTGACGTACGAACGGACGGACAAGCCAGAAGCAATATGCCCCCCAACTTTTTTAAAGTTGGGGGCATAAAAATTTGAGACCCGGTAGCTCAATAATGCACCTTTAAGCAGAATAAATGCCATTTATAATCCTGTTTGCGTTATTTACAACATTTGTTTGATTTGAGGTTTAACGTCCCCTTCAACACTGTAAAGGTCATTTTGGAGACGTTGCTTCCAATTTTGTTGGACTTTTACCCGACATTGAGATGAAATGACATCTCAAGCCCTGCCGCCCAATTAAACCAATAGGGTTTATAAGCATGAGCGGGCCGACTCGCACCGCTTTGCCTGGGCAGGCTTAGATCCTCTAAGCGGTTTTGCCAGTACTAGTGTGCGGGTCGGTTTCAGCTCTGCGTGGAAACATCATGCGGCCCATATATTTCTCTTCAAGCCCCGATGGGCGGGGCCGATTTACAACATTTAAAACACGCTGAAGTCACTTTAGTAATTCTAATAACAAAACGGCTTTCCATACAAAAAGCATTTTAATGCCTATTCGCAATCCGCAACGGATGTCGTATACGTATGTGGTATAGATAGTTTAAGCATTTTATATGCAAACAAGAAATATCTTTAAAAAAGATATGCGGCGTAGATTTAATTGGAAGGTTGTTTAGAAACCAGTGCTTCAGCTGAAGTGCACGACCCGCCGGATGCTTTTAGCTTTATGAGTGTTACCATATATGGGTATGGTGGCCATTTTGGTCATGTGACCTGGACCTAAAACGGTTCCCCCAATAAATGCGCCTTATCGTAAGGAGCAAAAATATATCTTATACTTTAGTACTGTTTTCTGAATCGTTTGCAGGAAAAAATGAATTCTCACTTTTCCAATACAAAAGCATATGTGTCAAAGTTTGACCTAGGCACAAAGAAGGTCAAGGTCAACCCAGGGTCACCATTTTAGCAATTTATGATGGGCATACGTCCCAGATGCTATTTATCAAGTTTCGTGGAAATCTGCCCAGTGGTTCTGGAGAAGACTATTTTGAAGGGTCTTTACTTTACATGGCTTGGTGGCCATTTTGGTCATGTGACCTGGACCCCATGAGCAAATTTTGGTTTCCCCCATCCCATAGAGGCTCTATATGAAATTTGACCTTAATCGGCCCAACGGTTTCCGAGGAGAAGCAGTTCGAGAATTTTCACATTTTTCGCCTCGGCGAGGCTATACTAAATGGAATGTAATATTTAGCAAGTTCATTGGTTAGATCCCATTGATATCTATCAGTATGCCAAAAATTGTTTAAATATTCCAAGCGGTTAAGTCACTATCACCAATTTTCACAAACGGGTTACGGACGGACAGACAGACAGACCGTATATGGCTTGGTGGCCATTTTGGTCATGTGACCTGGACCCCATGAGCAAATTTTGGTTTCCCCCATCCCATATAGCCTCCATATGAAATTTGACTTCAATTGGCCCAACGGTTTCCGAGGAGAAGCAGTTCGAAAATTTTCACATTTTTCGCCTCGGCGAGGCTATACTAAATGGAATGTAATATTTCTCAAGTTCATTGGTTAGATCTCATTGATATCTATCAGTATGCCAAAAATTGTTTAAATATTCGAAGCGGTTAAGTCACTATCACCAATTTTCACAAACGGGTTACGGACGGACAGACAGACTGACAGAATGACACGGTGATTTTAGGGCACTCTTAGAAAATAAACCGACTTCAGTCGGTCGCTTTTTCTGCGGGTCGTGCAATATGAGCTACAATAGTGACAGCAACAATTGTCTAGCTATGAAATGGTTTACTGTATTCAAACAATTCAGATGTCACGCGAGGAAAAATAGCTTTGCAGAGGGCGGTGTCCCGCCTGTTTGAGCTAAGGTCAATTTAAAAGGTCAAGGTTAAAAACATGACCTCATTTCAAGAGCATATTATCTCAAGTATATGCACAACAAATAAGAAAACGTTATCATTCACTGTTTTTGAACACAAATTCTAGGGTTAACATTTAGGGTTGTCGCTATGGTGAACGTAAACACATAGACGGACGAACAAACGGACGAGCAGACAAACGGACGGAAACTTGATCTTATGTGCACCTAACTAAAACTCAAATTACACTTATTCCTTTTCAGAAATTATATAACATTAATGATATTCGAAAATGTCCATTTTGTGTTAAAATGGAGGAGATAAAGTATGCTGAAGACAAATGATACACTGCAACTTTTATTTAGCATATATTGTAAATTAAACATCTGTCAATTTGTAATGCGATTATTACATGTTTTTGTCATGCTATATCTCTTTATTGGTTTCATTGGGCAACAGGGCTTGAGGTGTCTTTCGTCTCAATGTCGGGTAAAAGTCCCACAAACTTGGAAGCAACGTCTCCAAAATGACCTACACAGTGTTGATGGGGACGTTATACCTCAAATCAAACAAACAATTCCTTTCGCAGAAAATTCTTCCTTTCGCGAAAGGAACCTTCCTTTCGCGTAATGGTTCCTTTCGCTATATAGACCAACCACGTGAATTTAGGTAAAAATAGCTATTCACCGCAGCAGTTACAGAATTCACTAGAATCCCAATTATACATATGACGTATGGTCATCAAAGGACAAGACGGTGAGTAAGCCGAAACTGTGTTTTAATTTTCATTCATTCATTCATGTCTCACATAAAAAATGAAACATCTCCTAGGTTAAAACTTCGGTAAACTGTCGTATTTTTTGAGTAGATTTATTTATGCAAATCATTGACCAATGAAATGGTCATCTCCTTGGACATGTGGTTTTATTGACCAATGGAGTAACGAAAAATGTAGGACAAAAGCAAAACTATAACGGCTACGCCGTAAAAAAAAAAAAAACAGTTGTCCTGCTTTCCAGGTCAGAATCGACGGCTTCTTATCGATATAGGCAAAATGGGGTCCGTTTTGTCTTTACTAATGATTTGTCGACTAAAACCACGTTTTTCATGTTTTTGATTGTCTACACCCTGATGTCTTTAGTTGGATCCATCGTTGGCTGGTCGAGATATATCCATTCAATAGGCTAGTCATTTATTTAAATTTCGAGAGTGTGGGTGAATCGAACAATTCAAATTGTAAAAAAGTCCATCTGATTAGACCAAAAAGTATGCAGCTCTGGAAATTGGCAACAACTCCACAACTTTCTCGCTTGATGCAGTGACCAAAAATAATAATAACCAGTGCTTCAGCTGAAGTGCACGACCCGTCGGATGCTTTTAGCTTTATGAGTGTTTCCATATATGGGTACGGCGGCCATTTTGGTCATGTGACCTGGACCTAAAACGGTTCCCCCAATAAACGCGCCTTATCGTAAGGAGCAAAAATATATCTTATACTTTAGTACTGTATTCTGAATCGTTTGCAGGATAAAATGCATTCTCACTTTTCCAATACAAAAGCATATGTGTCAAAGTTTTACCTAGGCACACAGAAGGTCAAGGTCAACCCAGGGTCACCATTTTAGCAATTTATGATGGGCCTACGTCCCAGATGCTATTTATCAAGTTTCGTGGAAATCTGCCCAGGGTTCTTGAGAAGACTATTTTTGAAGGGTTTTTACCATATATGGCTTGGCGGCCATTTTGGTCATGTGACCTGGACCCCATGAGCAAATTTTGGTTTCCCCCATCCCATAGAGGCTCCATGTGAAATTTGACTTCAATCGGCCCAACGGTTTCCGAGGAGAAGCAGCTCGAAAATTTTCACATTTTTCGCCTCGGCGGGGCTATACTAAATGGAATGTAATATTTCGCATGTTCATTGGTTAGATCTCATTGATATCTATCAGTATGCCAAAAATTGTTTAAATATTCTAACAATAGCATATGTGTCAAAGTTTGACCTAGGCACAAAGAATGTCAAGGTCAACCCAGGGTCACCATTTTAGCAATTTATGATGGGCCTACGTCCCAGATGCTATTTATCAAGTTTCGTGGAAATCTGCCCAGTGGTTCTGGAGAAGACTATTTTTGAAGGGTTTTTACCATATATGGCTTGGCGGCCATTTTGGTCATGTGACCTGGACCCCATGAGCAAATTTTGGTTTCCCCCATCCCAAAGAGGCTCCATATGAAATTTGACTTCAATCGGCCCAACGGTTTCCGAGGAGAAGCAGTTCGAAAATTTTCACATTTTTCGCCTCGGCGAGGCTATACTAAATGGAATGTAATATTTCGCATGTTCATTGGTTAGATCTCATTGATATCTATCAGTATGCCAAAAATTGTTTAAATATTCCAACAAAAGCATATGTGTCAAAGTTTGACCTAGGCACAAAGAAGGTCAAGGTCAACCCAGGGTCACCATTTTAGCAATTTATGATGGGCCTACGTCCCAGATGCTATTTATCAAGTTTCGTGGAAATCTGCCCAGTGGTTCTGGAGAAGACTATTTTTGAAGGATTTTTACCATATATGGCTTGGTGGCCATTTTGGTCATGTGACCTAGACCCCATGAGCAAATTTTGGTTTCCCCCATCCCATAGAGGCTCCATATGAAATTTGACTTCAATCGACCCAACGGTTTCCGAGGAGAAGCAGTTCGAAAATTTTCACATTTTTCGCCTCGGCGAGGCTATACTAAATGGAATGTAATATTTCGCAAGTTCATTGGTTAGATCTCATTGATATCTATCAGTATGCCAAAAAATGTTTAAATATTCCAAGCGGTTAAGTCACTGTCACCAATTTTCACAAACGGGTTACGGACGGACAGACAGACAGACCATATATGGCTTGGCGGCCATTTTTGTCATGTGACCTGTACCCCATTAGCAAATTTTGGTTTCACCCATCCCACAGAGGCTACATATGAAATTTGACTTCAATCGGCCCAACGGTTTCCGAGGAAAAGCAGTTCGAAAACTTTCACATTTTTCGCCTCGGCGAGGCTATACTAAATGGAATCTAATATTTCGCAAGTTCATTGGTTAGATCTCATTAATATCTATCAGTGTGCCAAAAATTGTTTAAATATTCCAAGCGGTTAAGTCACTATCACCATTTTTCACAAACGGGTTACGGACGGACAGACAGACTGACAGACTGACAGAATGACCGATTGACAGACTGACAGAATGACCGATTGACAGACTGACAGAATGACCGATTGACCGAATGACAGAATGAAAGAATGACACGGTGATTTTAGGACACTCTTAGTAATCAACCGACTTCAGTCGGTCGCTTTTTCTGCGGGTCGTGCAATAATAAAAAACAACGCGGCAAAAAGATAATAAAATTAAATCGACTTTACAAGTACAGACATGTAGACAAACTTGTATGATAATAACAAACCACAACAATAGAAGTACAGCCGATCACCTATTGGCAGCCAGATACCACTTTCTAGGCGAATTCAGCAGACGACAGATAGTTGGTATTTTTTTCTTATTTTTCCCAGAAAACAGGATTTGACATCTCATGCAAATTGTCTGCATAGGAAATAATTTGCAAGAGATGTCAAAATAGAACTGGAGGCAATGACCAGGAATCGATACAATCAACCCACAGCTCCCATCAGAGACACCAAAGGGAAAGAAACACAAAGATGAAACAACAGACCTAATGGAAACATCAATAGCGGAAAGCCAAAAGGACAGTTACTTTCCCACAAAATGGCCAATAGGCTATCCAAAATAAAATAATATAAGCGACACAAACACCCAAAGACAAACCATTACAAAAATAAACCAATAAGTCTTGTTTTCTGAGAAAAATATTTCAAAATGCGAAAAATACCCAGCATGCAGAGAGATACAATCAAGAAACTCAAATGTAAGTTCGTTAACTCTTACCCAACCCGGCTTGCTGAAAACCTCAGCCAATAGTGACCAGGTCCAGTGGTTAAAAGCATTATTAGCTAAACGAGCTCGTAAATGGTCATATTGTTAACTTTTCTAAAGTCTTTTTTTTTTTCTTTTTTGCCGCGTTTTTGGCGATAACTTTTTTACTACACATCCAGCGAGAGAGATGTGGAGAGGCTCCGCCAATTTCTCGTAAAGGATTGTATATCTTTTGGTGTAATCAGATGGACTTCCTAAAATCTTTGAACAAAGTCAGATTCTGTCACTCACATTCTCGAAATGTAAATAAATGACTAAACTCCGTTCAGAAAATCTGATCATCGATTTTTTCGTTTCTTCCTTTTAATACTCCTTTTAGCCCATACATCACTGTGGGAAGGTTTTAGACCCAACCCTCCGCCGATTTCTCCAGCAAGTCGTATGCCTCTGCGACAGCTAGGAAAGGCTGTGATTGTTTGGAGAAATATTTGGAGAAAATTGTAAAACAAAGCAATGAGAGCACAGACTAAGTCCATTTGACGATGATTGTCAGGTAAAATAATAAATATTCAACTCCATGTGACGCACTTTATATATAGATATGCAATTGCGACACACCTTATATTCGAACACACCTTATATTCGAATGGCTAAATAGAGGCTCACTAGGGACGGGGAGTCGCAAGCGGATGTGCTGCCAACAGTCTTCAAAAAGAATTATACCGATATCAGATGTGGTGTTACACCTAATGATTTTCCATGGAGTGATCGTGCAAATAAAACATAGACGCCCTTGTAATGTACAAGAGCAGTAACCACTTCTATATATGGTTTAAAAGGGTGTGTCGAACCTGTCAGAATGTCTTAGTCTGGGAAAGAAAATATAGATTTTGCAATTTTATTCAAATAATCACAGCCTTTCCTAGCTGTCGCAGAGGCATACGACTTGCTGGAGAAATCGGCGGAGGGTGAGGTCTAAAACTTTCCCATAGTGATGTATGGGCTAAAATGAGTATTAAAAGCGAGAAACGAAAAAATCGATGATTCAGATTTTCTGAACGGAGTTTGGTCTATTTGTAACGATATCTATATATGGATAAATCCCGTGAAGCCAACGAAGCGCCCAGCTGAAGGGGCATTGTACAAAGCATTAGTGTGTAGACAGTCAAAAAAAAATGAAAAACGTGGTTTTATTCGACAAACCATTAGTACAGATTAGTACAGACAATACTGATCATACGCCTTCGAACAGTATTAATCAAATATTTAAAATACAACTCCAGTCATTGCGAGTGTGTTTCACTCTCGAATGCCGAATGTGCACATTGTAAATATGCAAGATGGTGGAATGGCCCACACACTTATCTTTCAGGAGACGACAAATCATCGAACCACACCGTCAAAGTGGGACTAAAGGAAACAGAAAATTTCGCACACGCTTGAAAATGCAGAAATCTCCATATCTTATTACAGCTCTGCTCAGTATAACTTAGGTGCATGAAACCTTTTTGAGAAGTCAGCGGAGCTTCTCCTCTACAACTTTCTCGCTGGATTTTTGCTAAAAATGTGAGCAGCTTTTGCATTTGCAAAAGCTGCTCACATTTTTTCTGCAAAAATATTTGCCTACAGTCGAACTTCAATGGCTCGAACACCTTTGCGACCTCGAAAATCTGTTCGAGACAGGGGTAGTTCGAGCCACTGAGGTTACTGTCAGGAGGCATAACGAGATACTTTTTGACATCTTTTCGGTGTTCTATAATGAATATGTATGCTGTGTGTACTCATTAGAATCGCCTCATCGAGGCGATTCTAATGAGTACACACAGCATACATTTGCAAGATAAAAGACTAAAATCTCCTTAATTATCCCCACTATTTCTTATGTAGTGGATTTCGCTAGGGGCTCAAGAATGGGTTCGACTCATCCATGGTAAACAAGTCATCGGTGTTCGAGCCATCGAAGTTCTACTGTATTTGCCATATTAATTGATTGAAGTTTTAACGATACGTTAACTAACGACGTCGTTAGTTTTGAACAACTGGCCCCTGAATCCAAAACTGTTTTACACTCCGATGGTATTCCTGAAACATTTTTGAAAACGTTAATTTGAAAAGGAATCCCCAGACCACAAAAAAGCAGAATTACTTAACATGCAAATCCTTAACCCTTATCCCACTGAATAATTAGTTTAGCTACACCCATTTCTGACTCATTACTTGATGTAATTTACACCTGCAGATTCACAAACTGAATATCTAATATGGTAGACCCTGATCAGATCAGAAGCCATCTGATCTGGATCTGCGCTGTTTGCAAAAGTAAGGGTTGTCATGAACAGCAAGACATAGATTATTCCTAGTTGTGAGTAATAATACTTTGGAATATCGGTGTTCGGGTACGCACAATCTATGTTTCTATGCCACTAAGTCCACTGATAAACCTGTACAGTATTTTCCTATGTTGACTCGATACGCAGATGGTATAGATGGTACAGAGCTGCTCGTTAGAGCCATCCCTGTGAAACGGGTACATGTTGTGAGCATATAAAATTATCACCCATCAAGCAGACACGCGTTAACAATGTGGTATGAACGTCAATACAACGTCTGTATGTCGCATCGAAGCTGATACGACGTTACGTAATCTCCATACGCCTATCGGGTATATATTGCCTTTTATACCGCAATCAGGCATTCTAGTAACCTAATAAAGGGGGTCGAATAACTGTACGCTATAATCGGTAGAGACCTATAGTAGTCAATACCTTCTGCTGACCTACAGACCTACAGACCAGCTACCGGTGAAAACCCAGTTTTTTTTTTCGCGGAGAAACCGACTAACGCGAAATCGGCTATTTTCTCCGCGAAACCGCGAGAAAAAATAAAACGAGCGAGAAATTTCTCGCTGAAATTTCTTCCGGTTTCGCGGAGAAAATTCGCGGTGATTTTCGGCGAAAATTTGATCGAATGCTTTCATTGAAAATGAATTACCCGCGTTTCGCGGAGAAAAAAAAAACATCTGGGCTTACGTGAAAGTAAAAGTCAAATTTTCGGCTCATTATTATTTCTTCGTTTGTCTGGCGTGTTTCTGTAAACGATGGCAAATGGTAGTCATTGTTAAATCATAATCAAATATTCTTTAATGTTACACAATTACAGTTTAGTAATTTATTTCTTCATTTTATAATCCCTTTTTAAAAGTCTCAAGACAACTTTTATTCACATCACGAAAACACGCCTATTTATTTGTTATCCCCTTAAACCCAACTTTTAACCGGGGTTTACAAGGGTATACATTATTCATCTCATTTCTGCTCACATAGATTGTGGGTACTCGTTAGAACCGCCTCCCCGAGTCGTTTTAAAAAGAACCCACAATGTTGAGCAGAAATATGAAAAAAGTCAGAATTTTTATCCGAAAATATTCCGCTTTTAGTGGTAAAATTTTCAATATATTTGAATAGGCGAGTTTTCATAATGAGTCGTACACGTAGGTTATTAACACCATAATGATGTCTGGCATTTACAAAAAGCTCAGCCCATCGCGGGTTGAAGAAATAGATGGACCGTCCATGCTTATAATATAAACCATGTTCGTTTTATTAGGCGGCAGGGCTTAAGATGTCATTTCATCTCAGGGTCGGGTAAAGGTTCCACAAAACTGGAAGCAACGTCTCCGAAATGACCTTTATAGTGATGACGGAGACGTTAAACCTCAAATCAAACAAAAACAAACCAAAAGCTCAGATTCGCCTCAATTATTTATGATTACAAACTGTCAAATTGGTACAGCAAGTGGTGCTTTGAATGCAACGTTAATGATCAGTTTACGAGGAACACAATAATTCCACCGCATTTGGTACAAAAAGGGTTAAAATGTTTACAATCCGTGAGAGTTCAGTTCACAATGGACTGTTCCAGCATCAAGCTGGGAGTGTCTAACCTTGCAAAAAGGGGCGTTAGGTGTAAACCCAGGAAAAAAGACAAACAGTGTAAGGCGTGATAAGACAACACATTATGAACCGTCTCGTCTGAAATTAGTGTGCAAAAAACATTTATCCGGTCTACAGGTTTTAACAAAGAACATGCATTTCGTCATATGCTTCAAACTTTGTGTACGGAATGCATAAAAAATACATGCACATGAACATGTAGGTATGGGCAGATTTCGCGGAGAATAACCGCGAACGTTTTCACCTGTACTAGCTGTAATTGTCATTCTCCGAGAAAAAGCGATTTTCGCGGAGAAATTTAGCTGCGTTTCGCGGAGAAAATAACCGCTTTGAAACGCGAAATTTCTTTCTTCTCGCAGAAATTTCTCGCTTGTTCTCCGAGAAAATAAAGCCTATTACCGCGGAGAAAAAAAAATGGGTTTTTACCGGTAGCTGTATAATACGTCTAGTGACCGTTTATAGACCGGACCCACTTTTCAGCTGCCTAATTATCAAGTGTAAACAATAACATGCAACCTTTTATACATGGGAAATCAACGAAACTGCAAGTTAAAATCTTTGCAATATTTATTTAAATAGATTTTCAGAAATTTCAGCTAAATTCTTACCTTCTCGGTCTTTCCTGGTTTGAATGGCCCGTTGGAATAACTGCGCACTGCTACTGCACTTGCGTCTCAGTCTCGAAAATATTTTTTAAAGCTAAAATAAACTATTTATTTGCAGATTTTCATACAGAAAGTAAATCACTGAGAAACTTTTATTCCAGCGTCAATGTTGTTTCCTACGTCTTCGTGGCGCGGTGTCGTCAGAAACTTTGTACTCGTTGAAGTCACGTTATACTACGTGTGCGCGCCATGGCATTAAATGTCGTTTAACATGCCACACTGTCTGCTGTCTTTTTTTGCTTAAATTTGCTAAATTATTGCAAAACCCCTTGACTGTTTCGAATTGCGGTATAAACTAGTGTGTGTGTGTGTGTGTGTGTGTGTGTGTGTGTGTGTGTGTGTGTGTGTGTGTGTGTGTGTTTGCCATTCATTGAGCAGAAGGTAGAACTCTGTAACCATCACGAAAACACGCCTATATAATTTTGACTCCCTTGAACCCCACTTTTATATAGTAAAACTGGGGTTAGTTTAGTTTAATCATATTTTATTGCAACCACAAAGCAAATGGGTCGGGCCACAAGTTCTCACAACATTAGTTACGGTCCTCCTTATAAACCTTATTTTTCTTATTTCTGCTCTAAAATATAGATTATGGGTGCTCGTTAGAACCGCCTCGATGAGGCGGTTCAAACGGGTACCCACAATCTACATTTTGAGTCGAAATAAGAATTTTATGACATTTTTTTTCTCTTTTTTTTTCGGTGGTTAAGTTTACAATGCATTTGTATAGGCGTGTTTTCGAAATGATAAAATTTTGTAAGTTATTAGAATGTCTTTATTTCTTTCTTTCGTACATTTAATCTCCGTATTGGATATTTTACTAAATATGTATCAATGCAACAGTAATTCAAAATTGAAAGTTTATCTGAAAACAGTTTGCAACATATGTTAGCCGCATCAGGAAAAAATCCTAACAAGCACAAGCAGTATTGAAGCTTTTAGATATCCGCTGTGCAAATCATCATCCTGAAGGAAAGAATCCACTGCTTTCACTCATTACGCAAACACGCCTATACGAATATATTGCCACCTTTATCGCCGAAAAAAAAATGAAAATTTGAAGATGAAAAATTGTGATATTTGTCTTATTTCTGCTCAAAATATAGATTGTGGGCACTCGTTAGAACCGCCTCATCTATATTTTAGAGCAGAAATAAGAAAAATAAGGCATACCCCCGGAAACCCCAGTTTTACTATATAAAAGTGGGGTTCAAAGGGATCAAAATTATATAGGCGTATTCATCGAGGCGGTTCTAACGAGTACCCACAATCTATATTTTAAAGCAGAAATAAGAAAAATAAGGTATACCCCCGGAAACCCCAGTTTTACTATATAAAAGTGAGGTTCAAAGGGATCAAAATTACATAGGCGTGTTTTCGTGATGACAACATGGTGCTATGGCTCATGCGTCCTTCAGAATTGATACCACGTGATCATAGTTTTTGAACGAGTCACGTGATTAATTTACCAATCGATGGACAACAAAGTAGTTGAAACCGCCCAGTTTTATAAAAAACTTATCAATAAATAAACGAAATTCAAATAAATGTAAAACTACGTAATCTTGGCAGCCATCCAATAAGCAAACGTTCATTCTGGCAATCAAAACAGGCCCAGCTGTATCCAGGGGTGTTAACCTCAATAATCTAAGGCCTTAATATACCCAGGATCGCTATGTGTGGGCCATCAGGAGTCAGTGCCTGAGGATATCAGGTAAGCAAAATAATTTTATTTTTGTTTAACATTTATTATTTTGTTGCGCATTTCATTGTTGGAAAAGATAACGTCCAACAGATTCAGATGCAGTTTTTACTTCAATAGTTTAAGAAAATATTATCCACAACGGGACTTTGTAATAAACTTTGTCACATATTATTTCGAATTAAACGCTGATTTGATCCAAAAGTTCGAACTTGGGATTTAAAAAATAAAGTTTAATTCTATATCTATTGTTTTAGTTCATATTCTGTTGAAAGTTGTTGCATCTCTGTTTTATCGATTTCTTTCTTTCTTTATTTATTTATTTTAGAATGCATATCAACTATTTGATTTGTTTGTTTGTTTGATTTGAGGTTTAACGTCCCCGTCAACATTGTAAAGAAACCAATAGGGTTTATAAGCATGGACGGTCCGACTCACACCACTTTGCCTTGGCAAGATTAGATCATCTAAGCGGTTTACCAGTAGTCGTGTGCGGGCCGGTTTCAGCTCTGCGTGGAAGCATCATGAAGCCCATCTATTTCTTCAAGCCCCGATGGGCGGGGGCCGGATATAAATATAATGAAAATAAGTCATTGAGATGTATGAATCACCGACTTTGTTTTAATTCCATTACGAAAACATGCCTATACAAATACATTGTAAATTTTACCAACGAAAAATGAAAAATTTCAGATGAAAAATTGTGATATTTTCTTATTTCTGCTCAAAACATAGATTGTAGATACTCGTTAGAACCGCCGAGTTCTTATTTCTGCTCAAAACATAGATTGTGGATACTTGTTAGAACCGGCTCACTGTTAGAACCGCCTCACCGAGGCGGTTCTAACAAGTACCCACAATCAATGTTTTTGAGCAGAAATAAGAAAAATAATGTATACTATAGAAAACTGGGGTTTAATGGGGTCAAAATTATATAGGTGTGTTTTTGTGATGAATTTCATTTCTAAAATACAAGTACAAATACATGGTAATGCTCTACAATACCTTGTGACAATGATCTTTATTTTAATCGTAATTACTCTACATTAACAAGGCACTATCCTATTGATGTTATATGTCCCATTAAAGATAAGCCACTAAAGTATAGTATAAGCTATTCAGCGATACAGTTTTACATTCAATAACGGTATCGTTATTTTTTTTTTTTTTATTATTTTTTTTTTGTTGTTGTTGAAAAGTAATCATTTTTAGTTTGGGACAATTTTTAGTCATAGGTTTGCCATCTATTTAACAATACCATGGAAATGCCGTATAAGCACACAGTCTACAATAGTAAAGAAAGTTACACGCCTTGTTCAGAAGAAAGATTTAACAACATTTTGTTTTTATTTTCCGTAAAGAAATCATCTTAAGATACAGTACAAAACATCATTTAAAATAGAAGTGAAGGCAATGATCAGGAATCATACAATTAACCCACAGCTCCCATCAGAGACAAAGGGAAAGAAACACAAACTAGACTTGACTAGACACAACTAGACCTTAATGGAAACATCAATAGCGAAAAGCCAAATGGACTGTTACTTTCCCACAAAATGGCAAATTGGCTATCCAAAGCGATACACACACTCAAAGACAAACCATAACAAAATTCAAAGACAAACCATAACAAAAATAAACCGCGACAGAAGAATCGCCATCGAACGGTCGGTCAAACGAATTCCACTGGGGGAGGCTTAAATTGATTTTACGCGGCCGCAATCATCGCCCTTACTTCCGTCGCGATTTAGACAAATAATTTGTTCAGTCCGCATGAAGGCCTCCTAACTCATCATTGCAACATCTCCGAGAACACAGAAATCAAACAACCACAGAGATGAAACAGTGGTGAGAACTTGACAGCAAGAAACCACTGGGCAAAGGAAAACCAACAGTTAGACTCCGATTGGCCCAGCCAGAGACATAGCATCAGGCTCCAACCAACATTACATAAAATTAAATTCTCTTATTCTCAGTAAGCCTTTACACTGGAACAGTCATTGAATCTGAGGCCTGACCCACCGGCGTGCAATTAAAGAGGGAAGCAAAGCTGTTAACCATGATTGGGTTAACTACCATGCATGAAGTCTGTCGTATAACATTTATGTTGTACCCAATCTTTTTATATTTACAAAATGGGGTGCTAAAGTCATTGCAAGTATATATTTTTCTGGATTTATATACTAAGTCACCATGAAATTCGAGTTCCGATAAACCTTGTTGCAGAAGAGATTTGAGTCCAAATTAAATCGGAATGAGGTCTATAAAATTTTGAAAAGGCTTTGCGCAGTTTATGATACCGATAAATATGCTCTAGAAATAGTTATCCTTTGGAAGCAAGGAATACACAACAGAACTGGAAAATATGGAGTGTGCATGTTTTCTGTGCTAGACTAGCTAGTTTCGGCCAATGACCCTCAAATATTTTCAAAATTCCGCAGTGGAATCAATGATCCAAAAGGACAAGAAAATATAAACTACACTATGATGTAGGGCAGGGAGACTTCTTACCGCCGCCACACCCTGATTAAGAAGTTTAGCAGTGACAATGTTAACCCACCGGTGTGCTCTCAATGAACACGTACGCCAAACAATTTGCAGTTTGCACAATAATTTAAGAAAATGAATCAATTTGAGGATAGCCAACCACACAGAATTCCACTTTTCCAGGAAAGCTAAAATTGCCTGCAGTCAAAAAGATTTCTTTTAAATATGATTTGAAGCGATAATAAAGCAGTGCTTTGTTTACTCTCCGGTTAGTGCTCTGTGCATTACGAAAACACATCTATATAATGTTGACCCCCCTTGAACCCCACTTTTATATAGTAAAACTGGGGTTTACAGGGGTAAACCTCATTTTTTCTTATTTCTGCTCTAAAATATAGATTGTGGGTACTCGTTAAAACTGCCTCGATGAGAAACGATGTAATGAAACTCATCTGTCAAATCAGAGATGCATAACTGGCAAACCATGGGACACTTAGCCTCCCGTGATTTTGCGTTCTGAAGGCAATGAATATTTTACAGTAGCGACAGAACTGTATTTTTAATTTGAAGTGTGGATTTGGCAGATTAAACCATTTTGTACCGGAAACCACAAAACGGGTACCCCGCCAAACATTGCAGGCCCAGTTCAGACGCGGCATAGTCTCGGTTCCGCTCAGCAGGGTCATCCGCTTGTTGGAATCTACAACAGAACTCCATATTAAATGCTTTTTCTTGTACAACACCATCGAAAATTCTCTGTTTACTTTATGTAACATTTTATTTTTTGTGGCTCGTGAGAACCGCCTCAATGAGGCAGTTCAAATAAACTAAAACATATATAAAAAGAGTTAAAATTATACACATTACGTTACATCACGTGAACAAGTCCATGAGATGAAGACCCCCCTAAACTCCACTTTATATAGAGAAAACTGGGGTTTAAGGGGGTATACATTATTTTTCTTATTTCTGCTCCAAGACATAGGTTGTGGGTACTGGTTAGAACCGCCTCAATGAGGCGGTTCTAACTAGTACCCACAACCTATGTTTGCAGTAAAAATAAGAAAAATATCACGGATTTTCATCAAAAAGTAGCCATTTTGGAAGTGGAAAAAAATGCACTATGTCGCACGGGTGTGTCATCGTAATGAACCCGGCTGTGAAATAAGCATCTGTAAACCCCTATTTATACAGAGTAAAGTGGGGTATACAGGGGTATATCTGATTTGCTATCAATGATTCAATTAGATTTTTGTGACATATTAGAACCGCTTCACTATGAAACGGTTTTAGTGAGCCCAAAGCTTTATGTTTATATCTGAGGCAAATCTTCAAATTGGACTATTTGGGCAAAAGGAGCTGGAATGAAGAGAAAAAAAAATCATGTTTTACTTTTATTTATTTATTTTATTTTATTTTTATTTTTTTGTTGTTGTTGTTGTTTTGTTTTGTATCATAAACTGATTGTCCATTTTCATGCCTTATGCTATGTTCCCACTATCACGATTCGCGCCACGATTGCAATCGTGT
This sequence comes from Lucinisca nassula, assembly GCA_963580285.1. Classification (NCBI taxonomy): domain Eukaryota; kingdom Metazoa; phylum Mollusca; class Bivalvia; order Lucinida; family Lucinidae; genus Lucinisca; species Lucinisca nassula. The sequence goes on along the minus strand of OY757014.1, from coordinate 48,251,010 downwards.
TCTTAATCGTGAATAAATCGTGGTGATCCTATCAGATCTTATCAGATCTTGAGGTCAGTCGTGGCAATCGTGTTAATCGTAGAAAATTTTTGAACGGTTCAAAATTTTTCCACGATCAACACGATCGATTTCAAATCGGGATCATCGTATCACATCGTGTTGCATCGTAACAAAGCGCGACGGATCGCATCTAATCGTGCTTCCAAATCGCGGTGATCGGGGCCAATCTTGGACAAAACAAACGCCGCGTTCTGTTGAGATGTGTTTCGATCTCACAAGATCTGTCACGATTTGTTACGCTTGTCGAGTCCCATTGCTCAAGACCTGTCACGAATGACTCGTGATCAGATACGAGATGATACGAGTAAATGCGATTAGATACGAGTAGGCTACGTTTTTATACGAACGTTTACGATCTATTACGTGTTCTCAAGATTTAATGCGACTCATTCAGCGATCTGCTCATGAGTGAGTGAGGGTATTTCAGTTTTACGTCCCACCAATAACTAAGGTCATACGGAGACGGAACCTTGGTTTCTAGACTCATCCGAAAGTCTGGAGACGCCCGGGATCGAGCCTGCAATCCCTGCAGGCTTTTGCTAGTATTTTTAAAGCCTTTGAAAGATGCCACCCAAGGGTAATGGACGCTAAGAATGGAAAAGGCAAGCCTGAACCATTCCAGACAGAGAAATTGCCACATTGTCATCATTCGCAACTCCTACCATCATCAATGGTTGAGGGTCAGTGTTTATGCTGTAAAAGTTCAAGAAACAATTAAGTCCATGGTCAGTCCGGCTGTATATTTACCAGTCGGGGTCAAGTCGTAGCTCAAATCGTGATCGCCATCGATCATGATCGTGAAAAACATCGAGACAACAGTCCTATGCTATCGTAACGGAGCGCATCGGCTCGTGATGAGCGTATAAGAACGTATCTGCACGTATCAGATCGTCCCAATTCGGGGTACTCGATCGTGATGATCGTTTCAGATCGAGACCAAGTCGTAGACAATCCTATCGGAACGCATTTGGTCGTATCTGAACGTGAGAGCAGACCGTGGCTGATCGTGATACCTGAAATTGACAAATCGTGATTGGATCGCATCCGAGCGCAACGAATCGTACTAGAACGTATCGACTCTCATCACCTCGTATCCAAACCTGAACTTTCAGAGAATAATTCGACGACCAGCTACGAATGGCCAATCGTGGCGTTCGTAACGGATCGCACGACAGTGGGAACCTAGCATTAGAGACACCGTATAGTTTTCGTTACAAGCTTTCGCTGTGAACCGTTGTCTATTGTGCAGATTTGTTTGTTTATTTCAGTCTCATCATGGTACATAAAATACACATATAAATACATAAAATTCTGACAGACAATGAAACAGTACCATGCCATTCTTAAACATACAGTGCTTTAAATTCTTATTTCCAAATCACGTCAACATGCCCATGCCACAATGACCATGCAACCAACACTGCTTAAAACGACAGAAAGTGATTTTGTTCCCCTTTACGGCCTAGGCCCAAAATGCCCGCCGGAACCACCCCAAAGTGGCAGTCCCAACGAGCCAGACAACCCACAGCAAAAACGAGAATTTTAAATATACCCCTACATATTTGCTATTTTTTTACCAAATAAAACAGGACCCACAATGATGCTCATCACATGGACATGTTGACTCAATAAGAAAATAAAATACACAGTATATATACAAACAGCCATTCTTCCATATTTTAACATAGTTCATTTAAAAGAGAAGAAATATTAAAATAAAAAACAACAACAACAAATAGTAATAATAACAATAATAATAATAATAATAAAGATACCACCATCGAACCATGCATGTCTTCCATCACGAAAAAAAACATGACTATTCAAATAAACCGAAAACTTTACCACAAAAAAAAAAAGGATATTTTCCACTTTTCCGCCCAAAGCACAGACCGCGGGAACTCGCTAGAACCGCCTCAACGAGGCAGCTCCAACGAGCATACACAACCTCCGGCAAAAGTAAAAGAAAAAAGTGTATGCCCTGTAAACCTAGAAGTGGTGTTCAAGGGGGTAAAAATTATATAGGCGCTTTTTCGCGATGTCTTCGGCCCCGGATCTGCACCTCTCAGCAACCCAGCCCAAGCTGTCGACTGCAAGATAATGGAGCAACAGTGCAAACACCATACCTCCGCAGCTGTGACAGTCCACACTCACCGCAGAAGAGCGATATCCACACCACTGCCTATGCTCCGCCCACATAACGAAACAACGCCTATTCACATACATTGAAAAACTTACTGCCCAAAAATTTACAATTTCAGATGAAAAAAATGAGATATTTCTCCTACTCCCGCCCAATACACAGACTGTGGGCGTTCGTTGGAACCGCCGCCCAAGGAGCACCCACAACCCATATCCCCGAGTAGAAATAAGAAAAATAATGTACAACCCTGCAAGCCCCAGTTTTACTATATAAAAGTGGGGTTCGAGGGGGTCGAAACTATATAGGCGTGTCTGCGTGATGCAAACCAAATAAAACGTAATCTACATGTATCAATTAATGTACAAATGGTTATCGATAGAAAAAGTAGCCCTCTTACGCAGTATTTGACAACAGGTTTTGCTAATGCTCTGAGAGAACAGAAATACTTACTGTTCGGTTCCAGTAAAATTTTGGAAACTAGCATTGAATTCACTTGCTTTTCTAAACAAAGCAATTCTAAAATCCACGTAAAAGGGGCAGTGTAATAAAACATGCTTTTCATCTTCAACTGAGCGATGACGCATTGGACAGATTCTCTGATCTACCTCTAAACCTTCAAACCTTCCTGTTTCCAGGCGTAAGGGGGCTACCCCACATCGGAATTTGGACAATTCACGTCTGTGTTTGAATGGCAGAAACAACTAGCAGTATGGCTCAGTATGGTAGTCAGTTTTAAACAAACTGCATGTTCTAAGCTTATTGCCACCCTGCCCCCGTCTTCCAGCATTATTTTGGACTATATTTAACCCATTTAGACCGGAAACCCCTACAGGGGTACTTGGCAAACAGTGTAGGCCCAGATCAAACGCCGCAGAACGCGGCGTCTGATCAGGGCCTCCACTGTATGCTAAAAGTTCAGTCATTTTCCAAATAAATTTTGATGAAAACAGAACCTGACACCCCCAGATTTTGAAAAGGACTCCTGCTATATATAAAGAGGAAGATTCCATTTGGTACAAAAAGGGTTAACCATTCAGCCCGATGCTTCTCCACGAAGTCAAGCAACGCGGTCACCCATCCAGGTACTAACCGCAATCACTTCGTGAATAAGCCAACCACTCTACCTACGTCGCTAAAAGAGCCGGCTGTAGAAGTGGTATTTATCCATCGCGCGTTACATTCCCCCCCACCCCCCCCCCCTCATCTCTTGACTTCGTCCCGAAGTCACATATGCCTCACAAGGCTAAACCCGAGGGCGGAGACTAAGTAACAAACCAGCGGCACTGTTTCTATCCCACCGCTGCCACCAATGTAGCGTTTACCGGGTCGTCCACGAAGTCAATCAACGCGGTCACCCATCCAGGTACTAACCGCTATCTCCGTTGCGTAACTTCGCGAATAAGCCAACCACTCTTCCCGCGTCGCTAAAAGAGTCGGCTCCTACTGAAAGGCTGTAGAAGTGGTATGTATCCATAACCGTTACACCATTTTTCAATGTTGACTTGGGCATGAGAGACACCCGTTACCAGTAAGCACATACCGCCTTTCACTGTCTAATATTCTGGGGCTGCCAACCCATGTCTCCAGAAACAGCGGCGTTGGGCGAATATTTACGTTGGCCAAGATAGAAACGCATTGCTCTATTCTGCACTGCGTTAATACAGGGATATGTTTTATTGCCCCACACCGTAGCTGCACAAGAAACAACCGGCCATACCATGGTGTCATACAACTTTGTGAAAACTTTGTATGGCATGCCGCCAAGAGCTTTTGATTTGGCAATTAGTACTGGCTCTCTGAGCCACCGTTTTAGCCGCAATGTTATAATCAAGAACTAATACCAAAATACATACAAGTATTAGCTTTAACAAAAAGCTTGAGTTTACGCTTTGCACACATTAATTTGTATAGTCGAAGGATTGGAAAGTCAAATGACAGAGCTGTTCATGTATAAGTGTGCCAGTCCGCCCCCACCCACAGGGGCTTGAAGAAATATATGGGCTACATGATGCTTCCACGCAGAGCTGAATCCGGCCCGCACTCTAGTACTGGTAAACCGCTTAGAGGATCTAAGCCTGTCCAGGAACGGCGGTGCGAGGCGGACCGTCCATGCTAATAAACCCAATTGGTTTCATTTGGCAACAGGGCTTGAGATGTCATTTCATCTCAATGTCGGGTAAAAGTCCCACAAAATTGGAAGCAACGTCTCCAAAATGACCTTTACAGTGTTGACGGGGACGTTAAACCTCAAATCAAACAAAAACAAAAATAAGTGTGCCAGTAAATACGGAAACTTGTATAATAGCCAAAGATTCCGAAAGTTGACTCCAGTTTCATACATAAGCAAAACTACAATCTTTTACTATGACAACCGTTCGTACAAGGAAACGAAAAATCAGTAGAACAGATGCATTTGCCTTCTTTTAGTGAAAACAAACAGAAATAGATGTACTGTATCATCGGAGGGAAGTCAACATCATGTGAACCCAGAAAACGTTTATTTTGTATGCGAAAATGGTGTGATAAGCTTACGGAAGTGCTCCGATCAATCCCGGTTTTTAATCATTTAAAAAAAATAACAATGATGACCAGTCAATAGAATATAGCATTCAGCCAGTAATGACATTTTCTTTAATACTTCTGGAGCAAAAGTAAACGTTAGGTAGTCTACACCCACAGACGTAGCCAATAACACGGATGACATGCTAATAGAAAATAACATTCAACTAGTCATGACCTTTTCTTATATGCTTCCGGAGCAAAAGTCATCCTTAAGATTGTCTACGCCCGTGGACGTAAACAATAAATGTCAACTATCATTTAATTCTTATAAGCGCAGGTAAATACATATGCAGTTCTTCTTTGAGAGTGGGGTTGGGGGGGGGGACGAAAATGGACAATATTACTTTTTGTACATGTTAATCTGATTGTATATTGTACTTCAAGGGAGTAATGCGTAAATGGCAATATATAGTAAAATTCCTATATCAAGACCACCTTTGGGGCTGTTCAAAAGTGATCTTAAAGACCCTTTTGAACAGTCCCGAAGGTTAATACCACTTTTTAACAGTCCCAAAGGTGGTCCCTGACCAGAGGACATTGTAGGCAGAAAACAAAAAATAAGCTTTTTATAGAAGATTTAGTCCTAATTTTAGGCGGTCTTAATAGCGGAAATTCACTGTAACTGAGAAATTTTGTCAAATTTTATATATGAGCCCCGCCAAGCGAATTTGGGTCTTCGAGCATTCCGTAATGACAAACTTTAACTGCGCATGCCCAGCCATTCAGAGGGGCCAGGGATATGGCTTTCTGTCTGAAGGTTCCTCTTGATTCACTGCTTGTATGAGCGAGCAGCGAAGGTTCTGGCGAGACTGCGCGGATGCGCAGGCTCGCCTGAACCTTCGCTGCTCGCATAGGCGATAAGTACCAAAATCGCTTGGCGGGGCCCATATAGTGTTTTCTTTGTTAAAGATTTTACCACAAAAAAAATGAAAATTATCTGATAAAACATCGGATGTTTTTTTTTTTTTTTTTTTCCATATTTCTGCTCAAAACATACATGGTAGGGACTCGTTAGAATTTTCTCAGCAAGGCGGCTCTAACGAATACCCACAATCTATGTTTTGAGCAGAAATACGAAAAGTAACGTACACCCGGGCAAGCCTCAGTTCTATTATATAAAAGTGGTGTTGAAGGGGGTTAAAATCTTACAGGCGTGTTTTTGGTGATGATTGTTATTAAAAAAAAAAAAAAAAAAAAAAACATCGCAGGAGTGTGACCGCGTATTTAGGCATTTTTCTGTTACCGCAACAATGTTGTTTTTTATCAAACAAACAAAACGCAAGTAATTAAGCAGTTTGTAATTTTCCTAAGCGCAAAAAGTAATTGTATCAAATTTTAATTAAACTTCATTAAGTTGCTGAAGGAAAATGTAATTCGACACAAGCAAAAACAAAATAAAGATGTTTCAAAGGCATATATCTTAATTTTATCCATATGGATACCATTTTTTTTTCTTTCTTTTTCAATTCTTACAACCTCTTTTGCAATTCATTCTAATATCATGTGTAACCAAGTATCTAGTATCTGTGTAATCTTGACACATTTTCTAGTATCTGTGTTGTCTTAACACGATCCAAATTTTCAAATATAGCTATATTCTGCAACCTGTGGGCCACTTTTAACTAAAATAATTTATTAAATATTTTACCATAAAACTGTAGATATTAAATAGATCTATCGAATGAGAGGCTATAGCGAGCGGAGAAATTTTAAAAATTATGCGACAGCGCGTTTACGTTAAAATTGCTTTTGCCAGTTAAATGGTTATAGCAAAAATATCTTACTTCAATATCTTATTGGCATTTAAAACACTGAAAATCAAACAAGCTAATGATATGAATGGTAAATTGTGGTTGTTTCTGACAAGTGAACATATATGCGAATGGATTAAAGACCCTATATTTTTCTTTTATTTTCTACTCGCTAAAACCATAACCTTATTAAAACACGTCTATTCAATGCAATGAAAACACGCCTATTCAAATATAGTGGAACATTTTACCACCTTTTTTGTTTAACCAATTTCATTTTCATCATGTTAACATGCTCTTGTGGTGCCCTTATAAATCCGATTTTATGTCATTTACCGTATGATTATTTTGACACTGTTTCAACCCGCAACCTACAATTGAATAGTTAGAAAAATCCAATTTTTATAGTCAAGAAACACAGCATCATTATGGATGAAATGTAATTATGTTTTCTCTCCTTATGAACTTCTTTTGAAACAAATGAGAAACATAAAAAAACGATATCTTGTGTACAGCTGTATATTTATTTTTGTGCTTATAGCAGTTATACGTCTTCTAAGTGAGCATATTGATTGTGTATATCAGAGGTCAGGGCACAGCAAAATGAACAAGTTGGCAAGTTTGAAACACAACTTCCCATACAAAGTGTTCACTATACGTTCCTTACGCAACCTTATAATATTCATCAACTGATCTTTTAATATGGTAATCGAGTTTGTAAAATGATCAGTCAATCTTTCTTTTTAAACTTTGAATTCTCTCAAACAAAACTGATGTGCAACCTTTTCTTGCTGAACTGCCATGTTAAACCTTCGTGTAAGAATTGCTGTGTAATTGGAGTGAATTATAATATTAGTGACATATGAAAGTTTAGGTCAATCATTATGTTCGTGCCACAAAAAAGTATCAAAATTTTTATCAGAACACGTTCAGTTTTTTTTTTCTTTTTTTTTTTTGGGGGGGGGGGGGGGGGGTTAAAATTTTCCACTATATTTGAATGGGCGTGTTTTGGTAATGTATATTTCATTGAATTGAACTGACATTTTTTGTGGTAATTTTTTCCAGTATATTTGAATAGGCATGTTTTCGTAATGGACTGTTAAGTTTGTTCGCAAAAAGACATACAGGTTGTCACATGACGTGACTCGAATTATGTCCATCGTGCTTGCTTGAACTTGTTTTGTTTTCCAAATACTTTCAGGCCAGAGAACTCAGCAACAAAACAACTGACGTGAAATGAGGCCCCCTAACCTGAAAATACTTCTGTGGGCGGGCATACTGGCCATTTTGAATAATGGTTTAGAAGGTAATGTTAACATGTTAAATACATACTTCAGTTTTCTCGAAGAACAGGACGACCTCCAACTTTACTAATAGTGTAGATTCCGGTCAGATGGCTTCTGATCAGGTTCTACACTGTTTACTATTCGGTTTGCGAATGTATATGGATACAATATATCAAGTAATTTGATTGGTTGGGTAGGGCAAATGGGCGGGGCAAAGTTCAACAGGATTTAGTAGAATTTAAAGGCTGAACATGATTTTTTTTCACATTTATTTGGTAGGAAAAATTGTCCGGATCGAGGACTCAAGACTATTTCGTTTAATCCTTGTATTCCTGCACTGTCAGCAAACAGTGATGATCCTGATCGTTATGCCGCGTTCTGTGCCATCTGATCTGAATCTACACTGTTTGCCAAACTCAACGAATGATTCTATAGTCCAGATTCGTCAGTAACCCTCTCTCGATAGCCCAGCTATGCTAACCCTTATCTTGCTGTTCACGACAACCCCTATCTATGTAAACAGTGTAGATCCAGATCAGATGGCTTCTGAAGAAGCCATCTGATCAGGATCTACATTGTTTGGTATTCAGTTTATGAATTTGTAGCAATGAATTAAATAAAGTAATTGGATTGGTTGATAGACAGATATGGGTGTGGCTTAAATGAATATTCAGCAAGATAAGGGTTAACTGGATTTCATACAAACTAGTACGAAAAGCGTACTCAGAAAATAGGTCAGAATCAAAGAACGTAGCCATCTCAAGTCACCTAAGAAAGTAAGCGACATGGAGGCACATACAGAAACATCAGACGAAACATGAACCAACGGCACAAAGTCAATAAACAAATAAGACACTGCAAAAGAGCGACCGCCCAGGGGTCAGTGACAGACACGTGAACTAGAGCTATGAAAAGCTACTGCGCTTTATAACTTTGGGTCGACTGACTAACAATCGATCCAAAAATGACTTATTGGTTAGTATTTGAATGCAGTAGAACTTCAATGGCTCGATAACCGATAACTCGTCTACTACCACTGTTTCGAACAAGTTCTCTCACCCCTAAGAACGGCCCCCGACCATCGGGGCTTGAAGAAATATATGGGCTGCATGATGCGTCCACGCAGAGCTGAAACCTACCCGCACACGAGTACTGCTAAACCGCTTAGAGGATTTAAGCCTGCCCAGGCAAAGCGGTGCGAGATGGTCCATGCTTATAAACCCAATTGGTTTCATTGGGCGACAGGGCTTGAGATGTCATTTCATCTCAATGTCGGGTAAAAGACCCACAACATTGGAAGCAACGTCTCCAAAATGACCTTTACAGTGTTGACGGGGACGTTTAACCTCATATCAAACAATCAAACAAAATCCTCCCTAAGAAATTCTGCAGACTATAAGAATATTACATGGGTGTGAGGGGTGGATGGAAAAATCCGTCCCGAGGGTCACTGTCCGGCATCACGAGGCTTGCCGAGTGATTCCGGACAGTGATCACGAGGGATGTTTTTTTCTATCCACCCGTCACATTCGTGTAGGATTCTTTTTCTTGCATACCTTCCATTTAGGAGAGCGGAGTTTTAATACTGCAGTCACCTCAGTTGGTACGTCCGTCATGTGATGACACTGAAGTGATGTTTAGTGACGTCACATAACGTGCTGTGACGTCAATCTTAACGACGGCGCACAACCAATGCATTTATCATACACGCGAGAATATTCGATTTTGGGTAAGAACACCAGGGTTAGAACAGAATTTCTATCCCAAGCTAAAACTGTGGATTTCCTTATCTGGTGTGCAAGAAAGTGCAATACGAAAACATATCCGAATGACGTAGTGCATTCTTTCATATCTCCAAAATGGTTACTTTTCTGATAAAAAATTGTAAAACTAGAAATGTGTCCATAGGACACGGATGCCCCCGCCTGAAAATATGCCGATGCTCGTATTAATCCATAGAAAGTTATTGAAGGTGTTTAAGTTTTGGACCTTTTTTGACACTTGACCTCTACGTATGACCTTGACCTTGGAGGTATGGACCTGGAATGTGTGTGTGACACATTGTCTCATGATGGTGAACATTTCTGCAAAGTAATAAGAAAGTCATTGACCGAGTTTAGGTTTCAGACCCTTTTAGACTTTTTTGACTTTTTTTACTTTTTTAGACTTTTTTTTGACTGTTGACCTCTAAGTACAACTTTGACCTTGGAGGTACTGCCCTAGGTTTTGCGAGCAAACCATCGCCTCATTATGATGAACATTTCTGCCAAGTAATTTCAAAATCTATCAAAAGTAAGAAAATTATTAACCGTGTTAACGTTTTGGACCCTTTTTTAACCTTTGTCCTCCAAGTATGACCTTGACCTTGGGTTTTACGCGCTACACATTGTCTCATGATGGTGAACATTTCTGCCAAGTAATTTCAAAATCCATCAAGAAAGTTATTGACTGCGTTTAAGTTTCGGGCCCTTTTTTCACCTTTGACCTCTAAGTACAGCCTTGACCTTGAAGGTATGTACCTGGGTTGCGCACGACACATCGTTTTATGATGGTTAACATTTCTGCAAAATAATTTCAAATTCCATTCAAAAAAAAGAAAGTTATCGACTGCGTTTAAGTTTCGGGCCCATTTCCTCTAAGTATGACCTTGACCTTGGAGGCATGAGCCTGGGTTTTGCGCATGACACATCGACTCATGATGGTTAACATTTCTGCAAAATAATTTTAAAATCCATCAAGAAATAAAAAAGTTATTGACTGCGTTTAAGTTTCGGACGCACGGACGGACAGACGGACGAACGAACGAACGAACGGACGGACGGACGGACAGGGGCAAGACTATATGCCCTTTCCACCATTCTTCGAATGGCGGGGGCATAAATATATATATACCTCTGTCTCTTTTTAAAGGGGAGTGCATTACACGGATTTGTTAAGATGATGAGATATTTAGTAATAATTTTCGGAGCAATTTTTGGCATATATCTTAGGAGCAACGTTTAGATGACCTGATTCGCATTCTGCCCCCGCCCATCGGGGCTTGAAGATATAGATGGGCTGCATGATGCTTCCACGCAGAGCTGAAACTGACCCGCACATGAGTACTGGTAAACCGCTTAGAGGATCTAAGCCTGCCCAGGCAAAGCGGTGCGAGTCACCGTCCATGCTTATAAACCCTATTGGTTTCATTGGGCGGCAGGGCTTGAGATGTCATTTCATCTCAATGTTGGGTAAAAGTCCCACACAATTGGAAGCAACGTCTCCAAAATGACCTTTACAGTGTTGACGGGGACGTTAAACTCAAATCAAACAAAACAAACAAAACCTGATTCGCATTTGACAGAATTCCATGAGAGAATGAGTTATGCCCTTTTTTGACTCTACTTTTATAGAAAAGAAAAAGTTTGTTAACACAATATCTTGAGAACCGCTTGAGCTAGGATTCTGATATTTGGCATGTACGGCTTAGGTTCAATACTCAGATGACCTGATTAACTTTTCAGTTAATACCATAAAGTACTGACCGAGTTATGTCCCTCTTTCGCCATTACATCACTAGAAAAAGCTTGTCAGCACGATATCTTGAGAACCGCTTGAGCTATGAGCTAAGATACTGATATTTGGCATATGGATTAGGATCAATACTCAGATTACCTGGTTCATTTTTGAGCGAAAGCCATAAAATACTGACCGAGTTATGCCCCCTTCTTCGACTTATTTATATCAATCAATTAGAAACATTGCAGGCTTGTCATGGTCTGTAGATATGCAGGTGATTTTGGCGTAATCTAATTTTTGTCAGTTCTTTCAGCTGTTAAACTCGGCCAATTTTGGTGCTTAAGTGTGTAAAGAAGGGAAAGCGTATAGTTGGGGGCATAGTGTTTTACAAGCACATTTTGTAGTTCAATAAATGGGTTGTGGGTAGGCGTTAGAAACACCTCAATGAGGCGGTTCTAACGAGCACCCACAACCTATGTTGGCAGTATGAATAAGAAAACTATCACGGATTTTCGTCAGAAAAACAGCCATTTTGGAGATGTGAAAAATGCACTACGTCGCACGGTAGTGTTATGGTATTTGGATTCGCCTCGAGGCGTTTTGAACCCCTTTTGTACCAAATGGAACCTTCCTCCCTATATATATAGCAGTAGTACATTTCAAAATTTAGGCGTGACAGGATGTGTTTTCATCAAACTTTATTTGGGAAATGACTGAATTTTTAGTCGGCCCCCGCCCATAGGTGTGAAGAAATATATGGGCTGCATGATGCTTCCACGCAGAGCTGAATCCGGCCCGCACACTAGTACTGGTAAACCGCTTAGAGGATCTAAGCCTGTCCAGGAACCGCGGTGCGAGGCGGACCTTCCATGCTAATAAACCCTATTGGTTTCATTGGGCGACAGGCTTGAGATGTCATTTCATCTCAATGTCGGGGGTAAAAGTCCCACAAAATTGGAAGCAACGTCTCCAAAATGACCGTTACAGTGTTGACAGGGACGTTAAACCTCAAATCAAACAAACAAAACTGATTTTTTAGCAAACGGTGGAGGCACTGTTTGCCAGGGTACCTGTTTGGGGGTTTCTGGTACTAAATGGGTAAATGAGTGCACTCAGTACACTTGTACTTAACAGAAAGTTGAATAATCAGAATTCTGTCTTCTTATCCGCTTATCGCGAACAAATGATGGTTCCAAATGTTTTCGAGGTAATGCAGTTTGACCGTATTTTGAAAAAGCCAACAAAATGTTTGTAACTTTCTGTTGGATGGATGTCATTTTATTTCAGCATACAATGACGAAGACTGTACACCTATCCCCCTTCGACCACTGTGTCCTCCTACAGGACCTCCACGTATGTATTACCGATAAATCTCTCAACCTTAGGTTTCTAAAATCGATCATTCCAGTAGTCAAACAAATTAACAGGGGACAGTTGTTCAAAACTAACGACGTCGTTAGTTAACGTATGCGGCCCCCGCCCTTTGGGGCTTGAAGAAATAAATGGGCTGCATGATGCTTCCACGCAGAGCTGAATATGACCGCACACGAGTACTGGTAAACCGCCTAGAGGATCTAAGCCTGCCCAGGCAAAGCAGTGCGAGTCAGACCGTCCATGCTTATAAACCCTGTTGGTTTCATTGGGCGACAGGGCTTGAGATGTCATTTCATCTCAATGTCGGGTAAAAGTCCCACAAACTTGGAAGCAACGGCTCCAAAATGACCTTTATAGTGTTGACGGGGTCGTTAAACATCAAATCAAACAAACAAACAAGTTAACATATCGTTAAACTTAGATCATTTAATATGGCAAATATGCCAATATTTTTGTTGCAAATGCAAAAGTTGCTCACATTTTTTCAGAAAAATACCAGAATTTAAGACTTTGTACTCGCGAGAACAGTTAACAATATGACCATTAACGAGATTGTTAAGCTAACAAGGCTTTGAACAACTGGCTTCAAATTACGCAAACACGCCTATACAAATACATTGTAATCTTTATCGCCGAAAAAAATGAAAATTTTCAAATGAAAATTGTGATATTTTTCTTATTTCTTCACAAAATATATATTGTGGGTACTCATCGAGGCGGTTCTAACGAGTATCCACAATCTATATGTTAGAGCAGAAATAAGAAAAATAAGGTTTACCCCTGTAAACACCAGTTTTACTATATTAAAGTGGGGTTCAAGGGGGTCAAATTATATAGGCGGGTTTTCGTGATGAACTTGTGGGCGTTTCTTATGGCGTTCAGTTCACATGTGGAATAAATAAATAAATAAATAAATAAATAAATAAATAAGCAACCCAGAAACAGTTTTTGCTAACCGGCAAACGATGCACGACTTTTAAAACAATATATTTTAATTCCGCCTGTAGAGTTAAATTCACTTATTAGGCCATAGCGGTTAGGCATTTTCAACTTGGTGGCGGCGGTCTAGCAGTTTTATTTATGTACCTGCCTGACCAGTGGCAATAGTTGAAAATTCATCCGGAAGAATCTCAGTTTGCTTGCACCCTTGTCCTGCTGAGCCCGGATATGTCTACTCTTTCAAACAATGCAGATTCAGATCAGGTGGCTTCTGAAGAAACCATCTGATCAGGCTCTTCATTGTTTGCCATTCAGTTTATGAATTTGTCGCAATGATTTGCATCAAGTTATCTGATTGGTTGATAGTCACTAGTGGGTGTTGCATATATAAATATTCAGCAGGTCAAGGGTTAACAGTCAGCTAAGAGATATTTATTACTCGTACGGTATCAACTGCTACTTAGCAGTTTGATCGTCTCATTATGAAAACACGCCTATACAAATACAATGTAAACTTTACGCCCGAAACATGAAAATGACGAGATAAAAAATTGTTACATTTTTCTTATTTCTGCTCAGAATATAGATAGTGGGTACTCGTTAGAACCGGCTCATCGAGGCGGTTCTAACGAGTACCCATAATCTATATTTTAGAGCAGAAATAAGAAAAATAAGGTTTACCCCTCTAAACACCAGTTTTACTATATACAAGCGGGGTTCAAGGGGGTCAAAATTATATAGGCGTGTTTACGTGATGATTGTCAAATTCATGATTTGGCTGAGTATGCTGTTGTAAGATGGACTTTGATACAACAATAACAGCGATTTGTTTGTTTGTGTTGGGGTTTAACGGCCCAGTCAACACTATTTTAGGTCATTGTTGAGCCGGTAAGTTTACTAACCCACACTTTTCCTGGGCTGGCCTATACGTAAGCGGTTAACCAGTACAGTGCGCATTATTTCGCTAGAAACTGACAGCTGCCCTTCTTGAATCAGCGGAAGGGAGAGAATGACCGTAGAAAATATTTCATGATCAAACTCAACGAATGAATGTTGCCGCGCATCCGACTGAGCTACCGAGGCCGGCACAATAACAGCGAAATCTGACTAGTTGACAGGTGAAACATGGCGGTTGATTCATTGAGTCATATGCTGTAAATTAAACGTCATCACGAAAACACGCCTATTCAAATACACTGTACATTTTAGCGCCAATAAACGAAAATTTTAAGATAAAAAATTGTGATATTTTTCTTATTTCTGCTTTAAATATAGATTGTGGGTACTCGTTAGAACCGCCTCATCGAGGCGTTTCTAACTAATACCCACAATCTATATTGTAGAGCAGAAATAAGAAAAATAAGGTTTACCACTGTAAACCCCAGTTTTACTATATACATGTAAAAGTGGGGTTCAAGGGGGTGAACATTATATAGGCGCGTTTTCGTGATGCAGTTGAGAGCGGTTGTAAACAGTTGATGTTTTCAGGAAAATCAAACAGACTACAATTATACAATATAGGATGATAACCGTTTTGTTTGTTTGATTTGAGGTTTAACGTCCCCGTCAACACTGTAAAGGTAAATTTTGAGACGTTGCTTCCAATTTTGTGGGACTTTTACCCGATATCGAGATGAAAAGACATCTCAAGCCATGCCGCCAAATGAAACCAATAGGGTTTATAGGCATGATCGGTCCGACTCGCACCCCTTTGCCTGGGCAGGCTTAGATCCTCTAAGCGGTTTATCAGTATTCGTGTGCGGGTCGGTTTCAGCTCTGTGTGGAAACATCATGCAGCCCATCTATTTCTTCAAGCGCCGATGGACGGGAACCGACATGATAACCGTCATCGCCAGTATAAAGCTAACAATTAAGCTAACGGTGAATTAAACTGGAATAACCCTTATCCTGCTGTTCACGACAACCCCTAACTTTGCAAACAGTGTAGATCCAGATCAGATAGTTTTTAAATCAGATGGCTTCTTGATTTTCAGAAGCCATGTGATCATAACCTACACTGTTTGTCATTCAGTTTGCCAGTTTGAATGAAAATTTTCATCAGTAATTTGATTGGTTGAGCTGCAAATGAATGTGGCTAAATTAATTTATGCAGCAGGATGAGGGATAAGCAGAATTTGTTTCCATTGCGAAAACACGCCTATACAAATACAGTGTTTGGGCGACAGGGCTTGAGAAGTCATTTCATCTCAATGTCGGGTAAAAGTCCCACAAAATTGGAAGCAACGTCTCCAAAATGACCTTTACAGTGTTGACGGGGACGTTCAACCTAAAATCAAACAAACAAACAAACAAACAAATACAGTGTAATTTTACCGCGGAAAAAGGAACATTTGTAGATGAAAAAGTGGGATATTTCTCTTATTTCTGCTCAAAATATAGATTGTTGGTACTCCTTAGAACCGCCTCATACGAGTAACCACAATCTTGATTTTAGAGCAGAAATAAGAAAAAAATAATGTTTACCCCTGTAAACCCCAGTTTTGCCATATAAAATTGGGGTTGAAGGGGGTCAAAATAATTATTATATAGGCGTGTTTTCGTGATGGTTATTTGTTTTTGATTCAGGCTCCCAGAACTGAGATATGTCATCACAGAAACACGCCTATATAATTTTGACCCCCTTGAACCCCACTTTTATACAGTAAAACTGTGGTATTTCAGGGTGAAACATTATTTTTCTTATCTCTGCTCTAAAATATAGATTGTGGGTACTCGTTGGAACCGCCTCAACGAGGCGGTTCTAACGAGTACCCACACTCTTTATTTTGAGCAGAAATAAGAAACCTAGGCGGTTCTAACGAGTACCCACACTCTATATTTTGAGCAGCAGAAATAAGAAACATATCAATTGAGGCGGTTCTAACGAGTACGTAGAATCTATATTTAAGAGCAGAAATAAGAAAACTATAACAAATTTTCCAGCTTAAAAGTTTCGTTTTTTCGGCTGTAAAGTTTACAATGTATTTGTATAGGCGTGTTTTCGAAATGTGTAAACTCGCAGAATTGAGTTTTGTTATATACAGTGATATTCCTATATCAAAACCACCTTTCGGACTGTTCATAAGTGGTGTTTAAGACCACTTTTGAATTAACGACCACATTTTTAACAGTTCCAAAGGTTGTCTTCGGATGTAGAAAACGCAAACAAATAACAGCGACACCTTTTTTTTTAATATGTTTTTAAAAGCAGAATAAGTCTTAATTTTTGCTTTTTTTTTTTTTTTTTTTTACGGAATTTTACTGTATAGTTTCCGCTTGATTCATTTCATCTATGATAACTGTCTTTTATCTCATTTCAGCGTCTACCTATTGCGAAACTTGTCCTAATCCACTCCTTTTCATGCGAATGTGTTCGAGGTTTTGCCCGTGTCCAACATCACACACATGTATTAAGCGGGATGATGCCAAGTTCGGATTCTGTTGTGATGAATACGGTTTGTATCAGTCAAAATATTTGGGCGATCCATGAGAAAAGAATATTAGCATCTTATATTGGTGTGAGGGGTGGATGGAAATATTCGTTCCGAGGGTCACTGTCCGGCATCACGTGGCTTGCCGAGTGATGCCGAACAGTGATCCCGAGAGACGGATTTTTCTATCCACCCCTTACACCCATATAGGGTCCTTTTTCTTGCATACCTTCAATTTCTTAGCTAGCTGCATCACTTCGGTTACCGAAGTCCGCCATATTGTGATGACACTACAGGCATGTTTAGTGACGTCACGTAACGTGCTGTGACGTCAACCTTAAGGACGGCGCATGTGAGGAAGTATTCAACCAGTGCATTAATCAAACACTCGAGAATATTCGATTTCGGGTAAGAACACCAGGGTTAGAACAGAATTTCTATCCCAAGCTGAAACTATGGATTTCCTTATCTGGTGTGCAAGAACACTTATTAATCCCTGATTCATGTTCTTCTAATTCACGCCCAGCAGGCACATAGCGTAATAGTGACGTCACATCAAAATCGGTACAACGTCATGACGTTTATGCAACGTCAAATCTACGTCGGTGCAACGTTGGTTTAAAGTAGCCCTAGCGAACTGTGCCTACTGGGGTACATACACTGCTCAATACAATGAAAGGAACAAACACACATTTCCTCATAGTATAAAGATGTTGGATAATGATGATGAAACAAGGATTCAGAAAGATGAATAACTTCATCTGCAACATGTTAATGGCAAACATTGGCAACTAGTACACAAATCACGTCCTGTAAACGTAGAACTTGCATAATTGTTAGAGAAATCGCCATCTTTACGTCAGATTATTTCAAATGTCACAGACATGCGCAAATCAGTCACCTTTTCCTGTCAGTAATTTGTATGACCACCTCGAGCAGCACAACACGCCTGGCAACACCGAAGCATGCTACGAACCAAATTTTCAACAGTTTGTAAAGCTAGTGTTTCCACTCAATAGTCTCACGATTAAGGTAATCCATGCACACTCTAGCAGTATAGGGGCGCGCATTATCCTACATCAGAATGAAATTGTCACCGATTGCCCCAGCGAAAGGCCTCACAATAGGATCTAGAATTTCATCTCGATACCGTAATGCAGTCAATGTACCTCCGTTTATCATGTACAAGTCTGTTCGACCTTCATAAGAAATTCCACCCCATACCATCACTGACCCCACTCCTTATATGTCTGTTTCCACAATGTTGCAGTCCTCGTATCGTTCTCCGGGTCGACTCCAGACTCGGACTCGAACACGTCGATCACATGCACTCAGGTGAAATCTGCTTTCATCCGTGGACAGAATTGTTCACTAGTCTTGCAATTGTCAGTTCTGATGTTCTGGGGCAAACTCATATCGCCGCGCACGATGTTGCCTGGTGAGAATAGGCCCTCTTGCCGGACGTCTGGCCCTCAGATCACCTTCTTGTAACCTTAACCCTTTTCTTGCTGAATATTCATTTTAGCCACACCCATCTCTGACTTTGAACCAATCAGATTACTTGATGTAATTTATTCCTGCATATTCATAAACTGAATGCCAAACAGTGTAGATCCTGATCAGGAAGCCATCTGATCTGGATCTACACTGTTTGCAAAGACAGGGGTTGTCGTGAACAGCATGATAAGGGTTAATCATATTGTTTGATCGGATATCCTGCTGGTAATCGATTTGTAGCCTTCTGGCCGTGTACTGCCGATTTCGTAGCGCTAGATTTCGAAAACATTGATCTTCCCTTTGTGACGTCATGCGGTGTCGGCCTTGCCCTTCCCCTCTGGTACACTCGCCCGTCTCCTGGTAGCGTCTCCATAGCCTGGAAACAACACTTCTCGATACACCAAAGCGTTCAGCAACGATCCTTTGGATGTACCCACTTTCAAGCAAAGCGACCTAAACTTCTTTCAAGAACCGCCTAACAGCATATGAAGCCCAAAATAACGCATAATCGAAGGATAGACATGTTTCTGACCCAAACTCAAATTTTGAGCAGATCGCCCCATACCGAATTTCAGCCTCCATGCTTGCTTTGCACATGAACCCTGCTTCAACATTGTTAAGAGAAGTGTCTTTCTTGCAAAGCGGTGATATTACATGTATACAGGCTTAATGGGAAAGAAAGGTAACTCCTGCAAAAGCATTTTTGTCTCCCATGTCAATAGGGGTCAGTAGACCACTTTTTCAGTGGGGACAAGCCTTATAGAAAAGCAAACAGGAAGTCCCGAAAGTTGTCTCCCTTTGAAAAATGGCAGAAAAATCTACCAGGTCTTCCAATTTCCCTTAAAATGTTTGCTCCTTTAATTGTTTTGACCAAATGTTTGCTCCTTTAATTGTTTTGACCAGTGTATTTACATTCTCGGTACATTTAGAGAAACTATTTCGACGCAGTGCTGTTCAGATGTCAATAAATACATTGACCTACTCGATGTCGGAGGTCTAAGCCTGCCCATCGGGGCTTGGAGAAATAAAATGGGCTGCATGGTGCTTCCACGCAGAGCTGAAACCGACCGCACATGAACACTTAGAAGGTCTAAGCCCGCACAGGCATGAGTACTTAGAAGGTCTATGCCCGCCCATCGGGACTTGGAGAAATAGAACTGGCTGCATGGTGCTTCCACGCAGAGCTGAAACTGACCGCACATGAGTACTTAGAAGGTCTAAGCCTGCCCAAGCAAAGTGGTGCCACTCGGTTCGCCCCTGCAAATTATCCCTTTTGGTTTGTTTTGGTGGCAGGTTCATCCCAATGTCGGGTAAAAGTCCGACAAAATTGGAAGCAACGTCTCCAAAATAACCTAAATAGTGTTGAGGGGAACGTAAACTCTCAATTCAAACAAACAAATACTTACACGACGTCAACTAAATGAGGGTGAAATAAACCATGGTTCTCTCCAATTTGATGGGACGATGGCGACCTTTTGACGTCAACGGCGCCCTTCCGCAGTAACCAGGAAAACTGCCTGCAATTAAATTTATTCCTCGAACCATAATCATGCCCCCACCCCACCCACCCACGAAGGGGAGGGGGAAATTTTGTTTTTGGTGCGGATCCCGTCGGCGTATGCGTCAGTGGGCATTTTCTTGTTGCAAGATAGCTCATTAACTACTAGGTGGTTTTTAATCAAAGCATGGATATAACATTGGGACAGGATGAAGAACCGATAACGTTTTGGTGACCTTAACCTTATTTTCAAGGTTACAACCGTGCTAAATAGGTCAAATTTAGGCCAAATTTGGGTTGTGTGCAGTATAACTCATGAACTACTGGGTGGATATTAATCAAATTTACATGGATATAACATTTGGTCAGAATGAAGAACTGATTAGGTTTTCGTGACCTTGACCTTATTTTCAAGGTCACAGCGGTGCTGTTAACTTTGAATTAAGCTTGTTTTGAAAGGAGTATGTGCAAGTTATCGCATGAACTACTGGGTGGGTTATAATCAAATTTGCATGAAAATAACATTGGTGCAGCATGAAGAACTGATTAGGTTTTGGTGACCTTGGCCTTATTTTCAAGATCACAGCCGTGCTAAATAGGGCAAATTTGGGCGAAATTCAGGCTCTATGAAGCATATCTCATGAACTACTGGGTGGAGTTTATTCTTTGCATGGCTGGTCAGGATGAAGAACTGCTTAGGTTTTCGTGACCTTAAAGCTGTTTTGAAGGGGGGGGGGGGCGGGGGCGGGGGGGCATCTCTTCTCCTAGAAAACAAGTCTAGTTAGCTTACCGTCACATAGTGACGAGGTGAGTTTTTGGGATCACTTTTTGTCCGTCGTCCGTCGTGCGTCCGTTCCTGTGTGCGTAAACAATTTCTTCAAACGACATCTCCTCCGAAACCACGGATCGGATTTTGATCAAACTTCACAGGAATGATCCTTAGGTGGTTCCCTTTCAAAGTTGTTCAAATGGTTCCGGTCCATTGCACATCAAGGTCAAGGCAGCCAAAAATAGATTTTTGTTTCAACGAAAACTTAAAAATTCTTCTTCTCTGAAACCACAAGGCCCAGGTCTTTGATATTTTGTATGAAGCTTCCTCTAGTGGAGCCCTACCAAGATTGTTCAAATTATAGTGCTGGGGCCAAAAATGCCCCCGCCCGAGGTCCCTTTGGTTTTACATAGGATTATATAGGGAAAATCTTTAAAACTCTTCTTCTCTGAAACCACAAGGCCCAGGTCTTTGATATTTGGTATGAAAGTTCATCTAGTGAACCCCTACCGAGGTTGTTCAAATTATAGTGCTGGGGGCTAAAATGCCCCCCACCCCGGGGCCCTTTGGTTTTACAAAGGCTTATATAGGGAAACTTTTTTAAAATCTTCTTCGCTGAAACCGCAAGGCCCAGGTCTTTGAAATTTGGTATGACGCTTCATCTTGTGGACCCCTACCAAGATTGTTCAAATTATAGTCCTTGGGCTAAATATGCTCTCGTTCCGGGACCATTTGGTTTTACATAGACTTATATATAGAAAATCTTGAAAAATCTTCTTCTCTGAAATCACAAGGCCTAGGTCTTTGATATTTGGTATGAAGCTTCATCTAGTGGACCTCTACCAAGATTGTTCAAATTATAGCCCTGAGACCAAAAAAGCCCTCGACTCGGAGCCCTTTAGTTTTACATAGACTTATATAAGGATAATCTTTGATTAGCTTCTTCTCTGAAACAACAAGGCCCAGGTTCTTGTTATTTGGTGTGAAATTTCATCCAGTGGACCTCTATCAAGATTGTTCAAATTATAGGCCTGGGGCCAAAAATGCCCCCGCCCCGAGTCCCTTTGTTTTTTACATAGACTTGTATAGGGAAATCTTTAAAAATCTTCTTCTCTGCACCTGCAAGGCCCATGTCTTTGATATTTGGTATGGATCTTCATCTAGTGGGCCTCTACCAAGATTGGTAAATTTATAGCCCTCGGGCCACAAATCCCCCATCCCGGGGCCCTTTGGTTTTACATAGACTTATATGAGAGGTAATCTTTGAAAATCTTCTTCTCTGAAACAGCAAGACCCAGGTCTTCGATATTTTGTGTGAAGCTTCATCTAGTGGACCTCTATCAAGACTGTTTGAATTATAGCCCTGAGGCCAAAACTCCCCCACCCCCGGGCCATTTGGTTTTACATAGGCTTATGTAGGGAATATCTTTTAAAAAAAAATCTTCTTCTCTGAAACTGCAAGGCCCAGGTCTTTGATATTTGGTATGTAGCTTCATCTAGGCGACCTTTGCAAAGATTGTTCAAATTATAGCCTTTGTTGATATTTGGTATGAAGCTTCAGCTTTTTAGACCTCCCTCAACATTATGCACATCATAGCCCTGGGGTCAATAATGGCCCTCCCCGGGGCCCACTTTGTTACTCTATCAAGTGAGCGATCCAGGGCCATCATGGCCCTCTTGTTTTTCTTTACACGATGGATGGACAGTATTTTAGATATAAGTAATAACTTTTATCCTGCTGTTCACGACAGCCCTTTTCTTTGCAATCACTGTAGATCCAGATCAGGATCTGCACGGTTTGACATTCATTCAGTTTATGAATTTGAAGGAATAAATTACATCAAGTAATCTGATTGGTTTAAACTCAGAGGTGGGTGTGGTTCAGATCAACATTCAGCAGGATAAGGGATAAAGATAATTTATAAGGACCCCTTGCCTGAAGCTGTCTCGTGATCTTCTCTAACCTTTGTGCAGCAAGGGCACTTTAAAATATAGATTGTGGGTATCCGTTAGAACCGCCTCGATGAGGCGGTTCTAACGAGTACCCACAATCTATATTTTGAGCAGAAATAAGATCCAGCTCATGAGTGAAAATGGGTATTTAGCGCCCTGGCCAGCAGCAAATGCTCATGCAAGCCTGTGCTTATGCGCAGTCTAGCCAGAGCTTTTGTTGCTCGCAATCATGTAGTGAAGACCTTGAAGAGTTCTTGCATCCAGCCATATTTAAGAAATAGATCAGCTGTAACTGTGGTTATGCACGGCGCAGTGTCACCCGAGTCTTTTTCTTGCTCCTCGAGGCGGTTCTAACGAGTACCAAAATCTATATTTTAGAGCAGATATATAAGAAAAATAAGGTTTACCCCCTGTAAACCCCAGTTTTACAATATAAAAGGGGGGTTCAGTTTGTTTGATTGGAGGTTTGACGTCCCCGTCAACACTGTAAAGGTCATTTTGAAGACGTTGCTTCCAATTTTGTGGGACTTTAACCCGACGTTGAGATGAAATAACATCTCAAGCCCTGTCGCCCAATGAAACCAATAGGGTTTATATGCATGGACGCTCCGACTCGTACCGCTTTGTCTGGGCAGGCTTAGATCGTCTAAGCGGTTTACCAGTATTCGTGTGCGGGTCAGATTTAGCTCTGCGTGGAATTATCGAACAGCCCATATATTTCTTCAAGCCCCAGTGGGCGGGGGCCGAAAGTGGGGTTCAAAGGGTCAAAATTATATAGGTGTGTTTTCGTGATGGTGTGAGCTTTGTTTTTCTCTACCTGCTTTTCCAGTGATGGACTACGTCTTGTTATTGTTGCTGTTTCTGTCTCTGGGTGTTTCCTTAGGTGATGCACAAAAATAAAAAAATGTATTGTGTCATGATGAAGTACGGGGCGAGATTCTACATCCACCGTACGGCACTCAGCATCAGATATCATAACGAAAACAAGCCTATACAAATACATTGTAAACTTTACCCTCGAAAAATGTTTTTTTTTTATGAAATTTGTAATATTTTCTTTTATTTCTACTCAAAATATAGATTGTGGGTACTCGTTAAAACCGCCTCATCGAGACGGTTCTAACGGGTACGCACAATCTATATTTAAGAGCAGAAATAAGGAAAATAAGAATTACCTCTGTAGATCCCAGTTTCACTATATAAAAGTGGGGTTCAAGGGGGTCAAAATTATATAGGGGTGTTTTCGTGATGATAGAAGTGATATAAAACAACATAGGTTGCCTTCGAAACCATCACGAAAACACGCCTATGTACGTTTGATCCCATTAAACCCCACATTTATGTAAACATTTTTTCTCATTTCTGCTCCAAAACATAAATGTGGGAACACGTTAGAGCCGACTCGCCGAGTCAATTCTAACGAATTCCCACAATCAGTGTTTTGAGAAGAAATATGCGAAATAGCAGAATTTTTCACCTGATTTATTTTATTATATGGTGGTAAAAGTTTCCAATATATTTGAATAGGCGTGTTTTACTAATGAAAGAAAGCACACACACACACGCACGCACGCACGCACACACACACACAAAATCAGTGACACTCGTATTACTATTTCTCTTACACTTTACAGTCCAGTAAGGAATAGTATAATATATAACACCTTTTCATTTTTAAGTCACTCCGAGGCGATTCTAAGAAATATCCACAACACTTGTTTGTTGGAGTAATAAATACAATATTCTTGAATATCTCCAATATCCGTCCCATTTTGAGACAATCATTCGTTCCATTCATTACGAAAACATATTGGAAAAAAATACCACAAAAAAAATGAGAATTTTCAGAAAAAAAAAATCTATTTTCCATATTTCTGCTCCAAACATAGATTGTGGGAACTCGGAACAAAATGATTATCGCTACTGATTTGTTAGTAATCGATTATTCAATAAGTACAGTTAACTACACAACATACTGCCTAAAATAGCTTGAAGAATGGCAAACAGTGCAGACCCTGATGAGACGCCGCATTCCGCGGCGTCTCATCTGGGTCTACACTGTTTGCCCAGACCTGTATATCCTCATACATAGGTTAAATATAGCAAGAACCATGCTCAGAAGAAAGCCAGGCTAGTTAAATTATGATAAAATATCCAGTGATTACTAATCGGTTATCGAGCACAATGGCATGACTGATAATCGATCACCTTTTCAGCTCCGATTAGCGAGCCCTAGCCATAAAATCTTGGCAGAGTTCGAATTTTGGGCAGATCGGATTATTCACATGAGAGTCACTTGCCCTTTTATCTCTCGAAGACGTAGAATACGGAAAATGTTGTCCAGGCGATAGCCACTTTAATTTTTATCTGATCCTCATTAAACTTGTATGTAATTAGAACAGCCATAAAATCTTGGGCGAGTTCGAATTAGGGACGGATCTGATTATTCACATGAGAATTACTTCCCCTTTCATCTCCCATGGACATACAATGGGGAAAATGTTGTCCAGGCGATAGCGACTTTAGTTTTGATCAGATCCTCATTTAATTTGTAGGTAATGAGGAATGCTATAAAATCTTGGACGAGTTCAAATTTGGGGCAGTTC
The DNA here is from genome assembly GCA_963580285.1 of Lucinisca nassula. Classification (NCBI taxonomy): domain Eukaryota; kingdom Metazoa; phylum Mollusca; class Bivalvia; order Lucinida; family Lucinidae; genus Lucinisca; species Lucinisca nassula. Next base: position 48,225,643 of record OY757014.1, on the reverse strand, counting down.
GGCTTATTCCCATGTTAGTTACTTGCCCTTTTGTCTCCCATAGACATACAGTGGGGAAAGTGTTGTCCGGGTGATAGTAATTTTATTTTTGATCTGATCCTCATTAAACTTGCAGGTAATGAGGACACCGATAAAATCTTGGATGAGTTTGAATTAATGTATATCAGACTATTCATATGAGAGTTACCTGCCCTTTTGTCTCCCATATATATAAAATATATAAAATGGATAAAATATTGTCCTGGTGAAAGTTAATTTATTAATTTATTTTTTATTTTCTTATTTTTTATTTATTTTATTTTTTTTTGGCTCCTCATACAACTTGTAGGTTATGAGCACAGCCATAGAATCTTGGACAAGTTTGAATTTGGGCAGATTGGATTATTCACATGAAAGTTACTTGCATTTTAGCCTTCTATAGACGTATAGTGGGGAAAATGTTGTCTGCTCAACAGTGGATTCATATATGGACCCCGCCAAGCGAATTTGGGTCTTCGAGCATTCCGTCATGACAAATTTTAACTGCGCATGCCCAGCCATTCAGAGGGGCCAGGGATATGGCTTTCTGTCTGAAGGTTCCTTTTGATTCACTGCTTGTATCAGCGAGCAGCGAAGGTTCTGGCGAGACTGCGCGGATGCGCAGGCTCGCCTGAACCTTCGCTGCTCGCACTGGCGATAAGTACCAAAATCGCTTGACGGGGCCCATATGAAAGTACATTCTAACATGACGTTAACGTTTTTCCCATTGAACCCAGTGGAAACGTCAGCGTTTGCAAATATGCGATAATTCACGTCGTCAACGTGGTGCGTGCAATTTGGCGTCATCGTGACGTTGCATGTAAACATTTCCTTCTGTCGACATCCGCTGCAAAATAGTCCCCAAGATAACGCTTTGTTACTACTGTATTTCAGTTTAGCATCATGTTAGAATCGAAATAATTTCCACGCACCCGGTGTGTTATCGTGATTAACACACGGTGTTGTCGGGCAGATGCGAATATTAATTCACTCCGGCTTCGCCGTCGTGAATTAATATTTCGCAATCTGCCCTCCAACACCGTGTGTTAATCACGATAACACACGGTACGTGGAGATTATTTCTTAAATAAAATTCGGCTATTAAGACCACCTAAAATTAAGACTAATTCTGATTTAAAAAGCTTATTTAGAAGGACGCAGTTATTCTTTCTTCGAATTTCCTGCACATAATGTCCTCTGGTCAGGGACCACCTTTGGAACTGTTCAAAAGTGGTCTTAAAGACCACTTTTGAACAGTCCCTCAAAAGTGGTCTTAAAGACCACTTTTGAACAGTCCCAAAGGTGGTCTTAATATAGGAATTTTATTGTATCTATACCAAGCTTGCAGAAAAATGTTGTCCCTTATCATAGACATTGGCTTCATTTTTTATAAAATCTTCATCAAACTTGCAGGTAATGAGGACGGGCATAAAATCTAGGACAAGTTTGCGTTTGTTGCAAATCATTGAGAGACTCATACATATAGGAAAATGTTGTCCAGGTGATAGCGATTTTATTTTTGATGGATTCTTCATCAGCGTACACATAATGAGGACAGCCATAAAATCTTGGACCTGTTTTGGGGGGCAGATCACACTATTCACATGAGAGTTACTTGCCCTTTAGTTTCCCATAGACATAAAATGGGGAAAATGTTGTCTGGCAATAGCGACATCAGTTGAAACTGAGTTGGAACTTGTAGGGAGGCAAGATTCAGAATCGCTAAAACTGTTTCGTTTGATATCCAAATTGGCCATTGAAATCCTTCAAATGACACCTCCTGTCAAAATGAAAGTCAGAAGTTAGATTGGACTTGACGAGAGGCATCAGGGTGGCATGGAGATTCACAATTTCTAAAATTGTTGTGTTCTAATACCCAAGATGGCCACTATGGCAGCCATCTTGAAAACTTTCAAACCACATCTGCTCATTAACGTTTAGTCCAATTAAGCTGGAAGACGGTGTGAGTCAATGGGGGCAACATGGGGTTTCAGAATTGCTAAAATCCTTGTTTCTTCCTCAATCCAAAATCAGACTAAGTTGTTCAGGCATCAAGACAGCATGCAGATTCAGGATTGCTAAAGGCAATGTGATATGATACACAAGATGGCCAATAAGACCATGTATGATCAGCCTCATCCAGGTGAGCGATTTTGGCCCACTTGGGCCTCTAGTATAAAATATCGTTATAAACAGACATTACGAAAACATACCTATACAAATACATTGTAACTTTTACCACCGGAAAAAAGAAAATTTTAAGATGAAAACTTGATATTTTTCTTCTTTCTGCTCAAAATATAGATTGTGGGTGCACGTTAGAACCGCCTCATCGAGGCGGTTCTAATGAGCACACACAACCTATAGTTTAGAGCAGAAATAAGAAAAATAAGGTTTATCCCTGCAAACCCTCATCATCCGCGCAGTCCGATCAGAGTCTTCGCTGTGCGCTATAAGGATAACTAAGGGCCATTGCTCCTTCATGCAGCAAGAGAAGTCTCTGGTTAGACTATTGGCTGATCTGATTCTTCGCTGGGAGCACTTGTCTTATTGTGGGTTTTGTCGTGCGCCATCTCATATAAAAGTGGCGTTCAATGGGGTCAAAATTAGATATGCATGTTTTCATGATGTTGATTATGATAACACATCCGTGCAAATTGGTGCATTTTAACTCATCTCCAAAATGGCCATTTTTCTGATGAAAATCCGTGATATTTTTCTTTTATATACTGCAAACGTGGGTTGTGAGTGCTCGATAGAACCGCCTCATTGAGGCGGTTCTAACGAGTACCACAACCAATGTCTTAGAGCAAGAATAAGAAAAATAATGTATACCCACGTAAACCCTAGTTTTCTCTATATAAAGTGGGGTATGGGGGGTCCTCATTTCACGGACTTGTTCACGTGATGGTCTCTTTCCATTTTCAGAATGGGGAAGCATGTCAAGGCAAGAACGTAGAGCAACTAAGCAATTAAACAGAATGAAAATAAGACAGGCCATACAAGGCCTCAAAGCTATAATTGGCCCCAATATATGGAGGAATCTTGATCCCAGATTAGAACAAGTCCTCATACAGCTCTATTTATGCAAGACCAACCTCAACAGCTTTGTAAACCAATTCAGAGATCTTTGGGAGAAGTACATCATTGGGTTTGGCGGCAGGAGACTTGGGAGAATATTATTGGATACTCCATTCGCGCAAAACCATCCAAAGGCGGCAAAGTCGATGAGGAAATGTCTTTTAGGAATTGAAAGAAGAGGATGTCCTTTGTGTCCTAAAAAGGGGAAGTTCAAGTTCATGCGCCTCTGTGTCCCCGATCAGTGTCCATGTCCTAAGAAGTACAAATGCATCAGGAAAAAACAAAACATCGGGTTTTGTTGTAAAACGAAGGGTTTGTATACATTCAAGTTATTTTTTCAGGGGGGGGGGGGGGGGGGCAACTCCTGCAAAAGTATTTTTGTCTCCCATGTCAATAGGGGTCAACTCTTAAAGGAAAGAATTTGCTCCTAAGGAGCAAATTCTTTCCTTTAAGAGTAGACCCATTTTTCAGTGGGACAGGGCTTATAGAAAAGCGAACAGGAAGTAACGAAAGGTGTTGCCCTTTGGAAAATGGCGGAAAAATCTGCCAGGTGTTCCCATTCCCCTTAAGGCGTTACAAGATGACGCTCAAAGGGAGCAGTTTTGTCATTCTACAGGTTTCCAGAAAAGCCTGAATGGTATAGAAAGGCATGGCTTTCAAAAGTATCACGGGTAATAAAGGGCGAGAGGAATGGAAAGATTGCAAAATCTGGTGTTTTTGCCAGGTTTCCATGGCTTTGTTACAGTCTTTCCATTCCTTTATACATGTACTTCAAACAAACAGTGTAGACCCAGATCAGACTACACGTTCTGACGTTCTGGATCTACACTGTTTGTCAAGTCTCCAAAACTAGGATGGCCGTCATATATGGGTTAATAAAAAATGAATACCATAACAAATACAAAAACACGCCTATTGAAATGCATTGGCATGGCTTTCAAAAGTATCACGGATAATAAAGGTTGAGAGGAATGGAAAGACTGCAACAAAGCCATGGAAACCTGCAATCTTTCCATTCCTCTCAACCTTTATTACCCTTGATACTTTTGAAAGCCACGCCTTTCTATACCATTCAGGCTTTTCTGGAAACCTGTAGAATGACAAAACTACTCCCTTTGAGCGTTCATGGCTACAACCTGGAGCACAACAGAAGTAATTCTGGCTCATAATTTTCCCGTTATAGACCGACAGAAACTTAAAAAAAAATCACGTCCAAATATCATAAGGGAATACACGATCATCTCCATGGCAATCACACTTACGGACTGCATTGTTTACACGACCACATTTTCAGTCACTCGTTGTTGTTGCGAAACAAGTGCCAAACAGCTCACCAATTTCAGCCACTGTTTTATCATTAGAAAATCAATATTTCATTTAAATAACATCAAGCAAATAGGAATAAAATAATATTCGGAATTATCACTTCACTATTTATCTTATTTGGTCGGCAAAACTTCAAGAAAAACGTAAATAATTACGACAACTTTAACTTGTTTAACTAGGAAGTAACGTTGGCGACCATATTAGATGATCACGTGACCCCCCCCCCCCCCCCACCCCACGAACTCGAAATCTCGCTAGGAAACGAGAGCGTGATTTTGCGTGATTTAATAATGCAAATAAGGTCAATACAGACAGCGGAAACCATTACGAAAAGACGCCTATACAAATACATGGTAAACTTTACCGCCGATAAAAACGAAAAAAAGCGGGGGGGGGGGGGGGTGGGGGGGGGGCCATTTCGGGTATTCTGGCTTTGTACCAAATCTTTTTATTTTTGCGCGTAAACAGCCTAACATGTGTACTTTATTATGGCATACCTCTGGTCGCGCGCTAGGATATTGTCACAGTGTGAAATATAAATGATATTTTCATACTGTGAAAATAACAAGACCTTATTATTTTCACAGTAGCAGCCCGGTCTACTTTTTTCGCAAAAGTCATAAGTTCTCGATGAAATAATTCTTTGAAATACCTTGAAAAAGCATTCTTTGAACTGTAAAAATCCGGTATTAAAAATGGCGATCTTTTTATGTTTGCAACTGACAGTTGTGACGTCATAGCCAAGTCAAAATCCGATTGATCAATTACAGTAAGTGTCCTCAAATATTATAAAATAAAAAGAAAATGTACTCTCGTGTGTTGAAAACATCAGAATTTTCACTCATGCTTCGCACTCGTGAAAATTCTGATATTTTCAACACACTCGATGAAATATTTTTGGTATTCATCACAAAAAAGTAAATATCCTCTTCCTATTTTATACTCTGCAGTGAAATCAGTGCATATCTGAAACAAATAAAACTGTGCCGGAAAATGTGAAAAATAACATGACCTTGTTATTTTCACAGTAGCAGCCCGGACTTTTTTTTTGGCCAAAATTCATGTTATCGATAAAATAATTCTTAAAATACCTTGAAAAGCACTCTTTGAACTGCAAAAATGCTGTATTCAAAATGGCAATCTGTTTATGTTTTGAAACTGACAGTTGTGACGTCATGGCCAGGTCAAAATTGTGACGTACGATACGATTGATCTCCGTCTAAACTTATAAAATAAAAAGAAAATTTATTTTTTTCGGCGGATACCAAAATATTTCATCTCGTGTGTTGAAAACATCCGAATTTTCACTCGTGCTTCGCATTCGTGAAAATTTTGATGTTTTCAACACACTCGATGAAATATTTTCGGTAGCCACCTCAAAAAAGTAAATGTCCTCTATCTATTCCTGATCGTTGCGTTTACTTCTATTTTACTAGACTGAGTACTATCCGGACAGCTCCAGATAAAAGCTCGTTTGTTTATATCCAAGTTCTACCTCACATCACGAAAACATGCCTATATAAGTTTGACCCCTTTGAACCCCACTTTTATATAGTAAAACTGGGGTTTGTAGGGGTAACCTTATTTTTCTTATTTCTGCTCTAAAATATAGATTGTAGCTTCTCGTTAGAACTGCCTCGATGAGGCAGTTCTAACGAGTACCCACAATCTAAATTTTGAGCAGAAATAAGAAAAATATCACAATTTTTCATCTTAAAATTTTCCTTTTTTCAGTAGTAAAGTTTGCAATGTATTTGTATAGGTCTGTTTTCGTAATGAACAGTCTGGTACAAGACTAATAAAACGCAGATCACGCGGTTTGACCATAGTCTTCGTCGGTCGCCTATGCCTTTTGCATGTTCGGAAACACCGGCGTTTGTATCTTTTGCGGGAAGAATTTGTTGTTTCATTATTATATAGTTTCTTTCCGATTGCGTAGTAAACGTAAAACAGGGCGAACATCATGTTCATTTTCGTTGAAAATGAAGACAGTTCAACCTCGCGTTCTGGGCAGAAATGTGTTTTAAGGGAAATGTGCCGTTCGATATTAAATACATATTTGTTTTTCCTTTCTGTCACCATCTGGCATTATGTTGTCTTTTCAGACTGGCAAAAGAATACGAAAAAGCAAAAGAAGGCCATTAATAGTTATAACAGAAATCAGATCAACCAGGCTAGACAGGCTATTAAAAGTGTTATGGACACTTATAAGTGGTGGAAACTTCCAAAGCCGTTGAAAGCGGTCCTTTTACAGGCGAAGTTATGCATCAACAACCTCAACATATTCAACAATCAATTCTCGCAACTTTGGGTGCAGTTCTATGAAGGGATTACTCGCAGGGCACTTATTAGAATATTTATGAATACTCCGTTCGCGAAAAATCATCCAAAGGCGGCAAAGTCGATGAAGAACTGTCTTTCAGCAATTGAAAGAAGAGGATGTCGTTTGTGCCCTAAAAAGAAGTTCAAGTTCATGCGCCTCTGTAACCCCACAGAGTGTCCATGTCCTAAGAAGTGGAAATGCATCATGCCAACGAAAGGAGACACCGGTTTCTGCTGTAAATGGAAGGGTTTGTATTCATCTTTTAACCTTTTTGTACCAAATAGAATCATCCTCCTCATGTATACCAGGAATCCATTTCAAAATTTTGGGGTGTCAGGTTTTTTTTTTTCAGTTTCTTAACTTTTGGCAAACAGTGGAGGCCCTGATCAGACGCCGCGTTTTGCGGCGTCTGATCTGGGCCTGCACTGTTTGCAAAGGTATCCGTTTTGGTACTAAATGGGTTAATTTAAGACGTGCCACAATAAATGTCACAAGATGTTATATGCAGACAGTGCAAACCTGGATTAGTCACGGCACTCATTTAGTCCTATTTCTCCCTGATTACTCAGGGCTTTGCGGAAAGCCTTCGCTTATACCGAGACGCTTATCAAAAGGCAAACATACCTAGGCTGATCGAGTTCATGTTGTTTGTGCGGGCCTTCAAAGATGCTTTGTTGTTGGTTGGTTGGTTGATTTGAGGTTTAACGTCCCCGTCAACACTGTAAAGGTCATTTTGGAGACGTTGCTTCCAATTTTGTGGGACTTTTACCCGACCTTGAGATGAAATGACATCTCAAGCCCTATCACCCAACCGCGGTTCCTGGACAGGCTTAGATCCTCTAAGCAGTTTACCTGTACTAGTGTGCGGGCCGGATTCAGCTCTGCGTGGAAGCATCATGCAGCCCATATATTTCTTCAAGCCCCTATGGGCGGGGGCGGCTTTGTTGTGCACTAGCTGATTTTCCTTCAAATATTTTGTGTCTAAAACGGCTCTCTTCATAAGCTCTAGTAAATGCAATGGAAGGTAGTTAAATCCTTAAGCACTATACATTTTGACCTCTGGTGTCCCCCCTGACATGCTTTTGTATCACTGTCTTTTATTCTTAAGCTTTGGTTTAATATGCAACATGGTCATGTGTGTACACAATGAATTTTGACCACTGTAGCCCAACACCCTGGTCCCGCCCTAGAGGGTCACATAAAAATTCCGAATGTGTTCCTTTAGTTCTCATCGATCGGGTCCTGAGGTTATAAAACTTTTTTCATGCTCAACTCAGCTGAGCATGAAACTTGTGGTGCTCATAAAAATTAAAATACTAAGAAATTGAGTGATTTTTCTTTCTCAGATAGCAGGGAATGTTATTTTTCCTGCTCACAAATTTTAAAATGCCAACAATTGTTGGCATTTTAAAATTTGTGAGCAGGATAAATTTCATTCTCAAGTGAGTTGAGGATGAAAAAAGATTAATAACCTCGGGACCGGGCTAATACCTGTGAGGGTGTCAAGATTCCAGCTCAAAAAGCCCAGGGGGAGTTGTGTGACAATCGCAAAAGGACCCAAAATCCTACCCTTTGACCTCCGGTGACCCCCAGACATGCCTCTTCGGATAACGTTTTGCACCACTGTATAGTACAATTCATTATCTTCAATTTGATATGCAATATTGATTTTTGAGTCTTCGGGCAGGTTCGTGTCACACCCTTCAGAGATGTCATATCCAAATTCTGAATACATTTCTCCAGTCTTACATTGGGCTATTAACTGTGAAAGTCTCAAAAAGCCTATAGGATGAGTTGTGTGAAAACAAAAAAAAGAACAAAAATCCTACTGTTTGACCTCAGTGCCTCAGTTATTAGAGCATTGAACGGTCACCCGAACGGCCCGAGTTCGAATCTCACCAAAGATTAGTATTGTTTTCAAGTCCAGTTTTCTGGGCTAAATTGTCTATGTTTCGGCCAGTCATGCCTTATCAATGACCCTCGTATAATTTATCTCCATCCTGGATTGGCTTGTCGAGTCATTCAAAAAGAAAAAAACGGTCTAAAGTAGAGTATGATGAGGAAGATGTTCTATATCGAGGATCTTACACAAATTGTCATTTCATTTGAACTTTGTGAAACGAGCCTTTGGTGAGTTTTATAAACTTCACATGAAATCACCGCGAGTGCAAGATTCTGTTGATCATATAATGATATTAAATTGGATGTTATCGAATTTCATGCGACGACATCGCGTGAACAAGTCCGTGAAATGAACACTCACCTAAACCACACTTTCTATAGAGAAAACTGGGGTTTACGGGAGTATACATTATTTTTCGTATTTCTGCTCCAATACATAGGCTGTGGGTATTCGTTAGAACCGTCTCAATGAGGCGGTTCTAACGAGCACCCGCAACCTATGTTTGCAGTATAAATAAGTAAAATATCACGGATTTTTGTCAGAATAGTGGCCATTTTGGAGATGTTAAAAAAGCATTCTAACACAGAGCGCCTATATAGGCAATGGAAAATTACTGTGTTTTATTCTGCAATAAATCACAGCTCGGAAGAGCGTGACGGGTGACGTCATTAAAAACTGCAAATTTATGACGTCACTAGTCGATTTTCTTGACGTTAGACGGTGTAACGTCATTTTTTCGCATCGAAAACGTTAGAAAAGGATATAAATGATTGTGTTTCAGTCGATAATTTTAGCGGGATTTCTTCTAACAATGGCGAAAAATTGTGAGATTTTGAAGGAAACAACAGCATTATTACCGACTTTCAGCGTGTAAGAATCGAAATAGATCAGCTCTAGTTTGTGATTTGTTGAGTAATAAATCACAGTTTGTCGGTCAGTTGTAAGTAGACAAATCACGCGCGCTACGCGCTCGTGATTTGATCTACTTTACAACTGACCTCCAAACTGTGATTTATTATTCAACAAATCACAGCTACAGCTGGTCTATTTCTTAATTATATCGCACGGGTATGTTATCGTAATGAAGTGTCGCGTGTAAGACACAGGTCGGTACCTGCAAGGTCATACTTACAGATGGATTTGGAAATTACTCGGCAGAAATGTTAACCATCATGAGGCGATGCGTCACGCGCAAGACCCAGGCCGGTACCTCCAAGGTCAAGGTCATACTAAGCGGTCAAAGGAAAAAAATGGCCTTTTTTTCGTTTCTGGTCAATAACTTTACTTTTTAAATTACTTTGCAGAAAGTTTTACCTTCATTAAACGATGTATTGCGTGCAAGACGCAGGCCTGTCCCTCCAATGTCAAGGCCATACTTAGAGGTCAAAGGTAAAAGAGGGGTCTTTTTCCTGCCTGGTCAATACATGTATTTTTTTATTCTTAGATGGATTTTGAAGTAACTTGGCAGAAATGTTAACCACCATGAGACGATGTGTCGCATGAAAGATCCAGATTAGTACCTCCAATGTGAAGGTCATACTTAGAGGGCAAAGGTCAAATAAGGGTCGTTTACTCGTGACTGTAGAGGTGGTTACTGCTTATAGGGTTTATAAGCATGGACGGTCCGACTCGCACCGCTTTGCCTGGACAGGCTTAAATCCTTTAAGCGGTTTACCAGTACTCGTGTACGGGTCGGTTTCAGCTCTGCGTGGAAGCATCATGCAACCGATCTATTTCTTCAAGACCCAATGGGCGGGGGCCGTCCGAACCTGTCAGAATGTCTTAGTCTGTGAAAGAAAATTTAGATTATGCAATTTTCTCCAAATAATCACAGTCTTTCCTGCCTGTCGCAGAGTCATACCTATGACTTGCTGCAGAAATCGGCGGAGGGTCAGGCCTAAAAGTTAGCCATAGTGATGTATGGGCGAAAGCGAGAAACGAAAAATTTTTGAACGGAGTTAAGTCCAATCTAAACAGCTCAGATGTGCTGCGCTCTAATTTCAGCTCACATGTTTAATCAAATTCTACCACAACAGTATGGCAAAGCAAAACTTATAAGGCTAATCCAGTCGCAGACACCAGGGGCCAGTTGTTCAAAGCATCGTTAGATTAACGAGTTTGTTAATGGTCATATTGTAAAGTGTTCTAGCAAGTACAATATCGAAAACTTTGGTAATTTTGCTGAAAAAATGTGAGCCTTTTTTCAGCAAAAATATTAGCATATTTGCCATATTTAACGATCAAAGTTTTAACGATACGTTACCTAACGACGTCGTTGGTTTTTGAACACGTGACCCCTGATGCCTAAAGTGCAGTTTGATCATAGTAGTCGTCGGTCGCCTATTGGGATTAACCATGGTTTTTCATGGATTAACATTCGCCGGGTCCCGAGGAAGCGGTTTGAACATGAGGCCGCCAGGCCGAATGTTCAAATATCTTCCGAGGGATCCGGCAAATGTTGATGCAATGAAATAACCATGGTTGATCGTTGTTCTTGCATAACTTACGATTCCGACAGCAAATTTTGACGAAAACGCCCAAAACTCCATATATACTCTTGAAATGCGACCGGCCATTTCAGAATGTTGTTTACAATGACGTTGCTACGCAGTAACAATCTGACGTCATCATAGAACCCTAAAACGCTATGTTCAGGGCGATAACGTTACGTCGCTCAACGTAACGTAAACAAAGCAAGGCCAGTCTTGTTATATCAAAAACTCAAAATCCATGTTCAAACAACACGCGCATTCCATGATTTGAACATGGTTTTGCTGTTTGAGGACGGCTTTCGGTCCATTTGACAATGGCTTCAAACAGCCATGCGCATAGATATTTATGCAAGAATATAGGGATCAACCATGGTTTTTCAATCATTAACATTTGCCGGATCCCGAGGAAGCTGTTTGAACATGAGGCCGCTAGGCCGAATGTTCAAATATCTTCCGAGGGATCCGGCAAATGTTAATGCAATGAAATAACCATGGATGATCGTTGTTCTTGCATAACTTACGAATTCGACAGTAAATTTTGACGAAAACGCCCAAAAGCTCCATATAAATTCCATATTATAAGGATCGACCATGGTTTTTCATGCATTTACATTCGCCGGGTCCCGAGGAAGCTGTTTGAACATGAGGCCGCCAGGCCGAATGTTCAAATGTCTTCCGAGGGATCCGGCAAATGTTAATGCATGAAATAACCATGGATGATCGTTGTTCTTGCATAACTCAATGTTTCCGACAGCAAATGTTGACGAAAACGCCCAAAAACCCATATAAACTCCATCTATAATCTTGAAATGCGACCTGCGCACCAACATGGCGGCCATTTCAGAATGTTGTTTACAATGACGTTGTTACGCAGTAACCATCTGACGTCATCATAGAACCCTAAAACGCTACGTTCAGGGCGATAACGTTACGCCGCCCAACGTAACGTAAACAAAGCAAGGCCCGTCTTGTGATATCAAAAGCTCAAAATCCATGTTCAAACAACACGCGAATTTCATGATTTGAACATGGTTTTTGCTGTTTGAGCACGGCTTTCGGTCCATTTGACAATGGCTTCAAACAGCCATGCGCAAAGGTATTTATGCAAGAAAAACTCTTCAAATGCGATAGGCAAACCAAAATGGCGGCCAGTTCAGAATGTTGTTTACAATGACGTTGTCATGCAGTGACGTCACCATAGAACTCTAAAACGCTACGTTCAGGGCGATAACGTTATGTCGCTCAACCGTCAACAAAGCAAAGTAAACAAAGCAAGGCCCGTCTTGCGATATCAAAAGCTCAAAGTCTATGCTCAAACAGCACGCGAATTTCATGATTTGAACATGGTTTTTGCTGTTTGAGCACGGCTTTCGGTTCATTTGACAATGGCTTCAAACGGCCATGCGCATAGGTATTTATGCAAGAAAATGCCTTCAATGGTGGGTTGTTTGCAGGTTCGGAAACTGAAAGCGTCTGTTATCTTTCATTTGAAGATTTTGCTATTTTATCATTATATACATTTGTATGATTTGAGGTTTAACGTCCCCGTCAACTCTGTAAAGGTCATTTTGGAGACGTTGCTTCCAATTTTGTTGGACTTTTACCCAACATTGAGATGAAATGACTTCTCAAGCCCTGCCGCCCAATGAAATCAAACTGGTTTATAAGCATGGACGGGCCAACTCGCGACTCATTGCCTGGGCAGGCTTAGATCCTCTAACCGGTTTACCAGTACTCGTGTGCGGGTCGGTTTCAGCTCTGCGTGGAAGCATCATGCAGCCGAATTATTTCTTCAGGCCCGATGGGACGGGGGCTAATCATTACATACAGAAGAACGTGAATGGCTCGAACACCGATGGCTCGTTTACCTTGGCTATGTCGAACCCGTTCTTCAGTCTCACATAAGAAATAGTATAGCATAATTAAGGAGATTTTCCACTTTTATCTTGCAAATGTATGCTGTGTGTACTCATTAGAATCGCCTCGATGAGGCGATTCTAATGAGTACACATAGCATACTTTTTATTATATGACATCGAAAAGTTGTCCCCAAATTTTAGCCGTTATACCTCTTGCCAGTAACCCTTTTTGGCTCGAACTACCTCAGTCTCAAACATATTTTCTTGGTACCAAAGGTGTTCAAGTCTTTGGAGCTCAACTGTATGTTAGTAAAACACGGCGAACCGCATGTTCATTTTCGCTGAAAATGAAGACATTTCAATCTCATGTTCTGGGCAGAAATGTTTTGCAAGGGAAATGTTGTGAGCGATATTAAATACATGTTTGCTTTTCCTTTCTGTCACCATCTGGCATTATGTTGTCTTTTTAGGGTGGCAAAAGAAGACGAAAGGGCAAAAGAAGAACATTCAGAAATATAACAGAAGGCAGATCACGGACGCTAGACAGGCTATTAGAAGTATTATGGCCCCTTACAAGTTCCGGAAACTTCCACTTCAGTTAAAACTGGTCCTTTTACAGGCGTTTATATGCATGGGCAACCCCAACAAGTTTAAAAATCAATTCGAGGTACTTTGGGAGAAGCACTTCGAAGGGATCGGTGGTAGAGGACTAAAGAGACTGTTCATGGCGACTAAATTTGCGAAAAAGAATCCAATGGCGGCAAAGTCGATGAAGAACTGTCTTTCAGGAATAGGAGGGTGTACGTATCTTTTGACTACAACAGAACCTTTGTTTCTTGAACACCAGATAAGGAAATCCATGGTTTTTGCCTTGAATAGAAATTCTGTTCTCACCCTGGTGTTACACCACGTGAACAAGTCCGTGAAATAAATACCCCGTAAACCCCACTATAGAGAAAACTGGGGTTTACGGGGTATACATGATTTTTCTTATTTCTGCTCCAAGACAAAGGTTGTGGGTACTCGTTAGAACCGCCTCAATATCCACAACCTAAGTTTGCAGTATTAAAAAGAAAAATATCATGGATTTTCATCACAAGAGTATATATAGCTATTTTGGAGATTTGCAAAAATGCACTTTGTTCCACGGCTGCATGTGTTATCGTAAAGATTACCCAGAAAAACTACAGTAAAATTCCTATATTGAGACCACCTTTGGGACTGTTCAAAAGTGGTCTTTAAGACCACTTTTGAACATTCCCAAAGGTGGTCCGTGACAAGAGTACACTGTGGGTAGAAAATACAAATGAAAATTAAGTGCACCCTTGAAAATAAGCTTTTTTTTTTTTTTTTCTTTTTGGTTTTGGTTTTATGGCCCTTTCAAGATCATTTCACTCATATCGAACCGATCGTTAATCAGAGGTGGGCGAAAAACCTGAGTTCCCGGAGAAAAACCACCTGACCTTCCGTTGCAGAACTTGTCGTCTCACATGTGACCCGAGCGAGGCTCGAGCCCAAAGCGGTGAGAGACCTAATGATTAAGAGTCAGCGCTCTTATCCACTAGGCCACGGAGGCCCGTAATTAGCTTTTTAAAGCAAAATTAGTCTCAATTTAGCGGAATTTTACTGTACTTAAGTATATACCCACCTCTGATTAACGATCGGCTCAATATAAGTGAAATTATCTTGAAAGGGCCGTAAAACCAAAACCAAAACACAAAAAAAAAAAATCGGCAAGATTTCAGTAGACGACTTGCAGTTGTGCAAAGTCCAATGTCCTGCACACGGCACATACGAATAAATAAATAAATACATTGCATTAAGTTTATTGCAAGAAAAATGGAAAATTTTATCATTCAACAGTATTGCAGTGAAGAATAATGAAGTTTTCAATGAAGACATTTATTTAGGTATGGCCAATGCGGCGACCTCATTTTCGCATTCTTGACCTTAAATGAACGAATTTTCGGTCGGAGAGAAAGTAGACCCTATTCATACACGAGATGGAACTTTTTTTAAAAGAGTTGCCTACTTCTTGTCAAATATATTACGTCTCACTAGTGAAACGTGGTTCGCTTAAGCTTTCAGAAGCGAACGGTAGTCCCATTTTTTCAATGAAAGGGAATCGATTGTCAGGAACGCGTGCAGGAAATCACAAATTGTGTCCCCCTTATACATGTAAAATGGTTTTGTTAGTTTGTTTGATTTGAGGTTTAACGTACCCGTCAACACTGTAAAGTTTATTTTGGAGACGTTGCTTCCAATTTTGTGGGACTTTTACCCAACATTGAGATGAAATGACATCTCAAGCCCTGTCGCCCAATGAAACCAACAGGGATTATAAGCATGGACGGGCCATGATGCTTTCACGCAGAGCTGAAACCGGCCGCGAACGAGTACTGGTTAACCGCTTAGAGGATCTAAGCCTGTCCAGCAAAGCGGTGCGAATCGGCCCGTCCATGCGCAGAAACCCCATTGGTTTCATTGGGCGACAGGGCTTGAGATGTCATTTCATCTCAGTGCCGGGTAAAAGTCCAACAAAATTGGAAGCAAAGTCTCCAAAATGACCTATACAGTGTTGAGGGGGACGTTAAACCTCAAATCAAACAAAGATTTGATACGTTGTTAAGAAGTCGGTGAAAGGAACCCCAGTAAACCCCACATTATTTACATAAAATAGGGTTAACGGGGTATGCTTTTATTTTCTTATTCCTGCTCTAATGCACAGGTTGTGGGTACTCGTTAGAACCGCCTCATTGAGGCGGTTCTAACGAGCACCCACAGCCTATGTTTGGATCATAATTAAGAAAAATATCACAAAATTTCATTTAAAAAAAAAACCATTTTGCAGAAATGAAAGACTGTCCTATGTTACACGGATGTGTAATGTTATTCAGGAAAAGCCACATTCACTAAAACAACCATCTCAAATCACCGAAAGGAGAATTTTTGTTTGTTTGTTTGATTTGAGGTTTAACGTCCCGTCAACACTGTAAAGGTCATTTTGGAGACGTTGCTTCCAATTTTGCGGGACTTTTACCCGACATTGAGATGAAATGACTTCTCAAGCCCTGCCGCCCAATGAAACCAATAGGGTTTATAAGCATGGACTGGTCTGACTCGCACCGCTTTGCCTAGACAGGCTTAGTTCCTCTAAACGGTTTACCAGCACTCGTGTGCGGGTCGGATTCAGCTCTGCGTGGAAGCACCACGCAGTCCAACTATTTCTTCAAGCTCCGATGGGCGGGGCCGCCAAAAGGAGAATCAAAGTACTGCTATTACTGGTGGGTCGATTGCCACCGAGTGTAGGCTTGGAAATTATCCTAAGCTGAGACTGAAACTTTTACGTTTAACCTTTAAATTCCAGTTATTTCGGCAAACAATGTAGATCCTGATCAGACGCTGCTTCACGCGGGATTGATCCTGTACACGAGCCCAGTCGGCTCCCGCCCATCGGGGCTTGAAGAAATAGATGGTCTGCACGATGCTGCCACGCAGAGCTGAAACTGACCGTACATGGGTACTGGTAAACCGCTTAGCGGTTCTAAGACTGTCCAGGCAAAGCGATGCAAGTCGGACCGTCCTTGCATATAAACCATATTGGTGGCATTGGGCGACAGAGCTTGAGATGCCATTTCATCTCAGTGTCGGGTAAAAGTCCCACAAAATTGGAAGCAACGTCTCCAAAATGACCTATATAGTGTTGACGGGGACATTACACCTCAAATAAAACAAACAAACACGAGCCTAGTCCAGATTTTACTTTTTACACAGCGCTGTGACGTCACAAAGAGAAGAGAATAACGCTGCTATTAATAGCCGGTACCTGGATTTTGGGGCGTCAAGTTTGTGTTGTCATCCAAAAACTGAACTTTTAGCAACCAGTGGAGGCCCTGTTCAGACGCCGCATTATGCGGCGTCTGATCTGGGCCTGCACTATTTGCCAAGGTACCCATTTTGGGGTTTCTTGTACTAAATGGGTTAATTAGCAAATCATTGATTTCATTTTGGAGCTTTGCAAATACAGTCAACCCTCTTTATACCAACATTCGTTATAACGGCAAAACTCTTTATAACGACAATTTCAATGGAGTGAATTCTTAGCTCAAGGCTTAGCCCCGATTCCGAGCGACGTGGGCTTTCCCTCGGGTTGGAAATACCCAAATCGAATCCATAGTCAAGAAAGGTTCTTGGAATTTAATACTCCAAGTAACAAATGTTGGAGATATCTGTTAGAATCGCCTCGGTGAGGCGATTCTAACAAATGTCTATAACATTTGTTACTTGGACTAATGATGTGGAATAGACCTTTTATAACCTATCATACTCCTAAATGGGATTCTTTATAATACCGGCATAAAAATACGGAACAAATATTGTCGTTATAACGCGGTTCCTCTGTATTAAAGGATCACTGATGAGGCAATACTTGCCTGGCCGGGAGAACTTAAACACTCCATACGTTTTAGTTCTGCGGTGTATTCCTTGCTTCCTTTAAGCGGTTAAGCAGTACGCGTGTGCGGTCGGTTTCAGCTGTAGCACCATGCAGTCCAATCTATTTCTCTAAGCCCCGATGGGCGGGTTCCGAAGTCAGCATTCAGTCTGCTTAGGCATGATGTTCAGACTGTGTGACTATCGGTCATAATATGAAATGACCGGCTACAGAGAGCGGGCAACTCACTTTTTATTTCTGTTTTGTTTCAGCTGGAGGTGGTGGAGGTGGTGGGTGCGAACTGTGTCCAAGAAGACTGAAGTTCATGCGTATCTGTACATCGTTCTTAGAGCAGTGCCCAGGTTCACAGTACGTCGCTGTAATGCCAAAGAAAGGCCCCTATGGCTTCTGTTGTAGTAAAAACGGTAAGTGCTTCTTCGGGCTGACACTGTGAATATTCCCGTTTATCATATGACGTCGCGTCTGAGAATGTAATAACGCCATGTAATAAATTCAATAATCCACTAGTGGAATAAAAATGCAAATTAGTTGAATAGGCCATGTAACGTTATCCATAAGACGTCCTTAATGACGTCGCGTTTACTTATGGCGGAATATTGGCATTTTTGAGGCGGTTCTAACGAGCACCCACAACCTATGTTTTGAGCATTTATGAGAAAAATATCACGGATTTTCATCAGAAAAGTAGCCATTTTGGAGATATGAAAAATTCATTATGTCGCACGGGTGAATTATCATAATGCCTTTTTTGAAGTGCTGGTTCATCTAGAGCTCTTTAATGTCTTATCATAACAGGAAATCATCATGAAAACACGCCTATATAATTCTGATCCCCTTGAACCCAACTTTTATATAGTAAAACTGGGGTTTACAGAGGTAAACCTTATTTTTCTTATTTCAAATAAGAAAAATATCACAATTTTTCATCTTAAAATTTTCATTTTTTCGCCTATAAAGGTTACAGTGTATTTGTATAGGCGTGTTTTCGTAGGATGCACTAGCTGTACTGAGAAGATGAGGGCCACCCATTACATGGGCCCCGTCAAGCGATTTTGGTACTTATCGCCTATGCGAGCAGCGAAGGTTCAGGCGAGCCTGCGCATCCGCGCAGTCTCGCCAGAAGCTTCACTGCTCGCTAATACAAGCAGTGAATCAAGAGGAACCTTCAGACAGAAAGTCATATCCCTGGCCCCTCTGAATGGCTGGGCATGCGCAGTTAAAATTTGTAATGACGGAATGCTCGAAGACACAAATTCGCTTGGCGGGGCTCACATAACATCCGTTACACAAAGAAATGTACCATGAAATCTACCAGATGCCAAATCTTGGCATTTCCTTTTTTAGCCGGAGCAACTTATTTTACAAGATTCAAGATAAAGCGTTCTTACATGCTTTTCAATGGAATATAGAGATTTCTTGCACACCAGATAAGGAACTTGGGATAGAAATTCTTTTCTAACCCTGGTGTTCTTACCCAAAATCGAATATTCTCGCCTGTTTGATAAATGCACTGGTTGAATACGACCTCATATGCGCCATCGTTAAGGCTCTGAAATGGAAGGAATGCAAGAAAAAGAATTCTACATGTGTGTTAGGGGTGGATAGAAAAATCCGTCCCTCGGGATCACTTTCCGGCATCACTCGGCAAGCGTAATGCCTGACAGTGACCCTATGGGGCGGATTTTTCCATTCACCCCTGACACCCATGTTAGACTCTTATTTTCTCAGTGAAATCGAAATCAATATTGTCACTGCAAACAGTGAAGATACGATTTTTGGATTTTCACCCCTATGACCTAAAATAGCACACTCATTGCGTTTATTCAATTAAGAAATGGGATTTTATTTCTCTGCTGTTCATGAAAGTATGAACGCAGCGGGTCGCGTGCAAAATAAATCCTACGCGAGGGGGTTCATGTAAACTTTACTAGCGACCGGCTGTCGTTCATACTTTCATGAAAAGAAGAAAAATTAAGTTTATTTTTATGCCCTCATATGCGCGCATCCGCGCAGTCGCGCCAGAACCTTCCCTGCTCGCTCAACAAGCAGTGAATCAAGAGGAACCTTCAGACAGAAAGCCATATCTCTGGCCCCTCTGAATGGCTGGGCATGCGCAGTTATAATTTGTCATGACGGAATGCTCGAAGACACAAATTCGCTTGGCGAGGCTCAATTTTTAGTACTGTAAAAAGCGCTCTCAAAATGGCGCCCATTCCTTTTTTTTTTTTTTTTTTTTTTTGCAATAAGCTTATGTATGACTACTCTGATTGAACCGTTAACATTACGAAAACACGCCTATACCAATACATTGTAACCTTTATCGCCGAAAAAATGAAATTTTTAAGGTGAAAAATGGTGATATTTTTCTTATTTCTGCTCAAAAAAATAGATTGTGGGTACTCGTTAGAACCGCCTCATCGAGGCGGTTCTAACGAGTACCCACAATCTATATTTTAGAGCAGAAATAAAATAGATTTACCCCTGTAAACCACAGTTTTACTCTATAAAAGTGGGGTTCGAGTGGGTCAAAATTATATAGGCGTGTTTTCGTGATGATATGAGATGCATCACATTTCAGATGCTAAATCATCCTACAAGACTGTCAAAGTGCATGTAATGTACAGTTCGCCAGGTTTAAATAGAGGATCTTACGTAAGTGCTCTTGTATTATTGAATTTATAAAACGAGTTGAGCAAATGGGATAAAATGCGAGGCTTTTTCGAGCATTTTATCCCATTTCCCATAAATTCAATAATACATGAGCACGAATGCAAGATTCTATTTATCATATGACATTAAAAACGCATTTATTCACAACTGTTTTATAACAATTTCAATATTCCGCCATTAGTAAACGTGACGTCGTTAAGGACGTCGTGCATGTAACGTTACGGGCGTATCTAACTAATTTGCATATTTTATCCACTGGTGGATTATCGAATTTGTTACATGGCGTTATTATATTCTCAAACGCGACGTCATATGATAAATGTAGGATTCTCGTTTCTTTGTCATATTTTATATCTCCCATATTTAAAATAGAATGAATGAGCTCTATTTCTGACACAGTGTGCGTAGACAGGGAATGGAACTGTGACTTCATCACGTGAACAAGTCCGTGAAATGAATATCCAACTAAACCCCACTTTATGGAGAGAAAACTGGGGTTTACGGGGGTAAACATTATTTTCCTTATTTCTGCTCCTAGACATAGGTTGTGGATACTCAATGAGGCGGTTCTAACGAGCACCCAAAACCTATGTTTGGAGTATAAATAAGAAAAATATCATCAGAAAAAATACCTTTTTCGAACCTTGTAAAATGGACTATATCACACGGATGTGTTGTCGTAATGTTCTCCAACAAATCACGGGGCGCAAGAGTGTGACGCAAAAGGCCCTGTTTTATGACGGCACTAGTAAATTATATGACGTCATACGGTTTAACGTCGTCAGTAATGTTACAAATGGACTTAAAAGCGTGTTTTACAGTCAATATTGTAACTTGGGTTTGGGAAACAGTGTCGACCCATATCAGACGCTGCATAAAGCGGCGTCTGATCTGGGTCCACACTGTTTGCTTACAAGACAGTTTTGAAGACTATTTTCCTATAAATTTATACAGTGAGACAGCGATAACTCGAATATCTTAGGGGCCACGTATTTTCTTGCACACCAGACAAGGAAATCCGTGATTTTACCCTGGGATAGTAATTTATGTTCTGACCCTCGTGTTCCGACCCGAACTCGAATATAATCGCGTGTTTGATAAATGCACTGGTTGATTACAACCTTATGCACGGCGGCGTCACGCGTGACGTCACTAAACATTCCTGTTGTGTCATCACAAAATGGCGGACGTCGGTAACCGAAGTGACAGCTGCATTGAAAATTCGCAATAGAAATGGAAGGTATGCAAGAAAAAGAATCCAATATGGGTGTGAGGGGTGGATAGAAAAATCCGTCCCTCGGGATCACTGTCCGGCATCACTCGGCACGCCTCGTGATGCCGGACAGTGTCCCTCGGGACGGATTTTTCCATCCACCCCTCACACCCATATAAGATTCTTATATTCCCAGAATGAGCGTTAATCATAGTGTTGTAACGGTTATGGATAAATACCACTTGTACAGCCTTACTGTAGGAGCCGGCTCTTTTAGCGACGCAGGTAGAGTGGTTGTCTTATTCACGAAGTTAAGCAACGGAGATCGCGGTTAGTACCTGGATGGGTGACCGCGTTGCTTGACTTCGTGGACGACCCGGTACACGCTACACTGGTGGCAGCGGTGGGATGAAAACAGTGCCGCTGGTTCGTTGCATAGACTCCGCCCTCGTGTTAAGCCTTGTGGGGCATGAGGGGGAGAAATGTAACGGTTATTGATAAATACCACTTCTACCTGAGCCTTGCGAAGTTAAGCAACGGAGATTGCGGATAGTACCTGCATGGGTGACCGCGTTGCTTGACTTCGTGAACGTTACAGTGAAAAGTCAGGATATTTTTTTAAAACTATGAAAAATGTAGGTTTGTTGTGTGAACCAATCAGAAGCGCCTCAGTGAGGTGCCACTAATTTGAACACACAACATATCTTTTCAATATATAATAATAATAAAACTCCCCATCACGTGAACAAATCCGTGTAATGAACACCCCTCAAAACCCCACTTTATATATAAAAATGGGGTTTACGGGGTCAAGCTTTAATTTTATTTTAGTTCTGCCCCAAGACATAGGGTTTTGTTTGTTTGATTGATTTGAGGTTTACCGCCCCCGTCAACACTGTATAGGTGATTTTTGAGACGTTGCTTCCAATTTTGTAGGACTTTTACCCGATATTGAGGTGAAATGGCATCTCAAGCCCCGTTACACAATGAAACCAATAGCGTTTATAAGCATGGACAGTCCGACTCGCACCGCTTTGCCTGGGCAGGCTTTGATTCTCTAAGCTTTTTACCAGTACTCGTGTGCAGTCGGTTTCAGCTCTGCGTGGAAGCATCATGCAGCTCATCTATTTCTTCAAGCTCGGATGGGCGGGGCCCGACATAGGCGGCAGTTCTAACGAGCGCCCTCAATCTATGTTTGAAATGCAAAAAAGAGACATAATATGAATTTTCACCAGAAACATGTCATTTTTGAGATATTTAAAAATTGCACTATGCCTCAGGGAAGAGTTATTGGGCAGTTAACGCGTTTAGTTCCAGAAACCCCAAAACGGGTACCCTGGCAAACAGTGCAGTCCCAGATCAGACGCCGCAGACCGCGGCGTCTGATCAGGGCCTACACTGTTTGCGAAAAGTTTAGCCATTTTCCAAATAAATTTTGAAAAAAAAAAACAAAAAAAAAACACCTGATACCCCTTAATTATGAACTGTTAAACATATGCCTGTCTGGAACTATGAGAAGATGACTTCAAGTTCGAATAAACCATGGTAAACGACCCTTCCTTGTTCCGAGTTATTGAAAAGTCCCTATTCTTTGTTCATTTCAGACTGGAATAGTATGACGAAGCGACAACGTCGTAAAGTAAAGAAGTCTAATTTCAAGAAGATTAAGACAGCAAAACAATCATTGCAGCAATGCATCGGGCCTAGAAAGTTTAGGAGACTTCATCGAATCTTGAAGCAAGTTCTTATCCAATTGTGGCTATGTGTGAATAATAAAAATAGATTCATAAATATGTTCGCAAAATTATGGAATAAATGCCTACATGGCGACGGGGGAGACGCAATCGCAGACGCCTTTCTCAATACTAGATGGGCCAAAAATAACCAGATGGCAGCAAACCGAATAGCTGACGCCCTTCGGAGAATACCGAAAAGCTCTGGGGGAGGGAGAAGAGTGAAGAAAAGGGGTGGGAAAAGAAAGGGAGGGATGAAAAAGGGTGGGAAAAGGCGTCGTAGGAGAAAGTATGGCAAGAAAAAGGGTGGTATGAAAAAGGGTGGGAAAAGGCGTCGTAAGAGAAAGTATGGTAAGAAAAAGGGTGGTATGAAAAAGGGTGGGAAAAGGCGTCGTAAGAGAAAGTATGGTAAGAAAAAGGGTGGTATGAAAAAGGGTGGGAAAAGGCGTCGTAAGAGAAAGTATGGTAAGAAAAAGGGTGGTATGAAAAAGGGTGGGAAAAGGCGTCGTAAGAGAAAGTATGGTAAGAAAAAGGGTGGTATGAAAAAGGGTGGGAAAAGGCGTCGTAAGGGAAAGTATGGTAAGAAAAAGGGTGGTATGAAAAAGGGTGGGAAAAGGCGTCGTAAGACAAAGTATGGTAAGAAAAAGGGTGGTATGAAAAAGGGTGGGAAAAGGCGTCGTAAGAGAAAGTATGGTAACAGAAAGGGTGGTATGAAAAAGGGTGCTAAGAAAGGTCATTATGGTCGGTAAGAATAAGAAGTAGAAAAAGTGCCTCGAAAATGGTTAATTAAACAGAATAAGGGGAAAAGGAACACCTGGCAGATTTATCCGCCATTTTTCAAAGGGAGACAATTTTCGGGACCTCATGTTCGCCTTTCTATAAGCCATGTCCCACGGGAAAGAATTTGCTTCTCAGGAGCAATTTCTTTCCTTTAAGAGTTGGCCCCTATTGACGTGGAAGACAAAAATAATTTTGCAGGAGTTGTCTCACCTGAAGGTGCTCCTATTCCCCTTAAACACAAACGAAAAACAAGTTCATAGTTAAACGAATTTTAAGCTGAACACAGCATGGCAGGAGTAAAGTTTCAAATTTAGGAATGTCAGGCTGTGCCATTTATATAAATGTATTTAAAAACTTGCTGATCATTTTGTGTAGCACTTTACAGTTTTGGTATCTAAACTCAACCAAGTAAGGAAATGTTCTAGTAAGATATAAAGGCAATACGATAACACACCGGCGTGCAAAAAAGGCATCTAGCCTATCTCTAGATTTAGCGTTTTTCACATGAAAAAAAAAAAAGATTTGGGCCCCGTCAAGCGATTTTGGTACTTATCGCCTATGCGAGCAGCGAAGGTTCAGGCGAGCCTGCGCATCCGCGCAGTCTCGCCAGAACCTTCGCTGCTCGCTCATACAAGCAGTGCATCAAGAGGAACCTTCAGACAGAAAGCCATATCCCTGGCCCCTCTGAAAGGCTGGGCATGCGCAGTTAAAATTTGTCATGACGGAATGCTCGAAGACACAAATTCGCTTGGCGGGGCTCATTTGTTTTCTTATTTCTAGTTCAAGTATAGATTGTGGGTGCTCGTTAGAACCGCCTCACTGAGGCGGTTCTAACGAGTACCCATAATATTTTTTTTTCAATCTATGTTTTTGAACAAAAATAAGGAAATAATGAATACATCCTGAAAAAGTGACTCCCGTAAAGGGAAGAATGTGTTCCTTTTCAGCCAAGTCTTACCTCCATGAGTAGACCATTGCTGATCAATGTCAGAGATAAAGAATGACTCCCGAAAAGGTGGATCAGTTCCACTATTAACAGGAAAATGGCGTGCATCTCTTTTCTTGTTTCAAGTTTTAACCAAAAATTAGATTTTTTTTTCGTCCTATATTGGACGGAAAATAATGTATAAAAAGGTTATAAAGGTAACTTGTTAAACGTAAATTCGGGGTTCACTTAAACTTTGCTTGTGACCCGATGTTGTTCACACTTCAATGAACGTTAGTTAAATTTCATTCATTTCTTAAGGGGAATGGGAACACCTGGCAGATTTTTCCGCCATTTTCAAAGGGAGACAACCATCGCAACTTCCTGTTCGCTTTTCTTTAAGACCTGTCCTACTGAAATAGGGGTATACTCTTAAAACAAAGAATTTAAGATAAGTTAAGCCATTTTGTGAATAAATTTTAAAGGTAACACAACCTGGCACCCCTAAATTTTGAAATGGACTCTTGCTATAGATAATGAAGAAGATTCCATTAGGTAGAAAATGGGCTAAAATTTTCTTCTCGCTCAAGTCAAAACAACAGTCAGAAACAGGAAATAGTTCTTGTTAATGCTGAATTAATTTATGTCCGTAAGGAAGGTTAGTAAACAAAAGACATTTGAAAAATTGAAAATTATCTGTGTTTTGAATTAACTAAACTGTTTATTTCCACCCTAAGTGTAAAACTCGTATCCGATCCGTGATGTTTGTGTTAAGTCATGTTTTAGTGACCATTTTCTCGAGATTGTTGATGTCATACTGAATCAATAAAACGACCATTTAGAACGTTTTCTCCTTGTTTTCTCTGATCATTACGAAAACACGCCTATACAAATACATAATAAATTTTACCACAGAAAATCGAAAATTTTAAGATGAAACATTCTGATATTTTTCTTATATCTGCTCAAAATAAACATTGTGGGTACTCGTTAGAACCGCCTCGATGAGGCGGTTCTAACGAATACCCACAATCTATATTTTAGAGCAGAAATAAGAAAAATAAGGTTTACCCCTGTAAACCCCAGTTTTACTATATAAAACTGAGGTTCAAGGGGATCAGAATTGTATAGGTGTGTTTTCGTGATGATTTCGCTTGTCCTAATGAAAATATAATTGAAAATTTTACCACCAAAAACTGAAACATTTCAGATAAAAAATAATCCGATATTCTTTCATATATCTGCTTAAAACATGGATTGAACGAACTAGTTAGAACCGCCTCTGAGGCGGTTCTAACGGGTGAGGCGGTCCTAACGACTACCCACAATTAATGTGTTTGAGCAGAAATATGAAAAATAATGTATTACCCTGTGTATCCCAG
Source organism: Lucinisca nassula (assembly GCA_963580285.1). Lineage (NCBI taxonomy): Eukaryota > Metazoa > Mollusca > Bivalvia > Lucinida > Lucinidae > Lucinisca > Lucinisca nassula. The sequence continues at coordinate 48,199,485 of OY757014.1, read as the reverse complement.
TTTTAAAAGTGGGATTTAAGGGGGTCCAAATTATAAAGGCATGTAATGTGTCATCATGTTAACAAGCCGTGTAATGAACTCCCCTCCAAACCCCACTTTATATAGAAAAAATTTGTGTTAACATGAGTATTTCTTTTTTTTTTTTTTTTTTTTTGTTATTTCTACTCCAAGACATAGGTTCTGAGTACTCATTTGAACCACCTCAATAGCGCTCAAAAATTTGCTCTCAGATTGTGCGGATTCGCTGGGTTCTGCAATGAAAGGTCCAGGTACACCGGTTTTCACCAACAACTGATGAAAGGATCGTAAAACCAAAACCGAAAAAAAAAAAAATCAAACCACTGACAGCACTGTTGGGTCGATTTTCTGCGAGTGTTTGTCGGAAAAATGGTCCAGAAGGTGGCACTACAGTAAAAAAAAATCCCCTTACTCACAATGTAAATTGGGGCATATTCCATAGTCTACCACATTTCAGCAAGTCTAATGCTTCCATTATGAGGCATATGATTTGACAGGCTGACCTTTTACCTTCCAGACGCAGCTAAAAATATCGTTGCTATGCGGAATATTTTGGCCTTTTTGGCAGCCAGTGTCAACAAACCCATACCGCAGCGAATAAATCCAGGCATTTCACGTGGCCAGTCAGCACAATTTTCTGGTTCAATTTAAATCAGCTGCTTTTCACAATAGCAAATGCCTACTAATATTTCTTCTAATAAACAATAATACTTCTCAGAAAAATGATGGCTTAGCACCAAATCCAATCAGTAGGCAGCAGAATATTCAATTCTGTACTGATTGCCCCAAAGCAAGTACAGCTTTATAAAGACCAATTATTTTTTTTTTTTTTTTTTTTTTGGTTTGGGTTTTACGGCCCTTTCAAGATTATTTCACTCATATCGAGCCGATCGTTAATCAGAGGTGGGCGAAAAACGGAGTACCCGGAGAAAAACAACCTGACCTTCCGTTGCAGAACTTGGCGTCTCACACGTGGCCCGAGCGAGGCTCGAACCTACGGCGGTGAGAGACCTAATGACTAAGAGTCAGCGCTCTTATCCACTAGGCCACGGAGGCCCGTAAAGACCAATTATTTACTGTAGTGCAACCTGAACAGAACTTTTCGTTTCATTACGAAAACACGCCTATACAAATACATTGTAAATTTTACCACCGAAAAATGAAAATTTTCTGATGAAAAATTTCGATATTTTTCTTATGTCTGCTCAAAACATAGATTGTTGATACTCGTTAGAACCGCCTCGACGAGGCGGTTCTAACGAGTACCCCTAATCTATATTTTAGAACAGATATAAGAAAAATAAGGTTTACCCCTGTAAACCTCAGATTTACTATATAAAAGTGGGGTTCAAGGGGGTCAGAATTATATAGGCGTGTTTTCGTGATGTCTTTGCTAGTCATTATGAAAATATAATTGAAAATTTTACCACCAAATAATGAAACGTTTCAGATAAAAAAAAATCCGATATTCTTTCATATATCTGCTTAAAACATGGATTGTACGAACTCGTTAGAACCGCCTCCGAGGCGGTTCTAAAGAGTAAGGCGGTTCTAACGACTACCCACAATTTATGTGTTTGAGCAGAAATATGAAAAATAATGTATACCCCTGTGAATCCCAGTTTTAAAAGTGGGATTTAAGGGGGTCAAATTATAAAGGCATGTAATGTGTCATCATGATAACAAGTCCGTGTAATGAACTCCCCTCCAAACCCCACTTTATATGGAGAAAATTTAGGTTTGCAAGAGTATTTCTTTTTAGCTCACCTGAGCACGAAGTGCTCATGGTGAGCTATTGTGATCAGTCAATGTCCGTCGTGCGTCGTCAACAATTGTTTTAAAAGGCTACTCCTCCTAAACCCTTGGGCCAATTTCATTTAAACTTCACAGGAATATTGCCTAGGTGGCTCTCTACCAAAAATAGTTAAAATGGTTCCGCTCTGATGAACAAGATGGCCGCCAGAGCTAAAAATATAAAAAATCTTTAAACGACTAATCCTCACAAACTCCTGGGTCTATTTCATTCAAACTTCAAAAGAATGATGCTTAGGTATCCCTCTACCAAAATAGATAAAATCGTTCTGCTCCGATGTACAATATGGCCACCAGAGCTAAAAATAAAAAAAAGTCATTAATTTGCTTCAAACGCGAACTCCTCCTAAACTCTTGGGCCAATTTGTTTCAAACTTCACTGGAATATTGCCCAGGTAACTCCCTACCAAAATAGCTAAAATCATTCCGCTCTGACAAACAAGATGGCCACCAGAGCTAAAATTAGAAAAAATCTTTAAACGACAACTCCTCCTGTACCCTTGGGCCAATTTCATTCAAACTTCATAGGAATGTTGCATAGGTGACCATCTACCAAAATAGCTAAAACGGTTATGCTCTGATGAGAAAATGGCCGCCATAGCTGAAAATAGAAAAAACATCATAAATTTGCTTCAAACGCAAACTTCTCCTTAACCCTTGTACCAATTTGATTCAAACTTAGCTGAAATGTTACGTAGAAGACTCCCTACCAAAAACAGATAAAAGCGTTCAGCTCTGATGAACGAGATGGCCACCAGAGCTAAAGATAGAAAAAAAAAATCTTCAAACGACAACTCTTCCTGTACCCTTGGGCAAATTTCATTCAAACTTCATAGGAATGTTGCTTAGACGACTAAAATACAAAAATAGCTAAAATGATCCCGCTCGGATGAACAAAATGGCCACCAGAGCTAAAAACCGAAAAAAAGTTAATTTGCTTCAAACACGAACTTTTCCTAAACCCATGGGCCAATTTGATTCCAACTTCACAGGAATGTTGCACAGGTAACTCCCTACCAAAATAGCTAAAATCATTCCACTCTGGTGAACCAGATGGCCACCAGAGTGAAAAATAGAAAACATCTTCAAACGACAACTCCTCCTGTACCCTTGGGCGATTTCATTCAAACTTCATAGATGACCCTCTACCAAAATAACTAAAATGATCCTGCTCGGATGAACAATATGGCCACCCCAGCGTTAAAAAAAAGAAAAACATTGTAAATTTTCTTCAAATGCGAACTCTACCTAAACCATTGGGTCAATTTGATTCAAACTTCGCAGGAATGTTGCCTATGTGACGCCCTTCCAAAATAGCTAAGATCGTTTTGCCCAGACGAAGAAGATGGCCACCAGAGCTAAAATTAGAATGCACTAGAGACAGTGACATTCAGGTGAGCGAATCAGGGCCCTCTGGGCCCTCTTTTTTCATATTTCTACTCAAACTGAGTACTCATTAGAACCATCTCAATAGCGCCCAAAAATTGCGCTCAGATTGTGCGGATTCGCTGGGTTCTGCATCGAATGGTCAGGTGGTTTTTCTCAAGGTACGCCGGTTTTCGCCAACATCTGATGAAAGGGTTGTAAAACCAAAACCGAAAAAAAAAATCAAAGCACTTACAACATTGTTGTGTCGATTGTCTGCGAGTGTAAGTTAGAAAAATGGTCATGAACGGGGACTTTTCGTTTCATTACGAAAACACGCCTATACAAATACATTGTAAATTTTACCACCGAAAAATGAAAATTTTCTGATGAAAAATTTCGATATGTTTCTTATGTCTGCTCATAACATAGATTGTGGATACTCGTTAGAACTCGACGAGGCGGTTCTAACGAGTACCCATAATCTATATTGTAGAGCAGAAATAAGAAAAATAAGGTTTACCCCTGTAAACCTCAGGTTTACAATATAAAAGTGGGGTTCAAGGGGGTCAAAATTATATAGGCGTGTTTTCGTGATGATGTTGATGATGAAATTCTTGTACTTTCAGCAAGCAGTGTAGACCCTGATCAGACACCACGTTGTGTGGCAGTTGATCTGGGTATTCACTGTTTGCCAAGGTCCCAGTACAGGAGCCCAGTCCAGATTTTACATTTTACATAGTTCTCAGACGTCTGACGATTCCAAGGGGTATAATTCTATTAATATTTGGTGGTCCGTAACCTATAAACAATATGCGCTGCCCCACATCGTTTTCTAACTATGTATGAAAAATAGAAGTGGAGGCAATGATCAGGAATCGATACAATCCACCCACAGCTCCCATCAGAGACACCAAAGGGAAAGAAGCACAAACATGAAACAACAGACCTAATGGAAACATCAATAGCGGAAAGCCAAAAGGACAGTTACTTTCCCACAAAATGAAGTTTCAGCTTGATTGGATGTAAAAATGTAGGATGAGTCGTCCGGAAACGAAAAGTTTACAGACGGACGGACAGCCGGACGGAAGGACAGACGACGGACGGGCGGACGCCAGGGGCTATAACATAATACGTGCCGTTTTTCAAACGGGCGAAAAAAAATACTTTTCTTGAGGTCTCATGACCTTGTTATCGCAGACTGTATGTGAAATGCAACTGTTGATGTCTGTCTTATGTCGGCTTTGTTGAACCGTAAATTTCTCATTTCGTAAATTTCACGCCGTGAAGAATTGGTACCAATTCCCCACAACGCGTGAAGAATTGGTACCAACATGTCACGGATTTCATACCAATATTTCTCACGTAAGAGAGAAATACGCCCGTAGTCAAATTTTCTATAACAAGCATGCATATGCCTCTTATCGGTTAAATCACCCCAAAGCCGCTGCATTTTGAATTCGATTCTAATTCTTCACACGCATTACATAATTTTATAAACGTGGAAGGTAATTCCAATGTCTTACTGCTGGACTTCTGGGTCAAGAATTAGACTGCTTTAGATGAGCCGAGTCGCGAGAAAACCTTTCCATGGTGAGATTGGTCATTAGGTTTTTAGCTCACCTTAGCCGCAGGCTCATCAAGAATCCTTCGTCGTCCGTTCATATTCTTCAAACATCTCCTCTGAAACCGATCTGCCAATCAAAGCCAAAATTTGTGTTGAACGATTCACCTTATTTGCATTTATCTGCTGGTTCCTAGTCTGAAGGTTATCAGTGTTGGAAAAACAGGTATCCAGACCCCCGGACCTTAAAAGGTCAGGTCTGGTTACCTGTTTTTTCCAATATTGACAATGTGCAAGCTGGGAGCCAGCAAATAATGCAAATATGGTGAATAGTTTGTTCGCGGCATCTGGGTCACATGACCAAGATGGCAACCACGTCAAAAAAGGTAACAATTCCTTTTTTCAAGAAACTTGGTATGTAGCATCTAGGACTCCAGCCCATCATAATGTGTTCAAATGATGGCCTCAGGTTTTCCCTAACTTGTTTCCAGACAAGGTCAAATTTTGCAACTTGCCTTTTCTATAGGAAAAAAAGTGAAATACAGTCGAACTTCAATGGCTCGAACACCTTTGGGACCTCGAAAATATGTTCGAGACAGGGGTAGTTCGAGCCACTGAGATTACTGTCAGGAGGCATAACAAGGTATTTTTAGACATCTTTTCGGTGTTCTATAATGAATATGTATGCTGAGTGTACTCATTAGAATCGCCTCATTGAGGCGATTCTAATGAGTTCACACAGCATACATTTGCAAGATAAAAGACTGAAATCTCCTTAATGATCTCCCACTATTTTTTATGTAGAGGATTTCGCTAGGGGCTCAAGAATGGGTTCGACTCATCCATGGTAAACGAGCCATCGTTGTTCGAGCCATCGAAGTTCTACTGTAGTTAATTTTTTAGAAACTATTGCAGCCAGTGACCCGAAAGTTGGTAGATGCAGACAACTAATTAAAACTCTTCACATATGTGAGGATTTGGTACCAATTCCTCTCATGTGTGAAATATTTGTACCAATTCTTCTCATGTGTGAGGAATCGGTATCAATTCTTTTCACATGTAATAGCAATTGGTACAAATTCTTCACACCCCGAAAAACGCAGGTCAAAGGTGTGACGAATACTTACCAATGCTTTACAAGTCCGGCCCCGTCCATCGGGGCTTGAAGAAACAGATGGGCTACACGATGCTTCCACGCAGAGCTGAAACTGACCACACAGTGAGTGAGTTTTAGTTTTACGTCCCACCAGCAGCTAAGGTCATACGGAGACGGGACCTCGGTTTAAAGACTCACCCGAAAGTCTGGAGAAGCCCGGGATCGATCCTGCGATCCCTGGTTTACAAGGCGAGTAGCGTAACCACTGAACCACGGAGGCTTCTAAAACTGACCACACACGAGTACTGGTAAACCGCTTAGAGGATCTAAGCCTGCCCAGGCAAAGCGGTGTGAGTCGGACCGTCCATGCTTATAAACCCGATTGGTTTCATTGGGCGACAGGGCTTGAGATGTCATTTCATCCCAATGTCGGGTAAAAGTCCCACAAAACTGGAAGCAACGTCTCCAAAATGACCTATACAGTGTTGCCGGGGACGTTAAACCTCAAACCAAACAAACAAAATACTCATTATTACAAATAATGTTTTTTTTATGACAGATCTAGCTTTTGAGACTTGCTAAACATTAAATTGCAGTAAAATCAGCAAAGAAGGAATAACCTTTTGCAAAAGCCAATCTTGTAGAATAATGTATGCATAATTTTCTACTCACGTGACATAAACAAACAACGCCATTGTGAAAACTAAAAAGTCATCAAAAATTATGTAGCTTAGAAGTTATAATCAACCCACCTCCGCCCCCTGCATTCCCCCCTAAACAGCTACAATTTGGCATATACTTATTATTTTTATCATTATTATTATTGTTTGTGGCATATTTTGTACGCCACCGTTTTTGCTAGTAAGCAAAGTATTGTCACTTATATTTATTGGTACCGTTCTGTTCTGTTCTGTTGTAAATCCCGCCAGTCGATGGCGCACCGGTGATCCCTCGTTGAAGAATCGCCGTAACAATCGTCGTTAGTTAATCCAATGAAGCGAATCGTTGACAATTATTCACAGGTTAACACAAATCAGGCCAGGACTGGAATATTTACAAGCTTGGGCGTTGAGAGGGGACGGCCATATATACAGGAAAAAGAGTACCAATTCTACTGATGGGTGTGAAATTTACGAAATGAGTACACGGCTTTTACCCTGTCCGAAATGAAGCACGCTTTTCTGGTGAATTTTGGGGCATATACCTATTCATATGTGTATACAAGTGATATTCTGCAGGGGCTCTGTAAAATTATCAACCCATTACGATAACACAGCCGTGAAACATAGTGCATTTTTTTCACATCTCCAAAATGGCTACTTTTCTGATGAAAATCCATGAGGATTGAGGCGGTTCTAACGAGTACCCCAAATCTATGTTTTGGAGCAGAAACAAGGAAACTCATGTGTACCCCCGTAAACCCCAGTTTTTATGCCCCCGCCATTCGAAGAATGGTGGAAAGAGCATATAGCGTTGCCCCTGTCCGTCCGTCCGTCCGTCCGTTCGTGCGTTCGAAACTTAAACGCAGTCAATAACTTCCTTATTTCTTGATGGATTTTAAAATTACTTGGCAGAAATGTTAACCATAATGAGACGACGTGTCACGTGCAAAACCCAGGTCCGTACCTCTACGGTCAAGGTCATACTTAGACGTCAAAGGCCCCCAAAAAGGGGTCCGAAACTTAAACGCAGTCAATAACTTTCTTATTTCTGGATGGATTTTGAAATTACTTTGCAGAAATGTTAACCATCATGAGACGATGTGTCACGTGCAAAACCCAGGTCCGTATCTCCAAGGTCAAGGTCATACTTAGAGGTCAAAGGTCAAAAAAAAAGAGTCCGAAACTTAAACGCCGTCAATAACTTACTTATTTCTGGATGGATTTTGAAATTACTTTGAAGAAATGTTAACCATCATGAGACGATGTGTCACGTGCAAACCCAGATCCGTACCGCCAAGGTCAAGGTCATACTTAGAGGTCAAAGGTAAAAAAATGGTCCGAAACTTAAACTTTCTATGGATGAATACGACCATAGACACATTTTCAGGCGGGGGCATCCGTGTCCTATGGACGCATTTCTAATCTCTTTATAAATCGGGGTTTGGGGGGTTCATTTCACAGACTTGTTCACGGAAAGTAACTGTCCATATGGCCTTCCTTTGTTTAGGTTTCCATTATGGTCTGGTCGCTTAATGTTTGTATTTCTTTCCCTTTGGTGTCTTTTATGGATGGAGTAAGTTAATTGTATCAATTCCTGATCTTTGTTTTACTTCTACTTTGTTCACGTGATGCGTTTTAGGGCCGGCTATTCCCTTGGAGTTCAGAATAATCCCTTGAAAATTGCCCTTTTTACCCGACATTGAGATGAAATAACAGCTCAGTCCCTGCTATCCAATGCAAGCAATAGGGTTTATATGCAGTGGATGATCCATCTCGAAACACTTTGCCTCGGCAGGCTTAGACCTAAGCGGTTTACCAGTACTCAAGTGCAGTCGGTTTCACCTCTGCATGGAAGCATCATGCAGCCCAATCTATGTCTGCAAGCCCCGATGGGCGGGGGCCATGTATTGTTTACATCAGTGCAAAAGCATATTTTCAAAGATTGCAGTAAGATTAATGGTGATAAATTTGTTATTTGGTATAATATGGTACCCAACGGATATGTACCATTATATTTAACGTCGAAATGGAAAAAAAACTGTGGAAAGCAACCTCAGACATGTAGGAAGCGCTTTCAAAATGGCGCACATCTGGGTTTTGTTTCAATCAGCTTTTGTATCACCACGCTGATTGAGACCGGTTTATATGAGCTGTAAAGAGACAGTGGAGTAGCAAAATTCAGATCTTTGTTTGTTTGTTTTGTTTGATTTGAAGTTTAACGTCCCCGACAACACTGTTAAGGTTATTTTGGAGATGTTGCTTCCAATTTTGTGGGACTTCTACCCGACACTGAGATGAAATGACATCTCAAGCCCAATGAAACCAATAGGGTTTATAAGCTTGGACGGGCCGACTCGCACCGCATTGCCTGGGCAGGCTTAGATCCTCTAAGCGGTTTACCAGTACTCGTGTGCGGATCGGTTTCAGCTATGCGTGGAAGCATCATGCAGCCCATCTATTTCTTCAAGCCCCGATGGGTGGGGGCTACAAAATTCAAATCTATCTATCTGTTATGATCACTCAGCCGCACGACATAGTGCATTTTTCACATCTCCAAAATAGCTCCTTTTCTGACGAAATTCCGTGATATTTTTCTCATAAATGCTCAAAACATAGGTTGTGGGTACTCGTTAGAACCGCCTCATAGAGGCGGTTCAAACGAGTGCCCACAACCTTTGTCTTGGAGCAGAAATAAGAAAAATATTGTTTACCCCCGTAAACCCCAGTTTTCTCTATATGAATAGGGGTTTGTGGGGGTCTTCATTTCACGGACTTGGTCACGTGATGCTTCTTATAGTGAGTCGGTTACATTTGGCCATTACCTCAGTTGCATAATGACCACACAAGGCAAACAAACTGAATGTAATATACAGTTAATTAATTTCTCCTAGCTTTTATAGAACTCATCAGAAAGTCATCCACTGCATATATGTCGTCATTATCGGACTGAAAGTGGGTGCCTGAAATAGCCGTTTTCAGTTTTGGAAATAAATGAAAGTCTCAAGGAGCGAGATCAGGTGAATAAGGCGGATGCTCAGTCAATTGCACGACCCACAGAGAAAGCGACCGACTGAAGTCGGTTGATTTTCTAAGAGTGCCCTAAAATCACCGTGTCATTCTGTCAGTCTGTCTGTCCGTCCGTAACCCGTTTGTGAAAATTGGTGATAGTGACTTAACCGATTGGAATATTTAAATATTTTTGGCATACTGATAGATATAAATGAGATCTAACCAATGAACTTGCCAAATATTACATTCCATTTAGTATAGCCTCGCCGAGGCGAAAAATGTGAAAATTTTCGAACTGCTTCTTTTCGGAAACCGTTGGGCCGATTGAAGTTAAATTTCATATGGAGCCTCTATGGAATGGGTAAAACCAAAGTTTGCTCATGGGGTCCAGGTCACATGACCAAAATGGCCGCCAAGCCATATATGGTAAAAACCCTTCAAAAATAGTCTTCTCCAGGACCACTGGGCAGATTTCCACGAAACTTGATAAATAGCATCTGGGACGTAGGCCCATCATAAAGTGCTAAAATGGTGACCCTGGGTTGACCTTGACATTCTTTTAGCCTAGGTCAAACTTTGACACATATGCTTTTGTATTGGAAAAGTAAGAATGCATTTTATCCTGCAAACGATTCAGAATACAGTACTAAAGTATAAGATATATTTTTGCTCCTTACGATAAGGCGCATTTATTGGGGGGACCGTTTTAGGTCCAGGTCACATGACCAAAATGGCCGCCATACCCATATATGGTAACACTCATAAAGCTAAAAGCTTCCGGCGGGTGGTGCACTTCAGCTGAAGCACTGGTTTAAATCCACAATCGTGAATGGCAGCCATAGCAATGACAAACTTGTGAACATGACCCTTACTGAGCTTTCCGCCGCGCTTAAGTTTAATATTTTCCCGTAACTGCGTCAGAATTGAAGCATAGTATATGCCATTGATTGTTTGTCATTTTAGGAGATAATCTATTAGCAGAATACCATTAGCATCCCAGAAAACCGAGACCATAATCTTCCCAGCAGATGGAACAGTCTTTGCCTTCTTTGGCGGGGTGAGCCAGAGTGCTACCATTGTCTCGATTGTTGTTTGGCCTCTTGGGTAAAAGGATAGACCCACGTTTCATCCATAGTGACAAATCTCTGAAGAAAGTTGGCAGGATCTTCCTTAAAAAGGTTAATATTAGCACGCGATAATATGCGCCTGGTGTACTTCTGATCAATTGTCAGAAGTCTTGGTACCCACCGGGCCAAAAGCTTTCTCATTGCAAGATCCTCTGTCAGAATGGAATGTACTCTCTCCTGTGAAATGCCAACTCTGCTGGCTTTACATCTTTGTGTGACTCGTCTGTCAGCCATAACAATAGCAGGGATTTTATTGACCATATCTGGGGTTGCAACATTGACAGGCTTCCAGGACGGGTGTCATCCTCAAGGCTCTGCCTGCCACGCGTAAACTCTGCCACCCTCCTTTTTACTGTAGCATATGAAGGGGCATCTTTCCCTAGTGTTGCTACCATATCATTATGGATATTATTATGTGTTTAACTTTTTTGATGCAAATATTGAATCACTGCTCTTTCACCGATTTTGTCCATTTCGCAAAAACTGCTTGTCTTGTTTACTTTAAAGTGCTACCTCGTCGACATTAACTGACCAAATGAGACCGGTCCTTGGGTACACAGCCCTATATTGTCAAAGAATAGTAGGACTTAAAAAGAACATCCCTGCGTACCTCCTTCAATACGAGGCTCACAACATAACATATCAATCAGCCCTCGTAATCACTGTAACATGTCATATTTATTTTTTATCATATGACGTCGCGTCTGAGAATGTAAAAACACCATGTAATAAATTCGATAATCCACTAGTGGATTAAATATGCAAATTAGTACGCCCTGTAACGTTACATATGCGACGTCCTTAACGACGTTGCGTTTACTAATGACGGGATATTGACACTTTTGTTAAACAATCGTGAATAAAATGCGTTTTAAATGTCATATGATAAATAGAATCTTGCATTCGCTTGCATGTATTATTGAATTTATCAAACTCGTTGAAGAAAAGGGATAAAATGCTCGGCAAAGCCTCGCATTTTATTCCTTTTCCTCAACTCGTTTAATAAATTCAATAATACATGAACACTCATATCCTCTATATAAAAATCATAAGCAAAGGCAAAGGGTTTCTCACAGGTTTGGCTGATCAGTTAGACTCGTATTCGTTGTAAGCTCCGCTTAGAGATTAAGTGTTAGCTGATTAGCCTAGGATCATTTGCAACAACATTAACATCCCTTATAATAACAAGATCTGTACCACCAGATAACCAAATATAGTATGGTTTATTAAACCATCCTTTAGCCAGGCAATCTTTAGAGAAGTATTTGATGAAGGAACATTATGATTTTTTTATGCTTGCAGCCTGTGTGTGCGTTGGGTGGGGAGGGGTGATGGAGGAGGCTTGAAAGGTCATTTCATCTCAATGTCAGGACAAAATGTTCCACAAATTGGAAGCAACGTCTCCAAAATGACCTATATAGTACGAGGAGGTATGTAAAACCTCAAATCAAACAAACAACATAAATAAACACTAACAAGTGCAAGTAACTATGCACGCCATCGCATATAAACACTAACAAGTGCAAGTAACTATGCACGCCATCGCATATCCCCGCGTTGTGAAATAATGTCACAAAAAAGGGAACCAAAATACTTCTTTATGACCTCTGGTGACATAAAGACATGTCCACGGGTCAATTCTTTTGCACCACTGTATTCTACTGTTCATTACCTTTAATTTGATATGCAACACGACTATGTTAGTACAAAATAGATTTTTGACCCCTTGTGTAGGGTTAGGCCCTGACCGCCAGGGCGTCACATCAATATCCCAAACAATTTAACCCATTTAGTAACGGAAACCCTTAAAGGGGTAGTTGGCAAACAGTGCAGGCCCAAATGCGACGCCGCAGAACGCGGCGTCTCATCAGGGCCTACACTGCAAAAAGTTCAGCCAGTTTCCAAATGGATTTTAAATAAAACACAACCTGACACCCCTAAATTTTGAAATGGACTAAGGCTATATATAAGGAGGAAGATTCCATTTGGTACAAAAAGGGTTAATGCAGTACTCATCCATAGGTCAATTACATGTGACAGGTTCAAGATTCTAGGTAAAGTTTTTGCAGCGCTGAATTCCATTCTTCATTACCTTGATTTGATATGCATCATGGCTATGTACAACATAGATTTTTGACTCTGGGGCTCATCCCCTGGCCTTGCCCCAGGCTGGGGTGGGGGTCAGATCAAAATTCTAACTACCATGCGGTAGTCCTAACCCATAGTCTATTAACTGTGATAGTTTCAAGACTCTAGCTAAAAAAGAAAAAAAAACCCTAGGAGTTGCGCGACAATAAAAAAAAAGACCAACAATACTTCTTTTTTGCATCTGGTGACCCCACCCCACGAGACATTCTCCAGGGCAAAAGTTTTACACCACTGTATTGTACTTCGTTACCTTTAATCTGATATGCAACGTGTCTTTTTTGTACAGAATGGCTCAGCCCAGGCCTAGCCCCAGGGAGGGTAGCCACATCAAAATTCCGAATATGTTCCTAAAGTCCTCATCTACAGGGCTATATTAACCCATATATGACAATGGAATCTTCCATCATATAAATTTGGAGTTGTCCATTTTCAATTATAGGGGTGTCAGATTTGTTTTGTTTAATGTAAGTTGTACAAAAATGTATGTTCTTTGAGCAAACAGTGTAGAACCAGATCAGACGCCGCGTTTTGCGGCGTCTGATCTGGGTCTACATTGTTTGCCAACGTCCCAAAAAAGGACCACTAGGCATATATGGGTTAACTATTATGTTCAAGAATCAAGCTCCAAAAGCCTCGGAGGCGGTGTGTGACAATAAACAAAGACACGAAATCCTACTTTTTGACCTTTGGTGACCTCCAGACATGCATAACTCTTATCCTGCTTTTCATGACAACCCCTATCTTTGCAAACAGTGTAGATCCAGATCAGATGGCTTCTCTGATCAAAATCTATACTGTTTGACATTCAGTTTATGAATTTGTTGGAATCAATTACATCAAGCAATTTGATTGGCTGATAGACAGAAATGGGTGTGGCTACATTGAATATTCAGCAAGATAGTGGTTAAAGGGCAAAATATTTGTAGCGCTGTATTCTCCTCTTCATAACTTTCGATTTGGTATGCAATATGGCTACCTTTGAACAAAATGAATTTATACCCTCGGTCAGTGTTGGGCCCCATCCCCTGCCAGGGGGTCATATCAAAATTCTGAATCCGTTCCTGCAGTCCACAGTCCTAGTGTATTTGCCTTGAAGGTTTAGTGATTCTATTTTAAATGGTCTAGGAGCAATGTATGAATGTCATTTGACGTGTCACCAGTAACAATTCTGATTCTGATTCTGATTCTGTGTGGCGGTATGAATGGACGACGGACGGGGTTATTACATGATCCTCACTTTATATTCGAAAAGCGCGGGGATATTTTTTTTTTTTTTTTTTTTTTTTTTGCCACGTACATTTTTATTCAGCAATGTAAATATCTTAAATCTGCCGCGTTGTTGACGTGTATGATCATATCCAACAAGTATTTAACATTTAAGGGGAATGGCAACACCGGGCAGATTTTTCCGCCATTTTACAAAGGGAGACAAGTTTCGGGACTTCCTGTTCACTTTTCTATATGCCCTGTCCCACTGAAAAAGGGGTCTACTCTTAAAGGAAAGAATTTGCTCCTTAGGAGCAAATTCTTTCCTTTGAGAGTTGACCCCTATTGACATGGGAGACAAAAATACTTTTGCAGCAGTTGCCTCCCCTGAAGGTGGTCCAATTAAGATGCCAATCACAACAGTGGTCGTCTGTTCTTTTGTTGGCTGGTTACGTTTTAATATTTAACTTTGCAAACTGTTTTGCCCCAGATCAGACTATTCCTCTTGGCGTCTAACTATTAAGTTCTGCAGGCAGTGTGAATCAGATCAGACTGTTCCTCTCCTACTGTTTGCCTGTATGCAAAATATATTTTGAAAAGATTGCAAGATGATGCAACTGCCGTCATAAACAGACAACATTTTTGTTACATTTTTTCTTGGAATCTTAATGTCTCAATCTTCTGAGGGTACCTATTCTTATTGAAGAGCTACAAATCCTTGCTAATGCATTTGCATTCCTGCTGGGAATGCTATCATTATCTGACCTCTTAAAAGTAAGTGACCAAGCTGTCAATCAATGGAGAATCCCCAAAATTCCGGGGAAATTTTGAACAGACATTACCAGACTATGAGTTTTTAACAGTACTCCTAGGTCCTACGAGTTCTCAGTGGATTGTTACAATCCAAGTATACTTTTGACTGTCAAGATTTCTCTGGGTCTGAGCTAATGGAACACATAAAATAAACACATAATGTCAGAAGGGGATGCTACCTGCCTATGAGATTGCACCTATTCAAACGGAAAGGGAACCATCAGATCTGTGACAATCACCGTGGCATCTCTTTATTGTCAATTGCTTGGAGTCCTACTTAACCGACTAAATGAACATCTTGAACATTCAGGGCTTCTACCAGAAAGCCAGTTTGGGTTTAGGAAGGACAGAGGAACAATTGACATGATCTCCACAGCAAGGCAGCTGCAAGAGAAATGCCAGGAACAGAACATGTATCTACACATGACCTTTGTTGACCTCACCAAAGCATTTGGCACAGTCAGTCGTGAGGGCCTTTGGAAGATCATGGTGAAGTATGGATGTCCAACCAAGTTCATAGCAATGGTGAGACAGTTCCATCGTCTTAGAAACTTGACATTCTCTATATACATGTATGCATCACATTTACAAATTAGAAGTGAAGGCAGTGATCTGTGGAATGAACATCCTTTTACATCCCACTTTATATAGGTAAAAGTCGGAACAGTAGGTGTTGTCATTATTTTAATTTCTTACCAACGTCCTTTCAGTGGAAAATTTCTTTATTTTCTTATTTGTGACTTTTTATCCTGTGACTTTTTTTCCGTGACTTTATTTTCGTGACTTTTTTTCCTGTGACTTTTTTTCCGCGCACCTTCTGAACACGCCTATATGTAAGTGGTTAACCAGTACAATGCACAGGTTTTGAATCATTGGAAGAGAGAGAGTGATCATATTCAATGATCAATCTCCACGAAAGAATGTTTCCGCAGCGGCATGTATCGAACCCACGACCTGGTCACAGAAAGACATGCACCCGACTGAGCTTCCGTAGCCAGCATTGATAAAGTTAATTCAGTCACTTTCAGTTGTTAATTGCGTAGTTTAATCCTTAAGACGCCGAGAAAAACTACATCTGAAAATGTCGTCTGCTTATGTCGTCTGCTGAATCTTTTTGCGACATTTTAAAAAATATTTTTGCATACAGGCAAGCAGTGTGGACCCAGATCAGACTGCTCCTATAGGAGCAGTCTGATCTGGGTCCACACCGTTTGCAAGAATGACTTTTAAAGTAACAGGCAGACGACAAAGCAGACGACAACTGTCGTGATTGGCATTTATTGTGTTAAACCAGATGTCACATTGAGACTGAATGGCCGTACAGCTGGCACTTCTGATTTCTATGTATTGATATACCAGATGAAAACACTAGAGGGGGTCTTTGAGAACTTTAATTGTATGTATGGGATTGTTCAAGAATGTTTAACCGAGTTCTCTGAAAATTAGCATGTAATTAATTTCTTTGAGAAGCTAATTTACCCATTAACC
Source organism: Lucinisca nassula (assembly GCA_963580285.1). NCBI lineage: Eukaryota > Metazoa > Mollusca > Bivalvia > Lucinida > Lucinidae > Lucinisca > Lucinisca nassula. Next base: position 48,183,177 of record OY757014.1, on the reverse strand, counting down.
TTAAACCAGTCTGAGCTGATTCGACAGACGACAAAATGTTAGTATGTGTCTTATTTTTTTTCCCAGATACCAGGACTTGACACCTCGTGCAAATTGTCTCGAAGAGACAATTTGCATGAGGTGTCAAGTCCTGTTTTCTGCTGAAAAAATATGAAAAATGTCGTCTGCCGTTAATATACCCAGCATGCAGAGCGTCAATAACAAGGAGTCCTTTTGGAAATTAAGGAGCGCCAGGTTTATTTATTTTTAGAAATTTATTTAGAAAATTACTGAATATTTTGCAAGCAGTTAAGGCCCTGATCGAACACCGCGAAATGCTTCATATGATCAGATGTTTGCACCGTTTCAAGGCTAGTATCCCATTTTGAGTTCTAATATAAAATGGATGAAGCCCGGTGTCACGGAAACCTACATGATAATGTATAAGCAGGAAACAGCATAGACTTTGATCAGCCTCTATAGCTGCTCAGTCTGGTCAGATTCTTCATTTATGAATCATTAACTATATCCCCACAGAATATCACATAATTTGAGTGGTTTTTTTTTTGTTGTTTTTTTGTTGTTGTTGTTGTTGTTTTGGTTTCGATATACGGCCCTTTCAAGATTATTTCACTAAGTTCGACCCGATTGTTAATCGGAGGTGGGCGAAAACCGGAGTACCCAGAGAAAAACCACTGGCCTTCAGTTGTAGAACTTGGCGTCTCTCATGTGGCCCTAGCGAGGGCGAGAGATCTCTTACCCACTCGTAAATCATTTGAGGTAGAAAAAATAAAATTCTAGTACATGTATTTTTTTCTTCTTCAAAGAAAACAATTCAAGCCCCTATGGCTCACGCATACTGTGGAGATTGATCAGCCTGTGTATCGGAGATTTTCCTTGTTGTGCTTGCTGCGTATTTAACTACTATGTTTGGCTGTGGCCTGGCACATTTGCTTGTAAAAATATCAGAGCTGTCATTGAGCCTGGCCAGACAGTGCAGACCCTGATCAGACTGACACATCACGAAAACGCGCCTATATAATTCTGACCCCTATTGAATCCCACCTTTATATAGAAAAACTGGGGTTTACAGGGGTAAACCTTATTTTTCTTATTTCTGCTCTAAAATATAGACTGTGGGTACTCTTTAGAACCGCCTCGATGAGGCGGTTCTAACGAGTACCCACTATCAATATTTTGAGCAGAAATAAGAAAAAAATCGAGGCGGTTCTAAAGACTACCCACAGTCTATATTTTAGAACAGAAATAAGAAAAAATATCACAATTTTTCATCTTAAAATTTTCATTCCTTCGCTGATAAAGGTTACAAGGTATTTGTATAGGCGTGTTTTCATAATGATACAGAAGCAGTCTGGTCCGAAACCAGCTGTCTGGTCAGGACCCAGACAGTTTGGCATTCCATCACAACAGATCAGCATGAAATATTTATGACTGGTCAAAATTTAGTCTACTTAAGGGGAATGGGAACACCTTCAGGGGAGACAACTCCTGCAGAAGTATTTTTGTCGCCCATGTCAATATGGGTCAACTTTTAAAGGAAATAATTTGTTCCTGGGGAGCACATTATTTCCTTCAAGAGTAGACCCCCTTTTCAGTGGGACAGGGCTTATAGAAAAGCCAACAGAAAGTCCCGAAAGTTGCCTCCCTTTGAAAAATGGCGGGAAAATTTGCTATGTGTTCCCATTCCCCTTAAGTGCCAGAACAAACATCGTAGAGCCTGCCCAGACTGCTCCTAATGGGACTGTCTGATCACTGGCTCTAAAGTGTTTGTCAATCAGTCTCTACTAGAATTAATTTCCTTTGATCATAGAATTGCTAGTAATGCAAGCAACAAAGATGTAACACGTGTGACAGAGAAATCAATGTAGACCCAGATCAGATTGTTACAAGTTTGTTTGTATGTCAGAAAATTGAAATAAGCATGAAATTAGTTTCTTTGAATAAAATAATTGCTTTTTTATTATATACAACATATTGACGCATGTTATTTCGGCTTGTGTCAAGAAACAGTAAAATTCCTATAATTCCTATATTTAGACCATCTTTGGAACTGTTCAAAAGTCGTCTTTCAGACCACTTTTGAACAGTTCCAAAGGTGGTCTCGTACTAGAGGACACTGGGTGTAGAAAGCAAAAAGAGAGAAAACTGAAACCTTTTAAATAGGTGTTCAAAAGAAGACTAAATCTTAATTTTATCTGGCTTTAATAGTGGAATTTTTACTGTACACAATATAATAACACAGTTGTTTTCAGGCAAACAGTGTAGACCATAATCAGATTGCAATGTCAACAGGATGTTCACTGTTAGCCATTCAGCCACTGCGGCTAGCAAGAAGTCAGCGTGAGGGAGAGATTGACCGTAAAAGATTTCATGATCAATATCCACGCATAAAAATTGCCGACCCCGGCAGATATCGAACCCGCGTCCTCCTGATCACCAGTCAGACGCGCATCCGACTGAGCCACCGAGGCCGGCTGTATACTGGGTCCGAGTTACGATGATACATTCGTTTGACGTCTTTCAAATGTCCATGTATAGGTTGTGGGTTATTGCTAGAACCGCCCCATTGAACATCAACCCGTACACTACTGTCAATGCTTTGATTATTATCATTATTATTATTGACCCTGATAATGTTGAAGGGGACGTAAATCCTAAATTCAAACAAAATTAGTTTTATTACAATTATCGTTATTATTATTATTATTATTATTATTATTATTATTATTATTATTTTATTATTATTATTATTATTTCGAGTGCTATTTCACGTATGTCCAATGTGCTAATGTTGAAAATATTTTCACTGATCTATTAAATCAGTATATTTTCTCGCTTGATTTATGGCTGATAATTATCACTTTATGATACTAATGTTGGACGTCTTTGAAATAAAGGCATGCGAGACACGGCATGCTCACGCACTGCTATAACCCAGTAGGGTTACGCTATGTCTTTGTGTTAAAGAACGTTCACAGACACAATATAGCAAAGTTAGTTTTATTACAATTATTGTTATTATTGTTATTCGATATTATTATTTTTTATTTCGAGTGCTATTTCACGTATGTCCAATGTGCTAACATTCTGATCTTTTAAATCAGTATATTTTCTTGCTTGATTTATGGCTGATAATTATCACTTTATGATACTGATGTTGGACGTCTTTGAAATAAAGGCATGCGAGACACGGCATGCTCACGCACTGCTATAACCCAGTAGGGTTACGCTATGTCTTTATGTTAAAGAACGTTCACAGAAACAATATAACCCATGTAAAGTAAAAGAAAGTAACCCCCAAATTTGGATTTACAATGGTTATAATGCTGAGCTAATTTTATTACCTCGCAGGTTGTGGATACTGATCAGAAAAATCTCATCGAGGCCTTTCTAATGATAAAAATGTTTTGTTTGTTTGATTTGAGGTTTAACGTCCCCGTCAACACTGTAAAGGTCATTTTGGAGACATTGCTTCCAATTTTGTGGGACTTTTACCCGACCTTAAGATGAAACGACATCTCAAGCCCTGCCTCCCAATGAAACCAATAGGGTTTATAAGCATGGACGGGGGCCGACTCCCACCGCTTTGCCTGGGCAGGCTTAGAGCCTCTAAGCGGTTTACCAGTACTCATGTACGGTCGGTTTCAGCTCTGCGTGGAAGCATCCTGCAGCCCATATATTTCTTCAAGCCCCGATGGACGGGGGCCATCTCAACTACATAGCATTACGAAAACACGCCTATACAAATACATGATAAATTTTAGCGCCGAAAAAAAAGAGAAAATTTTAAGATGGTACAGTGTGATATTTTTCTTATTTCTTATCTGCAATATAGATTGTGGGTACATGTTAGATCCGCATCAATGGGGTGGTTCTTACGAGTAGCCCCAGTCTATATTTCAGATCAGAAATACGAAAAACTAAACATTTTATTTGTAAAACACTATGTCCCCAACCCCTTGCTTGCCTCTAAATGCCACAATTTGCAAAGGGCCATAAATAAAGAACAAATTTCAGATTTTTGGTTTTTTGTTTTTGTTTGTTTGATTTGAGGTTTAATGTCCCCGTCAACACTGTAAAGGTCATTTTTGAGACGTTGCTTCCAATGTTGTGGGACCTTTACCCGACATTGAGATGAAATGGCATCAAAAGCCCTGCCGCCCAATGAAACCAATAGGGTTTATAAGCACGGACGGTTCGACACTCGGACCGCTTTGCCTGGGCAGGCTTAGATCCACTAGGCGGTTTACTAGTACTCGTGTGCGGGTCGGTTTCAGCTCTGCGTGGAAGCATCATCCAGCCCATCTATTTCTTCAAGCCCCGATGGGCGGGGGGGGGGGGGGGGGGGGGCGAAACAGGTCATCTCCTCATCATTCCCTATCAGCCTGGCCAGTTTCAAGGCAATAGCTTAAACAGTTTCAAGATATCTTGCATTAAAATACCAAATTCTTCTCAAGAAACAAGACCAAAATATGGGTTAATTTTTCATGAGGAATGTATATAAGAAATTTCAAAACCATAACACTTAACGTGAACAAGCCCGTGAAATAAAGACCCCCTAAACCCCACTTTATATAGAGAAACCCGAGGTTTACGGAGGTAAAACACCATTTTCCTTATTTCTGCTCCAAGACATAGGTTGTGGGTACTCGTTAGAACCGCCTCATTAAAGCGGTTCTAATGAACACCCACAAACCTATGTTTGGAATATTAATAAGAAAAATGTCACAAATTTTCATAATGAAATTACGTTTTTGAGGTATGGAAAAAATGCACTATATCACACGGATGTGTTATCGTATTGTGCATGATATAACAGGCATCAAAAAGCGTTACAAACGGATGGACCAACCAACGGAAAAACAAGGACAAACCTATATGTACCAACAACTTTTCAAATTTTGGGGCATAAAAGTCGAGGCTCTGGCTCCAAAGTTTTTTGAGATGGTAAAACTGCCCAAATTTACGACGGGCAATAACTCATGAAGTATTCTTTCAGAATGTATTCAAAAGTTAATCAGGTCATCTACTCATCAGAATGCATTCAAAAGTTAATCAGGTCATCTACTCATCACTACAGGCCTCATACATCACTACAGGCCTACAGGCCTAAGCTTTTCCATGCCTGAAAGGCCCGATTTTGCAGCCATAACCCTTATTGTGCCGAACGCAATGACCATTACCTTTGCAAACAGTGTAGATCCTGATCAGATGGCTTCTTCAGAAGCCATCTGATCAGGATCCACACACTTTGTTATTCAGTTTATGAATTGAAAGAAACATTATATCATTAGTAATTTGATTGGCTAATAGTCTGAAAAGGATGGGGCTAAATAAATTAAGGTTAAATTGTCAATTTAAACAGAATATATACATGTATAGGGGCGGGAATCAAAATCTAAAAGCCTGAAATCAAGAAAAAATCAAGCTGTAAAAAGCCTGAAATCCTGCACATGCCTGAAAAATATGAGGCCTGTAGTGACCAATCTTATCACAAACTATCAAGGCTCAAGCTGCAATGGTTTGTTAACAAGGTAAAACTGCCCAAATTTACAAAGGACCATTACAGCAATTCATTTCGTAAGGGAAAGACGATTGAGAAAATTCAGACACCAGGGGCCCAATGATGTCGTTAGTTAACGTATCGTTAAATCTTAGATCATTTTATTTGCTGAAAATATGTGAGCAGCTTTTGCAGATGCAAAAGCTGCTCACATTTTTCCAGCAAAAATACCAAAATTTTAAATATTGTACTTGCTAGAAGAGTTAACAATATGACCACTAACAAGCTCGTTAAGCTAACGATGATTTGAACAATTGGCCCCGGATTTATGTATTCAATTTCTTCTGGACTCAATCTCAAGGCCTGGACATTTCTGATAAACAGACAGAGTTACTGGAATGGCGCAGACGAGAACTTATTTACGAGTTGCATTTAAATCGTACAAGGGTATTAACCCTTGTCCTGCTAATCCCGGATATGCCTTATCTTTGAAACAATGTAGATCCAGATCAGATGGCTTCTGAAGAAGCCATCTGATCAGGATCTACATTGTTTGTCATTCAGATTGTGAATTTGTTGCAATAATTTGCATCAAGTAACCTGATTGGTAGATAATCGATAGTGGGTGTGGCATATATGAATATTCAGCAGAACAAGGGTATTAAATATTTGAAAGTATGATATGCCAGAGAGTATTGTGTGTGTTTGATATTAACCCTTGTCCTGCTGAATATTCATATATGCCACTCCCACTACCCATTATCAACCAATCAGATTACTTGATGCAAATTATTGCAACAAATTCACAATCTGAATGGCAAACAATGTAGATCCTGATCAGATGGCTTCATCAGAAGCCATCTGATCTGGATCTACATTGTTTCAAAGATCAGACATATCCGGGATTAGCAGGACAAGGGTTAAGATGACGATTATTCAATAACTGTGCATTTTTATCTACTTGATGGTTTTTGTGAAGATGTCACGACAAACAACAGTGGGAACATTACTCATCGAGGCAGTTCTAACGAGTACCCACAATCTATATTTTAGAGCAGAAATAAGAACAAGAGGGCCATGATGGCCCTGGATCGCTCACCTGATCCATAGGCTAACAAGTGGGCCCCTGAGAGAGCCATTATTGGCCCCGGGCTATAATTTGAATAATCTTGGTAGTGGTCTAAAGGGTGAAGCTTCATACGAAATTTCAAAGACCGGCACTTCTGACAAGAAGATTTCTAAAAGTTTTCCTTATATAAGTCTATATAAATCTTGGGGTCACCGGGGCGGGCCATTTTTGGCTATAATTTGAACAATCTTTGTAGAAATCGACAAGACAAAGCTTCATACCAAATATCATTGGCCTTGGCCTTCTGCTTTCAGACAAAAAGATTTTCAAAGGTTTTCATTGCTTTGACTTCTATTTCCGAGGGCTATAATTTGAACAATTTTGATAGAGATATACTAGATGAAGCTTCACACCAAATATCAAAGACCACAACCTTGCAGTTTCAGAGTGGAAGATTTTTTTTTAATTTCCCTATATGTCATTGTAAAATCGAAGGGCCCCGGGGTGGGAGCATTCTTGGCCCAAGGGCTATGATTTGAACAATCTTGGTAGAGGTCCACCTAGATGAAGCTACACACCAAATATCAAAGACCTGGGCCGTGCGGTTTCAGAGAGAAAGATTTTTAAAGAAATTCCCTGTATAAGCCAATGTAAAACCAAAGGGCCCTCAGGTGGGGGCATTTTTTGCCCTAGGCCTATAATTAGAACAATCTTGATAGAGGTCCAGAAGATGAAGCTTCACACCAAATATCAAAGAACTGGGCCTTGTGGTTTCAGACAAGAAGATTTTTAAAGATTTTCCCTATATAAGCCAATGTAAAACCAAAGGGCCCTTAGGTTTGGGGGTGCATTTTTCACCCTAGGCCTATAATTTGAACAATCTTGATAGAGGACCAGAAGATGAAGCTTCACACCAAATATCAAAGAACTTGGCCTTGTGGTTTCAAAGAAGATTTTAAAGATTTTGCCTATATAAGTCTATGTAAAACCAAAGGGCCCCGGGGCGGAGGCATTTTCGGCCTCAGGGCTATAATTTGAACAATCTTGGTAGAGGTCCACTAGATGAAGCTTCACACAAAATATCAAAGACCTAGGCCTTGCGGTTTCAGAGAAGATTTTTTTTTTAAGATTTCCCTATATAAGCCTATGTAAAACCAAAGGCCCCCGGGGTGGGGGCATTTTTGGCCCCAGGGCTATAATTTGAACAATCTTGGTAAAGGTCCACTAGATGAAGCTTCATACCAAATATCGAAGGCCTGTGCCTTCGGTTTCAGAAAAAAAGATTTTTAAAGTTTTCATTTAAAAAATCTATTTTTAGCTCCTGTGACCTAGTTGTGCAATGGATTGGAACCATTTGAACAACTTTGAAAGGAGACCACATAAGGATCATTCCTGTGAAGTTTGGTCAAAATCCAATCAGTGGTTTAGATGTCATTTGAAGAAAAAGTTTAGGCACTCACACACACACGACGGTCAAAAAGTGATCCCAAAAGCTCACCTTGTCACTACGTGACAGGTGAGCTAAAAATAGGGTTTACCCCTGTAAACCCCAGTTTTGCTATATAAAAGAGGGGTTCAAAATTATATAGGTGTCTTTTCGTGATGACAAACCTGTGCGACTTCGTGTATTTTATCACACGAAACGGCTCCTTTTCTGATGAAAATCCATATATATTTTTTTTTTTTGTACTGCAAACATAGGTTGTGGGTGCTTGTTAGAAATGAAATGCCAAGTACCCACAAACTATGTCTTGGAGCAGAAATAAGGAAAATAATGTATACCCCTGTAAATCCCATTTTTTTCTACATAGTTGGGTTTAGAAATATAACCTTTTCTAGAACATATTTAACGTCACTACAGCTGGTGTCTGGGAATGTGTGGCGGCCGTAAAAAGTATCCCTGCCCTACATCATAGTGTAGTTTATATTTTCTTGTCCTTTGGGATCATTGATTCCATTGTGAAATTTTGAAAAATTTTGAGGGTCACTGATGAGGCCTTATTGGCCAAAACTAGCTAGTCTGGCCCAGAAAACATGTACACTCCATATTTTCCAGTTCTGTGGTGTGTTCCTTGCTTCCAAAGGACAACCCTTTCTAGAACATATTTAGTGGGGATGTTCATTTCAGAGATTTGTTCACCTTCTTTAAGATAATAGGAAATGAATGAAAATGCTACACCATGTCTACTAAAAGGATTTTAATGATTTGATATTTGTGTACAAACAGGTTGGACAAATGAGACAGATATATCTTGAAAGACTCAGCATGACTAGACTGTTAACCTGTAAAAAGCCAGGGTCCAGTTGTTCAAAGCCTCATTAGCTTAACGAGGTTGTTATTGATCATATTGTTAACTGTTCTAGCAAGTTTAATATTTAAAATTTTGTTATTTTTGCTGAAAAATGTGAGCAGCTTTTGCATTTGCAAAAGCTGCTCACATTTTTTTCAGCAAAAATATTAGAATATTTGCCATAATAAATGATCGATGTTTTAATGATTCGTTAACTGACGACATCGTTAGTTTTGAACTGGCCCCAGAAATGTTTAAGAGTAGATAACATTTTCTTTCACCCATAAAATGCCACATTTTTTTTTCACCCATAAAATGCCAGTCACAACAATTGTCATCTGCTTTGTTGTCTGCTGTTTACTTTAAAAGTCATTTTATGCAAACTGTGGACCCAGAGCAGTCTGATCTGTGTCAACATTGTCAGCCTGCATGAAAAAAATATTTTATAAAACGTTTGCAAAAAAAAATTCAGCAGATGACATAAGCACAACATTTACAAATGTAGTTTTTCTCGGCATCTATAGGGTTATTTACTTTAAAAAGCAAATAAGGTTTGACAATACATGTGAATCATTGCAGATATTCACATGTAAGGTCAAACCTTATTATCCTGGAAAAAATAATGCTTGACATTTCATTTGAATCATGTGCCTCACAAGTAATGCAAGCCTTTTTTTCACTGAAAAATATGAAAAAAAAATTTGAATGTGACATCTACAAATGTTGTGATTGGCAGTTTAACCCACTTAGTACCAGAAATCCCAAAACGGGTACCAGGGCAAACAGTGCAGGCCCCGATCAGACGCTGCAGAATGCAGCGTCTGATCAGGGCCTTCACTATTTACAAAAAGTTCAGCCATTTTCCTTATAAATTTATGAAGAAAAAACAACCTAACACCCCAAAATTGTGAAATGGACTCATGCTATATATAAGGGGGAAGATTCCATTTGGTACAAAAAGGGTTAAGGACAAACTTTTGAGACTTGAGCGACATGAAACAAAACCTACAAATATGTGTGTTGAAATGACCAAAAAGAGCCCCCATGCCATAAGAAGTATGAAAATATATGAGCTGGGGAACAGCATTTCCTACAACTTACATATACGCACAGCGATGAATCTGATCAGCCTGCGCATCCATATAGTCTAACTAGAGACTTCTCTTGCTGCATGAAGGAGCACTTGGCCCGTAGCTATCCTTAGAGCACACAACAAAGACTGATCTGACTGCATTGATGCGCAGGCTGATCTGAGTCTTCGTTGCGCGCACATGTCTTATTATAGGTTTTGCCATGCGCTGGCTCATATTTAGTTCTTTGGTGAGCTAAAAACCACCCTTTTCAGAACTACAACAATTACTGCAACAATGAAATGTATTGCAATAATTTTCACATGTATACAAAAAGAGGTAGTTCTATTGATAACACTGAAATACATACATGTATACAGTAGACCTTTGATGGTTTGAACATTTATATTGCAAACATATGATGTTGGTACTCATAAGAACTGTCACAATGAGGCGGTTATAATGAGTACCCACAACCTATGTCTTGGAGCAGTAATAAGAAAAATAATGTATACCCCTGTAAACCCATAGGTAAAAGACCCGAATGTACATAAATATGAGACCATTTTGGAAGTATCATGTAGAAGCTACTGTAAAGGCAACAAATTGAGACAAAGGAGCTTGAACAAAAACAGTGCGGGGCCACATTATGACCCAGGTTTTCAATTTTAACCCTTTTTGTACCAAATGGAATCTTCCTCCTTATATATTGCAGGAGTCCATTTGAAAATTTAGGGGTGTCAGGCTCTGTTTTCTTCAAAATTGATTTGGAAATTGGCTGAACTTTTTGCAAACAGTGTAGGCCCTGATCAGACAACAAAACCCCAAAACGGGCCAAGTCAAACAGTGCAGGCCCAGATCAGACGCCACAGAACGCGGCATCTGATCAGGGCCTCCACTGTTAGCTAAAAGTTCAGTCCTTTTCCAAATAAATTTTGATGAAAACACAAGCTGACACCCCTAAATTTTGAAATGGACTCCTGCTATATATAAAGAGGAAGATTCCATTTGGTACCAAAAGGGTTAAGAAACTAGAAATGCTTTCAGAGAAAAACAATGTCAACCCACCATAAATACCCATTAAGCACCCATTTGACCTTTCACCATACCAGTTTTCGGGAGCCTGTCACCTATTCACCATATTTGCATTATTTGCTGGCTCCCAGCTTGCACATTGTCAATATTGACAAAACAGGTAACCAGACCCCCTGACATTTCAAGGTCAGGGGGGTCTGGTTACCTGTTTTTCCAACACTGATAACCTTCAGACTAGGAACCAGCAGATAATGCAAATAAGGTGAATAAAAAGATGAATGTCACCAAAATCTAATCAAATCTTTTGCAGGTTGCAATCTATATTGAACAATCATCAATTCTTAAATTAGGGTGTAGACAAGCCATTTTTTGCCCATAATTGAACATTTTCGAGAGCATGTGACCTTGAAAATAAGGTCAAGGTCACCAATATCTATTCAAATCTTTGGGAGGCTGAAGCGATATATTCTACCAAGTTTGATGAAATTTCAACAATTGGTTCATGAGATAGGGTGCAAATGATATGTTGTACTAAGTTTGACCAAATTTCATTTTTTCATTAGATAGGGTGCAGACAAGCCAAAATGGAGAGTTCTAGGGGACCTGTGTCCTTGAAAATACGTTCAAGGTCACCAAAATCTAATCAAAACTCTGTTATGTTGCAGTGATACATTCTACCAAGTTAGACCAAATTCCAACAATTCGTTCATGTGGAGGATGCAGACAAAACATTTCTTGCCAAAAATTGACAGTTTTTGGTGGCCTGTGCCCTTGAAAATATAGTCAAGTCACCAAGATCAAATCAAATCTGTGGTAGGTTGCAAGAATATATTGTACAAAGTTTTACCAAATTTCATCCATTTATTCAAGAGATAGGGTGCAGACAAGCCAAAATGGACAGTTTTTAGGTTTAGGAGCCTGTGCCCTTGGAAATAAGGTCATGGTCACCAAAATCTAATCAAATCTTTGGTCGATTGCAATAAAGTATTGTACCAAATTTCATTGATTTGTTCATGAGAAAGGGTGCAAACAAGCCAGTTTTGGCCCATACTTGACATGGGGGGGGGGGGGGGGGGGAGCTGTGCACTTGAAAATGAAGTAAAGTTCATCAAAACCTAATGGCTGTTTTCGTCCATCCTAGTGATGTAACCATGCAAGTATGGTCAGAATCCATTAACAGGATACTTAACCAATGAAAATGTACTCAATAAAATGCCCTTGAATTTTACTGGCCATATCAAGAGTCAGAAATGCAACTCTTTTAACCCATATATGACAATGGAATATTCCACCTAGTTACTTTGGAGTGGTCTATTTCCAATTATAGGGGTGTCATGTTTGGTTTTCTTTGTGGCAAATTTTACAAAAACGAATGTTCCTTAAGCAAACAGTGTAGATCCAGATCAGACGCCGCGTTCTGCGGCGTCTGATCTGGATCTACACTGTTTGCCAATGTCCCAGAAAAGGGCCGCTAGGCATATATGGGTTAAGTGTAAATCATAACTTCAGCATACAAATTCAACTTTTTTGTTGCTGTTTTCTCACTTTAAAGAGATATTAACCCTTGTTCTGCTGAATATTCAAATATGCCACACCCACTACTGATTATCAACCAATCAGATTACTTGATGCAAATTATTGCAACAAATTCACAATCTGAATGACAAACAATGTAGATCCTGATCTTCAGAAGCCATCTGAACTGGATCTACATTGTTTGAAAGGTAAGGCATATCCGGGCTCAGCAGGACAAGGGTTAAGCTTGGAATTTCATGAAATTGCCTGCTGTCGAAATCTGAATGTTGAACCCAGATGAAAATGAATTACCATAATGATGTTAAGTATTGGGACAGACAGACCTAAGTAAACAGTGCAAACCCAGATCGGTCTTCTCCTGAAGGAGCAGTCTGATCAGGGTTTACGCTGTTTGCCTTTCAGTCTCCACTTTTGCACTGCTTGCTGGATTGGGAAACAAATTTGTTAAAATTTTTGGAGAATTATACCAAGTCCTCAATGTATCCCATGTTTTAGGATTTTTACGGTAATACAGCTTAAACTGGCAAGACACAGGCTGCAATGAATAAAGTTCTATTGTAATACAATAAATAAAGTTCTGTTGTAACACAAAGTGCAAATCATAACAAGAGACCTCTTTATCAAAATACTTTTTTATCTATTTTTCTAGGCATATAAGGCTTTTCATGAAGTCCGATTTACTCATGAAAACACGCCTATATAATTTTGACTCCCTTTAACCCCACTTTTATATAGTAGACTGGGGTTTACAGGGGTAAACATTATTTTTCTTATTTCTGCTCTAAAATATAGATTGTGGGTACTCGTTAGAACCGCCTCAATGAGGCGGTTCTAATGTATACCAACAATCTATATTTTGAGAACAAATAAGAAAAATTTCACAATTGTTCTTCTTAAAAATTTGCATTTTTCTGCGGTAAAATTTACACTGTATTTGTATAGGCCCGTTTTCGTAACGCTCAGAAAAATCATGCAGTATTTGTAATCGGACACCGCAAATCCTTGGCATACTTGTTGAAAAATTTCAACAAGAAAATTTACTACACTGTGTTGTGTCTGAAAATAGCTGGATGAGTGGCAAACAGTGTAAACCCTTATGAGATGCCTGTTCTGTGGCATCTCTCTCATCTGTGTTTGTACTGTTTGCTCATGCATTTCTGTTCGAAAACACTGTACATAATGGTAACAAATATGACTTGTCTGCTCTGAAATTTTGCTTGGTACTGGAAGTGTTAATCAATTTCAACATGTATTTTTTTTATTATTATTATTCAAAATATGCATAAGATAAGACTTTTAGTGGGGCTGATATCAAGTTATGTTGGTTTGATATCACAGTTGATATCTAAATAAACATGGAATAATCTTTCAATAAGGGGTCTCCTCAATAACATTGTATGTAGTGCAATGGGTTGTATGGTGATTAAAATGGCTTTCAGCCAGAATATAAAATGTTATAAAAATTCATGAAAAGGGATATAAAAGCGATAAAAAATTGGATTTCATCTAAAAAATTTGAAGGGACATGCATAAAATATGTAAGAAAAATGTTCTTGATTGCACCGTATAAAAAAACAAGTAAAACCTGAAATCATCAATGACTGTTCCAGATGTCATTTTCAAGTTGTTTTTCTTTTTTTTTTTTTTTTTGATAAAATACCAAACTATATTTTTGATGGACAAGCCTTTGTCCAGTTCTGAGTGTGGCAGGATTATGTATTTTTTTACAATGACAGGAATCTAAGTACTTCTAACAGTGTGGACACTTTTCAAACACTGCATTCTGCATCATCTGATCTGGGTCTGTACTATCTGCCAATGACCTACCTGTGGAACTCTAGGCAGAAGTTACACTCGACTTTTTTTATCCCATACTGTACCAGAAACCTCAATTGGAAAATTGAGGTTTCCATTGGCAAATAGCCATTGGCAAATAGGTAATTGGCAAATAGTGTAGGCCCAGAGCAGACACTGAAGCGTCTGATCAGGACCTACACTGTTTGCAAAAAGTTCAGCCATATTCCAAATAAATTTTGAAGAAAACACAACCGGACACCCCTAAATTTTGAAATGGACTCTACATCCAGTGTGCTTCAGTGGGAGACCACCTTTGGGACTGTTCAAAAGTGGTCTTTAAAAGTGACCACTTTTCTTGTTCAAAAGTTGTCTTAAAGACCACTTTTCTGGAACAGTCCCAAAGGTGGTCTTAATATAGGAATTTTACTGTACGAGTTATTTTATTTTACTCGTATACTAGAGCTATCACTAAAGGTGATGAATACCCCCACAAAAACTGCCTTGATAGTACATCAGCGGCATTTTGCAATTTTTTCACTTGAAAGGGGCCATAACTATGTCGAAAATTGACGAATTGTAGTGGAAATCGAACTTGACCTGTATTTTATGATGTTACATCAGTGTACCAAAAATTATAAAAACCGGTGAAGCGCTTGTTGAGTTATCGTCTGGAAACCAAGTCAACAGACCGACCGACCGACGGACAAGCTCACTCCTATATACCCCCCCAAATTTCATTTGTGGGGGTATAATGACATTTCTAGATACAGTTTTTCTTGGAACCTTAATGTTTTATTGACTAGCTTCGTGAATTTTTTGAGCAACATTCTTGGACACATTTTAATATTATGCTAGACACATGTCATGGACAGCTAGGTTCTGGAAATTTACAATTAACTAACCAAAACAGAAAACAATAACCTAATCTCTAAAGGGGAATGGGGAACACCTTCAGGGGAGGCAACTTCTACAAAAGTACTTTGGTCTCCCATGTGAATAGGGGTCAACTTTTAAAGGAAAGAATTTGCTCCTTAGGAGCAAATTCTTTCCTTTCAAAGTAGACCCCTTTTTCATTGGGACAGGGCTTACAGTAAAGCTAAAGGAAATCCTAAAAGTTGTCTCCCTTTGAAAAATGGCGGTAAAATCTACCAGGTGTTCCCATTCCCCTTAACCCTTCTCTTGCTGAATATTCAGTCTAGCCACACCTATTTCTGGCTTTGAACCAATCAAATTACTTGATGTAATTTGTTGCTACAAATTCATAAACAAAATGCCAAACAGTGTAGATCCTGATCAGATGGCTTCTTCAGAAGCCATCTGATCTGGATCTACACTGTTTGCAAAGATAGGGGTTGTCGTGAACAGCAAGATAAGGGTTAATCTACTGCTTCTTCTAAGCTACCGTATTTATCCTAAATATTCAGGCACCTAAATTCCTTACTATACTTCTGCCAACTTTTTTAAATTACAGCTTACTACCTGAAGATGTGTCTTAAAATAGCAGGATTAGTGGTAACAGTGTGGATCATGATGAGGCACCACATTCTGTGGTGTCTCATCAGGGTCTACACTGGTCACTCAGGTCTGTGTGCCTAAAGGTAAACACCGGTTTGGTTGGTTGTTTGATTGATTTGAGGTTTAACATCCCCGTCAACACTGTATACGTCGTTTTGGAGACGTTACTTCCAATTTTGTGGGACTTTTACCCGACACTGAGCTGAAATGACATCTCAAGCCTTGTTGCCCAATGAAACCAACAGGGTTTGTAAGCATGGACAGTCCAACTCTCACCACTTTACCTGGGCAGGCTTAGATCCTCTAAGCGGTTTACCAGTACTCGTGTGCGGTCGGCTCTGCGTGGAAGCATCATGCAGCCCATTTATTTCTTCAAGCTCCAATGAGCAGGGGCCGGAAGGTAAATACTGTATTCACTGCATGTGTGCACCAGTGCACATATGGGCCCCGTCAAGCGATTTTGGTACTTATCGCCTATGCGAGCAGCAAAGGTTCAGGCGAGACTGCGCATCAGCGCAGTCTCGCCAGAACCTTCGCTGCTCGCTCATACAAGCAATGAATCAAGAGGAACCTTCAGACAGAAAGCCATATCCCTGGCCCCTCTGAATGGCTGGGCATGCGCAGTTAAATTTTGTCATGAAGGAATGCTGGAAGACACAAATTCGCTTGGCGGGTCTCATATATTTTATAAAATTTGTTAGCCCTTCAAGGGCTATGGAAAATCTAGCTGACAATCTGTTTTTGTTTTTTCAGAGAATAAAGGCTTGATATTTCATGCGATTTGTTTGATTTGCAGTTTAACATCCCCGTCAACACTATTCAGGTCATTTTGGAGATGTAACTTCCATTTTTGTGGGACTTTTATCAGACATTGAGATTAAACAACATCTCAATCCCCGTCATCCAATGAAACCAATAGCATTTTTATGCATGGACGTTTCGCCTCGCATCATTTTTTCTGGGCAAGCTTAGACCTTCTAAGCGGTTTACCAGTACTCTAGTGCAGTGGGTTTCAACTCTGCGCAGAAGCATCATGCAGCCCAATCTATTTCTCTAACCTCCCAATGGGGGGAGCCAAATATTTCATGTGAATGTAGCATCAAGCCTTATTCTCTATGAAAAACAACAAAGTTTGAAAATGTTGTCTGCTGATTGCAGTATCTACTTGAAGGGTTAAGCATTGCAATATACATCACGAAAACACGCCTATATAAATTTGACCCTCTTGAACCCCACTTTTATATAGTAAAACTGGGGTTTCCGGGGGTAAACCTTTTTTTCTTATTTCTGCTCTAAAATATAGATTGTGGGTACTCGTTAGAACCACCTTGATGAGGCGGTTCTAACGAGTGCCCGCAATCTATATTTTGAGCAGAAATAAGAAAAAATATCACAATTTTTCATCATAAAATTTTCATATTTTCGACGATAAAGGTGGCAATGTATTTGTATAGGCGTGTTTGCGTAATGAATCAATGTTGCACACATATAATACATAGTCATGTAGATAAATGTCTAACAGAATCTTTTGTAGCTTTTATTTACCGAAATATGATTTTAAGCCTCAAAATAGTCAGTTTATATTCAAAATCTGACATACAATTCTGTTTTCTGTAATTAAAGGGGAATGGGAACACCCTCAGGGGAGGCAACTCCTGCAAACATATTTTTGTCTCCCATGTCAATAGGGGTCAACTCTAAAAGGAAAGAATTTGCTCCTGAGGAGCAAATTCTTTCCTTTAAGAGTAGACCCCTTTTTCAGTGGGACAGGGCTTATAGAAAAGCAAACAGGAAGTTCCCAAAGTTGTCTCCCTTTGAAAAATGGCGAAAAAATCTGTCAAGTGTTCCCATTCCCCTTAATTCAAATAAAAGTATTCTCCAAAAGCCGTTGATGCAGCAACAGAACTGATTAAGAGGACAATATTTTTTCTGTCTCCATTTCTTAAAAAAAAACTTTCTTCTAAATTCCTTTAAGTACCATTTAGTAGCTAGCAACTAAAATAGTTTCCCCTGAGCAAGTTTTTGCGAGACTAGTACCCACCACATAAGACTTTTATGGGCAAAAAAATTACAGTAAAATTTTAATAATTCAAAATAATCATTAACTTAGAGTGACTGGGAAACCCCAATCACACACATGCATATTCCAAGCCTGGGTGATTCAAAGGCTCAATAATTCAAAGAAAAATACCCAGTCAGGATTATGGAGCCACTAAATGAAACACACCACAACCTCTTTATAACACTTTTGATGGGGTCCAATGCAGAAACTGCGTAAGTTAACTGTGTTACATCCAAACAAAAATGTATAGATTATATAGAAAAATGACCATAAATGGTCATTTTTCTATATAATCTATACTTTTTTGGGATCCATCTTGAAACCGTGTTATATCCAAAACTGTTATAATGAACCGTGTTATAACAAGGTTGCAGTGTATGTATGGACTATGACATAGCTCTAGATAAGGGGACATAACTAGGATAACAAGAGGTTCATGACAGCCCTGAATCTCCCTGATGGTCCTGATTCACTCGCCTGATGCATATTGTACAAATGCATCATTAGGTAAATGTAATATGAGGCAGAGTGGATGGTTTTAGCAATTTTGGTTGATGGTGACCCAAGGAACATTTCTGTGAAATTATTTCACAATCAGTCCAGCTGTTTAAAAGAAAAAGTCATTTTAATGATTTTTATATTTTTAGCTCTGGTGGCCATCATGTACAATGGAGCAAAAGTATTTTGAGTAATTTATTTGTTAGAGGGACACCCATGGAACATTCCTATCCAAGTGTTTCCTTATAGAGAAAGAAGCCTTTTAACCCTTATATTGCTGTTCACGACAACCCCTATCTTTGCAAACAGTATAGATCCAGATCAGATGGCTTATGAAGAAGCCATCTAGTATAAACATACTTTATTGCATCATAAATCAAGCAACAGGGTCAGGCCACAAGTTCTGCCAACATTAGTTACGGCCCTCCCCTATCTGCCATCTGATCACGATCTGCACTGTTTGGCATTCAGTAGCAATAAATTACATCAAGTAATTTGATTGATTGATAGACGGAAATGGGTGTGGCTTAAATGAATATTCAGCTAGATAAGGGTTAATACCAGTAAGTTCTTGTGACCATCTTGATCAAGAGAGTGGAACAATTTGAGCAATTTTGATACATGGTTACCCAAAAGACATTCCTGTAAAATCATTTTTTAAAAAAAATCCCCTTAATTAGGAGGTCATTTTTTTTATTTTTAAGCACTGGCAGCCTCCTTGATTTAATAGCAAAGTGCAACCATTTGAGCAATATTGGAAGAGGCCTGCACAAGTTAGATTCCTCTAAGATCCCTTTGAGGTGATTCTAATAAATACCCCAACAGATGTCTTAATGGAGAAATTAAGAAAAATAATCCCCACACTATCTTCAGTCTACTAATCTGCAGGTATGCTTTGAATTATCAAGATTTTACTGTCTCTAAGTCCTCATAATCAGTTCCTCCGTATCTTTAAAATTGAGTATTATGTTCCAAGGAGCTCAGTTGGCTGGACAAGACTCCAGATTCACAGATCCAGACACATCACCAAGAGTGAGATATTGAGGTTCATTGTTGATGGACAGGTTTCGGATACACCCACGGTACTTTCCTTTAGCTCGGATACCCTTGTTTATAGAGTCTGTGAAAGAGAAGTACAAAATGATATTAACTTTTAATATACTGTGACACTAGAGGAGATGAGAGAGAGAAGGGGAGAATAAAGAAAATTAAAAGAAAGAAAAGAAATAATAACATAGCCACTTTACCATTAACTGTAACAATCACAACAGGCCTTGCCTATTGGTTTCATTGGGCGACGGGGCTTGAGAAGTCATTTCATCTCAATGTCGGGTAAAAGTCCCACAAAATTGGAAGCAACGTCTCTAAAATGACCTTTACAGTGCTAAGGGGACGTTAAACCTCAAATCAAACAAACAAAAACAGGCCTTGCCTTACTGAAAGCATAATTATCACACCTCTGGTATAGCTAATGCAATTTGACATGAGACTGATAACCTGTATTACCATAATTTCACACCCCACTGAATGCCTATATTTTCATTCGCCATTTTCCAAAGAGGTTGATGTTGTTATTCAATATAATTACAGAGGTTGGTAAGTGGGTTTCCATTCACGAGATGCCGAAAATTCATAAGATGTATACGAAAGCCAAACTTTTAGGCGATAACATAGACTAATTTATTCTTTGCATAAGCTGTGTCACATGGTTGTAGAGAAGAAGACTGTTTGAAGTTCTTCCAATTGTAAGTTTATGGGAGCTTAGGAATTCTTTGGGCACGGCCAATTCAGACCCCAGGGGCATGGTTGGCAGGATTTATGCATGTGATCCCTTGACATTGTTTCATGTTAAATATCTTAGCTCTTGGCCTTGTGGTTTCAGAGAAGATATTTTTTAAGTTTTTCCATTCCAAGTCAATGTCAGCTAATGAGCCCCGGGGCATGGCCAATTTGGTTGGCAGGATTTATGGTGTGCAGGATTTATGTAGGTGACCACTTGACATTGCTTCATAAAAAAACATCTCAGCCCTGGCCTTGTGGTTTCTGAGAAGAAGATTTTTGAAGTTTTTCCCACTATAAGTCTATGGGAGCTAATGAGCCCTGGGGCATGGTTGGCTGGATTAATGTAGGTGACCACATGACGTTGCTTCACACTTAATATCTAAGCTCTGGGCCTTGTGGTTTCAGAGAAGATTTTTTAATTTTTCCTAGAAGATAATGAGCCCCAGGCCATGGCAAATTTGGACCCAAGGAGCACGGTTGGCAAGATTTTTGTAGGTGACCACTTGATGTTGCTTCACACTACATATCTAAGCTTTCAGAGAAGACTTTTGAAGTTTTTCCCAAGATGCGCAGGCTGATCTGCACCTTTGTTGTTCACAAATGGCAAAAGAAATGGGTCATATATTTTCACCTGTCATTTCAGCCACATCGAGAAAAACATGCTTCATGCAGACTGATCAACCTGCATGTCCACCCAGTATGATCAAATGTCTCTGAGTGCACAAAATGGGTACTCACTGGCTCAAAAGCTTCAACATGTATACAGGGAAGGCAGTAATCTGGCTAAGTGGGTACCAAGGCTAACTTAGGTATTTGTAGCTCAGTCCGATGCATGCCGGATTGGTGATCAGGAGGACTACAGTTCGATACCTGCCGGGGTCAGCAACATTCTTTCATGGAGATTGATCATGAAATCTTTTCTACGGTCATTCTCTCCCTTCCGCTGATTCAAAGTAGTGTTGACTGGGACGTTAAACTTCAAAACTAACAAACAAAACTTAGGTATTTGTTATGTATTGTGGTTTTATAGTTATGTAAACAGATATGGCCATGACCGTCAAGAGTACCTGACTGGCTTAAATTGTCCCCTGACAGTAACTGACAACAGCTAGTAGGTCACTAATAAAGACCTCAATCGAACAGCTGGAGCAATAGTTAAGAAAAGTGGAATAAAACAAAAATTTTGCCAAAGGTTATGCTGTGCCTGTGATTGTAGTTCTTGAGAAATGGACGTGAACAATTTGGATTACATTATGAAAACATGCCTATACAAATACATTGTAAATTTTACTGGCGAACAAATAAAATTTTAATATGAAAAATTGTGATATTTTTTTTATATTTCTGCTCAAAATATAGATTGTGGGTACTCTATAGAACCGCCTCGATGTGGGTACACGTTAGAACCATCTCATCGAGGCAGTTCTAACGAATACTCACAATCTACATATTACAGTAAATACAACAAAAATCAGGTTTACCCCTGTAAACCCCAGTTTTACTATATAAAAGTGGGATTTGCAGGGGGGCGGGAGGGGGTGCTGTCAGAACTAGAGAAAGTGACCAGTGGGTCACGTATACCCCCGGCCAGTGTCACCCTCTGATATATCTTTCGAGCTTGTATGTGATATGAATGAAGTCAAGAAGCTATAAGAATCTATAAATGTGCTTGTAAAATTCCTAAATGGACCAAGGGAGTGAGGGCATCAAATAGAACATACAGGCATCTATAAACTTTGACATAAAACTTTAACCAAATGCAAAAATTTCTAAGTCCGTGACCTTGAGGTCAAGGTCACCATGGGTGGGCGAAGGGACATGCATCATGAAATCATTTATCAAAAATGAAGAGAATCTAACATGTGGTTACAGGGATATCAGCCATGAAAAAGGTTTAACACAAAACTTTGACGTAAAAGTAGATGAACAGACAGACAGACAGCCCTACCAGGGGCTTGACCCAGAGGCTTAGATATTCCATATGAAAGGTAATGCTATAGAGATATCCTTTACCAAACATGAAGAGAATGTAACATGAGGTTACAGAGATATCAGCAATGAAAAAGGTTTAACACAAAACTTTGACGTAAAATCAGATGAACAGACAGACAGACAGCCCACCCAGGGGCTTGACCCAGGGGGCTTAGATATTCCATATGAAAGGTAATGCTATAGAGATATCCTGTAACAAACATGAAGAGAATCTAATATGTGGTTACAGAGATATCAGCAATGAAAAAGGTTTAACACAAAACTTTGACGTAAAAGTAGATGAACAGACAGACGGACAGACAGACAACCCACCCAGGGGCTTGACCCAGGTGCTTAGATACTCCATATGAAAGGTAATGCTATAGAGATATCCTGTACCAAATATGAAGAGAATCCAACCTGTGGTTACAGAGATATGAGCAATCAAAAAGGTTTAACGCAAAACTTTGACGTAAAGGTTGACGAACGACCGAACGAACAAACGAACGGACGGAAAGACGAAAACTATATACCCCCTGACATACTTCGTATGCCGGGGTTATAACTAGAGCTGTCAGTGAAACTGACTAGGGCCCCGGCAGCGCTATCAGAGGAGTAGGAAAATTTGTGGATGGACAGACGGACAGACAGACGGACGGACAGAGTGATTACTATAGGGCACCCACACTTTCAGTGCGGGGCCCTAATTATATAGGCATGTTTTCGTGATGAACTCAAATGTTGACAGACTGAATACAGATGATTGCAAAGGGAAACATATGTAATTGTATGGAAAACTGGACTCCTATATTATGCCATGCTTAAAGAAGATGCAACAAAAATTAGCAAAAACAGCCCACCAATTCCACACCTCCTGCAAGCACAGCATGCTCTACCATGGTCCATAGTATAGTAAAATTCCTATATTAAGACCACCTTTAGGACTGTTCATAAGACCACTTTTGAACAGTCCCAAAGGTGGTCCCTGACAAGAGGACACTGTTTTCAGACTAGAACTGTCAGAGGATCTGACTATAACCCCGCTATAGCCCTGTCAGAGGAGAAAGACTCGTGAATTAAAGGTAAAGACTTGTGAGAGGGTTAAATCCCTATCAAGGAACCTACGCCTTATAGACTTTTCGCGTTATTAGATCTGAAAAACAGTCTAAGTTAAAAAATAAGTTTTGGATAATGAAAAAACCACATGCACATCTTAAGACCTCTTTGAAAACACCTGAAAAGTTTCAAAGGATCGGCCTACAACTGTAAGAGGAGTTGCAATAACAAGGTAGCTACTCCCTATACATTTTTACATAAGTAGATCTCAAAAATTGTCTAAGTTAAAAAAGGTGAAATAAGTGAAAACAAGAGGGCCATGATGGCCCTGGATCGCTCACCTGATCCATAGTGTAACAAGTGGGCCCCAGAGAGGGCCATTATTGGCCCCAGGGTTTTAATGTGCATAATGTTGAGGGAGGTCTTAAAGGTGAAGCTTCATACCAAACATCAACAAAGGCTATAATTAGAACAATCTTGGCAAAGGTCCACTAGATAAAGCTACACATCAAATTTCAAAGACCTGGGCCTTGCAGTTTCAGAGAAGAAGATTTTTTTTAAAGATATTCCCTACATAAGCCTATGCAAAACCAAATGGCCCCAGGGCTATATAAATCTATGTAAAAACAAAGGGCCCCGGCCCGGGGTGGGGGCATTTGTGGCCCCAGGGCTATAATTTGAACAATCTTGGTAGAGGTCCACTAGATAAAGCTCCATACTAAATATCAAAGGCCTTGGCCTTGCAGTTTCAGAGAAGATTTTTAAAGATTTCCCTATATAAGTCTATGCAAAACCAAAGGGCCCCGGAGCGGGGACATTTTTGGTACCAGGGCTATAATTTGAATAATTTTGATAGAGGTCCACTAGATGCAGCTTCATACCAAATATCAAAGACCCAGGCCTTGTGGTTTCAGAGAAGAAGATTTTTGAAGATTTTCCCCATGTAAGTCTATGTAAAACCATAGGGCCCCAGAGTGGGGGCATTTTTGGCCCCAGGGCTATAATTTTAACAATCTTGGTAGAGGTCCATTAGATGCAACTTCATACCAAATTTCAAAGTCCTGGGCCTTGTGGTTTCAGAGAAGATTTTTAAAGATTATCCCTATATAAGTCTATGTAAAACCAAAGGGCCCCGGGACGGGGCCACTTTTGGCCCCAGCACTATAATTTGAATCATCTTGGTAGGGGTCCTTTAGAAGAAGCTTCATACCAAATATAAAAGACCTAGGCCTTGTGGTTTCAGAGAAGAAGATTTTTAAAGATTTTCCCTATATAAGTCTATGTAAAACCAAAGGGCCCCTGAGCGGGGGCATTTTTGGCCCAAGGGCTATAATTTGAACAATCTTGGTAGGGGTCCACTAGATGAAGCTTCATACAAAATATCAAAGTCCTGGGCCTTGCGGTTTCAGAGAAGAAGATTTTTAAAGATTTTCCCTATATAAGGCCATGTAAAACCAAAGGGTCCCAGTCGGAGGCTTTTTTTGCCCCAGCACTATAATTTGAACAATCTTGGTAGGGGTCCACTAGATAAAGCTTAATTCCAAATATCAAAGTCCTGGGCCTTGCAGTTTCAGAGCAGAAGATTTTTAAAGATTTTCCCTATATAAGCCTATGTAAAACCAAAGGGCCCGGCGGCGGGGACATTTTTGGCCTCAGCACTATCATTTGAATAATCTTGTTAGGGGTCTTTTAGATGAAGCTTCATACCAAATATAAAAGACCTAGGCCTTGTGGTTTCAGAGAAAAGGATTTTTAAAGATTTTCCCTATATAAGTCTATGTAAAAACAAAGGGCCCCTGAGCGGGGGCATTTTTGGCCCAAGGGCGATAGTTTGAACAATCTTGGTAGAGGTCCATTGGATGAAGCTTCATTCTAAATATCAAAGTCCTGGACCTTGCGGTTTCAGAGAAGAAGATTTTTAAAGATTTTCCCTATATAAGTCTATGTAAAACCAAAGGGCCCCTGAGCAGGGGGATTTTTGGCCCAAGGGCTATAATTTGAACAATCTTGGTAGGGGTCCACTAGATGAAGCTTCATACAAAATATCAAAGTCCTGGGCCTTGCGGTTTCAGAGAAGAAGATTTTTAAAGATTTTCCCTATATAAGCCTATGTAAAACCAAAGGGCCCCAGGTGGAGGCTTTTTTTCCCCAGCACTATAATTTGAACAATCTTGGTAGGGGTCCACTAGATAAAGCTTAATACCAAATATCAAAGTCCTGGGCCTTGCAGTTTCAGAGCAGAAGATTTTTAAAGATTTTCCCTATATAAGCCTATGTAAAACCAAAGGGCCCGGGGGTGGGGACATTTTTGGCCTCAGCACTATCATTTGAATAATCTTGTTAGGGGTCTTTTAGATGAAGCTTCATACCAAATATAAAAGACCTAGGCCTTGTGGTTTCAGAGAAAAGGATTTTTAAAGATTTTCCCTATATAAGTCTATGTAAAAACAAAGGGCCCCTGAGCGGGGGCATTTTTGGCCCAAGGGCGATAATTTGAACAATCTTGGTAGAGGTCCAATGGATGAAGCTTCATTCTAAATATCAAAGTCCTGGACCTTGCGGTTTCAGAGAAGAAGATTTTTAAAGATTTTCCCTATATAAGGCCATGTAAAACCAAAGGGCCCCGGAACGGGGGCATTTTTTGCCCCAGCACTATAATTTGAACAATCTTGGTAGGGGTCCACTAGATAAAGCTTAATACCAAATATCAAAGTCCTGGGCCTTGCAGCTTCAGAGCAGAAGATTTTTAAAGATTTTCCCTATATAAGCCTATGTAAAACCAAAGGGCCCGGGGGCGGGGACATTTTTGGCCTCAGCACTATCATTTGAATAATCTTGTTAGGGGTCTTTTAGATGAAGCTTCATACCAAATATAAAAGACCTAGGCCTTGTGGTTTCAGAGAAAAGGATTTTTAAAGATTTTCCCTATATAAGTCTATGTAAAACTAGAGTGTTCACAAGTTTTTTCTTTAATTTGACCTACTGACCTACTTTTTGACCCGAAAAGACCTTTATTCAAACTTAGCCAAGATATTGTCACAATGACCATTCTGAGCAAGATTAATGATTTAACCAAACTTGTGGCCTCCTGAGTATTCACAAGGTTTTTCTATGATTTGACCTACTGACCTACTTTTCAACCGGACATGACCCATATTCAAACTTGACCGAGATATTGTCATGATGATCATTCTGAGCAAGTTTGATTATGATTGGACCAAAATTGTGGCCCCTAGGGTGTTCACAAGGTTTTTATATGATTTGACCCACTGACCTACTTTTTAACCCGATATGACCCATATTCGAACTGGACTGAAATATTGTCACAATGGTCATTCTGAGCAAGTTTCATGATAATTGGACCAAAACAGTGGCCTTCAGAGTGTTCACAAGGTTTTTCTATGATTTGACCTACTGACCTACTTTTTGACCGGACATGACCCATATTCGAACTTGACCAAGATATTGTCATGATGATCATTCTGAGCAAGTTTGATTATGATTGGACCAAAATTGTGGCCTCTAGGGTGTTCACAAGGTTTTTCTATGATTTGACCCGCTGACCTACTTTTTAAGCCGACATGATCCATATTCAAACTTCACTAAAATATTGTCACAATGATCATTCTGAGCAAGTTTGATGATGATTGGACCAAAATTGTGGCCTCTCGAGTGTTCACAAGGTTTTTCTATGATTTGACCTACTGACCTACTTTTTTACCCGACATGACCCAAATTCGAACTTGACCGAGATATTGTCATGATTATCATTCTGAGCAAGTTTGATGATAATTGGACCAAAACTGTGGCCTCTAGTGTGTTCACAAGAAAAAGTTTACGCACGACGGACGACGGACGACGCACGACGACGCCGGACATCTTACTGTCACAAAAGCTCACCATGACCTTCGGTCAGGTGAGCTAAAAATAATTTTAGGATAAGGAAAAAAGCACATGCACATCTTCAGACCCATATGAAAACACCTGTAAAGTTTCAAAAGGATTGACCTAGAACTGTATGAGGAGTTGCAATAACAAGGTAGCTACTCCCTATACATTTTTACATAAGTAGATCTCAAAAACTGTCTAAGTTGAAAAAGGTGAAATAAGTGAAAAAAATAATTTTAGGATAAGGAAAAAAGCACATGCACATCTTCAGACCCATATGAAAACACCTGTAAAGTTTCAAAAGGATTGACCTTGAACTGTATGAGGAGTTGCGATCACAAGGTAGCTACTCCCTATACATTTTAACATTAGTAGATCTCAAAAATTGTCTAAGTTAAAAAAGGTGAAATAAGGGAAAAAAATTATTTAAGGATAATGAAAAAAGAATATGCACATCTTCAGACCTATATGAAAACACCTGTAAAGTTTCAAAAGGATTGACCTAGAACTGTAAGAGGAGTTGCGGTCACAAGGTAGCTACTCCCTATACATTTTAACATTAGTAGATCTAAAAAATTGTCTAAGTTAAAAAAGGTGAAATAAGTGAAAAAAATTATTTAAGGATAATGGAAAAAAGAATATGCACATCTTCAGACCTATATGAAAACACCTGTAAAGTTTCAAAAGGATTGACCTAGAACTGTAAGAGGAGTTGCGATCACAAGGTACCCACTATCAAATATTACAGACAGAGAGACATACAGACAGACATACGGAATTCCGGACAAGCCAAATCCAATATAGCCCCCACTTTTTCAAAGCGGGGCTATAAAAACACAAAGAAAGAATAACTGCATACCCCTAACAAGAACTTTACAGCAGAATTTCACTGTAGTTGGATGCCAAGGTACTGTAAGCTATCCAGCTATCAGCTCATGTCCAAAGTCACTTTTTTGTTGGAGACAACCCATATTATGTAACTTACCAGGTTTACCACCTATGTAGATAGGATTTTCCGTGTCAGCCGATGTGGCAGTGCCAGAGCTCTTTGTTGTTATAGGGTCAAAATCATCTACTTCTAGTATCACAACATTCTTGTTCTTGATAGCTGAAACAATAATAATGTCAATTTCTATTAACAGGGAGATCAGTTACCATTATGATTTTTTTTGTTCTGTATTAGTTTGGTTTTACAGCCCTTATTTCACTCATATCGAGATGATCGTTAATCACAGGTGGGTGAAAACCGAAGTACCCAGAGAAAAAAAAATCACCTGACCTTTTATTGCAGAACTTTGCATCTCAGGTGACCTGAGCCAGGCTCAAACCACAGCGTTGAGAGACCTGATGATTAAGTGTCAGCGCTCTTATCCACTCGGCGACAGAGGCCCGTGCCATTATGGTAACACAAAAATGGTATCACAAAAATATGATAAGATACCTTCTCGTGACCCTAAAACAAAAATTCTGCGATAAAAAATTGTGGTATTTTTCTTGATACAGCTTCAGAGATTGTTGGTGCACCTTAGAATGGCCTCATCATTGAGGTGGTTCCAAAAAGGACCCACAATCTATTATTCAGAGCAAGAAAAAGA
Organism: Lucinisca nassula; assembly: GCA_963580285.1. Lineage (NCBI taxonomy): Eukaryota > Metazoa > Mollusca > Bivalvia > Lucinida > Lucinidae > Lucinisca > Lucinisca nassula. The sequence goes on along the minus strand of OY757014.1, from coordinate 48,154,509 downwards.
AACATAATTTATATCTCTGAAAACCCCACTTCTTTTCTATATCCGGGCTTCTCCAGACTTTCGGATGAGTCTTTAAACCGAGGTCCCGTCTCCGTATGACCTTAGCTGTTGGTGGGACGTAAAACTAAAACTCACTCACTCACTCTTTTCTATATAAAATTGGGTTTACAGTGACATTCATTGCATAAACTTGTCAACCTGATGTATTTACAGGATAAGGACAATACTCCCTATACTTCTGCCATTGCATTAATACACCCATGTGACATATAGAGGATCTTACATGAGTGCTCATGTATTATTGAATTTATTAAACTCGTTGCGGAAAAGGGATAAAATGCTCGGCTGTGCAGAGCATTTTATCCCTTTTCCGCAACGAGTTTAATAAATTCCATAATACATGAACACGAATGTAAGATTCTATTTATCATATGACTTTTAAACCCATTTAATTATGATTTTTGTACAAAAATGTCAATATTTCACCATTAGTAAATGCGACGTGATGAAGGACGTTGTACTTGTAACATTACGGGACGTAGCTTACTAATTTGCATATTTAATCCACTAGTGGATTATCGAAAATATTACATGGCGTTATTCCACTCTCAGACGCGAGGTCATATGATAAAGTGCATTCTTTCATTTGTCCTAAATAGCTACTTTTCTGATGAAAATGTGTGATATTTTACTTATTTATACTACGTACATAGATTGTGGGTGCTCATTAATTGAGTACACTCAATCTATGTCTTGAAGCAGAAATAAGCAAAATAATGTATACCCCTGTAAACCCCAGTTTTCTCTATATAAACTGGGGTTTAGAGGGGTGTTCATTTCACGGACTTGTTCGCCAATGCAATTTGACATGAGACTGATGACTCTATTACCATAATTTAACACCCCACTGAATGCATATTTTATCTTCGCTGTTTTCCTAAGATGTCGATATTGTTATTCAATACACAGAGGTCAGTAAATGGACCGCCATTCACGAGATGCCGAAAAATCACGATAAGTTTACGAAAACTGACCGATTAGGCGATAACCATCACAAAAATATGCCTATGTAATTTTGACCCCCTTGAACCCCATTTTTATACAGTAAAATTTGTATTTGCAGGGGTAAACCTTATTTTTTTTATTTCTGCTCTAAAATATAGATTGTGGGTACTCGTTAGAACCGCCTCGACAAGGCGGTTCTAACAATTACCCACAATCTATATTTTGGGCAGAAATGAGAAAAATATCACAATTTTTCATCCTAAAATTTTCATTTTTTCGGCGATGAAGGTTACAATGTATATGTATAGGCGTGTTTTCGTAATGACTACTTTATTCTTTGCATAGAGGTCAGTCTCAGTCAAATTGCACCAGCTATAGCCCCAGGAAAGGAAGAGTTATGTGAGTAATTGAGTGTTAAAGGATAGGAGTAGTTGAGCCAATAAGGGTTAATCCCACCAGGTCATCCTAAATGTATGGATATCTGGACTTTGTAATGAATTCCCTAGGGACTCAAGAATGTGTTCAAATTAAACATGGTTCAGGGCTTATGCAAAAGCTACTCACATTTTTTCAGCAAAAATAAAAATTTTAGATATTATACTCGCTGAAACAGTTAACAGTTTGACCACTAACGAGCTCATTAAGCTATCAAGGCTTTTAACATCTGGGCCCTGAACATTATCTCACCTTTAATAGAATGCCATGCACCATCACAAAGCTTATTATTCATCTCCGGAATGAACATGGAAGTGATTGACCCGGCACCATTGTCAGCTGTGAACCATAACTGCAAAATAGCAAAACATACACTCATCATTTTATGTAATATATAAAGGAACTTAAATGGCTTAAATGCCTTTGAGATCATGAAAACTTGTTTAAAACAGGGGATAGTTCAAGTCAATGAGGGTGATTCAGAGCACCAGGTCAGAATGATACAAGGTATATTTTATTGATGTTCCAATAAATATAAAGGTATCCTGTGTGCACTCATTAGAATCGCTTCATCAACAAGGCAATTCTAATGAGTACACACATCACACCTTTTCAAGACAAGAGGGCCAAGATGGCCCTGGATCGCTCACCTGATTTCAAAGATGTCAAATAGCTACTGGAAGTTCTGATGGCCATTTTGTTCATCTGAGCAGAACAATTTTAGCTAATTTAGTGAAGGGTGACCCAAGCAACATTCCTGTGAATTCTTAATCAAATTGGGCCAAGGAGTTAGGAGTTGGCATTTAAATTAAATTGTTGACAGTTTTCTATTTTTAACTTTGGTGGCCATTTTGTTCATCCAAGCCAAAGGACTTTTGCTGTTTTGGTAGAGGGTTACCTAAGCAACATTCCTATGAAATTTAATTGAAATTGACCAGAAGGTTTAGGAGGAGTTGGCATTTGAAGGAAATTGTTGATGACTTTCTGTTTTTAGCTCTGGAGGCCATTTTGCTCATCAGAGCTGAACTGTTTTAGCTATTTTGGTTTTGTTTGTTTGTTTGAGGTTTAACATCCCCATCAACACAGTATAGGTCATTTTGGAGATCTTGCTTCCCATTTTGTGAGACTTTTACCCGACATTGAGATGAAATGACAATTAAACAAATAGGGTTTATATGCATGAACGGTCCAACTCACATCACTTTTCCTGGGCATGCTTAGAACCTATAAGCAGTTTACCAGTACTCATGTGCGGTTGGTTTCAGCTCTGCGTGGAAGCATCATGCAGCCCATGTATTTGTTTAAGTCCCGATGGGCGGGGGCAGATTAGCTATTTTGGTAGAGGGTCATGCAACATTCCTATGAAATTTGAATGAAACTGGCCCAAGGGTTTAGATGTTGTCATTGCAAGATTTTTCTATGTTTGAAATTGGCCCATTGGTATAGGAGGAGTTGTCGTTTAAACATTTTTCTATTTTTAGCTCAGGTGGCCATCTTGTTCACCAGAGTGGAACAATTTTAGCTATTTTGGAAGAAGGTCACCTAAGCAACTTTCCGATGAAATTTGATTGAAATTGGCCAAAGGGTTTAGGAGGAGTTGGCATTTAAAGCAAATTGTTGACATTGTTCCGGCAGGCATTTTGCTTACCAGAGTGGAACTGTTTAAGCTATGTTGGTAGAGGGTCACCTAAGCAACATTCCAATGAAGTATGGATAAAAGCGGCCCAAGGGTTCAGGAGGAGTTGGCATTTCAAGATTTTCTATTTTTAGCTCTGGTAGCCATCTTGTTCATCGGAACGGAACTGTTTTAGCTATTTTGACCGAGGGTCCCCAAAGCAACAATCCTATGAAATTTGATTGAAATAGGCCCATGGTTATAGGAGGATTGTCTTTTAAAGGTTCTTCTATTTTTAGCTTTCCCGACCACCTTGTTCATCAGAGGCGAACTATTTTAGCTATTTTGATAGGGGGTCACCTAAGCAACATTCCTATGAAGTTTTATTGAAACTGGCACAAGGATTTAGGAGGAGTTGGCATTTTAAACAAATTATTGATATTTTTTTATTTTTAGCTTTGACGGCCATTTTGTTGATTGGAACGGAACCGTTTTAGCTATTTTGGTAGGGGGTCACCTAAGCAACATTCCTGTGAAGTTTGAATGACATTTGCCCAAAGGTATAGGAGGAGTTGTCAGTTAAAGAATTTCTATTTTTAGCTCTGGTGGCCATCTTGTTCATTGGAGCGGAACAATTTTAGCTATTTTGGAAGAGGATCAACTGAGCAACATCCCTATGAAGTTTGGTTGAAATTGGCCCTAGCGTTTAGGAGGAGTTAGCATTTAAATCAAATTGTTGGTGCCACATGTCACACGACACACAACCAATATTGATGGATCACAATAGCTCACATGGGCACTTTGTGCTCAGTTAAGCTAATAAAATATGGAAAAAAATGTCCCAACTTTTACCTTAGTTTTATCTGATGCACAGTGAAAAAGTTCCATGAGACTCCATAATGAGTTCACAACAACCATGAATGGTAAACAAGCCATCATTAAGGCTATGTTGGGTGTCTGGCTACTCTTTCATTGAAACTGAAATATTTTCTGCTTTCAATCTCCCATTTTGTTTTGTTTGAAATATAATAGAAGGTATTTTCAGTCGTCTGCTGTGACTTCTTTTGTCGTGTGTGAGTTTGAGATTGACATCCCATCAATAACTAAGGTCATTTGGAGACATGACATGCGATAAAAGAATCAATTTTATTTGGAACTTAAAGACTGAAGGTCTGCTTTATTCAGTTTCATCATGAAACAGCATCTTCATGCCTGAATTAGGTCTTTGGGGTTTAATGTCCCCATCAACACTATTTAGGTCATTTGGAAATGTTGCTTCCAATTTTGTGGGGCTTTTACCTGACACTGTGATGAAATGACATCTCTTGCCCTGCCACCCTATGAAACCAATAGGGTTTATATGCATGGACTCGCAATACTTTGCCTGGGCAGATTTAGACCTTCAAAGCGGTTTACCGGTACTCATAGGTCTCATATTACCGTAAAAATCCTAAAAATTCGGACACCTTGAGGACTTGTTGTAATTCTTCTAAAATTTTAACAAAATTGTTTTATGATCCAGGTAGGAGTCCAAAAGGTACAGATGGAATGGCAAACAGTGTAGATCCTGATCAGACTGCTCCTTCAGGAGCAGTCTGATCTGGGTCTTCACTGTTTGCTATGGCCCATCTGTCCCAATACTTATTACGGTAACAATAATGTCAATTTATGGTTATGGTTACAAACCTCTCCTCTGACGAGCTGTAAGGCAACGAAATCTCCGTTTCCATGGACAGAGAACAGAATACCATTCAAGCTTCTTGGGCGAACCTCCATACTGACAACCAGGTCTAGACCAACATTGAAACTGTCACCTGAAATATAACATCTATCAAATTAGCCACAGCTCAGGATTTTTCTTTTGATTGATTTGAGGTTTAACGTCCCTGTCAACACTGTATATTTTATAAGCATGGAGGGGCCGACCTGCACCACTTTGCCTCCTCTAAGCGGTTTACCAGAACTAGTGTGCGGGTTGGTTTCAGCTCTGCGTGGAAGCATCATGCAGCCCATCTATTTCTTCAAGCCCCGATGGATTGGGGCCGCCATAGCTCAAGAGAAAAGGGTAATTATTACAAAGGTGACCAACAAAAGCTCAGGTAAACCTGCACATAAGACATACTGCAAACTCACCAGGGGCCAGTTGTTCAAAGCATCCTTAGCTTAACAAGCTCGTTAGTGGTCAAATTGTTAACTAATCCAGCAATTGCAATATCTAAAATTTTATTTTTGCTGAAAAAGAATATATACACAAAAGCTACTAACATTTTTTCAGCCAAAAAAGTACAGGCCCTGATCAGACACCCCATTCTGCGGCATCTGATCTGGGCCTGCACTGTTTGCCAAGGTACCCCTTTAAGGGTTTCCCGCATACAATGGGTTAAATATCAAACTTACCCAGCTGAATATATCCTCCTTCACCGTAGAAGTAAGAACCAATTTCTGACAGGGCAGAGCATGGTACTGTGTTGTTCTGCAATGGGAGCTCCTCTATTTTCTTATCATTGAACTTAATATTGTTGATACAGCCTACAAACCCATCTGTAACACCCTGTAAAAATATGGAAAACAAATTATCACAGTGGACCCTCGTTTTAACAAAAATACAATGTATATGATCTGTAGTATTTTCTGTTTCAGAGTATCAGTCACTATTAAGAATCCCAATAAGGAGTTGTATTAGAGGTTATAAACAACATTGTTCCCTTAATAACTCTGAGAAACGAAACGAAGGTTGTGTAAACTTGTTAAATATTTCTTGGAGTATGAAATAGAACTTTTCGAAAATATCACAAATCCAAGTTGTGAAACTAGAGCCATTACAGTCGTGATCAGGGTCCAAGGCCCTGTGATAACACGTTTGAAGGAGTTGGGGAGTGTGTATGTGCAAAGGGGGGGGGGGGGGGGCAGCGCCTGACAAATCCATGTTGTGAAACTAGAGCCATCACAGTCGTGATCAGGGCCCGGTAGGGTTAAGTGTATAAAAGTATTATTATTTTTCAAATCGTTATTTGTGAGAAAATATAAACTTTGCATTTTGAAAACTGCTGAATTTAGTTTGCGTAGGGTAACAGCATAAATGAGGCAGTTCAAAAGAAATGGGTATTTATTGAATTGGCAATTTATGTGCAGTCACAGCAGGGGCCATTTGTTCAAAGCATTGTCAGCTTAACGAGCTCGTTAGTGGTCATATTGGTAACTGTTCTAGTAAGTACATTATCAAACATTTTTGTATTTTTGTTGAAAAAATGTGAGGAGCTTTTGCATTTGCAAAAGCTGCTCACATTTTTTCAGCAAAAATAGCATATTTGTCATATTAAATAATCAAAGTTTTAATGTTAACAATGTCGTTAGTTTTGAACAACTGGCCCCAGAGCTTTTGCTGACCGCCTATGTCATAATGATACTTTTATCAAAAGCTGACACATTTTATTACTATTGCTCTAAATTGTGAACTCACCCCTAAGTTAGCCCGAGCCCGTCTGTTGGCAGTCTGTCCATTGAGACCTCCAATATAGAAAGGTGGCACACCATTGATAGACCTGGCCCTGCCCTGCGACTTAGTAACTGCTATCACCTGTCCATCTATTTCCATGGAGCCCTCCTTCATGTTTCGGCCAGCTTTCAACTATAAGAAAACACACAAGAGATGCACTGTATTCTCTGTAATTTGTGTACATTACGAAAACTCACCCGTGCAACATATTGCATTTTTAACATCTCCAAAATGACTACTTTTCTGATGAAAATCTGTCATATTTTAATATTTTGACTTCAAACATAGGTTGTGGGTGCTCATTAGAACCGCCTCATTGAGGCAGTTCTAACGAGTACCCACAACCTAGGTCTTGAAGCAGAAATAGGGAAAATAATGTTTACCCCCGTAAACCTGTTTTTCTGTATAAAAAAGAGGGGTTTAGGGTGGGGGGTGGGGGTCTTTATTTCACGGACTTGTTCACGTGATGAAGAGATCTACTGTATTCTCTGTAATATGTGTACATTCTAATAAATGCATAGGAAGACTTTTTGAATATACCGTATTTTCCGTATGTATTCGGAGAGATATGCCTGAGCAAACAGTGTAAATCCAGATGAGATGCCACATAATGTGGAGACCCCGGCCCTACCACAGGCAACTTTGAGTTTTATTCTCTGGCTCATAATAATGGACCAAAGTCTCTTCTACAGTCACCAAACCTAACAGAAAATCATCTTCCTTTGATCTGATCCGCTTCAGCAATGCGCTGCATACTGATGTTCTGGTTGCAATTTACTCACTGTTGAGGGATTTTGGGACCCAAGCAATCCTGTAAAATTATTAGAACACTACCATGTGAAATGTGTAATGCATTCGCTATTTCTTCCAGCTAAATTCGCCTATCAGAGTACACCAGATCCCGCACTTGGTTGCACATTTCTTTATCAGTGGCATCTGATGGGTGTTCAGACCTGGTTTCATCTTCCAAAGACCTTCTATCACATGTGAATTCCCCAACCAAGAATTTAACTTGTGCATACTATGATACAATGGTGCAGAAGGCCCATAAACATTGGTCAACTCACAATGTATTTCCTGACCTGTTTCCCCTTTCAAATACAAGTAACCAATTACAGCATGGTACTCAACTTTTGACGAAAAGCTTGCTTTTGCATTGCTAGCCATGTTGGACGTTCAATATCTTATGAGTGAATGACACGATTAGGGTGCAATTTTGCCCTCATGCCTAAAACATGCATTAAAACAAGGCATGAAAATCTTGGTTGTCTCAGTCAGTTGGAAATAGCATAGGCTGGTTACTTATTGACTTGCCCTCGTTACAGGATGTCTCATCCAGATCTGCACTGTTTGCATATACATAAACATCATCTTAACAATGTTCATTATAACAGGGGTTCAGATATAACATATTTGGGCCCCGTCAAGCGATTTTGGTACTTATCGCCTATGCGAGCAGCGAAGGTTCAGGCGAGCCTGCGCATCTGCGCAGTCTCGCCAGAACCTTCGCTGCTCGCTCATACAAGCAGTAAATCAAGAGGAACCTTCAGACAGAAAGCCATATCCCTAGCCCCTCTGAATGGCTGGGCATGCGCAGTTAAAATTTGTCTTGATGGAATGATCGAAGACACAAATTCGCTTGGCAGGGCTCATTTGAAACATAGACCCGAAAGTGTGAATAGAACAATGACCATAAATGGTTGTAAGCATCCCAAAATGCTTGGATTCCAAAGAAAAATGACCATTAATGGTCATCCCAAAATGCATAGATTATATAGTTTGTCTGATTTGAGTGAGTGAGTGTTCGAGTTTTATGTCTCACCAACAGCTAAGGTCATACGGAGACGAGACCTTGGTTTAAAGACTCATCCGAAAGGCTGGAGAAGCCCAGGATCAATCCTGCGATCCCTGGTTTACAAGGAGAGTAGCAAAACCACTACACCAAGGAGGCTTCTACTGATTTGAGGTTTAACCTCCCTCTCAATACTATATAGGTCATTTTGCCAATTAATAGACTATATAGAAAAATGAGTACCCACAGTCTATATTTTGAGCAGAAATAAGAAAAAAAAATAGCCATCGGAAGAGATGGCAAATCCCCCGACCAAAAGCCAATATGGCCTTCAGAAGATTGCTCACCAATAGAAAGTGCACCAGAATTAAACCAGCAATATATCACAAAAGTATTGCAGTTATGGCCATCACAAGATTATACTGTCAGGGGAGATGACTAAAAAACCAGGGCACTCAGAAATGTGGTTCTTACGCATGAAATGCCTGCTAAAGCTCATGTATTTCTGTACAAAGTACCATCAATATGTCTCAAAAGGTATTGGAGATATGGTGATCACAAGCTGGTGCTACTGTTATCTTGGAAGGGTAGATAACTCAAATACCACAGCTCCAACAGTTGTGGTTCTTGCACATGACATTCCTTCTCTACCTTGTATACAATTGTGCCGAGTTGCTTCAATATATCTCAAAGGGTGTTGGAGTTATGGCCATCACAAGGTTATATTGCCAGTGGAGATAACTAAAAAAACAGAGCACCCAGAGTTGTAATTCTTGAGCATGACACACCTGCTTAATCTCATGTACATCTGCATCAAGTACCACCAATATGTCTCAAAGGGTATTTGAGGTACGATGATTACAAGGTTGTCATACTGTTATATTGGAAGGGGAGATAACTCAAATATCATAGCACCCAGAGTTGTGTTTCTTAGGCATGAAGCGCCGTCTCAACGTTGTATACAATTGTGCCAAGTACCATCAATATATCTCAAAGGGTATTGGAGTTATGGCCATCACAAGGTTATATTGTCAGGGGAGATAATTAAAAAAACTAGGGCACCCAGAGTTGTGTTTCTTGTACGTGACACACCTGCTTAACCTCACGTACAACTGTACCAAGTATCATCAATATATCTCAAAGCGTGTTGGAGATGTGGCCATCACAAGGTAGTGATTCTATATAATTGGAAGGGGAGATAACTAAAAAATCATGGCACCCAGAGTTGTGGTTCTTGTGCATGACACACCGTCTCGGCCTTGTGAACAACTGTGCCAGGTATCATCAATATATCTCAAAGAGTGTTGTAGATGTGGCCATCACAAGGTAGTGATTCTATATTATTGGAAGGGGAGATAACTAAAAAACCATGGCACCAAGAGTTGTGGTTCTAGTGCATGACACACCGTCTCAGCCTTGTAAACAACTGTGCCAGGTATCATCAATATATCTTAAAGGGTATTTGAATTATGGCCATCACAAAGTTGTCACTCAATTTTATTGGAAGGGGAGATAACTAAAAACGTATGGCATCCAGAGTTCTGGTTCTTGCGCATGACACGCCGTCTCAGCCTTGTGAACAATTGTGCCACGAACCATCAATGACTCTCAAAGGTTATAGGAGTTATGGCCATCACAAGGTTGTCACCCTATTTTATTGGAAGGGGAGATAACTCCAAAACCATGGCAACCAGAGTTGTGGTTCTTGTGCATGACACGCCGTCTCAGCCTTGTGAACAACTGTGCCAGGTACCATCAATATATCTCAAAGGGTATTGGAGTTATGGCCATCACAAAGTAGTCATTCTATTTTATTAAAAGGGGAGATAACTAAAAAAGTATGGCATCCAGAGTTCTGGTTCTTGCGCATGACACGCCGTCTCGGCCTTGTGAACAATTGTGCCAAGAACCATCCACGAATCTCAAAGGGTATAGGAGTTATGGCCATCACAAGGTTGCGTCTATGGACGGACGGACGGACAGACAAGACGGACGGACACCAGGCTGATCGCTATATCCCCCGAACCTATTCGGTCGGGGGATAAAAATAGCACAATTTTTCACCTTAAAATTTTAGTTTTTTCGGCAGTAAAGTTTTCAATGTATTTGTATAGGCATGTTTTCGTAATGTACTATTAACTATTCACTCACCATATGGTACTCCCCATCATTGTATTTCTGAGGACTGGTAATGACTCCGGGACCTGTCCCACTGTCAAATGAGTAATGGATCCTACCGTCCACCATTGACAATGCTATATGATCCACATGTTTGGAATCTGAGAAGTACAGAATCACACCATTCTCTGCAGTGGTTCGGAACTCCATGCTGAATGCAAACCTGTGAATAAATATAGAACCTTTCACTCTGGGACTCTGGGTAACTAAACCAAGTATAGCGCCCCTGCATATCGGGGCTTTAGAGAAATAGATTGGGCTGCATGGTGCTTCCGCGCAGAGCTGCAACCGATCGAATTTGCGTGCTGGCAAGCTAATTAGAATGTATAAGCCTGCCCAGGAAAAGTGGTGCAAGTGAGCCGCTCCTTCAACCCCAGCAGTTTCACTGGGCAGTAGGGCTTGCAATACCATTTCATCTCAATGTCTGTAAACAGTCCCACAAAATCAGAAGCAACTTCTCCAAAATGACCTAAACAGTGATAACGGGGACATAAAACCTCAACACAAACAATTTAGTATGAATGAGTGAGTGTTTGAGTTTTACATCTCACCAACAGCTAAGGTAATACGCAGACAGGACCTCGGTTTAAAGACTCATCCGAAAGTCTGGAGAAGCCCGGGATTGATCCTGCGACCCCTGGTTTACAAGGCTAGTAGATTAACCACTACACCACAGAGGCTTCTAAACAAACTAGTATAACTAAAGTATCTTGTAAGGAGGAAGAATGCACTTGACATTTTCCACCATCATAAGCCATAAGGAACTTAAGTGACTTCCTATAAAGACAACTTAAGTTACTTTCTGTTTGCTTTTCCTATCAGATGAATTTCAATGCAGACAACTCTTCCTGATTGCTTTTCCTATCAACTTAATTTCAGTGCAGACAACTTCACTGACTTTCTGTTTGCTTTTCCTATCAGATGAATTTCAATGCAGACAACTCTTCCTGATTGCTTTTCCTATCAACTTAATTTCAGTGCAGACTTCACTGACTTCCTGTTTGCTTTTCCTATCAACTTAATTTCAATGCAGAAAACTTAACTGTCTTCCTGTTTGCTTTTCTATCAACTTAATTTCAGTGCAGACAACTTCACTGACTTCCTGTTTGCTTTTCCTATCAACTTAATTTCAGTGCAGACAACTTAACTGTCTTCCTGTTTGCTTTTCTATCAACTTAATTTCAGTGCAGACAACTTAACTGACTTCCTTTTCACTTGTGCAGAATTTAAGTGAACAATCTATTGCCAGAAACTAACAACTGCCCTCCTTGAATCAAAAACACATCTTCTTGTCACAGAGATTTCATCTCTTTTTTTTCATGATGGACATCCCTTCACTCACCTTATTCTAACAAATTTAGTGAGAGACATATATTCTATCCGGCTGTTTGGATAAGCTCCAAAGTAATAGCCACTGATGTCTTTATCCTCTAACTCTACTGGGTCCGCGACATCCAGGGCACATTTGCCAGGTGGCAGGGTTGGGGCTGAAATGACAGAAATAATACAATGATACAAATTATATTACAACTTCAACACAAGAAAGCAGTCTGAGGGACGGCCATATCCCCTGCCCCACTTTAGTAAGGCACAAACTTATGACCTTCACCTGTGACCTTGACCTTGAGTTGACATGGTTTATTTATGCGTTCTGCACATCAGCTCACAAAGGGGGTATTTGGCTAAAGTTTAATGAAAATCCTTTCAGGGGTTCTGGAGATATGGAACGGACACAAAATTCAAAGTTTCAAACTCGTGACCTTCAAATGTGACCTTGACCTTGAGTAGGCATGGTTTATTCATTGGTTCTGCACATCAGCTCATAAAGGGAGATATTTGACAAAAGTTTAATGAAAATCCTTCCAGGGGTTAAGGAGATATGTAACGGACACAAAATTCAAAGTTTCAAACTCGTGACCTTCAAATGTGACCGTGACCTTGAGTCAGTATGGTTTATTTATGGGTTCTGCACATCAGCTCACTGAGGGGGATATTTGACCAAGGTTTAATAAATATCCTTTCAGGGGTACAGAAGATATGAAATGGACACACAATTCAAAGTTTCAAACTCGTGACCTTCAAATGTGACCTTGACCTTGAATCGGCATGGTCTATTTATGGGTTCTGCACATCAGCTCACACAGGGGGCATTTGACTAAATTTTAATGAAAATCCTTAAAGGGGTAAAGGAGACCTGGAACGGACACAAAATTCAAAGATTCAAACTTGTGACCTTCAACTGTGACATAAGTCTTGCGTCGGCATTTTTTGTTTATGGGTTCTGCTCACTGGGGGGATATTTGACCAAAGTTTAATGAAAATCCTTCCAGAGGTAAAGGAATAATGGAAAGGATACACAATTCAAAGTTTCTAACTTGTGACCTTTAACTGAGACCTTGACCTGAGTCGGCATGGTTCATTTATTGGTTCTGCACATCAGCACACCGAAAGGAATATTTGACCAAAGTTTAAAGAAAATCTATCAAATGGTTCAGGAGATATGGAGTGGACAAGAAAGTGTTACGCACGTTCTCACAGATGGATAGTCATGTGGCTATTTTTGGCAGGATTGATACTTAGCCCTTCTCTTGCTGAATATTCATGCAAGCCACACCCATTTCTGTTTATCAACCAATCAAATTACTTGATGTAATGTATTGCTACAAATTCATAAATTGAATGTCAAACAGTGCAGATCCTGATCAGATGGCTTCTTCAGAGCCATCTGAAGAAGCCATCTTATCTGGATCTACACTGTTTGCAAAGATAGGGGTTGTCGTGAACAGCAGGATAAGAGTTAGGTGGCCAATTTTAGCCACAGAAAAGAACCTTTTATGTGTCTAACGGAATAAATCCCATTGAATTACATTGATTCTGTCCATTTTCATAGCCACTTAACTATCCATTTGTTCGCTCAGCGAGACAGATGGGAGGATGGACAGACCGACAGATGAAGGCCATTCCTATAATACTCGCTCCGCTTCGCGCGGGGGATTAATAAGACTACTTCTAGCAAAATCTGTTTTACCAGTACTGCTAGCAAAATCTGTATTACCAGTACCTAATCATTTTTTTATCACCGAAGCGGAGCGGGGATTGGAGGAATGGCCTTCGTCTGTCCGTACCACCTTTTTGTCTGCTCCATATCTCCTGAACCTTTTGATAGATTTTCGTTAAACTTTGGTCAAATATTCCAGGGACGTTAAACCTCAAATCAAACAAACAAAATCTGTAAAATCTGGACTGGGTTCGTGGACTGCGACATTGGCAAACAGTGCTGACCCAGATCATATGCCACAGAATGCAACATCTGATCATTGTCTACACCATTTACCTAAAATACTGGAATTTTAGAGTTATTCAAAACAGTCTATGCATCAATTCAGGACTATTTTTCCAGCCCCAACTGGACAATAACGACCCACCAGTGCCATGAGTGCTTGCGATTTGATTTGAGTTATCTTCCTTTCAGGATTATTTCAATTATCATCCAGCTGGGGCCAGTTGTTCAAAGCCTAGTTAGCTTAATGAGCTCATTAGTGGTCATATTGTTAAATGTTCTAGCGGGAACAAAATCCAAAATTTTGATATTTTTGCTGAAAAAATGTGAGCAGCTTTTGCAAATGCAAAAGCTGCTCACATTTTTTCAGACAAAATATTAGCATATTTGCCATACCAAATGATCAAAGTTTTAATGATATGTTAACAAATGACGTTAGTTTTGAACAACTGGCCCCTGATTGTTGATCAAAGGTGGGCCCAGAAAGAAACCACCTTGTTTTCCTTTAAGAACCTGAGCAAGCTGCAACTCACCAGTAGATGGCTCTGTAGTAAACTCAAACGGTAGCATTGTGGGCAGGACCTCCCTCTCATACGGCCCTACAGGATCTGGGATTGGGCAGCCGGCCAGTGATATACCGGGTCGTTTACTGTCTGGTAGGGTGGCAAAGTTGAGGAATCTGAAAATAAGACAAAAATTATAATCAATGCTGTTGGTTTTGGTTGAAATTGGCATTTTTAACCCATTGCATACTAGTGGACTCTTCCACTGCTATATGTTGGAGAAGTCCATTTGTCATATCGAGCTGTGCAGTTTACCAAACCACTTTTCCTGGGCATGCTTATAATATATTTTTATCTTATTATAAGCAATCATAACTATAAAAACACACCTACCTATTGATAACGGCTCTTTGTAACACAGTTTTGGATATAACACTGTTTGAAAATGGATCCCAAAATGTGTCATTTTTCAATATAATCAATATGTTTTTCACTGGATAAACTGTAATATCTTACCTGTTTCTGTTTCTGTTTCTTCTGTATGTTCCTCCTTTTCTTTCAGGAGCACCGTCCACCGGACGTAAACGTTAAACGACAAATTTACTAAAGTCTAAAATCTAACTAATTGTAAAAGCGTTGGGGTGTTGACAGCCATCATTCTCGTTGTTTACATAATCTTAGTCTTTTTAGATGTAGTTTATAAAAGAAAGTTCTGGCAAGTCTCTCGATACAGACGATTGACACTGACAGTCCTGGCACCAGGGGCGTAACACAATCCGGACACATCAACACCTTTAGGATAGTGTCCCAATTACAGAAATGGCTTCTCCATTCATCAGTGCTACACTGCTCCAAAACTATCTGCCTCAGTCGGCGTATCGTAGCTACCCGAATGTCGTGATAGGCTGGACATCGTGTCGCCATATGGTATATATCCTCGTTTTCGAGTCGGCAAAACTGACAAGCTGGATCAACAGCTCCACCACTGAACGTGTATCTGTTGGACTGCAGGATGTAAACACCAGTTAATAATCTTGCTTTGATAACACCTTTCTTCACTTCAGCTTCAGAATCGATGCTACTCCATACTGAATGGGTGATCCCCGTACGTAAAGTTTTTATGTTAAGAAATTTCAATGTTTTCTTCGTTTTAATGTCATTTATGTATTGTTCTGTCCAGAATTGTCCTATAGCCTTATTGCAAGTAGTTTTCCACTGCAACTTACTGGTACTTGAGGTGAGTAACTGACTCACAGTTGGTAAATCATACTTTTCAAGAACTTGTGAAATGTATGATTTACCAACTGTGAGTCTTACCATATGTATTTGGCAGACAGGTCTGAGCAAACAGTGTAAACCCAGATGAGACAACGCTCATCCAGCTTTTTCTAGACATGCCATCGGGTAGTAAATTGTAAATTAAAAAAAATATTACAATGGATGTTAAGGGATTGTGTTGTCTTAAAAACTGAGGGTAAATGCAATAACATGTTTGTTAAGTATTTAAACATGCTTTCTGATTTGCACCCCAACAATAGTATAGTTTGAATAAATTGACATGAGACTGATGAACTCTATTAATATAATTTCACACCTGACTGAATGCATATATTTGTCTTCGTTTTCCAATATTGTTATACAATACATAGATGTCAGTAAATAGGTTGCTATTCATGTGATGCCGACAATTCACGAGAAGTTTACGAAAGCCGATATATTAGGCGATAGCATCAACTAATTTATTCCTTGCATAAATGACAGTCTCATGTCAAATTGTTCGAACTATAATATAAAGAGAATGTGGTGTACATGAAATCAATGTCTTTACTTAATCCTTATCTTGCTGTTCATGACAACCCCTATCTTTGCAAACAGTGTAGATCCAGATCAGATGGCTTCTGAAGAAGCCATCTGCACAGGCTCTGCACTGTTTGACATACAGTTTATGAATTTGTAGCAATAAATTACATCAAGTAATTTGATTGGTTGATAGACAGAAATGGGTGTGGCTTAAATGAATATTCAGCGAGATAAGAGACTTGAGATATTCTGATGCAGTCCATGACTGGAATTATAAATACCGTAATGATCCTAAGTATTGGGACAGACGAGTCTAAGCAAACAGTGCAGACCCAGATCAGACTGCTCTCCTAAAGGAGCAGTCTGATCAGGGTCTACACTGTCTGCAATTCCGTTAGCACTTTTTGGACTCCTTGCTGGAGCTTAACACAAATTTGCTAAAATTTTGGGAGAATTACAGCAGACCCTCAAGGTGTCTGAATTTTTAGGATTTTTTATGGTAACGGCTACAACCACCCATTAACAATTCTCTGGGTCACAGAAGTGTTTCAGCCGGTGAAATCTGACTGTCAAATGAAACAAACTTCCAATACTTTAACGGGAAGGAGTACACCTTCAGGGGAGGCAAGGCCTGCAAAAGTGTTTTTGTCTCCAATGTCAATAGGGGTCAACTCATAAGACCCTTTTTCAGTGGGACAGGGCTTATAGGAAAGCGAACAGGAAGTTCCGAAAGTTGCCTCCCTTTGAAAAATGGCGGAAAAATCTGCCAGGTGTTCCCATTCCCCTTAAATGAGAATACTTACTCTCCATTGATTGTGACATCGCCAATACATCCCTCTAGCGGCTGCGGGGAAGCTACAAGATCTTCCGATAGTGGGAGATCTGAGTTACCAAAGTACAGGGCTGTGTTGGTTTCTAGAGTGTTGACTGTACCCTCTCCTGTTCCTGATACCATTTCATAGTCATCAATGTTCATCTGTAACCTGTAGACAGACATCAGATAAACATTTTCTAATTTTTTCTTGGTATTTTTTACATACCCATTACAATTAAAACCATGCAATTTGTACTGAACTTATGAAAATTCATTATTTGAAGATAACTTACCCATTTGATATTGTGCATTCTTTCATATTACCAAAACTGTTAATTTTCTGATGAAAATTTGTGATTTTTTCTTTCTCACTTGATTTAACTCATTGTATACTAGTGCACTCTTCCACTGATATATGCCGGCCTCAGTGGCTCAGTCGGATGCGCGTCTGACTGGTGATCAGGAGGACGCGGGTTCGACTCCCGCCGGGGTCGGCAACATTCTTTCGTGGAGATTGATCATGAAATCTTTTCTACGGTCATTCTCTCCCTTCCGCTGATTCAAGAAGGGCAGTTGTCAGTTTCTGGCGAAAGAATGTGCACTGTACTGGTTAATCGCTTACGTATAAGCCTGCCCAGGAAAGTGTTGATAGGTAAACTGACCGGCTCAAAAATGACCTAAATAGTGTTGACTGGGCCGTAAAACTCCAAAACAAACAAACAAACAAATCCACTGATATATGCTGGACAAGTCCATTTGTCATATAAGGGGTGTCAGGCTTATTTTTTTCCTTTTCTTTCTATTTTTGACGAAAAATTATGTTAGCAAAGAGTGCAGGCCCTGATCAGACGCCACGTTCTGTGGCGTCTGATCTGGGCCTGCACTGTTTGCCAAGGTACCCCATTAGGGGTTTCCCGCATACAATGGTTAAAACATAGGCTGGTGGTGTTCATTAGAACTGCCTCATAGAGGCCACTCTAACTTAAACCCACAACGAATGTCTTGAATCAGAAGTGAGAAAAATAATGTATGTCCCTGTAAACCCTAATTTTCTCTAAATTAAGTGTCAAAACTGTCAATATTCCGCCATTAGTTGTGATGTTGTTAAGGGCGTCGTACATGCAACGTTACAGGGCGTATCTAACTAATTTGCAAATTTAATCCACAGGTGAATTACCGAATATAATACATGGCATTACTACATTCTCAGACGCGGCATCGTATGATAAAAAAGACTTTCTTACATGCTCAAAACAGTTGAGCATCATATATTTCCTGCTATGGAATGTTAAATGCCATCAATTGTTGTTGGCATTTTGAGCAGAAAATGTTGACCATAAAATTTCTTTTACGACGTGGAGGCCTTTACAGAGACAAATTACCTTTGTTCTGCAGAATAAATTAATTTTGCTATCAGGCCTCATACTGACCAAGGTTTTCCATGCCTGAAAGACCCGATTTTGCAGCCTTAACCCTCATTCTGCTAAACACAGCGACCATTACCTTTGCAAACAGTGTAGATCCAGATCAGATGGCTTCTGAAGAAGCCACCTGATCAGGATCTACACTGTTTGAAATGCAGTTGTTTCTGATTTGAACAAATACATTATATCAAGTAATTTGATTTGTGAATAGTCAGAAATGGGTGTACTAAATAATTTTATTCAGCAGAATAAGCGTTAAATAGTCATTTTAAACAGAATATAGGAGGAAAAATCAAAATCTAAAAAGCCTGAAATCATGAAAAATCAAGAAAAAAAATCAAGATCTAAAAGCCTGAAATCCTGCATATGCCTGAAAAATATGAGGCCTGTGCTCTAAGTACACCCACTGTTGACTATCAACCAATCAACTTACTTGATGTAATTTGTTCCTATAACCCTTTTTGTAAATAATTGGAATTTTCCTTTTTATATATAGCAGAAATCCATTTCAAAAGTTAGAGGTGACAGGTTGTTTTTCTTCAAAATTTATTTGGAAAATGGCTGAACTTTTTGCAAACAGTGTAGGCCCGGATCAGATGCCGCATTCTGCAGCATCTGATCTGGGCCTGCATTGTTTGCCAGGTACCCGTTTTGGGGTTTCAGGTACAAAATGGGTTAATTTCACTAACTGAAAGACAACACTGAGCACCCAGAGCAGATCGCTTCTGGAGCCATCAGATCTGGGTTTACACTGTTGTCAAAGGTAGAGCATATCCTGGTTCAGCAAGATTACATTCTGACACAAATATATCTACAATCTGTAAATTTCAGCAATTGATTGATAGATTGATTTGAGGTTTAACGTCCCCGTCAACACTGTAAAGGTCATTTTGGAGAGGTTGCTTCCAATTTTGTTGGACTTTTACCCGACATTATTCCATTGAGGTCAAACATGTCTGTTCACCTAATGTTTAACAGGCCTTGGCAAATCAAGTTTGTTCTGCCTAGAAGAATTTTTAAACAAATGCTTTAAAGACTGAAATATGCACACACAAACATTTTTTTCCTGAACATGCTTTCTTTTAACCCTTACGATGCTGATAAAAACATACAGGCAAATAGTGTGGGCCCAGATCAGACTGCTCCTACAGACTGCTTCTAACAAGTACCCATAATTTATGTTTCGAGTAGAAATGAGAAAATTAATATATACCTCTGTTAACTATATAAAAGTGGCAATTCAGGGGGTAAAATTAGAAAGGCGTGTCTTCGTGATATGACACTGTAATGGCTTTTGGTGAGTGTTCATCTCTTTTCCTGGATAGTATGTTGCCTATTCACCATATTTGCATTATTTGCTGGCTCCCAGCTTGCACATTGTCAATATTGGAAAAACAGGTAACCAGACCCCCCTGACCTTTCAAGGTCAGGGGGGTCTGGTTACCTGTTTTTCCAACACTGATAAACTTCAGACTAGGAACCAGCAGATAATGCAAATAAGGTGAATACATATTGTGCCTCTTGTCGTTTTTATGCCTGTCTTTTATCGTTAAGAATCCATATATCCAACCAAACTACTTTACGAAGGACTATTTTCTACAATGATACACTAATAGACAAGGAAAAACACTAGCCTAAAGCCAGAACACATCTACTAACCCATTTGGTACAGGAAATCACAAAACGGGTATTTGGCAAACAGTGCAGGTCCAGATCAGACGCCCCAGAATGCAGCGTTTGATCAAGGCCTACACGGTTTGCAAAAAGTTCAGCCATATTCCAAATAAATTTTAAATAAAACACAATCGGACATCCCTAAATTTTGAAATGAACTCCTCCCATATATAAGGAGGCAGATTCCATTTGATATAAAAAGGGCTAATGATCGGGCTGTATAATGAACACCCCTTTAAATCCCACTTTACAATAAAAATCCTAAAAATTGGGACACCTTGAGGATTTGATTTGCTGTAATTCTCTAAACTTTTAACAAATTTTGTTTCACAATCCAGCAAAGAGTCCAAAAGGTGTAGACGGAATGGCAAACAGTGTAGATCCTGATCAGACTGTTCCTTCAGGTGCAGTCTGATCTGGGTCTGCACTATTTGCTTAGGCCTATCTGTCCCAATACTTAAGATGAGAAAAGTGGGGTTTAGTTTATACTAATTTATTTTAGTTCGATTGCGATGAAAGCTTTAAGCTTATTGAATCGCTCTCGAACACTCATTCCGGGTGTTTTCACGCGCGCGCGAGAGAGAGGCAGTGGCTTTTACACCACTGCTACCCATTTACACCTGGGTGGAGTGGGGCAGTGTCATTACGTGACTTGCCCAAGGACACACCTCGATACCGGTGGCGGATTCGAACGCACAACCTATCGATCTTGAGTCGAACGCGCTAACCACTGCGCTATCGAGGCTGACAAGTGGGGTTTGCAGGGGCATATAATGATTTTCCTTATTTTTGCTCAAAAACATAGTTTGTGGGTACTGGTTAGAACTGCCCCAATAAGGCAGTTTTAACAAGCACCAACAATCTATAGTTGGACTTGAAATAAGAAATCAATCATATTCATCAGAAAACAAAATAGTTCTAGAGATAGCACATTTGTTTGTTAAAATAATGCTGGGTTGTATTATAGTACCTGACTGTTTTACTAGGAGTATCATGATCCCATCACCAGAAGGCTTGATGAAGAGGTCTGTTTACTGATAATTCTGGGTGTTTTTTTTTATCCTTTTTGTATTTCACCATAAGATGAAGAGATACACTTACAGGAAGGCAAGTGTTCATAAAACATTTTGTTCACATATCAAAAGAAGCCACCAAAATTTCTAAGTCTGTGCTGTACAGTTTTCAATTGTTGCAGAAACACATACAGTAGAACTTCAATGGCTCGAACCCCGATGGCTCGTTTACCATAGATGAGTCAAACCAATTCTTGAGTCCTCCAAAAACCATAACTATAGGGATAATGAAAGGAGATTTATTTCTTTTATCTTGGCTTTGTGTACTCATTAGAATAGCCTCATTTTGCCTCAATGAGGCGATTCTAATGAGTACACACAGCATACATTTATAGTATAGAACACAGAAAAGATATCCCATATACCTCCTTGTATGGCACTAGTAACCATTTGTGGTTCAAACTCCTGATGTCTCGAACAAATTTTCATGGTCCCAAAGACGTTCAAGTCATCAAGTTCCACTGTACTTCAATCAGTTATTCTTGCATAAATACCTATGCACATGGCTGTTTGAAGCCATTGTCAAATGGACCAAAAGCCGTGCTCAAACAGCAAAAACCATGTTGAAATCATGAAATTCGCATGCTGTTTGAACATGTATTTTGAGCTTTTGATATCACAAGACGGGCCTTGCTTTGTTTACGTTACATTGAGCGACGTAACGTTATCACCCTGAATGTAGCGTTTTAGGGTTCTATGATGACATAACTGCATGAAAACGTCATTGTAAACAACATTCTGAACTGGCCGCCATTTTGGTTTGCCTGTCGCATTTGAAGAGTTTATATGGAATTTATATGGAGCTTTGGGGCGTTTTCGTCAAAATTTGCTGTCGGATTCGTAAGTTATGCAAGATTTCATTGCATTAACATTTGCCGGATCCCTCACAAGATATTTGAACGTTTGGCCTAGCGGCCTCATGTTCAAACAGCTTCCTCCGGATCCGGCAAATGTTAATGCATGAAAAACCATGGTTGATCCCTATAGTAGAAATGAAACTAATGTTCAATTGCTCATCAATTACAATCAATCACTGACACAACACTGGGTGTATCAATTCCCTTTAAAACACTGTCTTGCTGAAAAAATTTGTTTAGCCACACGCACCTGTGACTATCAGTCAATGAAATTACTTGATATAATGTATTCAATCAAATTTACATACAATGGCAAACAGTGTAGATCCAGATCAGATGGCTTCTGAAGAAGCCATCTGATATGGATCTACACTGTTTGCAAAGGTAGGGGTTCAGAGATTATCTGAATCTATAATGTTTCCAAAGGAAAGGGTTCTCGTGTTCACCAGAATACGGGCTAAATCATGGTTTCTAGTATTGTTCTGGCACATAGCAACAACACATTTGATGGAGCACTACAAATACTATCCCAGAATTATCACCAAGCATTCCTCTTTACACATACTGTGTCCACCACCATATATAGGTACATTTACAAAACATATTTGAGCGTAAAATTGGTCAGAAAGATATTTAACCCACAACCATGGTTTAGGACATCTTGATTAGACCGCCCACCCCATAGCTCAAACACAGAGATACACCACAACCTCTTTATAACACTATTAAGGGGCCAAAGCAGAAAATGTGTTGTGTTTTTTTGGTTCTTTTTTTTTTTTTTGGTTTTGGATTTACGGTCCTTTCAAGATCATTTCACTTATATTGAGCTAATCTTTAATCAGAGGTGGGTGAATATCACTAGACCTTCAGTTGCAGAACTTGGCGTCTCACATGTTACCCGAGACAGACTTGAACCACATCGGTGAGAGACCTAATGCGCTCTTGTCCAAGGCCCATTGCGTTGGGTATTACAACCTATTATAGCCAAACAATAATGTATAGATTATATAGACCATTTATGCTCATTTTTCTATATTATCTATACATTTTGTTTTGATCCATCTTTAAACTGGTATATCCAAGAAGGGGTTGTTTCTTTTCTTTTGTTTTGTTTTATTTTCTGGTTTGAAGGCTCTTTCAAGATTATTTCACTTATTTCAAACTTATCATTATCAGAAGTGGGCAAAAAATGGAGTACTTGGAGAAAAATCACCTCACCCGTTGCTGTTGTATTAATAGATATGTAGTGTTATAAAGAGGTTAATGTATATATTTGTACATGTATGTCTGAAATTTATTTAATTATTTTTGTTTTATTTTTTTCCAAAAAAATGTGAGGAAATACAGATTACCTAAACAGACTTCTGCAGTTAGTCACTGAATTGAATAGCTCAATGTAGACAGTAACAGGCCAGGGGTGGATGGCTATAATGCCCACGAGACATGCGCCATCTTACCAATGAAGATAACGAACAACAACGGCCTCTGGTTTTAGTACAGCAGCCAACTCTATCTTTTCAATATCAATATCACAATCTTGTGCCCAGGTTAAATTCCTTAACAAATTTTTCAGAAACTGTTATACCGTAACCCATTTTGTACCAAATAGAACCTTCCTCCTTATATATACTGCAGGAGTCTAATAAAAAATTTGGGGACGATATGCTGTTATCTTTAAAATTTATTTGGAAAATGGCTGAGCTTTTTGCAAACAGTGTTGGGCCCAGATCAGATGATGCAGAGTGTGGCGTCTGAGCAGACGCCACGTTCTGCATCACCTGATCTGGGCCTGCACTATTTGCCAATATACCAATTTGGGGTTTCCTGTACAAAATAGGTTTAAGTGCTAGTTACAAGTCAATGTACCATAATGCTCTAAGTATTGGGACAGACAGGCCTAAGCAAACAATGCAGACTCAGATCAGACTGCTCCAGCAGTTTGATCAGGATCTACACTGTTTGCCATTCCATCTGCACTTTTTGGACTCCTTGCTCGATCATGAGACACGTTTATTAACCCTTGTCTTGCTGTTCACGACAACCCCTATCTTTGCAAACAGTGTAGATCCAGATCAGATGGCTTCTGAAGAAGCCATCTGATCAGGATCTACACTGTTTGGCATTCATTTTATGAATTTGTAGCAATAAATTACATCAAGTAATTTGATTGGTTGATAGACAGAAATGGGTGTGGCTTTTATGAATATTCAGCAAGATAAGGGTTAAAGTTGAAGGACAATTACTGTAAAACCACGAAGTATCCAAATTTTTTGGATTTTTATGGTATGTTTTCTTATTTTTCAAAACATTACGAAAACACGCCTATACAAATACATTGCCACTTATCGCCGTAAAAATGAAAATTTTAAGATGACAAATTGTGATATTTTTCTTATTTCTGCTCAAAATATAGATTGTGGGCACTCGTTAGAACCGCCTCATCTAGGTGGTTCTAACAAGTACCCACAATCTATATTATAGAGCAGAAATAAGAAAAATAAGGTATACCCCCGGAAACCCCAGTTTTACTGTATAAAGTGGGGTTCAAGGGGGTCAAAATTAAATAGGCGTGTTTTCGTGATGGTAAGTGGGGCTTGACTTTGCTTATGATTTGTCCGTGAGGCAGATGATCCACATGAAATGTCAAGCTTTCACTGTCAGAAAAATGAGAAAAACGAGAATTCTGCCAAAGGCTATGTAGTACACCAAAACCTCATTATAACACGGTTCGTTATAACACGGTTTTGGCTATAACACAGTTTCAAGATTGATCCCAAAACTGTATAGATTACATAGAAAAATGACCATATATGGTCATTTTTCTATATAATCTATACATTTTTGTTTGGATATAACACGGTTGTTTAACTAACACGGTTTCTGCTTTGGACCCCAACAATAGTGTTATAAAGAGGTTTTGGTGTACCTTTAAGAAAGGGACTTTAATTGGGCTGATGCTAGGGTTGTCACAATTGTTTACTGAGACAAATGGGCAGTGGACCCGACCCCTATATCGCGACATGCTTAAAGCAATCACTTCTAATGCACTTGCATATGTAACGCGACGTCTCATTGGATAAGGCAAAAAAATTTGCGACAGTATATTCTGTGATATACTGTCGAAAACCCGGCATCATCATTTCATTGGCTGGCATTTGGTTTTATGCAGCAAACAGCGCTTGCCGCTATGTGCAAAATAGTACATAGTTTTAAGGTCGTAAATAACATTTTATGACTCAGCCGATACATTTTATGACTCCGTAAAACGAAATTTCCGACCGTGAAACATTTGATTTAACTCCCCAAATCACAATTTTGAGTACAGTTATCCCCTAAATGATACAGACTGTTATCTGCTCTAAACATTTCCATCTTGAGTGATAAGTTAAAACAAACAGTAAGGAGGTGAGAGCAACTTCAAATATTTAAATCAGTAAAAGAAAGCCCCAAAGCAGAGTGGCGTCTGATCAGGGCCTACACTGTTTGCATAACGTTCAGCCAGTTTCCAAACAAATTTTGAAGAAAACACAACCTGGCACCCCTAAATTTTGAAATGGACTCCTGCCATATATAAGGAGAAAGATTCCATTTGGTGCATAAAGGGTAATGAGAGCTGTAACAGACAACACACTTTCTTGCATTCTGTTTGGAAGATGATTTTCACGAATTTCTGTTTGTTTTTCCACATATCAAACAACACCAGAATTGGGTGGGTCTACGATTAAAGGAAAGAATTTTTCCTCAGAAGCAAATTCTTTCCTTTTGGTCTATTCCTGTTGATTAATTTACCAGCACCCGTTTCTGACTTACAAGCAATCAGGTTACTTGCTGTAATTTATTCCTACAAATTCAGGAAGTATTTTGTTTGATTTGAGGTTTAACGTCCCCATCAACACTGTGAAGGTCATTTTGGAGACGTTGCTTCCAATTTTGTGGGACTTTTACCCGACATTGAGATGAAATGACATCTCAAGCCCTGTCGCCCAATGAAATCAATAGGGTTTATTAGCATGGACGGTTCACCTCGCACCACGGTTCCTGGACAGGCATAGATCCTCTAAGCGGTTTACCAGTACTAGTGTGCGGGCTGGATTCAGCTCTGCGTGGAAGCATCATGCAGCCCATATACTTCTTCAAGCCCCTATGGGCGGGGGCCCAATTCAGGAAGTAAATGACAGTGTTGATACTGATCAGATGCATACATCTTTGGTTTTTTTTTTAGGTTTTATGTCCCCATCAACTTTATCTGGATCATTTTGGATTTTGTAGGTCTTTTCCCCAACACTGAGATTTTGTTTGTTTGTATTGGAGTTTGACGACCCAGTCAAAACTATTTAAGTCATTTTTGATCTGCTCAGTTTACCTCTCCACAATTTTCCTGGACAGGCTTATACCTAAGTGGTTGACCAGTACAGTGCACATTCTTTCGCCAGAAACTGACAACTGCCCTTCTTGAATCAGCAAAAGGGAGAGAATGACCGTAGAAAAGATTTCATGATCAATCTCCACGAATGTTGCCGACCCCAGCAAGCAGGTATCGAACCCAAGTCCTCCTGATGAATAGTCAGATAAGCATCAAACTGAGCTACCGAGGCCGGCCCCAACACTGAGATGAAATCACATCTCCCAAAGAAACCACTAGGGTTTAAGGAGTGGTCCAACTTGCACCACTTTTCCTGGGCAGGCTTCAACCTTCTAAGTGGTTTAGCAGAACTCAAGTTTGGTCCATTTCTGCTCTGCATGGAAGCACCATGCAGTCCAATCTATTTCTCCAACGCCCAATGAGCAGGGGCATCTTTGTTTGGTTGGAGTTCAATGGCCCATTTGACACAGATCAACATCCATGGGAGGCAATTCTTTCAGAATCGTTTTGTTGTCCTTGTCAAAAGGGGTCTACTCTTACATTCAGATAACAGAGACTCACGTGGCAAGATGCAAGTTTCTCCAAAAAATATATTTTCTGATGAAAATTGAAGAAACTCTTTTTCATAAATCTCAAAAAAAGAGATGTACTGTGGAAAATGTTTGGATATTTTTGTCTTATTTCTCCAACAAAACATATATTATGTGTTATTTGTTAGAATTGCAATGACAGGGTGATTAAAATGAGTACCAACAACGTATGTTTCAAACAAGAAATAAAAAAAACTACCGTAAAAATCCTAAAAATCCGGACACCTTAAAGCCTTGCTGTAATTCTCCTAAATTATTAACAAATTTGTTTCATGATCCAGCAAAGAGTCCAAACGGTGCAGATGGAATGGCAAACAGTGTAGACCCAGATCAGACGGTTCTGCACTGTAGCTTAGGCCTATATGTCCCAATACTTAGGATCATTACAGTATTCCATAAATATCTTTGTTACTCCTTAAACGAAGCCATAAAATTCTCCTCTCAGAAGGCAAGTCTAAACTTCTTTAAAAACTGTTTTGGATATGATTGATTGTTTGGGGTTTAACGATACATCAACCCTTGTGGGTCATTTTATGTTATCTCCAAGAGAAAGGGAGAAAAGAAATAGTAGAGGAGATGAAAGTGAGGGACAGAAGAGAAAGAGAAAAATGAAAGGAGTGTAGAAACATTCCCCCTCTACACTTAATACCTGCTGCAAGACAGCAGGCCTTGTCCAACTGTAAGCCAATATCATTTAGATACACGTCACCTTTGCCTTACCCTACCATCCCCAGTTTTGGATATAACACGATTTACAAATGGATCCAAAAATGTATATACAATATAGAAAAATGACCATAAATTTGTTTGGATATAACATGTTAAACTAACCGTTTCTGCTTCGGACCCAAAAATCATGTTATAAATGTTAAACCTGAACACCTATTTATGTTCTAAATCTCAATGTCTTTTTTGTTTTTTTAATTACTGACAGTCACAACTTACTTTCTTCCCATCTTCATAATAGAGATATAATGCCATCTACCATCATTGTATGTATTCACCCGTGTTGTCAGCTCCATTTTCTCTCCCCCGGGGTCACTAACCACAGAGATCTTACCATCCACTACAGACACAGAGAAACCAGAACCCTGCAGAAAAAAGAAAATAAAACATTCTGAAATTGCTCAACACTAAGGGTGGCACGATTAATCGGATAATCGATTAATCAATCAATAAATTCCACAAAAATGATTATCATTACTGATTTGCTTGTTATCGATCATTTGATATGTACAATTTACTACCCAAAGTTGTGCCTAAAATAGCTGGATGACTGGCAAACAGTGCAGACCCTGATGAGACGCCGCATTCTGCATTCTGCGGCATCTCATCTGGGTCTACACTGTTTGCTCAGGCCTTTCTGTTCAAATACATATGGTATACTACAAAAAATAGTAGTTGTCATGCTCAGACAGAAAGCCAGACAGGTAAAACTATAACTAAATCTTCCGTGATTACTAATCGATTATCGATCACAATGGCAGAACTGAAAATGATTATCTTTTCAATTCCGATTAGCCAGATCTACTCAACACACCATACACCGCAGAAATGAAAAGAATGGAGTGTACATGTTTTCTGAGCCGGACTAGCTAGTTTTGGCCAATTAGGCCTCATCAGTGACCCTCAAATACTTTCAAAATTCCACAATGGAATCAGTGATTCCAAAGGACAAGAAAATATAAACTACACTATGATGTAGGGCAGGGAGACTATTTACGGCCAACACACATTCCCTTAGCATCCGCTGTGAAATAGGCAATTCCTAAAACCCCACTTTATATAGAGAAAACTGGGGACGACAGGGGTAAACATAAGTTTTCTTATTTCTGCTCCAAGTCATAGGTTGTGGGTACTTGTTAGAACTGTCTCAATGAGGCGGTTCTAACAAGCACCCATAACATCTGTTTGCAGCATAATTAAGAAAAATATCAATGATTTTCATCTGAAAAGTAGCCATTTTGGGAAGGTGAAAAAATGCACTATGTTGCATGGGTGTGCTATTGTAATGACAAGAACAAGTTCATAACATCCCTGGTAAATGAGCCACGAGTGTCCGAGTCATTGAAGTTGCATTGTAGTTTCAAAGAAAATGCAATATTAAACCTGTCTGAAAGAAGTCCACCACAGTTCAGTGAACTTCTCACAGGCTCCCATGTACTCCTAGCCAATATGCTAAAACTGACAAAGCCTAAAAATATGATGTACCTGATCAGTATGTCCAGCATACATGAGTAAAGCTTGGTCTTGTTTTGTCTTCATCTTGAAAGTTATATCAAAGTTGTTTCCAATACTTTCTGACGGCTTGGCAATATAAGACAGCTTCCCAGCACTGAATGATGCCACTCTTGCTACCTGTTAAACAGAAACAAATTCATTCTGTTACAATTAACACTCTTTACACTGACATTTGATATCATTGTTAAAGTCAACCCTCTTTACACTGGCATATGATATACAGTCAACCCGCTTTACATGAAAATTTGACATCATTCTGTTACAGTCAACCCTCTTTACACTGACATTTGATATGATTCTGTTACAGTCAACCTTGTGGTATTCCTTAAACCAACATTTGATATCATTCTTTTACAGTCATCCCTCTTAATATCAACATTTGATATCATTCTGTTGAAGTCAACCCTCTTTAGATCAATATTTGATATTCTGTTAGAGTAAACCCTCTTTACACCAACATTTGATATAATTCTGTTACAGTCAACCTTGAGGTATTCGTTAAACCAACATTTGATATCATTCTGTTACAGTCAACCCTCTTTACATCAACATTTGATATCATTCTGTCAAAGTCAACACTCTTTACATCAATATTTGATATCATTCTGTTTAAGTCAGCCCTCTTTACACCAACATTTGATATCACTCTGTTACAGACAACTCTCAGTTCCAGTATCAAACGTAATAACAATAACAAATTGATCTGCATGGAGGCTTTCTAGCTCAACAGTTAGTTAAAATAAAATACATAGTAAAATGAATACTATCATGAATCAGGGTAGAGGACTCAAAAACAATCCGACACCAGAGCAGAAGAAAACCACCAGTTAATTCATGGAGGGTTGAACCCAGGAAATACCAGGCTCCACCCCTCTGGAATTCAAAAGTTTTAGGATGGGACTGTCATAGATTCTGAGGTCCAGCCCACCAACATGCCACTGAAGAGCGCAGCAAAGTTGTCCACTGTCGACAACCAAACATGCAGTCTGTCACATAACATCCATGCTATAACCAATTTTTTTGTATTTTGC
The DNA here is from genome assembly GCA_963580285.1 of Lucinisca nassula. NCBI lineage: Eukaryota > Metazoa > Mollusca > Bivalvia > Lucinida > Lucinidae > Lucinisca > Lucinisca nassula. The sequence continues at coordinate 48,124,338 of OY757014.1, read as the reverse complement.
AACATTTTCCTGAACTGATCAGAAATTATCACTACCTAGTATTCTTCTGAATTTTTAAACTAAACCTCCATAAAATTCATGTTCTGTGGTTCCAGTTGCCAAATTCTTACCTTAAACAGCAGACCTTTTTTCAAATGCAGCCCAATTTACCAAGTCATTAAAGTTATCCCCCCTTGTAAAATAGGCAGCCAATATTATGCCCGGCGTATCCTTATGTACCACAAAGAACATGTCAATCCAGCATTCCCTTCAGAGGTCATCTGACTCACCTGTTCTGGACATCCAGGGCTAACCCCTTTAGCTTTCTTGTTGGTATTTAAGTCCCATGTTGACTGCTGTAGCTGAACATCCTCAATACACCCTTCAAATCCTTGCTTTGTTACACCACTGCAATAGAAGTATAAAATAAATGGATCTAATATTTTTACAATCATAAAAATTTATTCAAGATGTAGGATAGCTCGAGCCTCTGGGTGTTGGTTGTTTGTGTTGAGGTTTTACATCCCTGTCAACACTATTTAGGTCAGTTTGGAGAAGTTGCTTTCAATTTTGTGGGACTTTTACCCAACATTGAGATGAAATGACATCTTAAGCCTTGCCGCCCCATGAAACCAATAGGGTTCATAAGCATGGACTGGGTAGACTTAGATCCTCTTAAGTGGTTTACCAGTACTCGTGTGCGGGTTGGTTTCAGCTCTGCATGGAAGCATCATGCAGTCCATCTATTTCTTCAAGCCCTGATTGGCGGGGGGCCAGCAAATATGATTAAAATCCACCCAGTAGTTCATATAATATACTGCACACAACCTAAATTAGCCTTAAATTTGACCTATTTAGCATGGCTGTGACATTAAAAATAAGGTCAAGATCACTAAAAACCTAATTAGTTCTTCATCCTCTCCCAATGTTACCCATGCAAATTTGATTAAAATCCACCCATTGTTCAGCAGATATCTTGCACGCAAAGGGTCACACAGCTGATTTCAGATATTGTTTTAAAAATGGCTGACTGAACTGTTCGTAAACAGTGAAGTCTCAGAAGATCCAGATCAGACGCCCAGTTCTGTAGCATCTGATTTGGACCTGCCCTGTTTGCCAGTGACTAGTTTTGGAGTTTCCTGTATGAAATTGGTTTGACTGTTTTTTGGGGGTTTTCTGTATAAAATGGGTTAAACTATACCTGATAGGTAGAATAATGTCTTGATAGCCTCCAATAGAGATATCATCGGTGATTGACAGCTGTGTCAGAGAGCCTGGTGACTCAACAGGTCCAACTGAAATAAAGTGAACTATTTAAGGGGAATGGGAACACTTAACACATTTTTCCACCGTTTTTCAAAGGGAGACATCTTTCAGGACTTCCTGTTCACTTTCCTATAGGCTTAGTCCACTCAAAAAGGGGTCTACTCTTAAAAGAAAGAATTTGCTCCTCAGGAGCATATTCTTTCCTTTAAGAGTTGACCCCTATTGACATTGGAGACAAAAACACTTTTGCAGGAGTTGCCTCCCCTGTAAGTGTATCCATTCCCCTTAACAAGAGGGCCTGCTTGTTCTAAACCAGATATTATCTTATTTTGAAAACAGATAGATCCAAATCAGCTGGCTAGCTATCAGGAGCTTTACTGTTTTCCATTCTTAATCCATGGTAAACAAGATGTGTTTGTGAAACACTGCTGCCCCTGGACAGCGCATGTTAAATATGAAAGCAGTATCACTAAGTAAGCGAAAGGTATGGTCAATGTTCAAGTCTTAAAAAAATAGGTCAAGGTCGCAAGGTCAAAAATTATGGGATCCTTGGAAAGGTCATGTGACATAGAATGCACATGTGAAATATGAAAGCCCTATCACTTACCAATCAAAAGTTATGGCCAATGTTAAAGTTTTTAAAAGGTAGATCAAGAGTCAAGGTCAAGGTCATGAGGTAAAAAATTATGGTACCACTGGAAAGGTCTTGTGAAAGAAAATGCATATGTGAAATATGAAAGCCCTACCACTTACCAATCGAAAGTTATGGCCAATGTTAAAGTTTTTAAAAAGTAGGTCAAACGTCAAGGTCAAGGTCAGGAGGTCAAACATTATGGTACCACTAGAAAGGTCTTGTGACAAGGAATGCACATGTGAAATATGAAAGCTCTATCTATTACCATTCAAAAGTTATGCCCAATGTTAAGGTTTTTGTAGACAGACAAACAGACCAAAAACTATATGCCCCCCGAATCGAGATTCCGGGGGCATAAAAATGGAGATCGTTGTCATGCAAAACAAAAGGCTTGGCATCACGGAGGTGCATATTTCAAATATTCAGCATGGTGAAGCTTTAAAACTTGCATCATACAACATAGCACAAGCATTAATATTATTGATTCTCATATGTTTTAGAAACAGTAATCACTTTTGTCTCTTTTTTTTCTTGTTTGACTGCTAAGTGATATCCCTATTATCAATGAAACGAGCCTATTTAATTTTGATTTATGGTACCTGTTAATAAGACCGCATGAGTGTGCAGGCTGATCTGCTCTTATTGTTTGCAAATTGAAAAAAAGGTTTTCGCATGATATGGCTCATTAGATCTACAAACCTCGCTTGTTATCCACAAACATGAGTCCTGTTTTGTTGATTCTTTGTATTGTAACGTCATGCCATTTCCCATCATTTACCATCACGTCTGACTCCAGGACAGCTCGGCCTCCACCAAGGTCGAACTGGTACAAGACCTTCCCATCACGCATCTCTATGGACAGGAAGTCACGGTTTCCATCACCCGCAAAGAAGATGAGTCCGTTTTCAGCATAGGTTTGGAATCTCAGCGCCACTTCAGACTTAACAACTGGTTTCCAGCCTGTTTCTTTGGTGCTCAGTATAACATAGCCAGAACCATCAAACCGGAAACCATTGGATACAATGGATGTGAGAATGTTTCTGAAAGAATAGAGACATGTTCAAAATTTGGGTATTGATCCTTTATCCACCAATCAGAAACGTTGCAGACAATACTTTCAAATTTGTTTTCTTATTTTTTTTCAGAGAAAACAAGGCTTGACATTTCATGTGAATTGTCTGTTGACAGATCATTCACATGAAATCTCAAGGCTGATTTTCTCTGAGAAATCAGCAAGAAAGAAAAGATTGTGACCCACTACTGTAACACAATGTTTGCATTGTGTAATATTTAACTATCTAAATTTTGGGTTTGGTGTAAGATGGCCTGGACAACACTATGTTATATTGTGTTGGTTAGTTTACCTAACTACACTTTTCCTGGACAGACTTACACATAAGCAGTTAGTCAGTACAGTTAACCAGAAACTGACAACTACCCTTCTTGACTCAGTAGAAGGGAGAGAAAATGCGGACAACCCAGCAGGTATTCAACACAACCTACTGATCATCTGTAAGATGCACATACTACTGAGCTAGGTTTTTGCACACATTATGAAAATAAGCAGTGTAAACTTTAATGCCAAAAAAAAAACACGAAAATTTTAAGATTAAAAAATTGTGATATTTTTCTTATTTCTGCTCAAAATATAGATTGTGGGTACTCGTTAGAACCGTCTGGTCGAGGTGGTTCTAACGAGTACCCACAATCTATATTTAAGAGCCAAACTAAGAAAAATAATGTTTACCCCTGTAAACCCCAGTTTAACTTTATAAAAGTGAGATGCAATGGGGTCAAAATTACATAGGCGTGCTTCGATCAAGGGTTCAACGATATGTTCGCCACAACTAAGTTTGTTTTGAACAACAGGACCTAAATAGTTAATTAAATTTTGTAAAACACTGCAATAATGACAGTTGTCTCAAGTTTAACAAGATCTCGAACTTTCGGAGGGTCTGACTGCTATACCCCCGCTTTAGCACATTTTGCTGGATTTGGATACCTAAAGCGGTTTTTGAGTTATTATCTGAACAAAATTCTTAACCCTTGTCCTGTTGAGCCCGGATATGCCCTACCTTTGAAACAATGTAGATCCAGATCAGATGGCTTCTGAAGAAGCCATCTGATCAGGATCTTCATTGTTTGCCATCCAGTTTATGAATTTGTTGCAATAATTTGCATCAAGTAATCCGATTGGCTGATAATCAGTAGTGGGTGTGACATATTTAAATATTCAGCAGGACAAGGGTTAACAAACAAGAAAGAGTGACTTTACTCTTGACCTGTCCCATGATATGAAATTTATGTCATGCACATACAGTAAAACTTCGATGGCTCGAACTCCGATGGCTCGTTTACCATGGATGAGTCGAACCCGTTCTTGAGTCCGCAGGGAATTCCTTCAAATACGATATAAGGTTAATTTAGGAAGATTTTCTTCATTTATGTTGCAAATGTATGCTGTGTGTACTCATTAGAATCGCCTCGATGAGTCGATTCTAATGAGTACACACAACGTACATGTATAATACAGAACACTGAAAATATATCCACAATTATCTCCATTATGCCTCTTGTAATGGCACTAATACTATCCCTCTGTGGCTCAAACTACCGCTGTCTCGAACAAATTTTCATGGTCCCAAAGTGGTTCAAGCCATCGAAGTTCGACTGTATAGAACACATTAAGAATGCATATGCAAAACTTGAACTCAATCGGTGCAGAAATGTGGGAGTAGTTCACATCATAAGATTATTCTATTTTTAGCAACAGTGACTCAACCTTGACCTGACATATATTTCTGTCAAGACACAGCTACATCTCATTATGAACATCTCAATAAGAATGCACATGCAAAATTTGAACTCAATCAGTGAAGAAATGTGTAAGTTATTTGCATCATAAGATTATTCTGTTTTTAGCAACAGTGATCTGGACATTGACCTGGCCCATATGAAATTTATGTCGCCCATATATACACCTCATTCAGCTAGCCATATATAGACCTCATTCAGCTAATTTTTATGGTGTTATCCTCAGCTAAATAATTTGGAGAAAATTCTATACCTCTCTCGAGCCCCAACATAGTTATTTTCTCCTTCTACAAAGTTCCACAGTCCCATAGGATGTTCGTCAAACTCTACACTCTCCATAACACCCACATATTTCTCTGGACTCACTTCAGAGGATATCTGTAGGTACAAACACAAAACTTATTACCGTACAGTTCTGTTAAAATAGTATACCACAATCTCAATATAACACAACCTCAATATAACACGGTTTGTTTTAACATGGTTTTGGTTATAACATGGTTTAAAGATGGATTCCAAAAATGTTTAGATTATATTGTAAACTGTAATGGCTCGAACCCCTTTGGGACCATGAAAATTTATTCGAGACAGCGGTAGTTCGAGCCACTGAAGGTCACTGCCAAGAGACATAACGAAATACTTTTGAACATCTTTCGATGTTAGATAATGAAAATGTTTGTTGTGTATACTCATTAGAATCGCCTCACTGAGGCGATTCTAATGAGTACACACAACACACATTTGCAAGATAAAAGACTAAAATCTCCTTAATCATCCCCCACCATTTCTTATATTGAGGATTTCCCAAGGGGCTCAATACGAGTTCGACCCAGCCATGGGAAACGAGCCATCGGTGTTCGAGCCATCGAAGTTCTACTGTATATCCATTTAACCCATAAGATGCCTAGCACAACAACTGTTGTCTGCTTTGTCATCTGCTTGTAACTTTAAAAGTCATTTTTGCAAAAAGTGTGGACCCAGATCAGACTGCTCCTCTAGGAGCAGTGGGATCAGGGTCCACCGTGTTTGCCTGTACACAAAATTGTATTTGAAAAGTTTGCAAGAAGAGGCAGCAGACAACATAAACAGATGACATTTTCAGATGCAGTTTTTCATGGCATGTTAACCCTTATCTTGCTGAATATTCATTTAAGCCACACCCATTTCTGTCTATCAACCAATCAAATTACTTGATGTAATTAATTGCAACAAATTCATAAACTGAATACCAAACAGTGTAGATCCTGATCAGATGGCTTCTTCAGAAGCCATCTGATCTGGATCTACACTGTTTGCAAAGATAGGGGTTGTCGTGAACAGCAAGATAAGGGTTAAGGGTTAACCCATTTCAAACTGAATGGAATCTCCCACCCGATATACAGCAGGCCTCCACTTTGAAATCTAGGGGTGTCAGTTTCAATTATTCTAGAAATAGAGGATCTTACCAGATATGTTAAATTTATGAAATGAGCCTTTGGCGAGTCTCGTGTAAGATTCTGTTTATTATATTGCCCCTTTAAATTGGATTTCATGGCCTATAAATCTAACAAAATTTTGCACAAAAAATGCATGGTTGACATGGATGTAGTTATGACGTGACTTAATCCCGCCAACGTGTTATACACGTGTGGTCATATGATTTTTATTACACGACGTTATCCACTACTTATCAACAACGTCATTGATAAACTAATTTAGGAAACAGATTAACTTACTACAAACAAACACTTAAGGCCCAGATCTGACCCAGGCCGACACTGATTGCCAATGACCGGTTTTGGGCTTTCCTGCATAAAATGGGTTACTGTAATGATCCTAAGTATTGGGACAGATTGGCCGAAGCAAACAGTGCAGACCTAGATCAGACTGCTCCTGAAGGAGCAGTATGATCAGGGTCTACAATGTTTGTAATTCTGTCTGCACCTTTTGAACTCCTTGCTGGACTGCGACACAAATCTTAATTTTTGGGGATAATTACAGCAAGTTCTCAAAGTGTCCTAACTTTTAGTATTTTAACAGCATGTACAGTAAAATTTAAATGACTCAAACACAGATGGCTCCTTTACCATGGTGGATTGAAAGTAAGTCTTGTTCTTAAGTCCCTTCTAAAGGTGTTTTTAACCAAGAGAATAACCTTTCATATGCCAAGAAAAACTGCAACCAAAAATGACTGTTTATGTCATCTGCTACTTCTTCTTGAAATCCTTTCAAACATTTTTGTAGACAGGCAAACAGTGTGGATGCTGATCAGAGGAGCCGTCTGATCTGGGTCCACACTGTTTGCAACAATAACTTTTATAGTAACAGGCAAACGCCAAACGACACAGACAACAAAGCAGACAACACTTATAATGATTGACTCTGAAGGGTTAACACAACACATGTTCATTATTAAGCAAAGTTCTTCATATTTTAGTTAATAAACAACCTTATTTATAGAGGGTAACACATTTAGTAAGCTAGTACTAATCTTCTATGTGGCACCCTTTTCCCTGGGTAGAAACCAGTACTAAGCAATGTGGATTAAGTCTCTTGCTCAAGGAAACAACACTTGGTGCTTGCGGGGATCGAACCGGCTACCTCTCGCTCTCATATCCGATGCTTTTCCACTGCACTACAGCGCTCCACTCTATTTTGAAAAGATATGTGGATGTGCAGGCTAATCTGTTTCTTTGCTGGGTATACACATTCCAATACACATTTTCACTTGTCATTTAACATTATTCCAGATATTAATTTTCATTATACTTTGCTCGTCTCTTCGTCTACTTACCGTAGCATCAGTAGGTACCCCACCCACATAAAACTTGGCGGTGAGTGGGTTGAGTTCCATCACTGTATGGGTTCCCCTTGTCTTGCCAGTCACCGGCAGTAGAGCAGCTTCTTTTGGGTCTCTCTCTAGGATCAGGGTACCAGCCTTGCCTATCCTGTCAATTATACATGCTTATCTTAGTCTTTTACCAAACAAAACAATATTACTGTAGTAACATGTTATCCAGATCAACATATGACATGCAGCATAGAGGGTGATTCGTAAGATCTGGAAACATCCAAGAGACATGATACTGTGTGTCAGATCAAGTTACTACAGTGACATGTTTATTATATATCTTTTTGCTTCCAATAAAGTCATTTTTCTTTTTCTAACGTAAATAGGCAGGAAAATTTGAAGCTCTGCATGTTAGTTGGACTTTCGAATGAGTCTTTAAACCAAGGTCCCATCTCACTATGACCTTATCTCTTGGTGAGAGGTAAAACTCACTCACCCTGGATGTTAGTTACATCATTTCAAACCAATGCATAACACATGGCTGCGTTCTAACATCACAACTGTCAGAGCTCAAGAGCTGGCAAGGACTGATTTGGAATTGGAAAATGCGAGTGGGGTGATACAGGATTCTGTATTATTGTGTCAGAAATCTGGTGGTAGACTCAGGGGAGCAAATAAGTATATCCCTTTTTTAAGAAAGCTCAAGATTATAGGAAAGCAATCAATAAATCCCAAAGTTATCTCCCTTATAACAGATGGTGGAAAATGTGCTGAACCAGTCTGTTCTCAATTTTTTTTAACCCTGATCCTGCAGAATAAAATTAGTTTTGTCACACCCACTTGATAATCCACCAATCAAGTTACTTGATATAATGTAATTGATCAATTCACAAATTGCAGGACAGTGTAGATCCTGGATCTACACTGTTTGCAAAGGTGAGGGTTTTAGTTATCATTGGCACAAGGGTTAAGAATACAAAATCACATACAACTATAGCTGTTGTATAACGGCAGAGCTTGCCTGTTAGTACTTAATCTTAAATGCCAGACTTTTAAAATGTGAATTTCGTGATATATTTCACAGTGGTGAAAAATCTAATAATAAATCATTATTTATGCATTTATCCTTTTTAAAAGAATTATGTTTTGCCTTTCAAGAGAGGCAACAAGGACAATGCAATTAATCTTGTTACTTTATACATATCCCTGCCTAATCATATGGCAATCAGTTAAACAACTGTAAGCAATTAAATATCATGTAATAAAACAACTGTAAGACAGCTATGCTGACATTTAACTAGTTCTTCCGAGGTTAAAAGACTCAACTCTACTGACCTTTTAGCAGTGACCTTGTACCACTTGTTATCCGAGACATAGTGGGGATGACTGATCTTAGCTACGCCAGCACCAAGGTCATACTTGAACACCACATTACCATTTTCTAACTCTAGTGACATATAATCCTGAAAATAAGACCAAGTTCAAATTTATATCTGAGTTGTTTACTCTTGTTCACTGACTTATTTTGCATCACAAAAACAAGCCTCTTTAAAATCCACTTTCATGTAATAAAAGGTTTCTGGTCAACTCGTACCTAAGTCATCTCGTACCTTAGTCAACTCGTACCCGAGTTTGGTCAACTCGTACCTTAGTTAACTCGTACCTTAGTCAACTCATACCTTTGTGGCATAAAATCTGTTTTGGGGTAAGTTTAACTTAAGTACACATACACGAGGTCAACGTTATGGTCTATGCAGACTCCTGACCCCTTTTCGGACGACGAAGACGATACATAGTGTGTGCATTATACGCCATTACATCCGTGCGCCAAAAATGGCGCCTTACATGTGTATGACCCCCATATCCCTTTAGCCAGAAGATTTTATTATCTGACAAGTATTCAGACATACTTTATGGATGCTCGTTAGAACTATCCCTGTGGGGCAGCTCTAATGAGTGCCAACAATCTAAGCTCCATGTGTGTGTGTGTGGGGGGGGGGGGGGGGTACAAACAACCATGATCAACATAAGTGAGTGATTTTAGTTTTACGTCCCACCAACAGCTAAGGTCATACGGAGACGGGACCTCGGTTTAAAGACTCATCCGAAAGTCTGGAGAAGCCCGGGATCGATCCTGCGATCCCTGGTTCAGAAGGCGAGTAGCTTAACTACTGCACCACAGGGGCTTCTAATGATCAACATAAGACGAACTACATTACATATGAAAATAACGAGAAAAATATAAGTGTATAACTTTCATTTCATGCTCATTTGCAAATAAGATGTAATTATACAATTATATTTCGTTCTCATGTATGCTCAAAACTTTAAAGTTGGCTAACATAATTGTTTTATTTTCCTTACAATAACACACCCGTGCAATATAGTGCATTTTTCACATCTCCAAAATTTTACAAAAATCTGTGATTTTTTTTCTTATATATACTGCAAACATAGGTTGTGATTTTTAGTTGGAACGACTGTGTTGAGGCTGTCCAAACCAGTACCCACAACCTGTGAAATGGAGCATAAATAAGAAAGCTCCCATAATGTATACACCCGTAAACCCGAGTTTAGGGGTGTACTCATTACACGGACTTATTAACGTGCCTTAACAATTCGGTTCCAACAAGTATCCACAATCTATTTTGTGGAACTGATGGGGGAAAATGTAGCGACATGACCGGGGCTCGAACCGGAGAGTATTAGAATGTTTTGATGATGAGGTCAAAGCAATGTTTACTATAGCCATTACAGCGGGATGTACAGGTAGCATAAATTAAATTTGTATTACCTGCCCCACAAGGACGATGCTGCCAACGGTCACAAACATCGCAACTTATAGCATGCTGACGTCCACCAACAACCTTACTACATGCAATGCACAAATCAGACATTTTGATGAAAGTTTTAAACTATGATTCTCGCCAAGATATTTCAAAGATGAATGATACTCCAAGGATTCTGTACTTATCCAGTAATCGGCAATTCTAAAGAAAATAATACACAAAAAAATAATTGACCTTAAAATTCCTGCGTGTCAGTAAGTCTTGTCAGGATAAAAACTGCCTCTCACCGGCAAAATCAAAGGAATTAAAAACAGTCTTTAATGAAGGACAATTGGATAAAACTAGTATGCATAATAGTTTTTTTACACCTACATTAATTCGGTACACCATTAACTGAAGTGTTAATTAACACAAATGGAATCTTCTACCAGTTCATTTCGAAATGTTTGGAGTGTCAGGGTGTGTTTTCTTCAAAATTTATTCGGGAAGTGGCTTAACTTTTAGCAAACAGCGTATGCCCTGATCAGGCGCCGCCGCGTTCTGCGGTGTCTGATCTGGGCCTGCACTGTTCAGGTTATGTTTTTTTTTTCAAAAAGATTTTCGGGAAGTGGCTTAACTTTTTGTAAACAGCGTAGGACCTCATCAGACGTCGCCATGGTCTTTGATGTCTGATCTGGGCCTGCACTGTTTGACAAGGTATCCCTTTAGGAGTTTCTGGTATTGAATGGGTTAAAGGTTAAAGGTAAATAATGGCAATAATAATAACTAGAGCAGGTTGATGGGGCGCCATCGCAAATTCCCGCGCTGTGAAAACCATGTCACAATAAAAGGATCCAAAGTACTTCTTTCTGGCCTCTGGTGAACCAAAAATATATAGTACCCCCGGGGGTACGAGTTGACCAAAATAGGTACGAGTTGACTAGGGGGTACGAGTTGACCAAAGAATGGGTACGAGTTGACCAAAAACAGGTACGAGTTGACTGAGGTACGAGTTGACTTGGGTACGAGCAATCTGATTAAAATCCGATCTCGCTGCGGCTAGATCTGACATCGACCCGTAGGAGGTCACCTTCAGTGACCTTTGACTTTAACCAATCGGTGATCAGCTTCCAAAATTCTGGAAGTAAATTCGGATCTACTCGGTCGTTTTCCATATATCGGTCTAAGCAACGGTAAACAATAATAAATATGGCGGCGTGTCAAAATCTATATTTTGCATGATGCTTTTATTATAAGCGGTTTTGTCTGTCACTCAGATTTTTCTTGGCCACAAATTAAAAACAACAACTGAATAATAATAATAAATTACGACTAACATCTGAGAGACGCCAGCTTATTGCAAAAGCATCTGGAATCGAAGTTAAAATTCGGCCGAGGGCCAGCACTGGTCAACACGGCTATCGCTAATAGTTGATAACTCGGCACATTCCGAAGCTATTTCAACGTTGAAGAATGACTTGAAATAGCTTCGGAATTTTAGGTTTAAGGTTGAAGAATCACTTAAAATGTCATTGAAGTGATTAGGCGAATCGATTTGAGCTCCAGATGGTTTATTTCCTATCCAAAACCTGACAACATTGTCAGAGAAGCACCTGCTGTCAGACTCCACCCTATCACAACAACAACAATCTTTCTTTCCTTTCTGCGATCGGTCACATTTGACCATTACTCGCAGGTGTACATTACTTACACTCCAGGTTGCAGGGTTGAAAGCCTACACAGTAATCATGTAATTACGGTAGGGGTCTTTAACCTGTACATGACATGACTCTTCCTGCACAGGGGGCCTCCAGTTAATGTCCCGATCCAAAGGACGGTGCACTTTTTGGCATTCATCCCTGCAAATGGAGCATGTTTGGACACCAAAATAATTACCGCCTCCGGGGATCAAACCGGGGCCCTGTAGCATCAGAAGCAACACCTAAACAAGTAGGCTTGCCAACAGGTCTTTACAATGACAGCAAACCAAAGGAAGCTTTAGATTAATTATGGCACTGATTTCTGCTCAAAATAGAGACTACGGGTACTCGATAGAACCGCCTCATTGAGGCGGAGACTGTGGGTAACCGTTAGAACCGCCTCATTGAGGCGGTTTTAGTGAGTACCCACAATCTTTAATTTAGAGCAGAAATAAGAAAACTAAGGTTACCCCTGTAACCCAGATTTACTATATAAAATTGGGGTTCCAGGGGGTAAAAACTAAAAAAATATATAGGCATGTTTTCATGATGCAATTATCAAGAATGGCATATTGTAAGCTATCTTCATATACTACAGCAACCTTTTGGGAGTATTATGTGCAGTTTAAGCAACTTGGACTTGGCCGTTGAACACACAAGGTTAAAATAATGATGTCTGGACAAATAAGTCAAATTTATATAGGTTTTTGTGATGGTTGCAAATTAACGATAGAAATTTTGCCCATTTAATAATGCCATTAAGACATGCAGTAAAATTTCAAAATAGAGCCCTAATGAAGTTTCATGTTGGATTACTGAAATAGTAGATTTTATCAAACATGACTCTCACTAACACCACCTTAGCCCCTGACCATTTGGGTTTGAAGAAATAGATGGGCTGCATGATGCTTCCACACAACGCTGAAACCAATCCGCACAGGGGTACTGGTAAACCACTTAGAGGATCTAAGCCTGCTCAGTCAGTGTGGTGCAAGTCAGCCCATACATGCTTATAAACCCTATTGGTTTCATTGGGCAGCAGGGCTTTAGATGTCATTTCATCTCAATGTCGGGTAAAATTCCCACAAAATTGGAAGCAACATCTCCGAAATGTCCTTAAAAGTGTTGACGGGGACGTTAAACCTCACATCAAACCACTAACACCACTATTTAACTTTCTAAATCAAATTTGGGATTTCAATGCCCCTGTCATTCAGAATTGGTTGTGATTTTACAGTGAAAGCAACATTTCCACTTTGTGTCAAAATTCATATCTTCCCACGAATAGAAGATAGCAGTGCAGCCTGTTTTCAGACACCTTTGGCTATAATATAAGCTTATTTATCAAAATAAGAACCAGCTAGTAGCAATCCTATTTGAATGTTAAGGTTATTTGAGTATGATGAGGTACAGGCAAATAGCTAATTTTTCAACTTTGCACCATAACAAGGGTAGGTCAAAAAGTATTTTCTGCTCTTCTATAATACATGTATATAGCATGTCAACTTTGTTGTGTTATCAGCATTAACAGTATGCAATTGTCCAATGACTGAACTACAAGTGAATGACCAAATATAAAAGGCAAGCAAGAAATCAAAATAATGATGCACAGTTTATAGGGCTAAATTTTGACATTATCAAAAAATCATTTTTTTGGCCTTACTCAAAATTCTGTCAAATGTCCCATGAGCAGAAAATGCTGGTACATACATTTTTCAGACACCTTTGCTATAAGGTGTTTTCATCAAATAAATAAGAACCTGCTTGTATCAAACCTTCTATTTGAGTATGAGGTACAGGCAAATAACCATTTTTTCAATTTATGCACAATTTCAAGGGTTGGTCAAAATCTTATTCCACCTTTTTGTAATGTAATAGCATGACTTTGCTGTGTTCAACATCAACAGAAGGCGGTTGTTCAATGATTGAACTGCAATTGAAAGATACAATCTAAAAGGCTAGTGAGAAACAAGAATTATGCTACACCATATATAGGGCTAAATTCTGACATTTTCATAAAATCATTGCTTTTGGCCTTACTGAAATTTCTGTCAAATCACCTCATGGGCAGAATTTGCTTGTACATACATATTTTCAGACAATTTTGACTATGAGGTGATTTAATCAAATGAATAAGAACCTGCTAGTGTCAAACATTTTTAATGTGAAGATTATTTGATTACGAGGTAATGGCAAATAGCCATTTTTTTCAACTTATGCACCATTTCAAGGGTTGGTCAAAAAATTATTCTGCCCTTCTGTAATGTAATAGCATGATTTGTCAAATCGTCCATGGGCAGAAAATGCTAGTTCATCTGTTTTTTTAGGCACCTTTGGCGATAAGCTGATTAATCAAATAAATAAAAACCTGCTAGTAGAAAAACTTTTTGAATGTGAAGATTATTCGAGTATGCAGTATAGGCAACTTACTATTTTTTTCAACTTATGCACCATTTCAAGGGTTGGTCAAAAATGTATTCAACCCTTTTGTAATGTAATAGCATGACTTTGTTGTGTTCACAATTAACAGAAGGCAGTTGTCCAATGATTGAACTGCAATTGAAAGACCAAATCTAAAAGGCTAGCCAGAAACAAGAATTATGCTACACCATGTATATATTCTGACATTTCCATAAAATCATTGCTTTGGCCTTACTGAAATTTCTGTCAAATCACCTCATGGGCAGAATTTGCTTGAACATACATATTTTTATACATCTTTGGCTATGATGTGATCAATCAAATGAATAAGAACCTGCTAGTATCAATCATTTTTTTATGTGAAGATTATTTGAGTAACCATTTTTTCAACTTATGCACCATTTCAAGGGTTGATCAAAAATTATTCTGCCCTTCTGTAATGTAAAAGCATGGCTTTGTTGTCTTCAGCATTAACAGAAGGCAGTTGTTCCATAATTGAACTGCAATTGAAAGTCCAAATCTAAAAGTGTAGCAAGAAACCAGCATTAAGCTACACCATGTATATGGCTAAATTCTTACATTTTCATAAAACCATTGCTTTGGCTTTAATACTTAAAATTCTGAGAAACTGTCCCATGGGCAGAAATGCTAGTTCACCCAGTTTCTTTAGGCACCTTTGGCAATAAGCTGATTTATCAAATAAAAAAGAACCTGCCGGAACAAACCGTTTTGAATGCCAAGGTTATTTGAATACAGTCCAACCTGTGTTAAGCAAGCACCTAAGGGATAATCGAAATTTGCTTGCTTAAGACAGGTGCTTGCTAAATAGGGGTGAAGTTGAGTGCATTTGCCTTTTTAGGGAACAAAATGCATGCTTGCTTAAGACAGGTTGCTTGCTTAATAAAGGTGGCCACTATGACAGGTTTGACTGTATGTGGTAAAGGCATGATTTTAAGGGGTTGTCAATATTTGTTGTGTCACTCTATAATATAGAAGAATGTTTTTGATGCCTTCAACATCAGCAGTAGGCAACTGCCAATTATGATTGTAATAAAATAATAAAATTAATTGGTACGACTAGATTTTAAGGGCTAAGCAAGAAATCAGAACTATGCTACAGCATAGGGTGAATATTAGATATTTTCATAAAGTCTGTGTTGTTTGCCTTCACTCAAAATTCTGATAGATGTTGCCATGAAATGAAAATACTGTTTCTTTGACTTTTAAGGCCTCCTTCATAAACAGACTGATGAATCAAGCAATTAAAAACCTGCTAGTATAAATCCTTCTTGGATGCCTTAAGGCTTTTCGAATTATTATGCAGTATATAGACAAATATTGCCATTTTCCAATTTCACACCACAGTTTGGGGTGGTCAGTTATTTTTTCTCCCCTTTTATGATATAGACACTTCATTTTGGTGCATTCAGGATTAACAGTACTTAATGTTCCAGTGATGGAATTATAATGGAAAGACTAAATCTAAAGGACTGCTGAATAATTAGCATTATCCTACACTATGTATAAGGCTAAATTCTGATAGCACAATGTTTGAAGCATATATACAATTATCCCAATTACAGAAAATTGTCATTCTTGTAGACACAGTGGATAGCATTATCTCACATAAGGGTTTGTAATATGGAAAAAAAAAACTTGCCATCAAATCAAATAAGCAAGATCAGACCAACAACTGGCCTCCATGGGTTGCAATAATGAAAACAGATTTGCTATTGATAGAATAATAACTCCCAAGTATTATTACTCTTGCAAAACTGGAAAAAATACTCTACCTGTTCTTGGGGATAATCCACCCTTATGGAATTGTAAATGAATACATACAAAATATCATACAATGCCTTTTCCAATAAAATGCAGCAATACAAAACTGAATGATTTTCTACAACTTACATTAGCCGAATATATACCTTCCATTGTCCCCTGCTCATGATGGGGAGGTGGAAGACTGAGCAAGATATTTTACTACATGTACTTGTATGTATTTTAAATGAAATCACTTTTGATTTATGTATTTTGAGCAGTCACTACTGTGAACAAAAGATACTTGACTGCCTTAACCCATTTAGTACTAGGTACCCCAAAACGGGTAATTGGCAAACAGTGCAGGCCCTGATCAGATGCCGGGGCCTACACTGTTTGCAAAACGTTCAGCCAGTTTCCAAATAGATTTTTAAGAAAGCACAACCGGACTCCCCTAAATTTTGAATGGCCTCCTGCTTTATATTAAGAGGAAGATTCCATTTGGTACAAAATTGGGTTAAGGCTGATCAAATTTACAAATTAAAAATCCCACTGGAAACCAATAATGAATGTCATCATTTAACAAGGAGACAATTTTTATGACCTTTTGTTTATCTTTTTACTTTTTTTTTTCCAAATGAGGACCTCTGAAGAGGGTTCTACTCTATTTTTTGTTTGCATATGCCATTCTACTATACAGCCCGGGCTTCTCCAGACTATTGGTTGAGTCTTTAAACCGAGGCATTAGGAAAAACAATAAAATGATTCAAGGAAATTTAAATGGATTCAGTTCTGGTGTCATTGAATTTTTCAATATTGTTGACAGAAGTGACAGGACTTTAATTATTCTCGAAATGACCTGCTGTGATGACGTCATGTAACTCTTTATTTAAAAAATAATGCGATGCGAGGGAACTTACAGTCACCGAAACAGGTCAGTCACCATTTCTGGGCTTCTGATACTGTAATCGGTCAAATGTTACCATTGCTCCCATGTGTATCTATCTATTTATACTGCAGCAACTAACCTGTAACTATTGTACATTGTATACACTCCAGGTTTGCAGGATGAAAGCCTACACAGTAATCATGTAAGATAGGGCTCTTTAACCTGTACAAGAGATGGTTCTCCCCACAGATGCTTGGGGTCAGGACCAATGAGCTTTCTGGCCCAACAAAACAGGCCTACTATCGATAAAACTTGTTTGAACACTTTAAAACAATGTTTAAGGTGTATATTAGAGCCTATCAGTGATGGGGACCTTTTTTTAAATATTGTTTTAAAGTGTTCAAACAAGTTTTATCGATAGTAGGCCTGTTTTGTTGGGCCAGAAAGCTCATCGGTCCTGTGGTTCTCCCTGCACAGGTGATGGGGGGAGGTGTGAGGGGGGGGGGGGGGCTACACTAGTAACGTCCAGATCCGATGAACGCCTTACGGTACATTTTGTGGCAATCATCTGGGTCTAATTCTCCGTTCAAAGCAATATATAGTTGATAAGATAATGATTTCCTGTAACTGTTGAAAGAATGGCAAGACAATGTAAATCTTTTTCTGATGGATTTTCGATATTCTTCGATATAAAGCTTCCACCGCCATTTTGTCCTGCTCACCGAGAATGTTTCGTAAAAGGTGCACCGATTGGTTCGTTTAAAATAGAATAAAACGGAAATTCCGAGGTCATGGAAGGTGACCTTTCATGGGTCGTTGTCAGATCTAGGCGTACATAGTTCAGCTTAGATCGGGTTTCAATCAGATTGGGGTACGAGTTGACCAGTTACCTAATAAAATTTTGGTTTACAGGGATTTACATTATTTTTCTTCTGCTTAAAACATAGTCAGTAACATTAGAACCACCTTGGCAAGGCAATTCTAAGGAGTACCCACAATCTATATTTTGAGAATATGTTTGTTTGTATTGGAGTATAACGGCCCAGTCAACACTGTTTAGGTCATTTTTGAGCCGGTCAGTTTACCTATCCACACTTTCCTGGGCAGGCTTACACGTAAGCGGTTAACCAGTACAGTGCACATTCTTTCGCCAGAAACTGACAACTGCCCTTCTTGAATCAGTGGAAGAGAGAGAATGACCGTAGAAAATATTTCATGATCAATCTCCACGAAAGAATGTTGCCGACCCCGGCGTGAGTCGAACCCGCGTCATCCTGATCACCAGTCAGACGCGCATCCGACTGAGCCAACGAGGCCGGCTTTTTGAGAATATGAAAAATATTAAATATTTTTCAGATTTATTTTCAATTTTTGGTGGTAAAATTTTCTATATATTTTACAAGAGGGCCCACAGGGCCCTGGTTCGCTCACCTGTATGTCACTGTCTTGAGTACATTCTAATTTTAGCTATAGTGGCCATCTTGTTCATCAGCAGAGTGATTTTAGCTTATTTGGTAGGGAATAACCTAGGCAACATTCCAGTGAAGTTTGAATCAAATTGGCCTTAGGGTTTAGGAGGGGTTCACGTTTGAATCAAATTTACAATATTTTTCAATTCTTAGCTCCGGTGGCCATTTTTTTCATCAGAGCGGGATTGTTTTAGCCTTTTTGGTAGAGGGTCATCTAAGCAACATTACTTCGAAGTTTGAATGAAATTGGCCCAAGAGTACAGAAGGAATTGTTGTTTGAATATTTTCTTTTATTTTCAGCTCTGGCAGCCATCTTGTTCATTGGAGTGGAATGAGTTTTTACTATTTTGGTAGGGAGTCACCTAGGCAACATTCCTGTGAAGTTTTAAATCCAATTGGCCTAATGATTTAGAAGGAGTTCGCATTTGAAGCAAATTTACAATGTTTTTCTACTTTTAGCTCTTGTGACCATTTGTTATGCTATTTTCCTAGAGGGTCATCTACACAACATTCCAATGAAGTTTAGGAGCCTTCATGGTGAAGTGGTCATGCTACTTGCCTTGTAAACCAGGGGTAGCAGGATCAATCCCAGGCTTCTCCAGACTTTCAGATTGGTCTTTAAACAGAGGTCCCTTCACTGTATGACCTTAGCTGTTGGTGAGACTTCAACTCAAACACTCACTCCTATGAAGGAACCTATACGCCAAATATGAAGGCTGTATCTTAAATGCTCCAAAAGTTATGACAAAGTAAGTCAAAGGTCAAGGTCATGGCTCAAAAATTTTGAATGGCTGGGAAAACTTTGTCACAAGGAACATACATGCCTAATATGAAGGCTCTATCTCATATGGTTCAGTGAGTGAGTGAGTGTTTGAGTTTTACGTCCCACCAACAGCTAAGGTCATACGGAGACGGGACCTCGGCTTAAAGACTCATCCGAAAGTCTGGAGATCTCATATGGTTCAAAAGTTATGATAAAGTAGGTCACAGGTCAAAGTCACAGGTCAAATCTGTATATGAGTGGGAAGTCCTCGTCACAAGGAACCTACATGCCAAATATGAAGGCTCTATCTCAAACAGTTCAAAAGTTATGACAAAATGACCTACTGATCTACTTTTTGATTTGACATGACCCATATTCGAACTTAACTGAGATATTGTCCAGATGATGATTCTGAGCAAGTTTTATGATGATTTGCCTAAAACTGTGGCCTCTTAGAGTGTTCAAAACGTTTTTCTATGATTTGACCTGCTGACCTGCTTTTTGACCTGACATGACCCATATTCAAACTTGACCCAGATATTGTCAAGATGATCATTCTGAGCAAGTTTGATGATGATCAGACCAAAACTGGGGTCTCTAGTGTGTCCACAAGGTTTTTCAACAATCTGACCTACTGACCTACTTACTGGCCAGATATGACCTATATTTGAAATTAACTGAGATATTGTCAAATGATCATTTTTAGCAAGTTTGATGATGATCAGACCAAAACTGTGGCCTCTAGTGTGTGCAGAGGGTTTTTTCTATGATTTTATCTACTGACCTACTTTTTGGACCAACATGACCCATATTCAAACTTGACTCAGATTTGTCAAGATGATCATTCTGGGCATGTGTGATGATGATCGGACCTAATCTGTGGCCTCTAGTGTGTTCACAAGGTTTATCTATGATTTGACGTACTGACCTACTTTTTGACCTGAAATGACCCATATTCGAACTTGACCGAGAGATTGTCAAGACTATCATTCCGAGCAAGTTTGATGATGATTGGACCTAATCTGTGGCCTCTAGTGTGTTCACAAGGTTTTTCTCTGATTTGACCTACTGACCTACTTTTTGACCTGCCATGACCCATATTCGAATGTGACCAAGATATTATCAAGATGATCATTCTGAGCAAGTTTGATGATGATCGAACCAGAACTGTGGCCTCTAGTGTGTTCACAAGGTTTTTCTCTGATTTGAACTACTGACCTACTTTTTGAACCGACATGACCCATATTCGAACTTGATTCAGATATTGTCAAGATGACCATTCTGGGCAAGTTTGATGATGATTGGGACATAAATTGTGGCCTCTAGTTTGTTCAGAAGGTTTTTCTATGATTTGACCTACTGACCTACTTTTTGACCCGACAACAACCATATTCGAACTTGACTGAGATATTGTCAAGATGATCGTTCTGGGCTAGTTTGATGATGATCGGACCAAAACTGTGGCCTCTAGTGTCTTCACAAGGTTTTTTTCTGATTTGACCTACTGACCTACTTTTTGACCCAACATGACCCATATTCGAACTTGACCGAGATATTTTGTGGTGGTACACATTGTGCAAGTTTAGTTAAAATCAAATCATAAATGAAACGGCTATCATGCAGACAAGATCAAAATAGGCAATTTTTGCCATTTCAGGGGCCGTAACTCCATAACACATGATGGGATATGGTTGGTTCAAGAAAGGAACCCAGATCTCATGGTGGTACAAGTTGTGTGTAAGTCTGGTTAAAATCAAATCATAAATGAAGATGCTATCGTGCGGACAAGACAAAAATAGGCAATTTTTGCCATTTCAGGGGCCATAACTCCGTAACACATGATGGGATATGGCTGGTTCAAGAAAGGAACCCAGATCTCATGGTGGTACAAGTTGTGTGCAAGTCTGGTTAAAATCAAATCATAAATGAAGATGCTATCGTGCGGACAAGACCACAATAGGCAATTTTTGCCCTTTCAGGGGCCGTAACTCTGTAACACATGATGGGATACGGCTGGTTCAAGAAAGGAATCCAGATCTCATGGTGGTACAAGTTGTGTGCAAATCTGGTTAAAATCAAATCATAAATGAAGATGCTATCGTGCGGACAAGACCAAAATAGGCAATTTTTGCCCTTTCAGGGGCAGTAACTCAGTAACACATGATGGGATATGGCTGGTTCAAGAAAGGAACCTAGATCTCATGGTGGTACAAGTTGTGTGCAAGTCTGGTTAAAATCAAATCATAAATGAAGATGCTATCGTGCGGACAAGAAATTGTTTACGCACGGACGGACGCACGCACGCACGACGGACAAAATGTGATCACAAAAGCTCACCTTGTCACTACGTGACAGGTGAGCTAAAAAGCCGTGTTTTCATAATGGGATTTATCAAAATTGCCTCACTGTGTTTTTTCTTATTAGTAACTACAACTATGATGCTGGGAACAATGAGTAAGGAGGATTTGGTTCATCGAATCTAACAGATATTCATTCACAAGAGTATTTTATACAATTTCCTCCACTAGAAACCTTTATGACCAAATTGTGAGATTATTCCTGGGGCCGGCTGTTCAAAACTAATGATGTCATTAGTTAACATATGGTTAAAACTATTATCATTTAATATGGCAAATATACTAGTATTTTTGCTGAAAATATTAGCAATTTTTGCCGAAAAAAAAAACCTGCTCACATTTTTTCAGCGAACATACCACTGTTTTAGGTATTTTGCTTGACAGCTGTTCAAAACTAACAATGTAGTTAGTTAACGTATCGTTAAAACTCTGATCATTTAATATGGCAAATATGCTCACATTTTTGTTTAAAAAATGTAAGCAGCTTTTGCAATTGCAAAGTCAGCAAAATACCAAAATTTCAGATATTGTACTTGCTGGTACTGTTAACAATATGACCACTAACAGGCCTGTTAAGCTATCGAGGCTTTGAACAAATGGCTGCAGAACAGTTAACCTTCTGACCACTAACAAGCTCATTCAGCTAACAATGCTTTGAACAATTGGGCCCAGGTGCCAGTATAATGGGGGTTGACTGTACAAGCCTTCTACTACTAACCTGATTCACCTTGCTGATTCCAGAGCGGTCACTTCCAGCATAGAACAACAGGGCATTCTCCTGGGCTGTCTTGAAGAATAATGATACTTTACTGTAGGAACCTGCCTGAGCCACATTCGGAGGATTACGGAGGGTCACTGTTGTGTTGCCAAGGAAACTAAGACCAACACGAATCTGCAAGTAAACTAATTACATTCACAAACAAGGGAAAACCACGTACACCAAAACTTCATTATAACACATTTCATTATAGCACGGTATTGGCTATTACACGGTTTCAAGATGGTTCCCAAAAATAGGTAGATAATATAGAAAAATGACCATAAATGGTCATTTTTCTATATAATCTACATTTTTGTTTGGATATAACATGGTTGTTCAACAAACACGGTTTCTGCCTTGGACCACATTAATAGTGTTATAAAAGAGGTTTTGGTGTGTTATAGTTGCAGTTTTTTCTATAACTGAGTCGCGGTGCAACAGAACGTTTCGGAATGAACGATGTATTCAGTATCAAACTCAATGTCTAAGTAATAAAAGCACATGTACTTGATGTAATACTTGATTTAATACAATGTACAAGTAGCCTTAAAATATGCATGTTATTGTGTGTCAAAGTGACTGCTGTTGCCTCACCAAATTTACTGTATGTGTTAGCACAGACAGGCCTAAGCAACAGTGTAAACCCGGATGTGATACCGAAGAGCAGAAATATTGCCTTATTTGGTTGAGATGAAATAACAAAAGAGTTTTAACTACCTAGCGCCCAGATCTTGTTCATACCAAGATACTGTAATCAACACAAATAATATAAATGAGTTAACTGGCACTTATAGTTGTGGATACACACTCCTGAAAGAGCAGTGCACTTCCAACACAACTAGACTGTTTGCCATATTTCCTTTTTATAGGATATATGTATTAATGGTACATTTAATCTTACCCTATTGGCCTGATTTCTGGCTATATCAATCTTCTCTCTGAGTGCAGCAATGTTTGCTGTGACCTGACGCCCAAGGCCATCAACTCTCTCAGACTCGTCCGCTAGGTCTGTCAGCAGGCTCCTGATGTCTGGGATAAACTTCTTCACATTACCCACTGAAACACGGTATAAAAGAAACGCACTTAAGGGGAATGGGAAAACCTTTCAGAGGAGGCAACTCCTGAAAAAGTATTTTTGTCTCCCATGTCAATAGGGGTCAACTCTTAAAGGAAAGAATTTGCTCCTGAGGAGTAGACCCCATTTTCAGTGGGTCAGGGCTTATAGAAAAGCAGAAAGTCCCGAAAGTGATCTCCCTTTGAAAAATGGCGGAAAAATCTGCCAGGTGTTCCCATTCCCCTTATTGAGCCAATTAAAAAACACTAAACCCTTTATGCACCAAATGGAATCTTCCACCTTATATATTGCAGGAGTCCATTTCTATATTTAGGGGTGTCAGGTTGTGTGTTCTTCAACAACATTTATTTGGGAAATGGCTTAACTTTTTGCAAACAGTTTGCCAAGGTACCCCTTCAGGGGTTTCTGGTACTGAATGGGTTAATGAGTCGCTTCATGAGAATCCTTTTTTTGGCAATTACCAGCAACAAAGGTGCGTATCAGCATGCACTTCGGCACAGTCTGTTCAGTATCTCAAGAGTTCAATGCTGGAAGAGTTAAATATCACCAGTTTCTATATCTACCATAATGATCGCAAGTATTGGGACAGGTAGGTCTCAGCAAACAAGAGCAGACCCTGATCAGACTGCTCCTGAAGGAGCAGTCTGATCAGGGTCTACACTATTTGCATATCCAAAAGCTATTCACAATATTTTTGGTCTCAGTTTTTCTTGGCATATGAAGGGTTAAAAACATCTTTAGAAGGGAATCAAGAACAAGTTTCAATCCACCATAGAAAAGGAGCCATCTGTGCATTTATCCATTAAAATAATATTTTAGATATTGTACTTTCTAGAACAGTTAACAATTTGACCACTAACAAGCTTGTTAAGCCATTCAGAATCATATCCAAAACCTCATAAATATAATTCAGTGTCAATAAGCCTAGTGATAAGTACCAGTATTTAGGGTTGGCATAGGTTGTTTTCTTTGACATTTGTTTAACAAATTTTGTACCAGAAACCCCAAAACAGGTAATTGGAAAACAGTGCAGGCCCAGAGAAGACACCACAGAACGTGGCATCTGATCAGGGACTACACTGTTTGCGAAAAGTTAAGCCATTCTCCAAATAAATTTTGAAGAAAACACAACCTGACACCCCTGACTTTTGAAATGGATTCCTGGTATATAGAAAAAAGGAAGATTCCAGTTGGTACAAAAACTGTCAACAGCCCTTTAAAGAATGTTTAACTAATATCAAGCCAAGCAATGCCAAGCAGAGGCTTGATATAAGTATCAGAAGTAGCTTCTAGCTTATCATCACATCCAGAATTTATTATATACCTACACGAAATACTGAAAGTTTCTGACACAAAAATACAGAATCTGCTATCACCTTATGCACGTTTACCGATTACGTATTACCATCCTTGCTAGCTCTCGGCTACGGATTTGTTGCAATGTTAGAAAGCAGCCACGAGATGTGCAAAATGATAAAGTCACTTACACATAGAGTGTAATGTCATATTTTTCGTTTGAAAAAAAAAAAATAAATAAATTGGATTTGATTGACTGATTGATTGATTCGGGTTTACCGACAGGTCAACTCTAATGGGTCATATTGTGTTGTCTCCCAGAGAAATGGAGAAAAGAGATAGAAGAGACTGTAGATGAGAATTAAGTGAGGGACAGGGGAGAAAGAGGAAAATGAATGGAAGTGCAGAAACAGGAGAAATAACAACATCCCCCCCCCCTCTACCCTTACCTGCTGCAAGGATTAAGTATAAATCAAGTATCTGAATTACTTTTTTTAAGAAAAAAACACACCTGACCTTCCATTGCAGAACTTTGCACCTCACAATGAACCAAAAGAGGTTCAGACACCCAAGGGCGGAATACCTAATGTTAAATGGTCAGGCACCTTTAACCACTAGGCCGCAGAGGCTGGTAATCATAGATGATATAAGTCCCATACTCCTTACCTTGGGTACTGACAAGGTTGATATCTCTGTTAGTAGCAACTACATCATTAACGAGTGGTTTAGTCTTAGCCAGCTGTTCTGGAAGATCATCTAAAATGTCCTGGACTGAGATTAATGTGTCTCTGGCCTCATCAGCTGTCACTTCTCCACTCGTCTTTACTGTATTAGCCTTGTTTCCCGCTTCACCTGTGGGAATACAGTGGATGTTCATATTACTTTGATGATCATATAAGCATGAGCAAACCGTGTAGACCCAGATCAGACTGTTAATGAGAGCTGAGCAAACAGTTTAGATCCTGATCAGACTGCTCCTCAAGGAGCAGTCTGATCTGGGTCTACACTGTTTGCCATTCATCAAGCATGTTAATTTGACCTGTATTACTTATTTGTTTAATGGTCCTTCAAGATTACTTCTCTCACAAAAAGCCAATCTTTAATCAGAGTCAGGTGAAATCCAGATTCCCTTGCAAAAAAAACACCTGGCCTTCCATTGCAGATCCTGAAATCCCACACGTCTGTGAGACTGTAACCTACAGCAATGACAAACCAAATGTTTGAGACTCTCGTTATCAGTGGTAGACCCATTTTACCTGTGGGTTAAGAAAGGCATTCCAACAACCGTAAAAATTTGAAAAAGTCGGATACCTTGAGGACTTGCTGTAACTCTCCGAAAATTTTAATAAACTTGTTTCAGGATCCTGCAAGAAGTCCAACTGACAACTGCCCTTCTTGAATCAGCTGAAGGGAGAGAATGACCGTAGAAAAGATTTCATGATCAATCTCTATGAAAGAATGTAGCCGACCCCAGCAGGTATCAAACTCGATCACCAGTCAGACCCACATCCGACTGAGCTACCGAGGCGGGTCACCACCAGTGCTGTCAGTGCTTTGATTTCTGTACTAATCAACCAAATCAATCTGCCAAGCTCTGCATCGTGACCCTCCTGCTGCATGCAAAACTCTGCTTAATAACCATGTGGGCTGCCCCAAACTTAAAGGGTTTTTGGAGCATGTTTGCCCAGTGAAGACTCAGATCAGCCAGTGCATCTGTGCAGTCTAATCAGAGTCTACGCTGTGTGCTGTTTAGATGTCTGTTGACCCAATGCTTCTCAAGCAGACAGGGAACTTGATTGGACAAGTAACATAAAAATCCTGAAAATTCAGACACCTTGAGGATTTGCTGTTTTTGTTTGTTTGAATACGAGTTTAACGTCCCCATCAACACTATTTAGGTCATTCTGGAGACGTTGCTTTCAATTTTGTGGGACTTTTACCTGACATTGAGAAGAAATGACATCTCAAGCCCTGCCGCCCAATGAAACAAAAAGGCGTATATGCTTTGGACGATCTGACTCACACCGCTTTGCCTGGGCAGGTTTAGTCCTTCTAAGCTGTTTACCAGTACTCGTGTGGACAGATTCAGCTATGCGTTGAAGCATCCTGAGGCCCAATCTATTTCTCCAAGCCCCATTGAGGATTTGCTGTAATTCTCCTAAAATTGCAACAAATTTGTTTCATGATCCAGCAAGGAGTCCAAAAGGTGCAGACGGAAAGGCCAACAGTGTAGACCCTGCCCGGTCAGGATTGGTCCTTATGTATCTATTTCCCTATCAAAGCAAACTTACCAACCGGAAGTAGATCAACACTTGCCACTACTTTCTCATTCTTGTCCCTGACATTACCGTTCATAGCCTCCACTTCATTGGTACCTTCTACAGCATCTGTGAGCCGCCCTAGGAGACCTAGGATGAACAATAAAACATACATATATGAAAAGGACCTTGTATGAGTGATCACTTTATGAATTTCATAC
The DNA here is from genome assembly GCA_963580285.1 of Lucinisca nassula. Classification (NCBI taxonomy): domain Eukaryota; kingdom Metazoa; phylum Mollusca; class Bivalvia; order Lucinida; family Lucinidae; genus Lucinisca; species Lucinisca nassula. Next base: position 48,097,137 of record OY757014.1, on the reverse strand, counting down.
ATAACAAAATGTTATTAAGAAAGAAAAGGTAATTTCTAACTACAGTAGAACTTCGATGGCTCGAACACCGATGGCTCGATTACCATGGATGTGTCGAACCCGTTCTTGAGCCCCTAGATAAATCCTCTACATAAGAAATAGTGGAGGATAATTAAGGAGATTTTAGTCTTTTATCTTGCAAATGCATGCTGTGTGTACTCATTAGAATCGCCTCGATGAGGCGATTCTAATGAGTACACACATCATACATATTCATTATAGAAAACCGAAACGATGTCTAAAAGTATGTCGTTATGCCTCCTGACAGTAACCTCAGTGGCTCGGACTACCCCTGTCTCGAACAGATTATCAAGGTCCCAAAGGTGTTCGAGCCATTGAAGTTCGACTGTACATGTATCATTGACGTATGAACAACATTGGGTAACAAACAAGTGGGTTCACTTGAACTTTGCTTGTGATCTGATGCTTTTCATACTTCAATGAATGTTAACCCTTGACCTGCTGAATATTTAAATATGCCACACCCACCACTGAATATCAACCAATCAGATTTATTGATGCAAATCATTGCAACAAATTCATAAACTGAATTGCAAACAATGAAGATCCTGATCAGATGGCTTCTTCAGAAGCCATCTGATCTGGATCTGCATTGTTTGAAAGATCAGACATACCCGGGCTCAGCAGGACAAGGGTTAAAACAAATTACCTTTATTACTTACATTTAAATTATTTTCCCACCATTATTTGATGTAACAGTCTGAGTGAGTGTTTGAGTTTTACGTCTCACCAACAGCTAAGGTCATACGGAGACAGAACCTCGGTTTAAAGACTCATTTGAAAGTCTGGAGAAGCCCGGGATCGATTCTGCGACCCCTGGTTTACAAGGCTAGTAGCTTAACCACTACACCATGAAGGCTTCTAACGAAACAGTCTGGTTTGAGGGCTAAAGTTGATCTAAGAAAACAAAATACACACAGTTTTCCTACTAAACCATTTTGTACCAAATGGAATATTCCTCCTTATATATAATGGAAGTCCATTAGGGGTGTCAGGTTGTGTTTTCTTCAAAATGTATTTGGAGCCAGGGGCCGAAATATTAAAATTGATTGTATGTGTAAAATAAATCATATTTATCATATGACGTCGGGTCTGAGAGTGTAATAACGTCATGTAATATTTTCGATAATCCACTAGTGGATTAACTATGCAAATTAGCTAGTTACGTTCCGTAACGTTACATGTACGACTCCTTAACGACGTAGCGTTTACTAATGGCGGAATATTGGCATTTATGTAAACAATCGTGAATAAAATGCATTTTAAATGCCATATGTTAAACAGAATCTTGCATTCGTGCTCATGTATTAATGAATTTATTAAACGAGTTGAGGAAAATGGATAAAATGCGAGGCTTTGCACTGGAAGACTTAATACATGGTGTGAAGGATACTTTTTATTGATTCTCTATAAAAACCTTTGTTTGGGTTTTCATTAGAACTACCTCACCGAGGTGGTTCAAATGAATACTCACAACATAAGTTTACAGTAGAACTTCGATTGCTCGACCACTGATGGCTCGTTTACCATGGATGTGTCGAACCCATTCTTGAGCCCCTAGCGAAATCATCTACATTGGAAATAGTGGGACATAATTAAGGAGATTTTAGTCTTTTATCTTGCAAATGTATGCTGTGTGTACTCATTAGAATCGCCTCGATGAGGCGATTCTAATGAGTACACACAGCATACATTTTCATTATAGAACACCGAAAAGATGTCTAAAAGTATCTCGGTATGCCTTCTGACAGTAAACTCAGTGGCTCCAACTACCCGTCTCGAACAGATTTTCGAGGTCCAAAAGGTGTTCGAACCATTGAAGTTCGACTGTATATGGAGAAATAAGGAGAATTATCATCATATGAACAAGTCTGTGAAATGAAGACCCCCGTAAACCCAACTTTATATAGAGAAAACTGGAGTCTATGGGGGAATACAATATTTTTCTTATTTCTGCTCCAAGACAAAGGTTGTGGGTACTCGTCAGAACCGCCTCAATGAGGTGGTTCTAACGAGCACTCACAACCTACGTTTTCAGCATTTATAAGAAAAAATATCACAGATTTTCATCAGAAAAGTAGCCATTTTGAAGATGTGAAAAAATGCACTATGTCACATGGGTGAGTTATCATTATGCCTTCAATTATCACAAAATAATCGCCTTATTGGTTCCTGGTATATTACTCACCAATCTGTGTGGTGTTGTATCTCATAAAGGCTTCTAAACGTAGATCTTCACTACTCATTGTCATGTTGGTAGAGAGTTCTCCAACACCACCAGACTGAAATTGCCATAAAAATTCTAAAAATTCGGTTACCTAGAGGACTTGGTATAATTCTAAAATTTTAACAAATTTGTTTCATGATCCAGCAAGGAGTCCAAAAAGGTGTGAATAGTGCAGACCAGTCTGATCTGGGTCTTCACTGTTTGCTTTGCGTAGGCCTACCTGTCCCATTACTTAGAATCATCATGGTACATTGAAGTTAATGAAGGGTAAAAGCAGATGGCATTGTCATTGTTTTTCTTATTTCCCAGAGAAAATACTGCTTCACATTTTATATGAACTCATATGAAAAGCAAGTCCTTGCCGTGTCTGCTAAAAATTAACCCTTCTCTTGCTGAATATTCATTTAAGCCACACCCATTTCTGTCTATCAACCAATCAAATTACTTGATGTAATTTATATCTACAAATTCATAAACTGAGTGCCAAACAGTGTAGATCCTGATCAGATGGCTTCTTCAGAAGCCATCTGATCTGGATATACACTGTTTCCAAAGATAGGGGTTGTCGCGAACAGCAAGATAAGGGTTAAAAACATACATGTCAACTATGTGCAATTTTTGCTTGGTGCTTCAATTTGTTTTTGTTTGTTTTGGTTCAAGATTATTTTACTTATGAGCCAGCGCATGAAAAATCTTCAAGAAGCCTTGAGCGACCAGCGAAGACTCAGATCAGACTGCTCATTCAAACAGTCTGATCAGAGTCTTTGCTGATCGCATGTGCCTATTATAGGCTAATATCTATGCAAAGAGACATAAGCATAAGGTCTTGTCATAGTGGATGGGTGTGCAGGTTGATTGAAGTCTCTACTGGTCACACCAGTCTTCTTGTAGGTGTTGTTATGCGCCGGCTCATATATCAAGCCAATGGGTTTAGACAAGAGTAATCAGGAACCTGGCCTTCTATTGCAAACTTGTGTCGCATGTGACCTAAGCGAGGTTCAAACTCACAGCAGTGACAGTCTGAATGTTTATGAATCAGTATTATTAAACCTCAGGCCATGGTTAGCCGCATCTAATGGTTATTGGAAAGATGACAGTTTCAAAGGCAATACAGAATACATATTTTGTTAAATAGCATTATAAATACGGAACAAAGATAAAGGACTATAGGTGTCTTGCTTTTGTGTTTTATTTCTTGCTTTTGTGTTTTACGGGCTAGTCATGTCAAACGTAAGTTCAGTGACCTTGCTTCTTTGAGAAGCTACCCAATCTCTGATCTAATATAACACTAAACGCCAGCCCTGCATTAACCTTTACCACGCTCCAGGCTTATTCCGTAGACGACAAGTTGCTGATATTTTCTCGTTTTTTGCCAGAAAAAAGGACTTGACATCTCATGCAAATTGTCTCCTATGGAGACAATTTGCATGAGATGTCAACTCCTGTTTTGAAAGAAAATTAAGAAAAAATATGTCAAAATGCCGTCTGCTGAAAAAAAAATTCCCAGCATGCAGAGCGTTAATTTTGAGTTCTGAAAACAAATGTTTACCTTCATTTTTGCCGACTCAGCAGCAGCAACTGCAGTCACTGCCGCATCATGGGCTGCGTCTATAGCCTTGACAATGTTTTCATAGGCTTTCCCAGCATCAACAGCATTAGCAGCAATATCTCGGGTGTCAGTGTACACACTGAAATAAATATATATATAGGAAAATCGAAAAGTCTGATAATGTCAGTTATTACTACATTTTATGTGCTTCTACCGGGGTTTCACTGGTAAACAGATTAGCTAGAAGACATGTTGGATACTATAGCAACAAAACGTAACATCATAAGTAAGGTTTGCCCTCCGCCCATTGGAGCTTGAATAAATATATGGGTTGCACGATGCTTCCACATAGAGCTAAATCCGACCCGCACGCAAGTACTCCAAAATGACCTTTATAGTGTTGACAGGGACGTGAAACCTCAAATCAAACAAACAAACGTAAGTAAGGTTTCTGTTTTTGATAACAGATGCTTCTGGTATTTGAATAATAATTTTCATATTGCTACATTAGAATGGGTTTCCATTCATATAAATAAAGAACTGTACTCACTTTTCTAGCATAGCCCCCTGAGCAGCGAGGTCTTCAGCATGAAGTAGACTGTCGTTAACCATCAATGCGGACATATTCAGGTCTTCACTGTACATGGTATTGAACTGCTTCATAGCAGCCTGGGCCTGCATCATCTGGGATGATACTACTGCCAGTTGCTGGAATAATCCATGAATCAATACATCAAATGTGATATTTCAGTGGTTAGTACATATGCCTCTGATGCATACCTGTGATACCTCCCTCATCAGGAGAAAGACTCCCTCATTCTGATGCTAATTGTTGCCCAATTTATGCTTTTTAGCAAAATCAAATTTGGAGTCTCCCTCATTTAATCTGAAAAATTTCCCTGTATATTCTCTACATCTCCCTCAACAAATGGCAAATCTCACTCATATGGTTCAAAACATTATCACAGGTATGCTGATGCTAGAGGTTACTTTAACCATTCACAGAAATACAAACATACAAATACACATCCACATATAAATCTGTTCTATCTATCTATCTTCATATACCGAGTCGGTCAAACTTGGCCATTACCTCAGTTGGGTGGTGCGCTAAATTTAGAATTTAGCAAAAAAAAAAAAAAAAAAAAAAAAAACACACCCACTGGATGAGTTCTTAAAACTATTTACAATCTGCTTTCAGAGGTGTACTAAAACGCACACCTCTGGATCCCAATCTACACTATGCGGGCTTTGAACTCCTCTGCAGTTTTGGCATTTACCACAGAGGAGGGAAGACTATTCCACTGAGGAATAGTTCTAGGGAAGAAGGAATTCTTCAGGGCATCACTATAGGCCTGGTACCTACGATATTGACTGTTGTTTAGTTTTGATGCCCTTGTTTGAGTTGAAGTAGTCACAGGGGTCAAGTATTTATCTTTATTAAGAGACACTGTGTCAGAGTGAATCTTATAAAAGAAGGTTAAAGAGGACTGCTCGCGACGGGCCTCCAAGGATGGCCACTCCAGCTCATCGAGCATATCACCAACACTGCTTCTGTTCCGCCATCGCCTGCAGGTCCATCGGGCAGCCGTTCTCTGAACCTTCTCAACCTGCTGAACCTGAGTTTTAACATGGGGTTGCCAAACAGGTGATGCATACTCTAATTGAGGTCTAACCAAGGTTTTGTATGCAACACCCTTTGTCTGCCTAGGTGCAAAAGCCAAATTACGTCTAAGAAACCCTAATGTCCTAGTTGCTTTAGAGGTAATCTCAGAAATATGTTGACCCCAATCAAGATTATCAGTAATGGTGATACCAAGATATTTTGCGGATTGGACATGTTCCAAAGTATGCTGATGTAATGAGTAGTTGAATTTAATCTGCTTGTCTGGAGGGTGCCGTGACACCCTCATTGAATGACATTTGGCCACATTGAACTTCATTTGCCAATCGGCCTCCCAACGTGCTAGGCTATCCAGGTCATCTTGTAAGATAAGACAGTCAGAAGTAGTATATATGTTCCTATACAAAACACAATCATCAGCAAACAAACGAACAGATGACCTGATATTATCAGGAAGATCATTAATAAATATCAAGAAAAGGACCGGTCCAAGTACCGATCCTTGTGGGACACCGGACAAAACAGGGACTGGATCCGACGCTTGGCCGTCAAGTACAACTTGTTGAGTGCGTCCAGAGAGCCATGAGCTAACCCACTTAAGTGTGGATCCTCTAATCCCATAATGATCTAGTTTGTACAATAGCCTCCTGTGAGGTACCTTGTCGAAGGCCTTTGCAAAATCCATGATAATCAGGTCAGTCTGTTTGTGGCCACGATTAATGGCCCCATCCAGATTGCTCACTATGTCATGGTAGAACAGAACTAATTGAGTTTCACAAGACCTTCGACTTCGGAAACCATGCTGGCAGTCAGCAAGAATGCTTTCAAAGGCTAGGTGCTTGTTAATGTTGCTGACTAATATATGCTCCAGGGTTTTGCAACAGATGCATGTGAGCGACACCGGTCTGTAATTCGCAGCATCATATTTTTCTCCTTTCTTAAAGACCGGGGTTACGTTTGCTTGTCGCCAGTCATCTGGTACAGTGCCCCGAGCAAGTGATTCATTGAAAATAAAGGCCAGCAGGGGAGATATTTCAGCACTACATTCCTTAAGCACCCTGGCATGCAGACCGTCAGGCCCAGATGCCTTATGTATGTTGAGCTTGTCCAACAGTTTTGCGACCCCTTTGGGGTCAACTGTTATGTCCCCCATAGAGGGGAATGGACTTGTACCTTTTGATGGTAGCTCACCGTCAGCTTCACGTGTAAACGCCGATTGAAACTGCTTATTACATATATTTGCCTTTTCGCGTGATTCAGTTTTCAAAATTCCATTTTCTCTAAGTGAAGTGATCCCAAATGATTCTTTTTTCAGGGACTTTACAAATGACCAAAATTTCTTAACTTTTCCATTCTTCTGGGGGCCCTCGGGATCAATATTTTCATCATCAAAGGTAAAGATGCTGGAAACATGATTCCAATATGCATCTCTAATTACCTTTTGTACATGTGCTCTGAACCTTTTGTAATGGTTCTTCACGTCGGGATTGCTAGACTTACGAGCACGAAAGTACATTCTGTCACGTCTTCTGATTAGGTGTTTGATCGTGTTATCGATCCATGGTACACTATGCTTTGTTTTGGTCATTTTTATTGGTATGTACCTTTCCATGGCCGTCGTAAGTTCGGTCTTAAAACTGACCCACAAGTCATTTACTGACATGCGAGAGAGGTCAGAGGAAAGGAAGGAATCCTTAAATCGCGCCATATGGTCTCGCAGACCATCCATATCCGCACGCTTATATAAATATATTTTACGCGGGACCTGTCGGATTCGCTTTGCTTTTATGTCATACTCAATATAAACTATATCATGATCGGCCTTGCCGATCGGGGGCATCCCTTTGACACGACTAACTGGGGATGGAGAATTTGTAAATAGCAAATCCAGGTTTTTTTCTTGCCGGGTGGGTATATTTACGACTTGAGAGAGGCAATGTTCTTTTACTATATCCAAAAGCTGTTGTTGCGTTTGCCTTTTAGACACCCCATGGGGTACCTGCTGGTTGCACCATTCAATATCACCACAATTGAAGTCCCCTCCTACCAATATGTGGGCATTTCCATTTGACATTATCCTAGCCAAGGATGTATTGAAGGCCTCAAGATAATCTGGGTCAATCTGATCTGGTGGACGATAAAAAGATCCAAGGTACAGAGTCCTACACCCAATAATGTTCAACTTACACCAAACTATTTCACAGTCGGTGTCCAACTCCGGAGTTTCTGTGCAGAGCAGGTCTCTTTTAAATGCCACGAAGACACCACCATGGGCATCTCCAACTCTGTCTTTCCGGATGGCCTCGAATGAATCTGGGAAAATTTCTGAGTTTTTGATATCTGGGGTTAACCAAGACTCATTCCCCAAAATGATGTCTGGTTTAGCCGAGTCGATAATTGTGTGAATTTCAGCCCTTTTATTCTTAATTGACTGACAATTCATAATCAAGATTCTGAGGGGGTGGTTGAGGACCGCTTTTTTGGTCCTCGGTTTAGCTCCTCTTGGTTGCTGCACAATGGGCGAAGAAGCTGCAGTTGGTGGGCCAATATTGTCTGGTATCGGACTATCAGGCTCGGACAGGGATGATAATGGATCAAATCTATTATGAGTATCTAAAGTTGCTGAGTCACCAAATAGCGATGTGGAAAAGTTAGGCATTCCACATTTCAAGCAATCCCATGCCATGCTTGTACTCAATGGACTAGTATAAATGCTATACATAGTTGAAGACATGCCTTGACAGCCTATATGATACCAGACATTACAAGTATCACAACAAATTCCTCGGTCATCCCAACCAACACTTTCAGTACAGACCCCACATGGGAAATGTGTACTGTTACTTCGGGAATCTGGACCAGGATTAGTTTCAACATCCCAAGCATTTCCTATCATCACTGTAAATATGTATAAATAACAAAGTTTATTTGAGCCAGGAAATTCCTTAAACCTAAAAGATTTCTTTAAAGGATCTGAACGGAAGCTTAATGCTTATTAAGTTCCTTTCCTTTAAGGAGAGATTCCAAGTCCTGTATCCAAACATGATCCATTGACATCATCTGCATGGGTGAATGCCATAAAATGGATCAGAACATTAAATGGAGGGCCCCTATGCCGGGACAGCCAGGCACTGTGAATGTTTGCGGCCTTTACCTTAATTTTATGATTACTGTGTAGGCCTCCATGCTGCAAATTTTGAGTGTATGCAATGTACAGTCTGTTTAGTCACTCAGGTGATCAATGAGATACTGAGCTGAATATAGTGATTCCTGTTCTACATTTTCCAGAGACACAATCAGCAATAAACATAAAATATACACAGTCAAATTCTTCTATTAAGACCGGCTAATATTAAAGGAAATGGGAACACCTTCAGGGATGGCAACTCCTTCAAAAGTATTTTTATCTCCCATGTCAATAGGGGTCAACTCTTATAGGAAAGAATTTGCTCCTGAGGAGCAAATTCTTTCCTCTAAGAGCAGACCCCTTTTTTCAACGGACAGGGCTTAGAGAAAAAGTGAACAGGTAATACTGAAAGTTGTCTCCCTTTGAAAAATGGCTGAAAATCTGCCAGGCGTTCCCATTCCCCTTAGTTCTTCTTCAAAAAATCATATTTAAAACATTTCAGTTATTCTTGCTTTCTGTTTCCTACACTAAAGGTCCTCTATTAACCTTTTTTGTACCAAATGGAATCTTCCTCCCAACTCCTCCTGTACCCATGGCCTAATTTCATTCAAACTTCACAGGAATGTTGGCTTGGTGACTCCCTACCAAATTACCTGTAGCTAAAATCATTCCACTCTGATGAACAAGATGGCCACCAGAGCTAAAAATAGAAAAAATCTTCAAACAACAACTCCTCCTGTACCCTTGGCCCAATTTCATTCAAACTTCAATGTACAGGGAGAATAACAGTGAACCAAAAACAGTCCCTTGTGGGAATGCAGACAAAACTGGAATCCACTCCAAAGATTTACAATTTACAACAACTTGTTGTTGGTGGAATCTATGTATTTGAGAGTCTTCCCCACAAATGCCAACCAAATAATTTGGATTTCAGTAGTTCATGAGTCGAAGGAGGAAGTAAAAACCTTCTCGAAAGCCAGAATAAATGTGTACACCTGTCCCCTGTTGTCCAAGATGCCCAATCATTTCAAACCATATTTGTTTGTTTGTTTTGGAGTTTAACGGCCCAGTCAACACTATTTTAGGTCATCTTTGAGCCGGTCAGTTTACCTATCCACACTTTTCCTGGGCAGGCTTGTACGTAAGCGCTTAACCAGTGCAGTGCACATCCTTTCGCCAGAAACTGACAACTGCCTTCTTGAATCAGTGGAAGGGAGAGAATGACCGTAGAAAATGTTTCATGATCAATCTCAACGAAAGAATGTTGCCGACCACAGCAGGTATCGAACCTGCATCCTCCTGATCAGCAAGAGTCCATTCCAAAATTTAGGGGTATCAGGCTGTGTTTTTGGAAAATGACTGAACTTTCAGCGAAACAGTGGAGGCCCTGATCAGATGCGTCTGATCTGGGCCTGCACTGTTTGCCAACTACCCGTTTTGGGGTTTCCGGTACTAAATGGGTTAAGAGACCACCTTTTGGGACTGTTCAAAAGTGGTCTCATTTGCAAAATCTACTCACATTTTTCAGCAAAAATTGCTGTTCCTGGAAAAATGTACCGTATTCGAGTGTGTATTACCCGCATTTGCGTACTACCCGCACCCCCCTTTTTTGCCAAAATCTGGGGGGAAAACTTTTATACTGTTGTATTACCCACATGGAACATTTGCTGAAATTTTTGTGGATGCGTAAGTGAGAAAAAGTAAGAATTTGGCCAGTTTTTGTAACACAAAACGGAACGCGGGATCGTCTTCAAAAGGCGGGAAAATGCACGTGCGTGCGAGTATCATCAGAAAGCATGTATTTTGCATTAAAATGTTGAAAAAACTTTACCTGTTCACCATTGTAATTTATTTATTAACCCACATATGCCCGCGGCCCTTTTTTGGGACATCGGCAAACAGTGCAGTCCCAGATCAGACACCTCAGAAAGACGCCGCAGACGTCTCTTTTTTGGGACATCGGCAAACAGTGCAGTCCCAGATCAGACACCTCAGAAAGACGATTTACATTGTTTGATGATTTATAACGGTTCAATTATGACACTATTGTTAATCCCTGTCATATAATTGCCACCCTGCGGTGCGTGTCGATAAGGTATGAAAATATGGTCAAGTTATGTCTCTAATTTGCGTTTATTCCCCAGTCATAAAATTTAATCCGCAATCAATGTGAAAATTATTTAATTGCTCCTAAGACGAGTTGCTACGACTATTCTACTATCTCGTAAATGGTTATGTTTTGGCGCCAAATAGCAGACGCTTGGCGAGAAAAGTTGAACACTTTAATTTGTGTTAACACACCTGTATGCTGTTGTTGGTATTGACACGGAGCTTACGGAAAACGCTGTTTTCAACAACCGTTTTGCTATCGAGATTTTTTTTACCGTTTCCAAACAATTTTTTATGAGAGAGATGCGCCCCATTAAGATAAAACAATAGACACGTGTGGGGTTGCCGGGATCCGATGACGTCATTTACCGATCGCGTGCAGAAAAAAAAAGCTGTAGCGGTGGTTTGTGGGCGGCGGTTTTGATGCCGGAAAACTTTGATGTTCGCATTGAACTTGCTTGTTTATTTCGTTTAAAATCAGAGTTTTAGGAATAATACTCACAAAATCGGGCTTGCTAGTAATGGAGATTGTTATATTACTCATGTGTAAGTAAAATTGAGTGGACAATTAAACATTTTTTATGTCGGGAATCATAAAAGGATAGAGCATAACACGAGATGCATCGTATTTTCAGCTGACACAAGTAAAAATAAAATGGTCCAAAAATAATTCGGGCGGATTACCCGCACCCTGAACTTGGGCCTGTAATTTGAGGGAAAAAAACTGCGGGTAATACACGCCCGAATACGGTACTCATGTTTTTCAGCAAAAAAAAAAGAATATTTACCATATTTGATGTTCCAAGTTTTAATGCTATGTTATCTAACAATACCCTTCCTTCGTTTTGAACAAATGAAAACTGGAGACTATTCGTATAGTTTAATAGCCTACCCTGAATTCCTCGGTGCTAGTGTCAACATACTCCTGTCCCGAAACCAGCTGGTCAGAAGCCATCTCTAAAGTGTCCATGGTAGCATCATCAGCCAGAATAATTTCATCCACTAACTCCTGTAAGTCAAGAACAGCTTCATGATCTACTTTTTCAAGTTTTCCAAAGCATTACGAAAACATTGTAAACTTTACTGCCGAAAAAACTAAAATTTTAAGACAAAAAATTGTGATGTTTTTCTTATTTCTATATTTTAGAGCAGAAATAAGATTTCTTATTTCTGCTCTAAATATAGATTGTGGGTACAGGTAAGAACCGCCTCATCGAGGCGGTTCTAACGAGTACCCACAATCTATATTTTAGAGCAGAAATAAACAAGAGTTGTCAGAAGACAACATAGCTCGCCTTTGGGGGCCTAAGATGGATGAGGGCAAGTTATCAAAAAAGAGCCACAGTGACCTTGACCTTCAGCCCCAGACGCTGAAAGTCGAACTCGCTCGAGATATCATCATACCCAACATTTGTGTAAAGTTATATTAGAATCCATTCATAAATGTAGGCACTAGAGCGATCACAAAGTTTTTCTAAAAATAGCCACAGTTACCTTGACCTTCAGCCCCGGAACCTGAAAGTCAAAGTCACTCAAGATATCATCATACCCAATATTTGTGTGAAATTATATTAAAATCCATCCATAAATAAAGGCACAAGAGCGATGAAAAAGATTTTCTAAAAATAGCCACAGAGACCTTGACCTTCTGCCCCAGACCCTGAAAGTCGAAAGAGCTCGAGATATCATCAAACCCAACGTTTGTGTAAAGTTATATTAAAATCCATTTATAAATGTAGGCACTAGAGCGATCACAAAGTTTTTTCGAAAAATAACCACAGTGACCTTGACCTTCAGCCCCAGACCCTGAAAGTTGAACTTGCTAGAGATATCATCATACCCAACATTTGTGTGAAGTTATATTAAAATCCATCAATAAATTAAGGTGCAAACCCGATGACAATGTTTTTTTAAAAATAGACACAGTGACCTTGACCCAGTGACCCTGAAAGTAGTGACCTTGACCTTAAGCGCCAGACCCTGAAAGTCAGTCACTCGAGATATCATTATACCCAAGTTATATTAAAATCCATCAATAAATGAAGGCGCTAGAGTGATTACAATGTGTTTCTTAAAATAGCCAGTGACCTTTACCTTGAGCCCCAGACCTGCTATGTTTTTAAAAAGAAAAAAAAAAAAAAAAAAAAAACATGCCTCCCCCGGGATTTGAACTCACGCAGCTTGCAGGTAAACTTTAACACTGGATTTCAAGGGAGGTAATACAGAGGAAAATATTAACTTCTCAAAAAGACCAATTTAAGCCAAAAAAACCTGTAAAATGAAGTAAAATGATAATGTTAAATATTGTTTTTTACCAATTGTTAATTATATATTCAAAATAAACTTGTAAAACATCACATATAAGAGCTTGCAGGTAAACTTTAACCAAATGCGGACGCCGACGCCGACGCTGACGACGGACGCCCGGGGGTATGGCAATAGCTCCCCCTTACTTTTGTAAGGCGAGCTAAAAAACAAGGTTTACCCCTGCAAAACCCAGTTTTACTATATAAAAGTGGGGTTTCAGGGGGTCAAAATCATATAGGCGAGTTTTCGTGATACCAAAGATTCTTAGACAAACAAGGATTCTACCGAAGATTACATTCTATCACGTTATGAATGGAAAGCACATTTTTAAGCTTCTAGTGTTGATATACATATTCTCTCAGAGTCACTTAGCTCATCAAACACGCGGCCCCCCGCCCATCGGGGCTTGAAGAAATATATGGGCTGCATGATGCTTCCACGCAGAGCTGAAACTGACCTGAGTACTGGTAAACATCTAAGCCTGCCCAGGTAAAGCGGTGCGAGACGGCCCGTCCATGCTTATAAACCCTATTGGTTTCATTGGGCGACAGGGCTTGAGATGTCATTTCATCTCAATGTCGGGTAAAAGTCCCACAAAATTGGAAGCAACATCTCCAAAATGACCTTTACAGTGTTGACCGGGACTTTAAACCTCAAATCAAACAAAAAACTCATCAAACAAAAAAGTTTTACCGAATACCAGTAAGTTTGATTGAGGTTTTAAAGTTCCAGTCAACACTATTTAGGTCATTTTTGAGACATTGCTTCCAATTTTGTGAGATGAAATGACATCTCAAGCCCTGCCGCCCAAAGAAACCAATAGGTTTATATGCATGGACTCCACTATGTCTGGCAGGCTTAGATCTCGTAAGCAGTTTATCAGTACTCATGTGTGGTTGGTTCAGCTCTGCATGGAAACACCATGTAGCCCAATATAATTTCTTCAAGTCCCAATGATCTGGGCCCAAATAACAGTAAGACCTAGTCCAATCTCAGAAAGGTTCCTTTTTCCTTAGTGTCCAGTTTCAACATAATCAGGGCACAGTGTGCTTAGACATTCATTCTGTTCATAAAATTTAACACATTGCATGCAGGAAACACCTAAAGGGGAACCCTTGGCAAACAGTGCAGGCCCAGATCAGATGCCACAGAACACTTGTGACTGAGCTCTTTCATCTTTGAATTTGGCCGCATTCATTCTTGAAAATTTTTGTGTTTTGTCACAATCATCAACAGGATGGCCAACAGTGTTGATCCTGATCAGACAGCTCATTATGTGCGGGTATCTGCACCGGCCTATACGGAGCTAAAAGGTCTTATACTAATCCAAGTCCGAATGCCACTCTTGCAACCTTTGTTTTTGCAAAAATTCATTATCCCTCATCAATTTGCATAACATAAAAGAGCTGAATGTTTCACTAAATATCAGCACATTACCTGAATTGAGGCAACGAGATTTTCGGACATGTCGTCCATCATATTGACAGCTTTTGATGACGTAGCCTCTGCTTCAGTGCTGTGGTTCTGTAGGTCCATCAAACGGTTGTTAACCTCACCAATGTTCTTCATTGTTGCCATGGTAGCAGTCAGCTGTCCCTGTGGCACCGACTGGATTTCTTTCACTCTTTGTAATACTGAAGAAAATTAGTGAAAAAAAAAACAGATGTATGTTTGTTTGTTTGTTTTCAGTTGTAACAGCCTGGTCAACACTATAAATTCATATCAAGATGATCAGTTTATCTGACCATGCTTTTCCTGGGCAGGCTTATACAAAAGCAGTTAACCCTTTGCATGCAGGAAACAGTGCAGGCCAAAATTAGGGCCTTCACTATTTGCTAACAATATTTTCTGTCAAAAATAGAGTAAAATGAAAAAATAGGCCTGACACCCAGTATATGACGAAAAAACTTGTCCAACATGTAGCAATGGAAAAATCCACTAGCATTCAAAGAAATTTCTTTTGCAAGAAACTGGCAACTTTCCTTAACAAAAAAGAAGAAGGAAGGCATGGCCATAGAAAAAAACTATATGATGAACCTCCAGGAAAGAATTCTATTGACGCAGCAGGTATCGAATCCACAACATTCTGATCACCAGAAATAAACATCAAATAGCTGCAGAATTAAAAGCATGAGCTTCTAGGGATCACTCCCGTTTTAGTGCACTACCAATTGCTGGGCCTCTAGAATGTGTATATACAGTAAAACTTCGATGGCTCGAACTCCGATGGCTCGTTTACCATGGATGAGTCGAACCCATTCTTGAGTCCGCAAGAGTTCCTCCAAATACGATATAGGGGTAATTTAGGAAGATTTTCTTCATTTATCTTGCAAATGTATGCTGTGTGTACTCATTAGAATCGCCTCGATGAGGCGATTCTAATGAGTACACACAACGTACATTTATAATACAGAACACCGAAAATATATCTACAATTATCTCCATTATGCCTCCTGGTATGGCACTAATAGTATCCCTCTGTGGGTCGAACTACCGCTGTCTCGAACAAATTTTCATGGTCCCAAAGTGGTTCGAGCCATCGAAGTTCGACTGTAATGTGAATCTGTTCAAATGAAAAGGTAAACTCTTGCTGAATAAATAAAATATGCAGCCTAAACGGTGGTCTCTCACTAGAGGACTCTAGGCATAGAAAACACAAAGCAAGAATAAATTAACCCTTATCTTGCTGAATATTCATTTAAGCCACACCCATTTCTGTCTATCAACCAATCAAATTACTTGATGTAATTTATTGCTACAAATTCATAAACTGAATGGCAAACAGTGTAGATCCTGATCAGATGGCTTCTTCAGAAGCCATCTGATCTGGATCTACACTGTTTGCTACGATAGGGGTTGTCTATCTATCTATCTTCATATACTGAGTCGGTCAAACTTGGCCATTACCTCAGTTGGATGGTGCGCTAAATTTAGAATTTAGCAAAAAAAAAAAAAAAAAAAAAAAACAAACAAACACACCCACTGGATGAGTTCTTAAAACTATTTACAATCTGCTTTCAGAGGTGTACTAAAACGCACACCTCTGGATCCCAATCTACACTATGCGGGCTTTGAACTCCTCTGCAGTTTTGGCATTTACCACAGAGGAGGGAAGACTATTCCACTGAGGAACAGTTCTAGGGAAGAAAGAATTCTTCAGGGCATCACTATAGGCCTGGTACCTACGATATTGACTGTTGTTTAGTTTTGATGCCCTTGTTTGAGTTGAAGTAGTCACAGGGGTCAAGTATTTATCTTTATTAAGAGACACTGTGTCAGAGTGAATCTTATAAAAGAAGGTTAAAGAGGACTGCTCGCGACGGGCCTCCAAGGATGGCCACTCCAGCTCATCGAGCATATCACCAACACTGCTTCTGTTCCGCCATCGCCTGCAGGTCCATCGGGCAGCCGTTCTCTGAACCTTCTCAACCTGCTGAACCTGAGTTTTAACATGGGGGTGCCAAACAGGTGATGCATACTCTAATTGAGGTCTAACCAAGGTTTTGTATGCAACACCCTTTGTCTGCCTAGGTGCAAAAGCCAAATTACGTCTAAGAAACCCTAATGTCCTAGTTGCTTTAGAGGTAATCTCAGAAATATGTTGACCCCAATCAAGATTATCAGTAATGGTGATACCAAGATATTTTGCGGATTGGACATGTTCCAAAGTATGCTGATGTAATGAGTAGTTGAATTTAATCTGCTTGTCTGGAGGGTGCCGTGACACCCTCATTGAATGACATTTGGCCACATTGAACTTCATTTGCCAATCGGCCTCCCAACGTGCTAGGCTATCCAGGTCATCTTGTAAGATAAGACAGTCAGAAGTAGTATATATGTTCCTATACAAAACACAATCATCAGCAAACAAACGAACAGATGACCTGATATTATCAGGAAGATCATTAATAAAAATCAAGAAAAGGACCGGTCCAAGTACCGAACCTTGTGGGACACCGGACAAAACAGGGACTGGATCCGACGCTTGGCCGTCAAGTACAACTTGTTGAGTGCGTCCAGAGAGCCATGAGCTAACCCACTTAAGTGTGGATCCTCTAATCCCATAATGATCTAGTTTGTACAATAGCCTCCTGTGAGGTACCTTGTCGAAGGCCTTTGCAAAATCCATGATAATCAGGTCAGTCTGTTTGTGGCCACGATTAATGGCCCCATCCAGATTGCTCACTATGTCATGGTAGAACTGAACTAATTGAGTTTCACAAGACCTTCGACTTCGGAAACCATGCTGGCAGTCAGCAAGAATGCTTTCAAAGGCTAGGTGCTTGTTAATGTTGCTGACTAATATATGCTCCAGGGTTTTGCAACAGATGCATGTGAGCGACACCGGTCTGTAATTCGCAGCATCATATTTTTCTCCTTTCTTAAAGACCGGGGTTACGTTTGCTTGTCGCCAGTCATCTGGTACAGTGCCCCGAGCAAGTGATTCATTGAAAATAAAGGCCAGCAGGGGAGATATTTCAGCACTACATTCCTTAAGCACCCTGGCATGCAGACCGTCAGGCCCAGATGCCTTATGTATGTTGAGCTTGTCCAACAGTTTTGCGACCCCTTTGGGGTCAACTGTTATGTCCCCCATAGAGGGGAACGGACTTGTACCTTTTGATGGTAGCTCACCGTCAGCTTCACGTGTAAACGCCGATTGAAACTGCTTATTACATATATTTGCCTTTTCGCGTGATTCAGTTTTCAAAATTCCATTTTCTCTAAGTGAAGTGATCCCAAATGATTCTTTTTTCAGGGACTTTACAAATGACCAAAATTTCTTAACTTTTCCATTCTTCTGGGGGCCCTCGGGATCAATATTTTCATCATCAAAGGTAAACAGCAAGATAAGGGTTAAACATTTTAAATTCTTTTAAAAGCAGAATTAAGTCTTAATTGTATAATTTCACTGTATTTTACTTACATAGGGTGGCATTCTGTAGTTCATCCATTCCTGCCTCATTCTCCATTGAGAAGTTCCTTAATCTGATCTCATCAATGATCTGTTCTGATAGGGCGATGTACGTCTCAATGTTTGTGACCTGAATACCCTGCAGAATCTGGTTCAATATCTCCTGGACGTATCTAACAGCATCTGAAAGCAAATACAATTAAACCTGCCTTAGTGGCCACCTCTATTAAGAAAACAACATGTCTTAAGCAAGCAGGCACTCAGTTCCCAAAAATGGAAAATGCATCAAAATTCACCTGTGTTAAGCAAGCATCTGTCTTTAGAAAGCACTTTTTGAATGTCCCATAGGTGCTTGCTTAATACAGGTTGGACTGACCCATCATTACCTCAGTAACTCAATCTGACAGGCTGTTTCATACCAGGTGAATTGTATGTTTTGGAGTTTTTAACCCATTTTGTACCAGAAACCCCCAAACCGGTACCCTGGCAAACAGTGAAGGCCCAGATCAGACGCCGCAGAATGCGGCGTCTGATCAGAGCCTCCACTGTTTGCTAAAAGTTCAGTCATTTTCATAATAAATCTTGAAGAAAACACAACCTGACACCTCTGAATTTTAAAATGGACACCTGCTATATATAAGGAGGAAGATACCATTTGGTACTAAAAGGGTTAACGGCCCAGTCAACACTTTTAACACTTTCATCCCCATGTTTCTGGAGTGGACTCTTCCTGAATTTGGACATGTACATTATTGCCAATGAAGGGTTTAATCAAAATTATGTACAAAATGGCAAAAAGTATAGATCCTGAAGACATCATGTTACAAGTACGTGTAATGGACACCCCTCTACACTACTTTCTATAGAGAAAACTCAGGTTTACAGGGGATATATTATTTTTCCTATTTCTGTTCCTAGACAAAGGTTGTTGGTACTTGTTAGAACTGCCTCAATGCAATCTTGTTCATTGAAGAGGAAAGATTTTGAAGATTTGTTTGTTTGATTTGAGGTTTAATGTCCTCCTCAACACTGTGAAGGTCATTTTGGAGACATTGCTTCCACTTTGTGGGACTTTTACCCAACATTGAGATGAAATGACATCTCAACCCCCGTCGCCCAATGAAACCAATAGGGTTTATATGCATGGACGGACTGACTCGCACCACTTTTCCTGTGCAGGCTTAGGTCCTCTTAAGCGGTTTACCAGTACTTGTGTGCGGTCAGTTTCAGCTCTGCGTGGAGGCATCATGCAGCCCAGGGCCTGACAAATCCATTGCCCAATTGCCGGGGACAAGTCCAAATTTTGGCTGGGCAAGTGATTTTTCATTTCACTTTCCCAGAAAAATGTATAGAATATATAAGGAATATTGTTATTCAGACCCATTTTGAAGATGCTGCGGACCGCCGGGCAAGTGGATGAAACTTGTATTTGTTAAGCCCTGCAGCCCATCTATTTCTTCAAGCCCCAATGGGTTTGGAAGAGGGTCACCTAAGCAACATTCCTGTGAAGTTTGCTTGAAATTGGCCCAAGGACTTAGGAGTTAGCATTTAAAGCAAATTAATGATGAGTCACGACACAGGATGGACAACAGACACTGATCACTTTGTGCTCAGGTGAGCTAAAATGTAAGTAGCACAAGATAGTTGAAATAATAGTCCATTTTTATTATGCATACATGAGCATAATGCATACATTATGCATACGTTTCGTACAAAGCAGTTGCTATTTGGCGTGGAACAGTAAAATAGTCTGTTTGTATTATGCACACATCTACCATTAGATGTTGCTAATCGCCTTTGGGATGATTAAATCATTTTCACACTGATTGTTGATTAAATTTTATGACTGAGGGATATACACAATTAGAGCCATAACTTTACCTTATTTTCACACCTTGTCACATTGAACATTGTAGACTTATTGACAACGCTGGAGGCATGTGTTTACAGTGTTAGGTAGAATAGTCTGATCCATGACAAATATGGTCGGTGTCAAGTGTTTATAACAAAATTTGGTTAACTAACACCCGGGTTGGACCCGGAGTTCAGTGTTTTAACGAGGTTGAGGTTAGTTCTATTGTGAACAAGACTGCTTATCTATGAGCAATATGAACTTGACTACGAGCAATATGGAAAATTATTAATTGACTCTTGTATTGATCGGAGGTCATCTGTATTAACACCAGGTCAACTAATACTAACTGAGGTCAAGTGAGGTAAAACAATCAATAATCATGTTTTTTAATTGTGTCAATTAATAAAATTGTCATTAATGCAGCTGCAGCTGACCGAGGACCTTTACCTATGTCAATACGAAATTACATGATTAATAACATTATAATATTGGTTGGTTGATTTGAGGTTTAACGTCCCCGTCAACACTAAAGGTCATTTTGGAGACGTTGCTTCCAATTTTGTGGGACTTTTACCCGGCACTGAGATGAAATGACATCTCAAGCCCTGTCGCCCAATGAAACCAATATGGCTTATTAGCAAGGTAGGTCCGCCTTGCACCGCGTTTCCTGGACAGGCTTAGATCCTCTAAGGAGTTTATCAGTACTAGTGTGCGGGCCCAATTCAGCTCTGTGTGGAAGCATCATGCAGCAAATATATTTCTTCAAGCCGGGGGCCTATTATAATATTGACCAAAGTAAATAGGACATTTTCTGGGTATATAATTATCTTGATTACTTACTACTGGACTCCACTTCACTTCCCATTCCCAACTTGACAGCAGCTTCTGAGTGATTGGCTAGATTGACAGCATCTTCCATCAGGTCATCAGCATCGTTTATCAGGACATTGGACTAGAAGACAAGATTACAGGTACAGAAAAAGTCCGCTATTAAAGTGAATGACCACCATTTTTTTTTCTCAGATCCATTTTATAGTAACACCATTGAGGAATGATAAAATCGCATTCTTCATCTAAACTGTTTCTCTAATTAACTGTAATGGCTCATTAAAGTTGCTGATAGGGTGTCAGACATGTTTACAGATTATATCTCCTGGGGTGACATCACAGCAACTGCAGCTAACAAATCTTGGTATTTTAGCAGCTGAGGATTTTAGAGAGGAATAAAAATGCCTTCTTGTAAGGCCAAATACTGCACAGTGAAAAGAGGACAAGGAATTAGCTGTTTTGCTATCCCTGACCCTAAGAAACATAGAGAGTTATGTGAAAAATGGATTCATAATCTTGGAACAGAGAATCTCAACATCAAGACATTTGTTTATGCAAAGCATAACATTGGTTGTGCTAAACATTTTGAAGATAGCTGTTTTCAAGTGGACTTGAAGGTTTCTTGATTACTTATTTCTTTTCTTTTCTTCAATAACCCATTTAGTACCAGAAACCCCCAAACGGGTACCCTGGCAAACATTGCATGCCCAGATCAGATGCCGCAGTATGTGGCGTCTGATCAGGGCCTCCACTGTTTGCTAAAAGTCCAGTCATTTTCCAAATAAATTTTGATGAAAACACAACCTGACACCCCTAAATTTTGAAATAAACTCCTGCTGTATATAAAGAGGAAGATTCCATTTGGTACAAAAAGGGTTAAATAATGCATATCATTATCATTTAACCAATCATTACATTAACACGCCTTGACAAGTTTAGGTAATATTTCATTGCATTTCACATGGTATTTTGTGATATTTTTAAAGCATAGATTGTGGGAACTCGTTAGAAATGTCTCAATGAGGCGATTCCTTTAAGCACCCATAATTTATGTTTTGGAGAAATTATCAGAATATATACATATGTCCTTTTAAATCCCCATTTTACCTTCAAAAACTCCTCTTCTGTAAACTCGGGCTCATACTGATAGCCCTGAGTACCAAACTCAGGAAAACTGTCTTCAAAGTCTTTATTTTCGTCCAACGACGTAATGAAGCCTTATGTAAGATGCTGAACTGACAGCCTATTCAAAGGATTTTTGAGAATTCAACCTGATTAGAGAGCCTAATCACTTCTCCTTTAGTAGCTGCATAGAGAGACATACAGCTTCTACAGTCTCCATGAGATCAGGATTTTAGCAAACATGTTGAACCCTGGGAAAGATTTGGATTACCTTGGGGAAAATATGGCCGCTGCCAGAAGACTTCACTGAAACCATTAAATGTTGATTTAATTACCTTAGCAGGTTTCAGTTGGTAATAAAAGTCAGAGATTAATCATTACAGTAACTTTTTCTTGCAAATGAAGTAATTATGTTATAAAGGTGGTCATTCACTTTAAGACCAGCAAAATTGTTACTAATTCTGCATTAAAAAGCTTATTTAGAAAGTTCCAGGTATTCTTTCTTTGTTTTTTCTGTATACAGTGTCCTCTTGGCAGAGACCACCTTTGGGACTGTTCAAAAGTGGTCTTAAAGACCACTTTTGAACAGTCCCAAAGGTGGTCTTAATTCAGGAATTTTACTGTATATGAGACGCAACATAGGAAAAGGTTCATTCAGAGATTCTTAGGTCACTGTCAGGAAACGTGGTATAAGTGAAAAAGTAATTACTTGAGCATTTTTTTAAAGAATCTTGCATTTTCAAGTTTGGTTTTATCCTTTGCCGAAATAACGTTTAAAACCATGACAACATGCTTTGCACGTGCTTAACCCTTTTTGCACCAAATGGAATCTTCCTCCTTATATATAACAGGAATCCATACCAAAATTTAGGGGTGTCAGGTTGAGGTTGAGTTGCGGCATCTGATCTGGACCTGCACTGTTTGCAGGTACTTAATGGGTTAGCTGCCAGTCATGTGACATTACCCTCTTTTTTTTTGCATATTGCTATTATTTTGAAGTCACCGAAACAAGCGCAAAATCACGCCAAAAACAAAAACGTGCATTTGACTTCATTATCGAGGGTTGTTACTTCCATTGAAACCATATTTTCTATTCATCCAATACATGGTTTGGAGCAAGTTTTAGTATTTTCAACATTTTGTAAGCCTAAAAATACTGTACTTCACATTAATGTCATAACACTCAAAATCAACGTCAATAAGAGTACTTTCATGAAATACCAATCGCCTCATCGAGGCAATTCTAATGAGTACACACAGCATACATTTGCAAGATAAAAGAAGAAAACCTCCCTAAATTATGTTTATTTCGTATTTGGAGGAAATTCCTTGGGACTCAAGAACGGGTTCGACTCCTCTTTGGTGAACGAGTCATCGGCGTTCAAGCCATCGAAATTCTACTGTATCTTCTTACTTCTCATTTGCACATTTACTAATATCACTTATAGAATACGGCTTTTGTTGACATTTTATCTTTTCCCTTTAATCCATTGTATGCTAGTGGACTCTTCCATTGCTATATGCTGGACAAGTACATTTGTCTTATAAGGGGTAGTAAGCCTATTTTATTTTTGTTCTTATTCTATTTTTGATGGAAAATTCTGTTAGCAAATAGTGCAGGCCAAGATCAGATGCAACATTCTGATCTGGGCCTGCACTGTTTGCCAAGGTACCCCTTAAGGTGTTTCCTGCCTATAATGACTTAACCGCATACAATGTAACCTGTAATATTCACCAATCTATAGACCCATTTAAGGAGAAGAATTCGGGGACAATTGTTCCTAGTTCTTCTTAGAAACTATTGTGGGTACTTGTCAAAATCCCCTCTATGTACACACAATGTATGTTTCTAAATGGAAATAATGTATATTGTTCCTTTATTATCCCCGTTTTTCTTCCTAACCCAGAGTAACGTATCTTAGTAGCATACAGTCGACCTTCAATGGCTCTAACACATTTGGGACCTCGAAAATATGTTCAAGACCTGGATAGTTCATGCCACTGAGGGTTACTGCCACGAGGCATCCGAAATACTTCAGGACATCTTTTCGGTGTTCTATAAAGGAAATGTATGCTGTGTGTACACATTAGAATTGCCTCATCGAGGCAATTCTAATGTTTACATACAGCACACATTTGCAAGACAAAAGATGGAAATCTAAATTATCCCACACTATTTCTTATGCATAGCATTTCCCTAGGGGCTCAAGAACTGGTTCGACACAGCCATGGTAAATGAGCCATCGATGTTCAAGCCATCAAAGTTCTACTGTATAAAGCTATAACTATCCCATGCATCTCAATACATGTAACAGCAAACATGTCTCTAGTGTACTGTGACAAAAACATACAAAACTGCTTCTTACCCTAGTATGTAGGTTACCAACGATAACAGTGACCTGGTCAAACTCCTTCTCTAGAGGGTCTAGTGTTATATTCTCTGACTCATATAGAACAGCATTCACCACAGGCTGGAACATAACAAAATGTCTCATTATTTTTCAAAATAACTCTTATTCAATATTTCGGCCAGAGGCCTTTATCAAGAAAAAATGTGTACTTTAAAGCCAACTACATTGTCTCTTTTCAACCATTTTAACTTTTATACAAATCATATATATAATCAGTGAAACAGACTCTGAAATGGATGTATACAAGAGAAGTTAATTACTAAACCTGAAATGTTGTGTTTTATGAGTATGTCCAACAAATAATAGTTACTATGGAGAAAAGAACTCAGTTTACTGACAAGAATTCTGCAGAAGGCTATATCATGCCTTTGTGGGATCAAAGTCAGTGAACTATAAAATATAGGTCAAAGTCAAACCTGAATGCTTGCATTAAAGCTGCCATCCCTAGGTGCAAATTTGTACAGTACCAAGTATCATTAATGAATCTCTTCTAGTCCTTAAGAAATGGACTTGATCGTAGGGTGAATGCTAGAGTTGATGCAATAGTTCACAAAGTCAATTAACCATGAATATAGGTTAAGGTCAAATATGGATGCCTGCATTAGAATTGTCATCCCCAGATGCAAGTCTGTATGAAGGATCATTAATGAAGGTCTAATAGTTCTCAAGAAATGGACTTGAACTTTAGGGTGAAAGCTAGGGTGGTCACAGTATTTCATGAAGTCATTGATCCATAAAATATTGGGCAAGGTCACATATGGATGCTTGCATAAAAAATGTCATCCATAGATGCAAGTCTGTATGAAGCATCATTAATGAAGCTCTTATAGTTCATAGTTGTGAAATAGAGTAGAACATTAGGGTGAACACTAGGGTGGTCGCAACCGTTCCCAGACTCAATAAATCATGAATGTAGGTCAAATATGGATGCTTGCATTAAAGTTAATATCCCTAGATGCAAGTCCGTACCAACTGGACATTTGGTTGAACGCTAGAGTGGTTGCAAATGTTGACGGCTTAACGGACAATCGGACAGAAATTACAACTTCTATATTGTGCCATGCTTAAAGCAGGTGTGACTAAAGCTGATCTGAAAGTCTGGAGAAGCCTGGAAACTAACCTATGATCCCTTGTTTAAGAGGTGAGTAGCTTACCAACTACACCATTGAAGCTCCTTTCCAAATAAAAATGGGACCATGACCATCAGGTCAAATAGCCATTGAATGAATGCTCAGACTTCATACTGTATGTGTGTATTTCAGTTGTATGTCCCTCTAACACCTGAGGTCATATTGGAGATAGGACCCTGGTTTAAAGACCCATCCAAAAGTGGAAACTAGTCTATGACTCCTGGATTATGAGGCGAGTTGCTTGCATGCTACACCAGTAGGTTCTCATGCTTTAACCCTTCTCTTGCTGAATATTCATTGTAGCCACACCAATCTCTGACTTTGAACCAATCAGATTACTTTATGTAATTTATTCCTACAAATTCATTAACTGAATGTCAAACAGTGTAGATCCTGATCAGATGGCTTCTTCAGAAGCCATCTGATCTGGATCTACACTGTTTCCAAAGATATGGGTTGTCGTCAACAGCAAGATAAGGGTTAACCCTTAAAATGCCGAGAAAAACTACATCTGAAAATGATGTCTGCTTATGTCGTCTGCTGAATCTTCTTGCCAACTTTTTAAAAAATATTTTTGCATCCAGGCAAACAGTGTGGACCCAGATCAGACTGCTCCTACATTTGGGTCCACACTGTTTGCAAAAATGACTTTTAAAGTAACCAGCAGATGTCAAACAGAGGTGTAAAATTTCCCTTAAACTTACTCGCCCTAATCATCTAAACTTTTCATTTAGGTGCTAAAAATGAAGAAAAAGTAAGGTCAATTTTGAAAATCTTAATCGCCCTGCCTTAAAACTTACTCGCAAATGCGAGCGGGCGAGTGCAAATTTACACCCCTGTCAAAGTAGACCACAACTGTCGTGATTGGCATTTTATCGGTTAATTATCTGTGTAACACCTCCTTATTTGGAGGTATTCAGCATCCCTCTAAGCTCTACTATGACCAGTATTCCCTGTCACATTTACCTGTAGGTCAAAAACAGACTGGTTAGCTCTGTCTAATCTATTCATGGCCTCTACACCAATGGAAACAGACTGTAAACCGGCCTGTACTTCAGTGATATTGCTATCCAGATACTCGATATCGTCAATAAGGTAATGGGTGCACTCATCACATTCTGCAAGGTTCATAACAGTAAAACCAATTAGTATAGCTTTTAAGTGTAGGACATATATAATGCAAGTGTCCAATAATGAGCTAGGGATGGTTATTGTCAGAATTTTTCCTGTCACGATATATTGCGATATGCGTTATGTAGCAATCTGAAACACACTGGTAATTGGTAAACCCCACTATATATGGGAAAAAGAAGGGGTTTTTCAGGGTTATATATCATTTAACCTATTTTGCTCAATGGTTTTAGAGATATTCTGCTTAAAAACTTAAAATGCCCATATTTTCAAAGGGTCATAACCCAGGAAAAAATCTGATTTTCTTCAAAAGTTGATCAGGTCATCCATGCATCTTCCCCTATCTGTCTGTAAAGTTTGAAGGCAATAAATAACTAAAACAAGTTTTGAGAATTTGCTTATAAGGTTAAAATGTCGGTAGATTACATGTTTGTTTGGAGTTTAATTTCCCAGGCACAACCATATAGGTCATATCAAGCAGGTTGGTTTACCTAATCATACTTTCCCAGGACATGCTTATACATATGTGGTTAATCCATTTGGTACTGGAAACCCAAAAACAGGCAAAAGGTATACAGTGCAGGCCCAGATCAGATGTTGCAGAATGTAGGGTCTGATCAGGGCCTACACTATTTGCAAGAAGTTTAGCTAGTTTCTGAATAAATTTTAAAGATAACACAAAACCTGTCACCCCTAAATTTCAAAATGGACTCCTACCGTATATAAGGAGGAAGATTCCATTTGGTACAGAAAGGGTTAACCAGTACAGTGCATATTCTTTCACCATAAACTGACAACTGCCCTTGATGAAACAATGGAAGGGCATGGATTGCATGTGAAGCAAATGTACAAGTGCACCTTCTTTTGCCAGGAACTGACAACTTTCCCTTCACGAATCAACAGAAAGGATATGGATTACATTAAATAAATGTACATAACTACTAGTACACTATAACCCCCTATAACAGTTTTGGGGATTCAAAGGAAAGTCCATGTTAGTTAAACAACCTTGCTATATTGAAACAAAACTGTATAGATCATATATTCTAATGCACTTGCGTATGTAACATGCCGTCTGATTGGATAAAATAAAAAATTTGCGATATTCTGCGATATACTGTCAGAAACCTGACGTCATCAAGTAGTGTCGCTATTCATTGGCTGGCATTTGGTTTTACCAGCTCATAGTGCTTGCCGCTTTGTGCAAAATAGTTCAATTCATGGCGATAACTGTATTGAAAATTGTCATTTCGAGAGGTTTTATGGTCGCAAATTACGTTTTACGGCTCTACTGACGTGTCGCCATAAAACGAAATTTCTGACAGTAAAACCTCTGATTTTGGGATCCATCTTCCAATCGTGTTATATCCAAAATTGTGTAAAATCAAAAATTGTATCAAAATGAATGGTGTATATGATTACCTCTACATCCCTCATTAGGTATAAGCACCCATCTATCAAGGCAGGTATCACACTTCTCGCCTGTCACACCTGGCAGACATATACATTGACCAGTTTCTGCATCACAAGTCACAGCCCCATCAAATGTACAATCACACACTGTAAAATAAGAATATATCATTATGTCCCAAAGTTTAAGTACTTGATGGATGACTTAACAAATTTCATCCATCTCCAACCAGGAAAGTAACCTTAATAATTTATTGGTTACCTGCAATGTGAGCCTCTCTGAGGCGGGTACAAGGGGACAAGTAGGGATTATACATCCCTTTAAAGATTGTTTATTTTATATTGAGTCAATCATTAATTAGAGATGGGCAAAATCAGAACACCCAGAGAAAAACCACCTGACCTACCACCTGACTTTCTACAGCAGAACATGGCAACTCACATGACACGAGCTATGCTCGATTCCACAGCCCTGTGAGTCCTAGCACCCTTAGCCTCTAACTATGGAGGTCTGTCTTGCAAATAGGTACCTCTTTCTTTAAGACAATATAAATAGCTAAAAGGAATTTTTTTGGATTTTTATGGTGGTTTGGGAGATAAACCACACACAACAATTAGCAAAGATTAAGTAACAGCAAAACGAGTAAATTCACAATAATCTTTTTATAGCTCAAGAAACTTACTCTGACACCCAGTTTCCTGGTAGTTCCAGTATCCCCCAATACAGGAGTCACACTTTACCCCCTTGACCCCTGGCTGGCAGGTACAGGTCCCGTTGTCAAGATCACACTGAGTATCCACAGAGGCGGCTCCACAGTTACAGTCCATACAACCCGTCTCACTACCAAAGCCATAGGTATCAGGCTGTAAACAGATTTAACAAATACAGTCAACCCTCTTTATACCTAATTTGATATAACAAACAAGCTACTTATAAGGACAATTTGAATGGAAGAAATCCTTATATCTGGATGAGACAGATACTATGAGAATATCATATGAAATACTGGAATAAACATATATTGTTGATATTTGTTGGAATCGCCTCCCTGCAAAAGCTGCTAACATTTTTTTCAGCAAAAATACCAAAATTTTAGATATTGTACCTGCTGGAACAGTTAACAATATGACCACTAATGAGCTTGTTAAGCTAACAAGGCTTTGAACAACTGGTGTATAGTATCCATAGCCCTTCACCTTTTCGGTGCCCTCGTCCCATAATTCCTACAATGTAGTATAGTGTCCCAGTCACATTTTTGTGATCAGGAGTATCAGTGTGATTCTACATTTCAGTACAAACAAAGGGAAATAACTAGCACAAGTATGCTGCAAATAATTAGGTTAAGAACTCTTTTTGGCAACATAAACGTTTACTTAGAAAAAGGTTGTTGTTTTTTTTCGGTGGTTTTTCATTTTTTTACCTGTTTCAAGGTGTAAAAAAAGCCAAGGACAGAAAATAATTTGGCACTGGGAGTCACATTCTGAAATCAATTTGGAGCCAAGAGTTACATGATGTTACGGCATTAAAATTTACTTACGGCACATCGGTCACAGTTGACACCAATCACATTTGGTCGACACAAACAAGATCCAGTTGATGAGCTGCATGACAGGGATCCAGACTGATCACAGGAGCAAGCTGGAAAAATACAAAATACAGTCCAACTTACATTGCTGCTACACTCTGGAACCCTTGTTCCCGACAGGGCTTAATTGAGACACAGAGATACTCATAGCGGTATGATAGGAGGCAAACTGGGAATAATTTAGGAATATCTTGAGGCAAGATGGGAATAATTTAAGGAGAATGGGAACACCTGACAGACTTTTCCGCCATTTTTATAAGGGAGACAACTTTCAGGACTTCCTGTTCCTTTTTCTATAAGCTGTGTCCCAAGGACAAAAGGGTCAAAACTCTTAAAGGAAAGAATTTGCTCCTCGAGTTGACCCCTATTCTTTCCTTCAACAGTTGACCCCTAATGACATGGGTGACAAAAATTCTTTTGGAGGAGTTGTCTCCCCTGAAGGTGTATCCATTCCCCTTAAGACTTTTTACATGCTCTGTAAAATAAATGTATGTTATGTGCATGCTCATTAGAACTGCCTCACTGAGGTGAACCTAATGAGAACAAAAGTAAGAAATGTTCTCCCTCGATTATCCCTCATTATTTCTTATCTGGAGCTGTGGGAAGACTTCTCTTGGGTCTCAAGAATAGGTTTGAGTCAGCCAAGTTAAATAAGCCATCAGTTTCATGTCACTGAACTGCACAAATATAATCACAGACTTCAGGTCTATTATTTTGAGGCTACTTGGATGCTAATCAACAGTGGTTTTGAAATTCAAGAAATAATTCTGTAGGCAATGCAAGTCTGATAAAAACAGTCCGTGTGTTAGCAACAGGCCTGACATATGTAGTGTCTCCCAATGGGAAAAACTTCTTGGTTTTCATGAGCAGCCTCCCTTTTTGACGAGTGTCAAACACATTTGAGCCAAATTCTTTTCTGCTAAGTGATTATTCTAGTTGAAATTAAGGTAAAACTTAAAAGTGTATCATGCTGTTCATGACAACCCCTATCTTTGGAAACAGTGTAGATCCAGATCAGATGGCTTCTGAAGAAGCCATCTGATCAGGATCTACACTGTTTGACATTAAGTTTATAGCTTTGTTAGCATAAATTACATCAAGTAATCTGATTGGTTCAAAGTCAGAAATGGGTGTGGCTATACTGAATATTCAGCAAGAGAAGGGTTAAAGGGGTATCACTCCAAAATAGCTCCAGATAAGGCACTTACTGATATTTTTTTTTTTTCGCATGAAAACTTATGCAATCACGATAACAAATCTGTGAAACGAAGACCCCCTAAACCCCACTTTATATAGAGAAAAGTGGCGTTTACGGGGGTATACATTATCTGCCTTAGTTTTGCTTTAAAACATAGATTGTGGGTACTCGTTAGAACCGCCTCATTGAGGCGGTTCTAACGAGCACCCACAATCTATGTTGAAAGCAGAAATAATAAAGATGTTATCATTTTTACCTAATATTTATCATTTTCTGACACCATGTTAGACGCCATTATTTCTAACAGACATGTTTTCCTATTGCTGTAGGTACTCATTGGAAGTGCCTTGATGAGGCACTTCTAGTGAGTACCCACAACGTATGTTTTGTAAGAAAATAAGACAAATAATATGTGAATACCCTCTCTTATCTGGAGCTATGAGTCCATTTTTTTTTATCAAAGAAGAGAATGTTAGTGAACTCACGATAGCAATCCTTGGCAACAACAGCATCCCCGTACCACCAATCTTCACACCTCTCACAATGGGCACCAGTCGTGTGATTGATACAGACCAGACAAGCACCAGTCAGAAAATCGCAGGCCTCGGGATCACTCAAGTCGATGTTCCCGCTACAGCCACAAGGTTCGCAAGTCCCGTTTATTTCCATTGGGTTGCCAAAGTATCCTGGGCCACATCTAGACAAACAAAGGAAAAATGTTACCATACTTGCTCTGATAGGGTGGTCACAAATGTCATTTAGGTATAAAATGGTTGTGGTTTTGCATGAAACACGGTCTGAAGATAGATCCCAGCAATCAGGAATTACAGAGGACTCTAGAGCATGCAGTCGATGGCATGCCATCACAAATCCCCACGCTTCAGGTGGAATCAAATATAACCATCACGAAAACACGCCTATATAATTTTTACCCCCTCTAACCCCACTTTTATATAGTAAAACTGGGGTTTGCAGGGGTAAACCTTATTTTTCTTATTCTGCTCTGAGATACAGATTGTTGGTACTCGTTAGAACCGCCTCAATGAGGCGGTTCTAACGAGTACCCACAATCTATATTTTGAGCAAAAATAAGAAAAATATTACAATTTTTTATCTGAAAATTTTCATTTTTTCGGCGATAAATGTGTCAATGTACTTGTATAGGCGTGTTTTCGTAATGGCTGCTCTTGCACGCCCTCACCATGTCAGGAAGCTAAGTACCAAATCTGGTTGCCTTCCAGCCAGTAGTTAAGGAAGAGAGAGCCTGACAGATGGATGGTCCGAGGCATTCAAAATATCCTGAATGCTTTTTTTTAAGTGTGGGGATAATAATAACCATAAATGGTCCTTTTTTCTTTTCAATCTAATCTGTACATTTTTGTATAACACAATTGTTTAACAAAAAAATGGTTGTGGTATTATACATACCTTTCACATTTATTGCCAGTATAACCCTCATAACAGTCGCAGTAGGTATCACCTTGGTAACTCACTCTGCAGGTGTCTGCAAAACTGGAAGATAGAAATTAAATGTAATGAGCCAGGCAGTTTTATGGCTAGTTTTCAGTAATTTTAAAGAAATGAAACAAATCTTAAAATGACGATTTTCAATGTAAAATTCCTATTTAGGCCAAAATATTTTTATTTTCCGGTTCTCGGGAGCGCTGGCCCTATTTTTTTGAAAACCAGAATAAAAATAAAGGTGACTTTGATTTTTTTTATTTTAACCTGTTCTGTCAGAAATCTCCCAAGATGTCCGGGTATAATTGCATATATTTAGTAGTTACAGTATATGGTTTGCTAATTATTCAATATATTCGATGATAAATGAGTACAGTCATGTACATAACTGATATTTTTTCACAATACATTTAACTTTACTGTCTTTATACTAACTCTTTTCACACTTTGGTATGGCTACAGAGAATATTTTTTTTCACAATACATCTAACTTTTCTCTCTTTATACTAACTCTTTTTACATTTTGGTATGGATACAGACATAACGCAAACACGCCTATACAAACACATTGCCACCTTTATTGCCGAAAAAATGAAAATTTTATGATGAAAATTTGTGATATTTTTCTTATTTCTGCTCAAAATATAGATTGTAGGCACTCGTTACAACCGCCTCATCGAGGCGGTTCTAACGGGTACCCACAATCTATATTTTAGAGCAGAAATAAGAAAAATAAGGTATACCCCCGAAAACCCCAGTTTTACTATATAAAAGTGGGGTTCAAGGGGGTCAAAATTATATAGGCGTGTTTTCGTGATGGAATATTTGTTTCATAAATTATTCATCCATTTAACTTTTGTCTTTATATACATGTATAAGTCATAAAGATGTATTTGTAAACACACTGTAGCTTACTTGTTTGACTCTACTAGCAGTGGACATCCACAGATTGTACAGGCTTGTCTGTACTGTGGCTCACCATGGTAACCAGGTCGACACATCTCACAGTGGTCTCCCATTGTGTTGTTAGCACAGTCCTGAAATATAGCTTGTGTTGTAAACCTTCAAATGCTAATCACAACAAACAGATGACATTTTTGAAGCATATTTTTTCTTCTTTTATTTTTCATAGAAAATATGGCTTGAAAATACACCACAACCTCATAATAAATTAGTTCGTTATAACACAGTTTAGGATATAACACGGTTTCAAGATGGATCGCAAAAATGTACAGACTATATAGACAAGAGCGCCGCAAGCGGGCTATTATATGCCAGATGGAGCATATATATACTGACAGTTGTACAAGTTTGGGTTTGTGGAATGTAACCAAGGAACAATATGTACTCCACATATTCTTACCTGGCACTATTAACAACCCTCAATGGCTCAAAACTATCTCCAACAAATTTTCATGGTCGGTAATAATTGGTGGACCATAACCACAAAATAATATAGGCATAACTCTGGCAATAAGTGGTGGACTGTAACCTTGAAATAATATGCACTGCTCCACATCATAGTCTAACTATATGTAAAGTTTCAGCTTCATCAGATGTAAAATGTGGGGAGCATTATCCGGAAACAAAATATGTTTAGAAAAATATGTGAAAGGGGTATAACTCTGGTGATATTTGGCAGACCGTAACCTCAAAATAATATCCACTGTTCCATATCATGTATGTAAAGTTTCAATATCATCGGATCTAAAATGGAGGAGTTATCTGAAAACAAAATGTTTACAGAATTTTTCAAAGGGTATAACTCTATTATTATTTGGTGGACCATAACCTCGAAACAATATGCGCTGCCCCACATCATGGTCTAACTATGGATGAAGTTTCAGCTTGATTGGATATAAACTCTAGGAGGAGTTATCCGAAAGCGAAAAGTTTACAAAAAATTTCAAAGGGGCATAACTCAATTATTATTTGGTGGACCGTACCCGTGAAACAATACGTGCTGCCCCACATCATGGTCTAACTATGTATGCAGTTTCAGCTTGATCGGATATAAACTGTAGGAGTTATCTGGAAATAAAAAGTTTACAAAAAATTTCAAAGGGGCATAACTCAATTAATATTTGGTGGACCGTAAATTCGAAACAATATGAGCTGCCCCACATCATAGTCTAACTATGTATGAAGTTTCAGCTTGATTGGATGTAAACTGTAGGAGGAGTTATCCAGAAACGAAAAGTTTACAGACGGACAGACAGACGGACGCCGAGGGCATAACATAATACAATAGTTTTTTGAACAGGCGTATAAAAATGACCATAAATGGTCATTTTTCTAAAAATCTATACATTTTTGTTTGGATATAACATGGTTGTTAAACTAACACTGTTTCTGCTTTGGACTCCAACAAGTATTATAAAGAGGTTGGGGAGTAATTCACATGAAATGTGAAGGCTTTTTTTTCTCTCTCTAAAAATAGGAATTAAAGCATAGACAGCACTGGTGGGTCTATTGTCTCTGTGTGTAGGTGGAAAATGGTTCTGAACAGGGACTTAGATGGTTTTGTTTAACCCTTAAATATCTGTATTTTAAACAGTGTAGACCCTGATCAGATGCTGCACTGTACTGATC
Organism: Lucinisca nassula; assembly: GCA_963580285.1. NCBI lineage: Eukaryota > Metazoa > Mollusca > Bivalvia > Lucinida > Lucinidae > Lucinisca > Lucinisca nassula. The sequence goes on along the minus strand of OY757014.1, from coordinate 48,062,495 downwards.
TGGGTTTACACTGTTTGCCAATGTCTCAGTAGATAAACCCAGACAAGATTTTACATTTTACTGACCCCTTTTTATGCAGCCCTCCGACATCACAGGAAGAATAGCACTGCTATAAACAACTATTACCTTAATTTTGTATGTGGCAGCGATGGTCATGTGGACAATAGCAGGCAGAAGTAACTTTGGGTTGACTGTTTATCAATTGATACAAAAATAAACTTTCATCTAGTGTAAGATTTTTCTATTGTATTTGATGATTAATACAAACATATACAATTATGAGTACACAAAATAAAGCCATAGTGAGAAAAAATAAAAAGAAAATGATGGCCCCATAATTGTGATTGGTGCTCCAAGCATTAACATAACTTCATCTGCCTGTTAAAACTGTTGCAAGTTAAAACCCAAAAGTGTAAGAATACACTTTTCTAAGATGTTTGTTCATCAGCTGAAAAATTAGAAGGGTGTATAAAGATTGCAACCTTGCCTGAGCCTTCACTTTTCACTTGTGTATCAACCCATAACATGCCAATCAAGACAACTGCCGTCTGCTTTGCTGTCTGTCGGTTACCTTAAAAGTAATTTTTTGCAAACAGTGTGGACCCAGGAGCAGTCTGATCTGGGCCCATAATATTTGCCTGTATGCAAAAATATTTTTAAAACTTGGCAAAAAATAATTCAGCAGATAACATAAGCAGACGACATTTTCGGATGTAGTTTTTCTCGGCGTCTTAAGGGTTAAAATTTTTTTCTGGTTTTGCACCTCCGGTCAGGATTGCCAGGTAGAGCACTTAGGGCTCAGTCAAACACGAATAAGGGAACCATATGTCTCCCCTCTATAAGGGGTAAATTGGAGCATTGAGACTTGACATTCAACAAATGCCATAGATCAATTCTGTATCTATCGAAAGACCAGTAACTCAGTCAACTCATTTGTTTGTTTTACCACTTACCAAGCAAACCCCCGTCTTCTGATCACACTCAGCAGCATGTCCATTACACTCACAGCGACGACAGCTGGCTAGGTAGGGGTAGTTGACATTGGTGACGCGATAGTAGCCAACAGAACAATCCTGAAAGGCGGATACATCATGTAAACAAGTCCCGATAATGAAACCCTTGTAAGCCCAACATTATACCCTTCTTTACACCAACATTTGATATAACAATAAAACTCGATATAAAGATAACTTCAACGGAATAAATCATTTTCATACCCATAACCAATACATGTATAACTATGTAGAAATGATATCAACAACTCCAACAAATGGGAGGTAAAAAGGGTAAATAACCCATTTTATCCTAATAAGAGTTTTCCCCCATTACATACAGCTGGAGTCCATTTCGAAATTTATGAGTGTCAGGTTCTAGTTATTTTTAGAAATTTATTTAAAATATAGCTGAACTTTTTGAAAACAATGAAGGACCTGAAAAGATGCTTCATTCTGTGGCATCTGCTTTGGGCCTGCTCTGTTTGCCTGTGTCCCATTTTTTTCTTCATAACAATCTTTGTTGTGGCTACTTATTAGAATCGCCTCAAAGGCGATTCTAATATGTAGCCACAACACAGGTTTCTGACGAAGATTAACCAAATTATCCCTTTATTATCATCAATACTCCCCACTTATCTGGAGATTTGCCTGACTCGAAATAAAGCCTTCATTCACTGCAGATATCACTTGTCCGGGTTTTCAACAAGTTGCTTCATTTATATGTCCCCAACATTCATGAACACATTTGGTCCCGGGAACCCCAAAAGTGGTAAGTGGCAAACAGTGCAGGCCCAGATCAGACGCCGCTTCTTGCGGCGTCTGATCAGGGCATACACTGTTTGCAAAAAGTTAAGACATTTTCCAAGTAAATGTTGAAGAAAACACCTGGCACCCCTTAATTTTGGAATGGACTCCCAGTATATACTCGTATAAGGAAGAAGATTCCATTTTAACATGTATAAATATCATGTGCGTACCTCACAAGATGTTCCTGTGTGTCCTACTGGACATTCACACTGTTCAACAGAAGATGCCTGTTCTCCATCACCTGTCTCTGAAGCTACATCCAACTCCACCTCCGATAATCTAGAAATAATGTAATAACACATTTTGGGCAATGTCACAAGAAACCCGTATTCATAGTGTAAAACCACATAAGACTAAAACTGGCCTATTTAAGGGGAATGGGAACACCTGGCAAAGTTTTACCAATATGTTAGTTAAAGTAAAGACAATGTTAAGTGTTGAACAACTGGCCCCCGGTGTGTGCTTTATTTCTACTTAAGGGGAATGGGAACACCTGGCAGATTTTTCTGCCATTTTTCAAAGAGAGATAACTTTTGGGACTTCCTGTTCACTTTTCTATAAGCCCTGTCCCACTGAAAAAGGGGTCTACTCTTAAAGGAAAGAATTTGCTCCTCAGGAGCAAATTCTTTCCTTTAAGAGTTGACCCCTATTGACAGGGGAGACAAAAATACTTTTGCAGGAGTTGCCTTCCCTGAAGGTCTTCTCATTCCCCTTAATCTAAGAAGCCCCTCAGAGTCTAGTAACTTATTATACTATCCAAGCAGCTGACAAGAAAAGCACAGATCAGACTGAACCTTTGTTATTTTTGGTTTTGGTTTTAAGGCCTTTCCAGATAATTAATTATTTCGAGCCAATTATTAATCTGAGGTAAACAAAATACTATAGTACCCAGAGAAAAACCACCTGAACTTCTAGACTTTCAGATGAGTCTTTAAACCGAGGTCCAGTCTCTGTATGACCTTAGCTGTTGGTGGGACATAAAACTCAAACACTCACTCACTCACTCACCTGAACTTCTATTGCAGAACTTGGCATCTCGCATGTAACCAAAGGAGGCATGAACCACAGCAGTGAGAGACCTAATGATTTTTTGATTTGAGGTTTAACATCCCCATCCTATAAGCCGTTTACCAGTACTATTGTGCGAGCCGGATTCAGCTCTGCGTGGAAGCATCATGCAGCCCATATATTTGTTCAAGCCCCTATGGGCGGGGGCCGCAGGAGACCTTATGAAACTGTGTCTAGTACCATCCAAGCAGCCAGCAAGCAAGGTACTGATCAGACATATGTTTTCTTCTTTTTTTTTTTTTTACTTTTGGTTTTAAGGCCCTTTCCAGATTATTTTACTTATTTCTCTGATGAGAGCTATGGGTTAATTGAATCGATTCCTGATCATTTCCTTCATAGCAACGATAATGAAGGGGTAATTTTCCTTATTTCATATTATATAGAAACATATGATGTGGTTATTTGTTAGAATTGCCTCCATGAGGCGATTCTAACAAGTACCCACAACATACATTTTCATAGAGAAATAAGAAAATTTACCCTCAGTACTCCTCATCTAAGCCATGCAATTAATTTCCATCTTACTTTACTTTCTCCACATGCTCTGATTGTGTTTGTATTGGAGTTTAACAACCCACTTCACACTATTTTGGTCATTTTTGAGCCTGTCAGTTTACCTATCCACACCCTTTCCTGGTCAGGCTTATACGTAAGGGGTTAACCAGTACAGTGCACATTCTTTCGCCAGAAACTGACAACTGCCCTTCTTGAATCAGCGTTAGGGAGAGAGTGATCGTAGAAAAGATTTCATGATCAATCTCCACGAAAGAATGTTGACTATCCCGGCGTGTATCGAACCCACATCCTCCTGATCAACAGTCAGACGGGCAATGGACTGAGCTACCGAGGCCGGCTCCACATGCTCTGATATGAAGAGCCTTTAAGGGGAATGGATACACCTTCATGGGAGGCAACTCCTGCAAGTTTTTTTGTCTCCCAAGTCAATAGGGGTCAACTCTTAAAGGAAAGAATGGGAGCAAATTCTTTCCTTTATAGTTTGATTTGTTTGATTTGAGGTTTAACGTCCCCGTCAACACTGTAAAGGTCATTTTGGAGACGTTGCTTCCAATTTTGTGGGACTTTTACCCGACATTGAGATGAAATGACATCTCAAGCCCTGTCGCCCAATGAAACCAATAGGGTTTATTAGCATGGACGGTCCGCCTCGCACCGCGGTTCCTGGACAGGCTTAGATCCTCTAAGCTGTTTACCAGTACTAGTGTGCTGGCCGGATTCAGCTCTGCGTGGAAGCATCATGCAGCCCATATATTTCTTCAAGCCCCTATGGGCGGGGGCCTTCTTTCCTTTATAGAGTAGACCCCTTTTTCAATGGGACAGAGCTTATAGAAAAGTGAACAGGAAGTTCCGAAAGTTGTCTCCCTTTGTAAAATGGCTGCAAACTCTGCCAGGTGTTCCTATTCCCTTTAAGTTGACTAGAACTAACATGAACTTCTCTCAACATATGTTTTTAAACATGTTGTGGGTACTTGTAAGAATTACCTCATTGAGGCAATTATAACAAGTGCCCACAACATGTTTTTTATGCTGAAATAAGAAAAGTTACCCCCAAATAAAACCTAATCAGCCCCCAACATTATCCTCAGTTTTCCCCCTCATCTTAGAAGCCTCTGTGGTGCAGTGGTTACGCTACTCGCCTTGCAAACCAGGGGTCGCAGGATCGATCCCAGGCTTCTCCCGACTTTTAGATGAGTCTTTAAACCGAGGTCCCGTCTCCGTATTACCCTTAGCTGTTGGTGGGACGTAAAACTAAAACACTCACTCACTCCTCCTCATCTAATCTATACAATTGATTTCCACCTTACCTTACTTCCTCTACAACAGTATAGTAAGATGCTCTGATATGAAGAGCCTGTAAGTCAACCAGAACTAACATGAACGTCTCCCGATCTACCGAGGATCCACTTAAAGTCTGGAAGTTATACTGAAAACAAAGCAAAAATTTTTTTTTACGTTCGTAGGTCTTTGACAAAGAATATATACAATATCTGTGATTTGTTCGGAGTTTAACCCATTTTGTATAGGATGCAATCTTCCAAGTTAAATACAGTGGGAGTCTATGTCAAAATTCAGGGGAAGTTTTTGTTTTGATTGAATTGAGGTTCCCCGTCAACACTATTTAGGTCATTTAGGAGACATTACTTCCAATGTTGTGGGACTTTTACCCGACATTGAGATGAAATGACATCTCAATCCCTGCTGCCCAAACAAACCAAAAGGGTTAATATGTAGGGACTCGCATCACTTTGCCTGGTCAGGCTTAGACCCCTAAGTGGTTTACCAGTACTCATATGCAGCCGGTTTCAGCTCTGCGTGAAAGCATCATGCAGCCCAATCTATTTCTCCAAGCTCTGATGGCCTCAGGGGTGTCAGGTTGCGCTATTAAATTTATTTAGAAAATGCTTGAAATTTATGCAAACAGTGATGGCCCTGTTCAGACGGGTTCTGCAGCATCTGAACTGGGCCTAAACCCTTTGCCTATGACCCCTTTTCGGGTTTCCTGCATAAAATGGGCTACCAGACAAGTCAACACTGTTTAGGTCATATCGAGTGATTCTAAGAAGTCCCCACAGCTCAATTTATGTTTCCTATAGATATAAGAACAATTATCCTAAAACTATTCACATTATCTGAAGCTAACATGTAATCCATATGAAAGACATACCTCCACCAGTCTTACTTCCATGGGAGACTCAGCACTGTTCAGTGGCTGTGCAGAAGACCTATACCTTATTGTCATGTTGTTACCCTGGAAACATACACAAAAAGGTGAACAGTAGCATGCTTAAAAAGTGGACCAACTCAATAAAAACAAGACTCATTTATATTTCATAAGTGGGTTTCTTGTTTCCTAAAGTTTTACCGAATAAGACAAATATGATAAACCATCATCATCATCATCATCATCATCATCATCTTGTTGAAAAGAGTCTGGGAGATCTTGGTTTATAAGCTTCTGTATATTTTGCAATTTCAGCTATTCAGATCACTAACCTTATCCTGCTGAATAAATAAATTTAGCCACATCCATTGCTGACTATCAACCAATCAAATATCTAATTCTTGATACAATGTATTTGTTCAATTCACAAACTGCATGACAAACAGTGTAGATCTTGATTAAATGGCTATTTCAGAAGCTATCTGCACCAGATTTACACTATTTGCAAAGGTAGGGGCTGTTGTGTTCAGCAGCGTAAGGTTAAGTTTTTCTTTTTTGTTTCTTTTTTATTTTTATTCAGTTTTTACAACCCTTTAAAGATCACTTACTTCAAGCAAATTGTTAATTAATCAGAGGTGGGCAAAAACCAGAGACCAAGGGAAATTCCCACCTAATGTTTCCTTGCAGGACAGCTGAACTTGTTATCTCACATTAGCCAAGTGATGACTTGAAAGTTTGAAATATATTGTTTGTTTGTTTGTTTGATTTGAGGTTTAAAGTCCCCGCCAACACTGTAAAGGTCATTTTGGAGACATTGCTTCCAATTTTGTGGGACTTTTACCCGACATTGAGATGAAATGACTTCACAAACCCTGCCGCCCAATGAAACCAACTCGCACTGCATTGCCTGGGCAGTCTTAGATCCTCTAAGCAGTTTACCAGTACTCGTGTGCGGGTCAGTTTCAGCTCTGCGTGGAAGCATCATTCAGCCCATCTGTTTCTTCAAGCCCCGATGGGTGGGGGCTGAGTATGAAATATATAGAAAAATAAACTAATTTACCATATCCATTCAAAAGTTCTAGAAATGAATGAAATCATTATTTTTCTTTCACCAATGCAACATTATTTTTACCTCTCACAGCATTTGTTGTATTACAGCCAAAACTTTACAGAAAATGAAAGAAAAAAAAAGTCCTCTGTTAATAAAGAAATCCTGAACTTAACCCTAGGATAGAAAGTTTTATCCTATCCAGGTTAGCCTATCCAGAGATAAGGTAAAACTTGAGAATTTTCAAGAGTTATCCCACCCAGAGATAAGGTAAAACTTGAGAATTTTCTGAAGTGCACATTATGTATGCCATTGTTAAGTATGACGTCAGTGCACATACAGTGATTTAAAAACCACAGATTTTTCTATCTACCTCTCACACCCATGTAAGATTCTTATATGAACTAACCTGTAGGATAAGGTCCGGCTCTATTAGAGCTTCGGTGGCAACAGATTCATTTCTTGGCAACACAAACAACACATTATAGTGAAGAAATCCCCCATAGCTTGTCAGCTACAAACAGAAATATAACATCACTGTTAATCAAGGGCCAGTTGTTCAAAACTAACAATATCGTTAGTCAATGTATTATTAACCCATTGCATGCGGGAAACCCCTAAAGGGGTACCTTGGCAAACAGTACAAGCCCAGATCAGATGCCGCAGAATGTGGCATCTGATCAGGGCCTGCACTGTTTGCTAACGGAATTTTCAATCAAAAATGAATACAAACGAATAAACAGGCATGACACCCCTTATATGACAAAAGGACTTGTCCAACATAGAGCAATGGGAGAGTCTACTAGTATACAATGGGTTTAATATGGCATACACACTAATATTTTTGCTGATAAAGTGTGAGTAGGTTTACATCATAGTGTACAGTCGAACTTCGATGGCTCGAACCCCTTCGGGACCGTAGAAATTTGTTCGAAACAGCGGTAGTTCGAGCCACTGATGCATACTTCCAGAAAACATAACGGGGGTATTTTTTGACTTCTTTTCGGTGTTCTGTAACATAAATGTATGCTGTGTGTATTCATTAGAATCGCCTCATCGAGGCGATTCTAATGAGTACACACAGCATACATTTGCAAGATAAAAGTAGAAAATCTCCTTAATTATCCCACACTTTTTCTTATGCAGAGCAATTCCCTAGGGACTCAAAAACGGGTTCGACTCAGCCATGGTAAACGAGCCATCGGTGTTCGAGCCATCGAAGTTCGACTGTACTTTATATATCTTGTTCTTCGAAATCGATTTCTTTGGGATCATTGATTCCATTGTGGAGTTTTGAAAATATTTGCACAGATGAGACCTAACTGGCCAAAACTAGCTAGTCTGGCTCAGAAAAACATGTTCACTTTGTACTTTTCAGTTCTACAGTGTATTCCTTGCTTCCAAAGGATAACCTTTTCACAGAACATCTTTGTAAATGTAAAGTTACTCAAATTTTCAGGCAAAAATATCACAGCAATACTATTTGCACTTGCTATAACAGCCAACAATTTAACAACTAATAAAATTGTTAAGTGACCCTTGCTTTGAACAACTGGACCCAAATAACATATTGCACGACCCGCAGAAAAAGCGACCGACTGACGTCGATTGATTTTCTAAGGTGCCCTAAAATCACCGTGTCATTCTGTCATTCGGTCATTCTGTCAGTCTGTCTGTCCGTCCGTAACCCGTTTGTGAAAATTGGTGATAGTGACTTAACCGCTTGGAATATTTAACCAATTTTTGGCATACTGATAGATATCAATGAGATCTAACCAATGAACTTGCGAAATATTACATTCCATATAGTATAGCTTCGCCGAGGCGAAAAGTGTGAAAATTTTCGAACTGCTTCTCCTCGAAACCGTTGGGTCGATTGAAGTCAAATTTCATATGGAGCCTCTATGGGATGCGTTAAACCAAAATTTGCTCATGGGGTCCAGGTCGCATGACCAAAATGGCCGCCAAGCCATATATGGTCTGTCTGTCTGTCCGTCCGTAACCCGTTTGTGAAAATTGGTGATAATGACTTAACCGCTTGGAATATTTAAACAATTTTTGGCATACTAATAGATATCAATGAGATCTAACCAATGAACTTGCGAAATATTACATTCCATTTAGTAAAGCCTCGCCGAGGCGAAAAATGTGAAAATTTTCGAACTGCTTCTCCTCGGAAACCGTTGGGGCGATTGAAGTCAAATTTCATATGGAGCCTCTATGGGATGGGGGAAACCAAAATTTGCTCATGGGGTCCAGGTCACATGACCAAAATGGCCGCCAAGCCATATATGGTAAAAACCCTTCAAAAATAGTCTTCTCCAGAATCACTGGGCAGATTTTCTACGAAACTTGATAGTTAGCATCTGGGACGTAGGCCCATCATAAATTCCTAAAATGGTGACCCTGGGTTGACCATGACCTTCTTTGTGCCTAGGTCAAACTTTGACACATATGCTTTTGTATTGGAAAAGTGAGAATGCATTTTATCCTGCAAACGATTCAGAATACAGTACTAAAGTATAAGATATATTTTTGCTCCTTACGATAAGGCGCATTTATTGGGGGAACCGTTTTAGGTCCAGGTCACATGACCAAAATGGCCGCCATACCCATATATGGTAACACTAATAAAGCTAAAAGCATCCGGCGGGTCGTGCACTTCAGCTGAAGCACTGGTTTTGTAATATTTTTCACCCTTTTTTCACAAGGGAGAACCTGTCTCTTGTTATATAACAAGAATTCCGCGCCTGTGGGGGGCGCAGTCACCAAACCATGAAATGTAGGTCAAGGTCAAACAATGGATGCTTGCATAAAAGCTGCCATTCGTAGATGCAAACAATAACATAGGGTATTAAATTGTACTTGTTCAAATTTTAGAACAAGTCAGTAAGGAGTTAAGGGATATGGGAACACCTGGCAGATTTTTGCCTGCCATTTTTCAAAGGGAGATAACTTTTGGGACTTCCTGTTTGCTTTTCTATAAACTCTGTCCCACGAAAAAAGGGGTCTACACTTAAAGGAAAGAATTTGCTCCTCAGGAGCAAATTCTTTCCTTTAAGAGATGACCCCCTAATGACATGGGTGACAAAAATACTTTTGCAGCAGTTGCCTCCCCTGATGGTGTAACCATTCCCCTTAAAATGTCCAAATATTTAGGGTAAAAACACTATTCCAATCATTCTCTATCCCGCTCCCCACCAAATAACCCTTCTGAATCATCTCTGATATCATACCTTATTGCCAAGATAAGACTGTGGGGCTGTCCAGTACATTGAGGTTGAGGTATCCGAGATCCTGTCAGCGGCATCCTGCACAGCTATAGTACTCCCGAACTCGCTAACCCCTCCATCATCTGTGTTAGTGATACCCCACATTTGCATGTCCATCACCTGTAACAATATTCACAGTAAATTTTAGGCCAATATTAGAAACATTTTTGTTTCCTTTACTCGGACCTTTCAAAAAGAGGAAAGTGGATCTGTCTTTGATTTTGAAAGGAGGAAAGTGGATCTGTCTTTTATTTTTTTAATTTTTCTTTTCATTCTTAAAAAAATCTAAATACGAAGTCTGTAACATAAGAATCATAAATATTATAATCCATAATTTTTTTAAAGTGTTTGAAAACAGAGGGGAATTCAGAACTTCGCAAAGTAAAACAAAGAAATAACACAATATTAAGAAAACTTTTCACCTGGTACACTTTCTATTTGGAAAAAGGAAAAAAAATCCAAATTAGGAAAGCAAATTATTTTGAGTAGGAGCCATTGTTCAGGGTCAGTCTGGTAAGGTTAAACAAATACAAATTTAACCATACCATGCTAAACCAGGATTTAACCTTTTTCAAAAACAATATAGATCTAGATTAAGCTGGCTTCTCTCTGATCAGGATCTATACTATTTCCCACCTGCTTCTGAATCCATGGTAAAATGAAAATCATACAAAATAGAGGAAGAGTGTAATATATTGGAATATTCAGCATGGAGAGGGCTAGTTCTGGCCTCCCTTATTTGACTTACAAGTATTCTAAACAGATTAAGGGGGATGGATATACCTTACAAAACTTCAACCATTTTTCTAAATTGAGTTTCTGCTTTTAATAGTTTCCTATATACTGAAACTCTCCTAAAAAGAGATTCTACTCTTTAACCCATTGTATGCTAGTGGGCTCTTCCAAGGCTATATGTTGGACAAGTCCATTTGTCATATAAAGGGTATCAGGTCTATTTTTTTCATTTTCATTCTATTTTTGATGGAAAATTCTTGTAGCAAATAGTGCAGGTCCTGATCAGATGCCCCATTCTGCGGCGTCTGATCTGGGCCTGCACTGTTTGCCAATGTACCCCTTTAGGGGTTTCCCGCATGCAATGGGTTAACAGGAATAAATTTGACTCTAAAGAGCAAATTCTTTTATCTAAGAGACCCCTACTGATAATGGAGACCTAACAAATTACTACTACAGGTGCATTCAATGTTTGTAATCCAGTGCTCAGATGATGTGCTTCTAACAAAACTGTTATTTTACTGTGATAATCTAAGCCCCCGCCCATAGGGGCTTGAAGAAATATATGGGCTGCATGATGCTTCCACGCAGAGCTGAATCCGGCCCGCACACTAGTACTGGTAAACCGCTTAGAGGATCTAAGCCTGTCCAGGAACCGCGGTGCGAGGCGGACCGTCCATGCTAATAAACCCTATTGGTTTCATTGGGCGACAGGGCTTGAGATGTCATTTCATCTCAATGTCGGGTAAAAGTCCCACAAAATTGGAAGCAACGTCTCCAAAATGACCTTTACAGTGTTGACGGGGACGTTAAACCTCAAATCAAACAAACAAACAAAACTGTGATAATCTAAGTAGTATGTGCATGTTTTATTTTTTTTTTAAGTCTGTAAACAGTTATACAAAGCAAATGTAACAATGTTAGATATACTTTCAGACTTTAAAAAATATTTGTCTCATCTTTCAAGCATGTCTTTTGTTTGTTTTGTTTGATTTGAGGTTTAACATCCCCGTCAACACTGTAAAGGTCATTTTGGAGACGTTGCTTCCAGTTTTGTGGGACTTTTGCCCGACAATGAGATGAAATGACATCTCAAGCCCTGCCGCCCAATGAAACCAATAGGGTTTATAAGCATGGATGGTTCGACACTCGCACCGCTTTGCCTTAGATCCTCTAAGCGGATTACCAATACTCGTGTTAGGGTCGGTTTCAGCTCTAGGTGGAAGCATCATGCAGCCCATCTACTTCTTCAAGCCCTAATGGGCGGGGGCTGTTCAAGCATGTCATCTCCTGACTGATAATTTAGTAAGCAGTTATATATACAGACAATTGCATGTACAAAGAAATATAACTTACAGCACTCCAGTACATCGAGGACTCTCCACACATTCTTGTGTTCCCAAAACAGAAGCACTCTGTACAGCCTGAAGGGTTGGTAGGGTCAAGGTCATAGGTATACAGGTCACACTGGTCACAGCGAGGACCCACCACATTTTTCTGGAACAGAAGTTATCAATAGTTCATAACCTATTTTACAGAAAACAATGATCAGGAAAAGATACACTTACCTTGCATCTTCCATCCAAGGCATCGCGAAAACAACTACAGTCAGCGCTCGTTATCTCGAACATCACGGGACCGGATAAAAAAGTTCGAGTTATCCGTAGTACGAGATAACCAAAGTGTGATGTCACATGCATTTTGGAGCCCATTATTTGCCGTGATATTCTTGTATTCTTAGTTATTCTAGAGTAATAGCACTAACATGCACAGCCTAGTGAGGTTTTAAAATTCGTTTATGAAAGTAATGGAGCTTGTCGAAGTATAGCGGTTATAAAAGATTTCTCACGTGTTTTCTTGTCTTTTAAATTCCTGCAAATTCGGGTATCCAAATAAGCTAAAAATAGATATGTACTTATTTGGAATGGTTCCCCGCTTGTGAATGCAATGCTGAGCAGTATGTGCTATACGTCATACGGTAGTCCCTCGTATTGATTTAAACAGTTCAGGTCCTGCCGAGAAAGCTGGTCATAAGCCATCTTTTTAGGATCTACACTGTCTGTATGTGCATCGGGACAAGGGGCAATACTCAATTTTGACACTAATGATGATTGAAACGGAAAACAACCAGTCATACCTAATTGTAAATAAATACAAATCAGAGCCGCCTTTTATCACGGAAATCTTGGAAATCATTGAAACGAGAAGGTGTTAAGATCAAAGGTTGAGCACCTTGACTCAGTCTGTATTACACGCACGTGATTTTCGTAATAGCGGTAAAGGTATTGTTTGTGCTAATATTAACGCACCTGGATATATTTTCTTTGGAAAATTGAAAACATTGTGAGTATTGATGAACTGTTTTGTAAAGGCCTATTATTATTTTCTTTAACTGAAAGACCAGCGGCATCGTTTTTTTTCCTTCTTTACCTCATGAATTTCGGTTCGAGATACGCAGTAGTAAAAACAGTGAAAAATATATTTAGGGACTGAAAATGATGGGCGAGATAGCCAAGTGTCGACTTAAAAGTAGTTTGACACATGCAAAGTTGAAATACAATAAATATATAGCGGAAATATTCGTGACTTAGAAATCGGTTCGACATAAGTGATAGGGTCGAGATAGGCGAGGTCGAGATAACGGGAGTCAACTGTATATAATTCTGACCCCTTGAATCCCACGTTTATATGAGCCCCGCCAAGCGAATTTATGTCTTCGAGCATTCCGTCATGACAAATTTTAACTGCGCATGCCCAGCCATTCAGAGGGGCCAGGGATATGGCTTTTGGTCTGAAGGTTCCTCTTGATTCACTGCTTGTATGAGCGAGCAGCGAAGGTTCTGGCGAGAATGCGCGGATGCGCAGGCTCGCCTGAACCTTCGCTGCTCGCATAGGTGATAAGTACAAAAATCGCTTGACGGGGCCCATATAGTAAAACTGGAGTTTACAAGGGTAAACCTTACATTTTCTTATTTCTGCTCTAAAATACAGATTGCAGGTACTCGTTAAAACTGTCTCATCCCGCCTCGATTAGGCGGTTCTAACATGTACCCACATTCTATATTTTGAGCAGAGGAAAAAAATCACAATTTTTTATCTGAAAATTTTCGTGTCTTCGGCTGTAAAATTTATAGTGTATTTGTATAGGCGTGTTTTCTTATTGGCACCAAATTGAAAACAAAAGGGCCATGATGGCCCTGAATCACTGACCTGAATCCAAGATGTTTCAAAGCTTATGGAAATGAAGGATTCACTGCTTTAAGGAGATGTGGACCAAAGACTTTTATCTTAGGAGGCTATTTTTCATTGTAGTGGAATTTGAAGGTTTTTCTATTTTTAGCTTTGGTGTCCATTTTGTTTAACAGAGCAGAACAGTTTAGGCAATTTTGAAAGAGGGTCACTCAAGGAACATTCCTGGGAAATTATTTTCAAATAGGGCAATTTGCCTAGGAGGAGATGTCATTTAAAGGTTTTTTTCTATTTTTAGCTCTGGTGGCCATTTTGTTTAATGGAGCAGAACGATTTAGGCAATTTTAAAAGAGGGTCACTCAAGGAACATTCCTGTGAAATTATTTTCAAATCGGGCCATTTGCCTAGGATGAGATGTCACTTAAAAGTTTTTCTATTTTTAGCTCTGACGGCCATTTTGTTTAACAGAGCAGAACGATTTAAACGATTCTGAAAGAGGGTCACTCAAGGAACATTCCTGTGACATTATTTTCAAATCGGACCATTTGCCTAGGAGGAGATGTCATTTAAAGGTTTATCTATTTTTAGCTCTGGTGGCCATTTTGTTTAATGGAGCGGAACGATTTAGGCAATTTTGAAAAAGGGTCACTCAAGGAACATTCCTGTGATATTATTTTCAAATCGGGCCATTTAGCTAGGAGGAGATGTCATTTAAAATTTTTTTCTATTTTTTAGCTCTGGTGGCCATTTTGATTAACGGAGAGGAATGATTTAGGCAATTTTTGAAAGAGGGTCATCCAAGGAACATTCCTGTGAAATTATATCAAAATCCATTCACTGGTTTAGGAGGAGATGTCGTTTGAAGAAAAAGTTTACGCACGCACGGACGACAGACAAAAAGTGATCCCAAAAGCTCACCTCGTCACTACGTGACAGGTGAGCTAAAAAGCAGAAACATCAACTAGAAGCACTGTAATTAAAACATTACAAGTAGAAAACCATAAGAACAAACCCTTCAATCGCCAAGGAAAATTGTATAGCGGATGGAATTCATTTTTTAATACAGTAGAACTTCGATGGCTTGAACACCGATGGTTCGTTTACCATGGATGTGTCGAACCCATATTTGAGCCCCTAGCGAACTCCTCTAGATAAGAACGATTGGGGGGATAATTAAGGAGATTTTAGTTTTTTATCTTGCAAATGTATGCTGTGTGTACTCATTAGAATCGCCTCGATGAGGCGATTCTAATGAGTACACATAGCATACATTTTCATTATAGAACACCGAAAAGATGTCTGAAAGTATCTCGTTATGCCTCCTGACAGTAACCTCAGTGGCTCGAACTACCCCTGTCTCGAACAGATTTTCGAGGTCCCAAAGGTGTTCGAGCCATTGAAGCTCGAGTGTATGTTTTTCAGAGAAAATAAGATTTCATAATTCATGTAAATTATCTGCCAGCTGACGATTCACATGAAATGTCAAATTTGATTTTTTTTTCTGATTGATTGACTGTATTGGGTTTTAATCATATCGGTCCTTGTGGACCAATTTGAAAAAAAGAACACCGACCTTCGATGGGTGACCACTAACCTGCCACATGCCAATGATAGGAATCGAATATCAGCCACAATGGTGACAGGCAAGTGATGTAACAAACGCTGGGCTATCCAGACCATGATGTTTCATTTTAGCATAACCAGGTTATAATCATATATACGTACCTTACAAACACAGTAACCAGTCTCCACACCACATATTTCTTCCGTAGTGCCGTACCTATCACAGTCACACTCTCGACACAGTGGGAAAGCATGGAAACCAGGCAGACAGTAATCACATTTCCTTCCTCCAATGCCCGGTAGACATCTGAAAAGAACCAATATTTAAAGGGAATGGGAACATCTGGCAGATTTTTCCGCCATTTTTCAAAGGGAGACCACTTTCAGGACTTCCTTTTCGCTTTTCTATAGGCTCAGTCCCACTGAAAAAGGGGTCTACTCTTAAAGGAAATATGCATATGAAAAACAACACAACATTAACCAATAATTGTATACTAGTGGACTCTTCCATTGCTATATGTTGGACAAGTCCAATTGTCATATAAGGGGTGTCAGGCCTTTTTTTTCATTTTTATTCTATTTTTGAAGGAAAATTCTGTTAGCATTCTGGGGGGGGGGGGGGGGGTGGAGTCCCATTCACCGTATGTTACATTGGGGTGGGCAGCAACAATATCTTTTGCAATGGTTGCAAGCTCTGGGTTCACAAGAAATGCAGTGAGCTCAAGGGCTTTAATAGTGGACCCTGATTACAGGTGTACACAGTGCCATGAAGTTCAGGTCCCTTAGATGGCAGACCACAAAGGAAGTCCAAGTTGGACCTGACAAGCTGGAGGTGCTATCTAGGAGACATGCTCTCTGCAGCTGGTGGCCGTGATCTTTTTCGTGTGAAAACAGCCTGGAAGAAGTTCAAAGAGCTGCTACCAGTTCTCACTTCCCGCCACCTCTCATTCAAGACGTGGTCATGTGTACAGCTCTTGTGTGTCGAGCGCAATGCTCCATGCCAGCAAGACTTTTACAAAACCAAACCTATAAAGTCTACAGTGGAATGACAGGGCAATGATCAGACAGATCTGCAATATCAAGCTGCAAGACACTGTCACCATCAGGTCCAGTGAGGTATTTGTGCGGCTTGGCAATGAGGACCTGGACCTCATCTTGAAGGAGAGAAGGCTCTGCTGGTATGGACATGTGGAATGCCCCAAGGATGCAGTCAAAACAGCATTTGATGTACAGGTGGATAAAAAACATGGGTCTGGGAGGCCAAAGATGTCCTGGCAGCAGCTGACAGGAAGCCAATGCCCGGAGACAATATGCATGTGATGCCAAATCCTGTTTTCTGTGAAAATTAAGAAAAATACGAACAATTTGTCGTCTGTCGTATTAGTCAAAGTGGTAAATGTTAAGGGAAGTTCTGTCTGAAAAAGCATCCCAAAATTCTCCCTTTCTGTATGTGAAAGCACAGTTTTCTGGTAAAATTTCTGACATAGTGTAATGTGTGGTAGCAGTAATGTTAGACTTAATGAAGGTGATGATCAAAGTCAGGAAGCCAGAGAAGATAAAATGAGCATTTTCCAATATAAACGAACTCTGCAGCTTGTGGCTGTGACATAATTGTAAAGTAAAATTCTTATATTAAGACCACCTCAGGCGATCTGAGCAGAAATCTTGCCTGAGTTGTTCGTATTCAACAGAACAAATTTCATGTTCAGGTGAATTGAGCATTGTAAAGATTTTTATAACCTTTGGGCAAGGTGACATAATTGTAAAGTAAAATTCTTATATTAAGACCACCTCCGGAACTGTTCAAAAGTGGTCTTTAAGACCACTTTTGAACAGTCCTCAACAGTGGTCTCTTAACTCTTATCATGCAGTTCACGACAAACCCTATCTTTGCAAACAGTGTAGATCCAGATCAGATGGCTTCTGAAGAAGCCATCTGATCAGGATCTACACTGTTTGACATTCAGTTTATGAATTTGCAGGAATAAACTACATCAAGTAATTTGAGTGGTTAATAGACAGAAATGGGCGTGGCTTAAATGAATATTCAGCAAGAAAAGGGTTAATAGGAGACACAAGGTGTTGAAAACACAAAGAAAGAATTACTGAAACCTTCTCCATAAGGTTTCAAAGGCAGATTTAGTCTTTATTTAAGGTGGTCTTAATAGCAGAATTATACTGTATTTATTGTAAATGTTTACCTGCACTGCCCTGTGGTCTCATCACAGTTCATGTCTCGATCCACCACACCTTGCATATTGCACTGACATTCCTGAAATGAACACACAAAAACTTTTTTTATAACATGGTTTTGAATGTCATGGGTTGGGATACAACACAGTTTAAAGATGGACCCCAAAGACGCATTGATTATTTAAAAATAAATGACCGTATATGATCATCTTATACGTGGCCTAGTGGATAAGAGCACTGTCTCTTATTCATTAGGTCTCTCACCACTGTGGTTTGAGCCTCGCTCGGCTCACATGTGAGACTTCTGTTCTGCAACGGAAGGTCAGGTGTTTTTTCTCCAGGTACTCCGGTTTTCGCCCACCTCTAACGATCGGCTCGATATGAGTGAAATAATCTTGAAAGAGCCATAAAACCAAAATCAAATCAAAATCAAATTCTTATATAATCTATACATGGTCATCTATCTAAATCTACACATTCTTGTTTGGACAATTATATGTAATAAGCTTTTAGTAAAATTAAACAAAACAGATTCAAGCTATGACATCGTTCTATCAAATGAAGCATCTTTGTACATGTGCATTGACATGTTTTAATTTGCATCTTATGACCCCATAAAAATACAATCAAACTTTAGAACCAATAAAATAACACATCCGTGTGATATATTGCAATTTTTCCATACCTCAGAAGAGGTGATTTTATGATGAAAATTTGTGATATTTTTCTTATTTATACTCCAAACAATGGTTATGGGTGCTCGTTAGAACCGCCTCAATGAGGCGGTTCTAACGAGTACCCAAAACCTATGTCTTGGTACAGAAATAAGGAAAATGGTGTAAACCCTGGTTGCTCTATATAAAGTGGGGTTTAGAGGGGTCTTTATTTCACAGACTTGTTCACGTGATGACAAAAAAAAATTCGGGACCAGCATAGCACGAGATAAGGTGCTTTTTTTATCCGAAAAGTACTGATATTTTTCTTATTTCTTTGTGAAAACGTATGTTGTGGGTTTTCTTCAAAAGCCATCTGATCTGGAGCTACACTGTTTGCAAAGGTAGGGGTTCAGCAGGATAAGTAACAGGGCTTGAGATGTCATTTCATCTCAATGTCGGGTAAAAGTCCCACAAAATTGGAAGCAACGTCTCCAAAATGACCTTTACAGTGTTGACGGGGACGTTAAACCTCAAATCAAACAAACAAACAAACATCAGCAGGATAAGTGTAAATGGTTTCGAACAAAGAAAATGTCATTACCTGACATCCAATGAGACCATCATAGCCATAACTCCCGGGTTTACAGACATCACATCTATCTCCTGTAACTCTGGGTGGACAGATACAGTCACCTGTCACCTGATGACACAGGCCAAATGGACAGTTACATGCTGGAAAACAATATAAAATACATGTAAACTTTTATACATGAATCTATTTACCTTTAAGATGCCAAGAAAAACTGGATCTGAAATGTTGTCTGTTTATATAATCTGCCACATGTTCTTGAAAGTTTTCAAATATTTTGTTTTCCAAACAGGCAAACAGAGTGTACCCTGGTCAGACTGGAGCAGTCTGATCTGGGTTCATATTGTTTACAACAATGACTTTTAAAGTAACCAAAAAAAAGACAACAAAGCATATAGCCATTGTTGTGACTGGTGTCTTAAGGGTTAAACTCATAGGTCTGGATAAGGATAAAAAAAAAACAAGTTAAATTTATTGGAATTGAAAGGCTGTGTAACACTTTTTAAGTCATTTTGAGCCCATCAGTTTATGTAACCACATTGTAAATGGGCAGGCGTAAACATAAGCAGTCAACCAGTAAAGTGTACATTCTTTTACCTGAAACTGACAATTGCCCTTCTTGAATCAGCGGATGGACAAGAATGACCACAAAAAAAAATCCACGATCCATCTTCACGAAATATTGCTTACTAAGCAGGTACTGAACTCATAAGCAATAGTCAGTCGCACACCAAGGCCAGACGGCAAAAAGTTCAATTTTTTTAATAAAATTTCTTATTTCTCCATCAATCCTAATGCTGTTGGTACTTGATATCACGTACCATCAACATTATGATAACACACCCGTATGACATAGTGCAGTTTTCACATCTCCAAAATGGCTACATTTCTGATGAAAATCCTTGCTATTCTTCTTATTTATACTGCAAACATAGGTTGTGGGTGCTCGTTAGAACCGCCTCATTGAGGCGGTTCAATCGAGTACCCACAACCTATGTCTTGGAGCAGAAATAAGAAAAATATTGTATACCCCTTAAACCCCAGTTTTCTCTATATAAAGTGGGGTTAAGGGGGGCTTCATTTCACGGACTTCTTCTTCCGGTTTCGCCTTAACCCCATGAGGGGACACAGACGGTGTATATTACATACACTCCAGTTTTGCAGGATGAAAGCCTACACAGTAATCATGTAATTACGGTAGGGTTCTTTAACCTGCACAGGGGATGGTTCTCCCTGCACAGGGGGCCTCCAGTTAACGTCCCGATCCGAAGGACGGTGCACTTTATGACATTCATTCCTGCAAATGATGCCAATGGAGCGTGTTTGGACACCAAAATTTTCACACCGCTGCCGGGGTTCGAACCCGGGACCTCTAGCATCAGAGGCAAGTGCACTAACCACTGAGCTATCGCGCTCCACGACTTGTTCACGTGATGAACATATCTATCAACCAATCAACTTAACTGATATGTAATTTAGTCCTATAAACTCACTTAGAGAATACCCAGTTAATGCTTATCCTGCGGTTCAGGACAACCACTATCTTTGAAAACAGTGTAGATCCAGATCAGATGGCTTCTGCAGAAGCCATCTGATCAGGATCTGCACTGTTTGACATTCAGTTCATGAATTTGTAGGAATAAATTACATGAAGTAATCTGATTGGTTCAAAGTCTGAAATGGGTGTGGTTAAAATGAATATTCAGCAGAATAAGGGTTAAGATCTGGGTTTACACTGTTTACAAAAGTACAGCATATCCTGGTTCAGCAGAACATAGGTTAGGGTTGTAAGCTATTGACATTATAGAATGGTAACAAACTTACGTTGACAACGCGGGAATCCGTAATAGCCAACTCTGCAGGCTGAGCAAGTTCGACCAATCACATTAGGCTTGCACTGGCATTGACCACCATTTTGATCACAGTTGAAACTCTGGGAACCGTCTATGTCGCATTCACACTCCAGGGCACCATTGTTGAATTCTGTCGTCAGTGTAAACAGGCTGTCCTCACAGAAGTCGGACATTGGCTGGCTGTGGAAAATAAACGACATGAACATTGTCAGGTTTTGTTTGTTTTGGAGTTCAACTGCCCAGTCAACACTATTTAGGTTATATTACCTAACCACACTTTTCCTGGGTAGATTTATACATTCTGTAATGATCCTTAGTATTGGGACAGGCCTAAGCAAACAGTGCAGACCCAGATCAGACTGCTCCTGCAGGAGCAGTCTGATCAGGATCTACACTGTTTGCCATTCCATTTGCACCTTTTGGACTCATTGCAGGATAGCGATTCAAATTTGTTAAAATTTTAGGAGAATTACAGCAAGTCCTCAAGGCATCACAGTTTTTAGGATTTTTACAGTACTCATTGAGCCCCGCCAAGCGAATTTGTGTCTTCGAGCATTCCGTCATGACAAATTTTAACTGTGCATGCCCAGCCATTCAGAGGGGCCAGGGATATGGCTTTCTGTCTGAAGGTTCCTCTTGATTCACTGCTTGTATGAGCGAGCAGCGAAGGTTCTGGCGAGACTGCGTGGATGCGCAGGCTCGCCTGAACCTTCGCTGCTCGCATAGGCGATAAGTACCAAAGTCGCTTGACGAGCCCCATTAAGAAGCACATCATTGAGGTGATTCCAATAAGTGCATACAACATATCTTTTTCAAGGAAAAAATAGAAAGAGAAGTCCATAAACTATCCCAAATATATTTGGATATCAGAGTCCAGTTCATTACGATAACTCAACCGTGCGACAAAGTGCATTTTTCACATCTCCAAAATGGCTACTTTTCTGATGAAAAACCTTGATATTTTTCCTATAAATGCTCAAAACATTGGTTGTGTGTGCTCGTTAGAACCGCCTCATTGAGGCGGTTCTAACGAGTACCCACAACCTATGTCTTGGAGCAGAAATAAGAAAAATAACGAATACCCCCGTAAACCCCAGTTTTCTCTATATAAAGTGGGGTTTAGGGGGGATCTTCATTTCATGGACTTGTCCACGTGATGTGTTCAAAGCATCGTTAGCTTAACAAGCTTCTTAGTGTTCAAATTGTTAACTGTTCTAGCAAGTACAATATCTAAAATAGTGTTGATTTTTCAGCAAAAGTTTTACCAAATTTCCAATATTAAATGATCAAAGTTTTAATGATATGTTAACTAATGCCGACAAATGGGCTCAGTTGTTCAAAACTAATGACATCATCAGTTAAAGTATCGTTAAATCTTTGATCATTTAATATGGCAAATATGCTAATATTGCTCACATTTTTCCAGCAAAACTATCAAACTTTTAGTTATTTTACTTGCTAGAACACTTAACACTATGACAACTAATGAGCTCGTTAAGCTAATGATGCTTTGAACAACTGGCCCCTGGAGATATGGGAAGAATTGTCTAGGGACTTCTGAATGAGTTCACAGTAGCCATGGTAAACAAGCCATCTGTGCCTGGGTAATTGAAGTTTCACTTCACAAAGTTTAGCCAGGAAGATGAGGAGGTGCATATGGTGACCGGGAAGAAAAAAATAATGGTCAGTGGAGAAAAAGAAGAAATAAAAAACATTTCCCTCTATCCCTTCCTCCTGCAATGGCAGTCTGCCTAGCCTAACTGAAAGTTATATCAGCTGAATGTCCTGTTGCCTAGGATACAAGATACCTTTGCCTCACACAACACCTCCAAAGCCCTACATGAGGGATGAAATTAATGACCGACTCAGACTTACATGATCTTATAGCCATCATCAACACAGCTGTCAATAAAACTTCTGGAGTTATCAATAGGCAGTAGGTTGATATCTTGAGGGCTGTACTGACTGGCTGGTACCAACAGTAAGTAATCCTGAAAACAGAAAATTAATTGTATATTCTTTATATACAGTAAAATTCCTATAATAAGACCACCTTTGGGACTGTTCAAAAGTGGTCTTTAAGACCACTTTTGAACAGTCCCAAAGGTGGTCCCTTATTAGAAGATAATGGGAGTACTAAACAGAAAGAATAAATAGCTGAAACCTTCTCATTGAGCTTTCAAAAGCAGATTTAGTGTTAATTTTAGATGGTCTTAATGGTTGAATTTTACTGTATATCATAAAATCTCTAACAGATGCCTGGGAGTTTATTACAATCATTACCTTTCATGAGAAGTGGGGTGGGCATTTGTTAGAGGTTACAGTTCCCAGGAAAAGTCATTTAAGCATCCTAAAACTGCAATTTCTTGCACACCAGACAAGGAAATCCGTGATTTTACCCTGGGAGAGAAATTTATGTTCTGACCCTGTTGTTCCGACCAAGGCAACTAACATAAATGCGCTTCAACTCTATTCAACTGCCGGAACTACTTCCGCACTACTTTTATTTTGCAAACAATATACATGTGCGAGCTGTCAAAACTAACCGGAGGTATTGTGCAAGAAAAAGAATCCAATATGGGGTTCTGTTGTAGATGGGCGTTTCCAACCTCGGGATGACCGTGCTGAGGGGAACCTCGGCATAGCCTCGGTTCCGCTCAGCACGGTCATCCCTCGGGTTGGAAACGCTCATCTACAACAGAACCCCATATCAGATTCTTATATTCTAACATGAAATAAGGAAAAATATCCCTTAATAATCTTTGTTACATTTCCTTAACCCTTTTTGAACCAAATGGAATCTTCCTTCTTATACAAAACCAGGTGTCAATTCCAAAATTAAGGGTTGTCAGGTTGTGGTTTCTTCAAAATTTATTTGGAAAATGGCTTAAATTTTCACAGTGTAAGCCCTGATCAGACGCCATATTCTGCGGGATATGGTCTGGGCCTGCACTGTTTGATAAGTACCCATTTTGGGGTTTCTGGTACAAAATGGGTTAATATCTGTAGCTATGATATTTATGAGAACATATCCTACCAGCCATATTTCTTGTCCTTTAGTGTTATTAAACACTATCTTGACATTAGGATCAATCACATTCAAGGATGACTGTCCATTGATGGTGATAAGACCTCGGCAACCTTTCGTACTTGGGCAGTACTGTGGACTGAATGTACCTGAAAACAATGTAAGATGAATTGTCACCTTCTACGAAGAGTAATGGGCGAGTGGATATAGAATGGAGCACTGAAGATCGTTTGTAGGTATGGAATTTAACTCTTATCATGCTGTTCACGACAACCCATATCTTTGGAAACAGTGTAGATCCAGATCAGATGGCAAGCCATCCGATCAGGAGCTACACTGTTTGACATGAAGTTTATGAATTTGTAGGAATAGATTACATCAAGTAATCTGATTGGTTCAAAGTCAGAGATGGGTGTGGCTAAAATGAATATTCAGCAAGAGAAGGGTTAACGGCCCAGTCAACAGCAGTTAGGTAATATTGAACCAGTCAGTTTACCTAACCACACTTTTCCTGGGCAGGCTTATATACAAGGTTAACCAGTACAGTTTGTTCATTTGTATTGGAGTTTAAACGCCTATTCAACACTGGTTTAGGTCATTTTTGTGCAGATCAGTTTACCTATCCACACTTTTCATGAGCAGGCCTATACATATACGGCTAACCAGTACAGTGCACATTCTTTTACCAAGAACTGATAACTGCCATTCTTGAATCAGCGGAAGGGAGAGAATGACCGTAGAAAAGATTTCATGATCAATCTCCACGAAAGAATGTTGCTGCCTCCGGCAGGTAACTAACCTGTGTCCTGAACACCAGTGAGACGTGCATATGACTGAGCTACCTTTGCCAGCAAACCATTACAGTTTAAATTCTACCTCTGGAAAATGACTACTGCCTTTCTGACCATAGTAAAAATTTCAGGATCAATCTCCAACTAGAAATGGTGTTTGTAAAACACAATGCCCCCAACCTTTGCTTGTCCCTAGATGGCAAAATATTCAACAAATATTGTTAAAGACTCAAAGACATACAACAAGAATTCTGCCGAAGGCTATGTCGCGCCTGTGGGGGCGCAAAGTCACCAAACCATGAAATCTAGGTCGTCAAACATGGATGCCTGCATAAAAATTTCACTCCTAGTTGCAAGCATGTTCCAAGTATCATCAATGAAACTCTTAAAAACAGACTCTTACATCAGGGTGAAAGTTAGGGTTGTCACACTATTTTACAAAGTCAGAAATGGATACTTGCATTGAACTTTCAATTCCTAAATGCAAGCTTGTACCAAAAACAATTATTGAAGCTCTAATAGATCTTGAGAAATGGACTCTTACATTATGGTGAAAGTCAGGGTGGTCGCATTATTCACAAAGTTGGTGAACCATGAAATATGGGTCAAAGTCAAATATGGATGCTTGCATTGCAATTCCTAGATGCAAGTTTGTACCAATTATAATTTAAAAAGCTTTAATAGTTTTCGAGAAATGGACTCTTACATTAGAGTGAAAGTCAGGGTGGTCGCAATAATTCACGAAGTCAGTGAACCATGAAATATAGGTCAAGGTCAGATATGGATGCTTGCGTTGAAGTTGCAATGCCTGGATGCAAGTTTGTACCAAGAACGATTAATGAAGCTCTAATAGTTCTCAAGATATGGACTTGCTGACAAGATTTTATTAAAAACGAGAATTCTATGTTTTTTAATTAAAGGGGAAATAATTCAAGAAGGGGAGATAATTTGGACAAGAAAAAAAATACGGGTCAACTATTTTTTCATGAGGAACTCATATATGAAATTTCAAAACACTAGCATACACGGTTCTGAAGATATGCTATGCACCAGAAAGCAACACAATTGAGTAGCAAAAAATTACAAAGGGCCATAACTCTAACAAAATTTTATCGAATTGGTTGAAAATTTAATCAGGTAGTCTCCTCCTTAGTCCCAATCACTATACCAAATATCAAGGCTGTAGCTCAAATACTTTTTGAGATATCTTGCTAACGAGAATTCTATGTTATTTAATTAAAGGGGAAATAATTCAAGAAGGGGAGATAATTTGGACAAGAAAAAAAATACGGGTCAACTATTTTTTCATGAGGAACCCATATATGAAATTTCAAAACACTAGCATACACGGTTCTAAAGATATGCTATGCACCAGAAAGCAACACAATTGAGTGGCAAAAAATTACAAAGGGCCATAACTCTAACAAAATTTTATAGAATTGGTTGAAAATTTAATCAGGTAATCTCCTCCTTAGTCCCAATCACTATACCAAATATCAAGGCTGTAGCTCAAATACTTTTTGAGATATCTTGCTAACGAGAATTCTATGTTATTTAATTAAAGGGGAAATAATTCAAGAAGGGGAGATAATTTGGACAAGAAAAAAAATACGGGTCAACTATTTTTTCATGAGGAACCCATATATGAAATTTCAAAACACTAGCATACACGGTTCTAAAGATATGCTATGCACAAGAAAGCGTGACGTACGAACGGACGAACGGACGGACAAGCCAGAAGCAATATGCCCCCCAACTTTTTTAAAGTTGGGGGCATAAAACCAACTTTTTTAAAGTTGGGGGCATAAAAAGAATGTTGCGGACCTAGTGGGGATCAAACTTCCATCTTAGATCACCAGTCAGACATGTATCTGTCTGAGCCACCCATATGCACCTAAACCGCTTTATGACTTATCATTATAACACAGTTTTGGACATAACACATTTTAAAGATGGATCCCATAAAGGGTATTTTTTTTCTATTTATCATATGACATCGCGTCTGAGAATGTAATAAATTCCTAAATACACTAGTGGATTAAATACAAATCAGTTAGATACACCCCGTAACCTTTCACGTACGATGTTCTTAACGACATTGCGTTTAATAATGGCGGAATATTGCTTTTTTTGTTAAAAAGATCGTGAATAAAATGCGTTTTAAATGTCATACAATAAATAGAATCTTGCATTCATGCACATGTATTATTGAATTTATTAAACTCGTTGAGAAAAAGGAATAAAATGCTCTGCAAAGCCTCGCATTTTATCCCTTTTCCTCAATTCATTTAATAAATTCAATAATACATGAACACTCATGTAAGATCTATTGATCTGGATATAACAGTTTTTAACTAACACATTAGGATCTCAACTACAGTGTTATAAAGAGGATGCAGCGTACAATTTGTTCACAGTCTACAAATACTTTTTTTTTTTTTTTTTGGTTTGGGTTTTACGGCCCTTTCAAGATTATTTCACTCATATCGAGCCGATCGTTAATCAGAGGTGGGCGAAAACCGGAGTACCCGGAGAAAAACCACCTGACCTTCCGTTGCAGAACTTGGCGTCTCACACGTGGCCCGAGCGAGGCTCGAACCTACGGCGGTGAGAGACCTAATGACTAAGAGTCAGCGCTCTTATACACTAGGCCACGGAGGCCCGTTACAGTCTACAAATACTATGTTAACCTTTCAAGCACTACAAAAAATTCTAGAGCACACAACATTCTGATTCATTTTCCTAGTTTTCCAAGGAAAAAGGGTTGACATTTCATGCTTATTGTCTGCTTTATTTGAACTAGAGCTGTCAGTGAAACTGACTAGGGCCCCGGCAGCGCTATCAGAGGAGTAGGAAAATTTGTGGACGGACAGACAGACAGACAGACGGATGGACAGAGTGATTACTATAGGGCACCCACACTTTCAGTGCGCGGCCCTACCGCCAACAAACCAATAAGGTTTAAGTGCAGGGATATTATGACTTGCACCACTTTGCCTGGGCAGGCTTAGACCTTCCAAGAGATTTACCAGTACTCATGTGCGGTCTATGGTCTCTGGACATTAGCCCCACAGGACGTTTGCCCCCCAATGACTTAATCTAACAAGAATTCCACCGAAGGCTATGTCGCGCCTGTGGTAAACTTGAACCTTAGGGTGAACGCTAGGGTGGTCGCAAATGTTGACGCCTTGACGAACGGACGGAAAACCGGGCGCCTATATCGCGCCATGCTAATAGCAGGCGCGACAAAAATGGACATTTGCCCCCCAGTTGAAAATGCGACCCGGACATTTGCCCCCCAGAGCTTATTTTTGGTATGGACATCTGCCCCCAGTGCTTATTTTACAGGTGGACAATTGCCCCCCACTGCTTATTTCAGAAAGGGAGTGGGGGGGGGGGGCAAATGTCCGGGTTGCATTTTCAACTGGGGGGCAAATGTCCATTTTTAGATTAATTCATTGGGGGGCAAACGTTCTGGGGGGCAAATGTCCTGGAATCGCGGTCGATTTCAGCTCTGTGTGGAAGCACCATGCAGCTCAATCTATTTTTTCAAGCCCCGATCGGCAGGGGCCTGCGTATTGTCTGCTAAGCAGCAAGTTTACATGTAATGTCAAGCATTATTGTCTCTGAAAAAATAAGAACAAATGCTTTAATAAAAATGCTGTCTTCTACTTGTGACTAGCACTTGAAGGAATGCCTTAGCGAGATACAGTAAATATCCTCAACTTTTGGATAGCTTAAGGACTTCTGCAATTCTCCTAAAATTCTAACAAATTTGTTTCATGATCCTGCAAGAAGCTCAAGAAGTTTAGATGAAATTGCAAACAGTGGAGACCCTGATCAGACTGCTCCTTCAGGAGCAGTCTGATCTGGGTCTGCACTGTTTGCTTAGGCTGTCTGTCCCAGTACTTAGGGGTCATTACGGTATCAAGCTTAAAGGTAAACCATGGTACAAGGTTAACCACCAACCTTAATGTAGGCCCCCGCCCATAGGGGCTGGAAGAAATATATGGGCTGCATGATGCTTTCACGCAGAGCTAAATCCAGCCCGCACACTAGTACTGGTAAACCGCTTAGAGGATCTAAGCTTGTCCAGGAACCGTGGTGCGAGGCGGACCGTCCATGCTAATAAACCCTATTAGTTTCATTGGGCGACAGGGCTTGAGGTGTCATTTCATCTCAATGTCGGGTAAAAGTCCCACAAAATTGGAAGCAACGTCTCCAAAATGACCTTTACATTGTTGATGGGGACGTTAAACCTCAAATCAAACAAACAAACCAACCTTTATATTCCTGACCATTGGCATGTAAGGTCACAGGCATCTCACTTCCCACATCATAAGGTAGGTAGTAATGTACCACAAACTTATGTGGACCAGCCGCTCTGGTGGTACCCAGTAATACAATCAGGTTCTGAAATAAAAGTAATCAAGTGAGAAAGGTTTTCATAAATGTTCTGACTGGCAAGACCAGATAAAGAGACAGATTAGGGATGAAACAATACATCTGACACATTGCAACAGCAACCAATGCAAAGTGCCAATTATGACAGGAAATAAGACAATGGTGATAGTTAGTGTTGTGAATCGGACAGAAAAATTACAATCGATTATCGGTAAAGTAAAACCGATTGATTATCGATTGTACAATCGGATATCCCATCATTTGCTTCAACAATATATAACGGTAGCAAACGCTTTTCAGAGCCTCCATTTATACATTCCCACCCAATTACAGAGCATAATTTGTTCCAGAAAACAGCTCATAGTTAATGAGGCAGTGGGCTCTAGTTTTGCCTGGTGTCCAACAAGGGACTGTTCTTGGTCTCCTGTTATTCTCCCTGTACATTAATGATATTTCCTCTGACATTGATTCAGAAATAAGTCTGTTCGCAGACGATTATGTTTGCTACAGGGAAACGAGAAATATAGAGGACTCAGTGAAACTTCAGAATGACATAGACACATGATGATAAGGATGTTGGGCACGAAAATGGGGCATGAAATTTCAGCCCGTTAATGCAGTATTATGCAGATAACTATGAAGAGACCCAATGAAATTAAGTGAACGGTGATTCCATTAAATACCTTGGTGTGACAATCACACACGATTTGAGATTCATAACACCTAATTAAAGATATATACAGTTATGCAAACTTAATAACTTTGACACGTGTGATAAAACATGACATGCAATCAACTCAAAACTGTCAGCTTAGCGAGAAAGAGATCACCGTAAAAGAAAGCAGTTTAATTAACAAATTAATATTCAGGCTATAAAATGAGCCCAAACTTTCATACCCGCCATTATGGGCAAGACCAATGCGAATATAAAAGTTTTCTGCAACCAACATCATTGAAAAATTAATTGTCTATCGTTTTTTTTTCTGTTGGCGATCGGTAAATGACGTCATCGGATTGTAGCAAATATACATGCATTGAATCTTATTGTTTTATTTTAATAGGGCGTTTTTTTCTTCATAAAAAATATATATATATATAAATTGGAACCGATAAAATATGTTCTCAATAACTAAACGGTTGTGTTTTGAGAAATGCGCCTTTTGGATGGCCATATGGCCATTTTGTGGGAAAGTAACTGTCCATATGGCCTTCCTTTGTTTAGGTTTCCATTATGGTCTGGTCGCTTAATGTTTGTATTTCTTTCCCTTTGGTGTCTTTTATGGATGGAGTAAGTTAATTGTATCAATTCCTGATCTTTGTTTTACTTCTACTTTGTATTATGCACATTTTATTTTTGAAAGTCCTATCTTATATACCAATAGCAGCGTACCCCATAAAGAGGTCGTTTTTGTTTTTTTCGCGCCAAGCATGCGCTTTTCCCCCGCGAAAAAAACAAACAAACAAAAAACTAGCGTTCACGAGACAGTAGAAAAGTCTGATTTAATTTTGCAATCATCCAACTGTAGATGTTGCTAATCGCCGTAGGAGGATTTTCACACTTGTTGATTGAGTTTCATGATTGAGGGATATACCCAAATAAGAGTCATAACTTCACCTTATTTTCACACCTTGTCACACGGAACATTCATTATAGGCTTATCAGTATGGACGGAAACTTGTGTTTGCAGTGTAACAGTAGAATAGTAGCGTGAATAATTCGGTCGGCGTTCATAACCCGTTTCGGTTAACTGAGTTAACTGATACGGTGCGTTGGTTGGACCCGGATTTCCGGGAAATAGCGAGGTTGATGTGTATTACAAATCCGCTTTATATCGCAAATTGGTAGCAATTACACACTTTAAAACTTAAAACGAATTCATTTCTGAAGAATTGATATGGATAAACACACTTAAACATATTCCATTTTGACATCTCGAACGTTATTTATTTATGTTGATATTGAAATGAATACCGAGCTCACATTTGACCACGTCTCTGTTACCGTCAAAAGCGATAAGATCGTACTTTTATACAACGGTATTTATAATCAACGTAAAAGGCACTAATTATGGTCGCTGAAGTGTGGACAGTCAACAGGTGTCACATGCTAAAAACGTGTTTACATAACGGTATTTATAATCAGTACCAAAGGCACTAATTATGGTCGCTGAAGCGTGGAGAGTCACAGGTGTCAGGTGCTAAAACACGTGCAGGGTTAATTTAAAGAGTATGAAATAATGCCGATAAATAGACTTCAAAGGAAAGAAACCTAATCAAGATGGCGTGATGATTTTTTTTTTCTGCGATAAAAAGAGTGCGCACAGCAGGCTTCATTTACAATCGATAGTGACAAAAGTGCTATCGATTGTCGCCGACGTTGCTCAGAACGATTAGTTTTCGATGTTCAGCGACAATCGGAACAACACTAGTGATAGTATCCGCAAAAATGTTTTCTGTTTGTAATTGTTCTATAAATAGGTGTTTTCTTTATAATTAGTTTTATTTCTGTACACAGAAATTTATTTCATGCCATGATCGTTTGTTTGTTTGTATTGGAGTTTAACTGCCCAGTCAATACTATTCAGGTCATTTTTGAGCTGGTCAGTTTACCTATCCACACTTTTCCTGGGTAGGCGTACGAAAGCCGTTAACCAGTAAAGTGCACATTCTTTCGCCAGAAACTGACAACTGCCTTTCTTGAATCAGCAGAAGGGAGAGAGTGACCATAGAAAAGATTTCATGATCAATCTCCATGAAAGAATGTTGCGGACCCCGGCAGGTAACGAACTGGCTTCCTCCTGATCACAAGTCAGACGCGCATCCGACTGAGCTACCGAGGCCTGCAAAAAAGACTGATTAGTGATGAAACAATACATCTTACATTGCAACGGCAACCAATTCAATTTATGATAGGAAATAAGACAATGGTGGCAGTATCGGCAAAAATGTTTTCTGTACTGCAATTGTTCTACAAATAGCTGTTTTGTTTCAATACACAGAAATTTATTTCATGACAAGGTCATATAATGAGCTAAGAAAATAGCTAAGACAGGTTCTTATCCTGCTGAACCAGGATATGCTCTACCTTTGCAAATGGTGTAGATACAGATCAGAGGCCAGTTCTGGAGAAACCATCTGGTCTGGATCTTCAGTCATTCAACTGGTGAATTTTTAGGAAAACATTAGATTAGGTAATCTTATCTGTTGATACTTTAACCCTTATCCCACTGAACACAACAACCCCTACCTTTGCAAACAGTGTAGATCCAGATCAGATGGCTTCTGAAGAAGCCATCTGATCAGGATCTATACTGTTTGTCATGCAGTTTGTGAATTGAACAAATACAGTAGAACTTCGATGGCTCGAACACTGATGGCTCGTTTACCATGGATGTGTCGAACCCATTCTTGAGCCCCTAGCGAAATCCTCTACATAAGAAATAGTGGGGGATAATTAAGGAGATTTTAGTCTTTTATCTTGCAAATGTATGCTGTGTGTACTCATTAGAATTGCCTCAATGAGGCGATTCTAATGAGTACACATAGCATACATTTTCATTATAGAACACCGAAAAGATGTCTAAACGTATCTCGTGATGCCTCCTGGCATTCACCTCAGTGGCTCGAACTACCCCTGTCTATGATAGATTTTCGTGGTCCCAAAGGTGTTAGAGCCATTAAAGTTTGACTGTACAATAAATCAAGTAATTTGCTTGGTTGACAGCTATTAATTGGAGTGGCTCAATCAATTTATTCAGCAGATAAGGGTTAACATGGGTATGGCAAAATAAATTTATTCATCAGAACAAGGATTAAGATTTCTCATTTC
This sequence comes from Lucinisca nassula, assembly GCA_963580285.1. Classification (NCBI taxonomy): domain Eukaryota; kingdom Metazoa; phylum Mollusca; class Bivalvia; order Lucinida; family Lucinidae; genus Lucinisca; species Lucinisca nassula. The sequence continues at coordinate 48,029,798 of OY757014.1, read as the reverse complement.
TTGAATCAGTGGAAGGGAGAGATAACAGTAGAAATCCATCTCCATGTAAGAATGTTGCTGACTCTGGCAGATATTTGGAAAATGCCAGAAACTGACAACTGCCCTTCTTGAATCAGCGGGGGTGGATGACCAAAGATTAAGATTTCATAATCAATCTCCACTAGAAGTTGTTCCTGACCTTGCAGGTATTAAACCCCCTGATCACCATTCAAATGTGCATCTGACTGAGGTACTAAGGCGGGCATTCTGAGAAAGTTTCGACATGTGGGGAGATGTGAGAAAACGTACGAAAAATAGATCCAAGTGAGGCTGCTTATTGAGGATAATGTACGGATATTTTTTTCTTACCGGTATTTCTCAAAAAAAAAAAAAAAAAAAAACATGTGAGTACTTGTTAGAATCACCTCATTGAGGCAATTCTAACAAGTACCCACAACATATGCTACTAGCAAGAAATAAAGAAACACTCTTTTCGCACTGTACAAACTCGTTTCACCATCTTTCCTTTTATTTCAGCTGACACCCTTTAACACTTGGTTCGCCGGAACCCGTCTTACGTCCCCCTTGGGGAAGACAGATAAAGTTAAATTATCCCTTAATATTATTCTCATTACACCTAATCTGTAGCTATGCCTACCAATGTGTCATTAAGCCTGATCATGTCTATGTCCATATCATCAACACCCGGTGGAAGCTCTCCAGCTATCAAATGATCGTTTGGAAGAGATTCAAAATCAATCCTCACTGATCCAACTGGAACTGCGTATTTTGATCCAACGCATCTGAAAAAGAAATTGTGTTAGTTTTTTTCATTTATTCCACAGGTATCTAGCACAAGTTGACTAATGTTAACCTATTTTGTACTCAATGGAAGCTTCTGCCCTATATACAGCAGTGTGGGGTCATGGGCAGTTGTTCAAAGCACTGTTTGCTTAACGAGCTACTCAAAAGCTACTCACATTTTTTCAGCGAAAATATTAGCATATTTGCTATATTAAATGATCAAAATTTTACAATTCGTTAACTAAGGATGCCTTTAGTTTTGAACAACTGTCCCTAGTTCACTTTGAAATGAAAGCATGTCAGGTTGAGTTATTTTCAGAAATATATTTAGAAAATAGCTGATTTTTTTTTACAAATGGGCCCCGTCAAGCGATTTTGGTACTTATCGCCTAAGCGAGCAGCGAAGGTTCAGGTGAGCCTGTGCATCCGCGCAGTCTCGCCAGAACCTTCGCTGCTCGCCCATACAAGTAGTGAATCAAGAGGAACCTTCAGACAGAAAGCCATATCCCTGGCCCCTCTGAATGGCTGGGCATGCGCAGTTAAAATTTGTCATGACGGAATGCTCGAAGACACAAATTCGCTTGGCAGGGCTCAAATAGTGAAGCCCTTGCTCAGACGCAGCAGAATGATCTAGGCCTGCACTGTTTTGCCATCATACCCATTCCGGAGTTTCGTGTATTAAATGGGTTGAATTTAAACTCCAAAATAGTACAGGTTCCAAAAATTATTGCTAACTCTAACTGAAGCGTCACTGCTTACATATGTGAATTTAACTCAAACGCTTAACAAGAAGTAACTCCTGCAAAATCTTGGGATAATATTATATTTTACTCACACCCCATTAATCTGGTACGGACACCATATTATGAAATTCCAGTTCTAAAATCAAATTACACACTATATTTGGTAACAATTCAACATCCCCGAAATCAACTGTTTTTGGCCTGCATACCAAGGCCTAGTGGCTCAAAGCCCCAATTTTGTTTGACCCTTAACCCATTGTATACTAGTGGACTCTCCCATTGCTATATGTTGGACAAGTCCATTTGTCATATAAGGGGTGCCAGGACTATTTTTTTCATTTTTATTCCATTTTTGACAGAAAATTCTCCTTGGAATCATGTACCTAACAGGGATCGAACCTGCTAACTTCTGATCAGCAGTCAGACTCAAATCCGATCCATCTCCCCTTTCAATCGGACAGGACTTATAGAAAGGCGAACAAGAAGTCCTGAAAGTTGTCTGCCTTTGAAAAATGGCGGAAAAATCTGCCAGGTGTTCCCATTCCCCTTAAATGGTGAATAACATGCTAGGGGTGACCATTCCCTCAATACTTACACTCCATTGACCCTGATACAGACTATACTAGGTCTGATGTAACCAATGGCCCATCTGTCATATGGAATAGCAACAATAGATTCCTGCAAAAACATGAACATAGAGGATCTTCATGTATTATTGAATTTATTAAACAAGTTGAGGAAAAGGGATAAAATGGGAGGCTTCGCCGAGCATTATATGCCTGTTCGCCAAGCATTATATGCCTTTTTCTCAATGAGGTTAATAGATTTAATAATACATGAGCACGAATGCAAGATTCTATTTTTCATATGACATTTACAATGCATTTTATTCACGATTTTTTACAAAAATGTCAATATTCCACCATTAGAAAAATGCGATGTTGTTAAGGACATAATACATGTAACGTTACGGGGTGTATTTAACTAATTTGCATATTTAATCCACTAGTGGATTACCATATTTAATCATGATGTTATTATATTCTCAGACGCCACATCATACGATAAATACAATTACGTAAATGCATGTAAAATCATTCTTTGATATAAAAAGATTGGGGTACAATATAAAATGTTATTCAACAGATTGCATGCATGGCAGTTAACCCAATCACAGTTGATTACTTTGCTTTGATTGCACGTCAGTGGGTCTGGCCTTAGATGGCTCCAGCCTTAAGATTTACTTAATTTTTTTAGAAATGTCGGTTGGTGACTAATCCTGTCTCTGGTCAGGCCCACTGGAGTCTAACTGTTGGTTTTCTTTTGCTCCAGCACTTCAGTTATTTCAAGCTGCCGAATCCTCATCGTTGTTTCATGTCTGTAGTTGTTTGAGTTTATGATTTCGGAGATGTGGCACTGATGAGTTAGAAATCCTTCGTGCGAACTGAAGAAATTATTTGTCTAAACCACGACAGAACCAAGGGCGAGGATTGTGGCCACGTAAAATTGATTTATGCCCCCAGTAAAACACTTTTTTCTGACCGTTCCAAGGCGGTTCTTCTGTCATGGTTTATTATTGTTGTAGTAGGTCTTTTCATTTATGTATTGCTAATATCTTTTTATTTTTATAGCCATTTAGCGATTTTGTGGGAAACTAAGTGTCCTTTTGGCTTTCTGCCTGTGATGTTTTCATTATAGTGAAGTTATTTTACGTTTGTGTTTCTTTCTCCTGAGGAGCAAAAAGTAGACCCCTTTTTCAGTGGGAAGGAGCTTATAGAAAAGCGAACAGGAAGTCCCAATAATTGTCTCCCTTTGAAAAAAGGGCAGAAAAATATGTCAGGTGTTCCCATTCCCCTTAAGTCATCCCAACTTTGCCTCATGGGCTGTTGCTATGAATAACCCTCAGTAGTTTGAACAACCCCTATCTCAAACAAGTTTTCATGGTCCCAAGGTGCTCAAACTATTGAAAAAGTTTGGCTGTACTTACAACAGCTGCATTGACATCAGAATCTCCAGTGACTCTGATAGGATAAGTTCCCTCATCCAGGTCAAATATGGCTTCCATTTCATCCAATCCTGATACAACTTGCCGACAAAGGGAACTGAAATAACAAAACAATACATACAGTATTTACTCCCATGTATTTGGACACCTCAACACCTTACTATACTATTTCTAATATTTGAACAAGTAAAATTCACTACCTGCTGTTGTGTCTAACACTAAATAAGTGGCAAACAGTGTAGACCCTGCTAACCACACTTTCCTTGGGCAGGTTTATAATTACATAAGCAGTTCACCAGTACAGTGCAATTTCTTTCACCAAAAAACTGTCAACCGCCCTTCTTTAATCAATGACCAGAGAAAAGATTCATGATCACAATGCTGCCAACCCAGCAGGCATCATGCCCGTGACCTGGTAACCAGCTGGGCTCGCATCTGACTGTGCTATGGAGGCCAGCAGTCTATTCTGGAATTGGTATAACAGTTCAAAGAGGTGCTAAGCCCTAAGAAAGCATTTGCTTTCCGGGAGAAAAAGTAGCTGCTTATAAGAAGACAAAAACCCTCTCTTTGTTTGTTTGGAGTTTAATGGCCTAATCAACACTATCTAGGCTATATCAAGCTATTCAGTTTATCTAACCAATTTTTCCATAGTAGACATGCATGTATACTTAAGGGGAATGGCTACACCTTCAGGGGAGGCAACTCCTGCAAAAGTGTTTTTGTCACCCATGTCAATAGGGGTCAACTCTTAAAGGAAGCAAATTCTTTCCTTTAAGAGAAGACCCCTTTTTCCGTTGGACTGAGCCTATAGAAATCTGAACAGGAAGTCCCGAAAGTTGTCTCCCTTTGAAAAATGGTGGAAAAATGTGCTAGGTGTTCCCAGTCCCCTTAAGAGGATAACCAGTACAATTCACATGATTTTACCAGAAACTGACAACTGTCTGCCCTTCCTGAAGCACTGGAAGGGACTGATTACGATAAATCTCCACCAAAGAATGTTACCATACCTGGCAGGGATTGAACCCACCATTTATCCTCTGGAAACAAACATACTTCAGGTTAGATATATCTTCCCAAGTTTTGTTTGTTTGATTTGAGGTTTAACGTCCAGGTCAATACGTATGAGTCATTTTGGAGATGTTGCTTCCAATTTTGTGGGACTTTTACTCGACATTGTGATGAAATGACATCTCAAGCCCTGTCGCCCATATTTCTTTATCCAATAAGGCCCCTTCACCGGTATGATGTATCATTTCAGCATTTTTCACGTACCTGTATTCACAGTTGTAGAGGACTGAGGTAGCATCTGTATCATTAATAGTGAAGAGGATGTTCTGAGTGACATTATCACTGGAGAAATACTTCAGAATCAAAACATAGCGATCTCTCATTGTCACGTTCAGGTCCAAGAAGAAATTGGTCTGAAAACAGATAATGAAATGTTTTCAGTTTCATCACAATAAAATAAGCTGTTTAGTCTTAGCATTTTTGTTCTAATTCCCATTAAGTACGAAAATGCCTTCCTATTAACTCTTATCCTGCTGTTCACGACAACCCCTATCTTTGCAAATAGTGTAGATCCAGATCAGATGGCTTCTGAAGAAGCCATCTGATCAGGATCTACACTGTTTGACATTCAGTTTATGAATTTGTAGCAATATATAACATCAAGTAATTTGATTGGTTGATAGACAGAAATGGGTATGGCTTAGATGAATATTCAGCAAGAGAAGGGTTAACTGATGCTCTTTGAAAATCAAAGCAATCACAGTATGCCTCCAAGTGTAGGCTGAGGAAATGGTCTTAACAGGGACTTAGATAGTGTGGTTAAAAATAATCGCTGCCTGGATTTGGTAAACGTCAGTGATAGTCACATGGACAGCAGCAGCGTAAAGATACTTTGCTTAGTAACTTTTGGTGGATTTACAAACAAATGACCCGAAAAGGATTTATTCTTACAAGAAAGAGTTCCCTATACTGATATGGAAATATTTGAATCCCAAAAAACAGAGGTACAAAATCCTGTCTTTTGTACATACCTGATTAGGGCTGAGAATAGCCATAGAGTCGACACCAAGAGCATCTAATATTTCTGGATTGTCATACAACTGTATAGGATATCTCTTGTCATCTACGTAGATATATCCAGACTCTCCCAACACATTGGGGAAGTCCACAACTTCTGGGTAGTTGTAGTGGATACAGCTAGAAATTTAAGAAATGGGAAGATTGTAACATAACAAGCAAAAATACCGCCTTTCCTATTTTTAGAGAAGATATTTTTTCTGATGAAAATGCTTGAAATTTTTCTTATTTCTAGTCCAAATACAGATTGTGTGTGCTCATTAGTACTGCCTCAATGAGAGGAAATTGTTAAACTTTCTGCAAACATTGAGGATCCCAATCAGAGGCCACATTCTCTGCTCTGGGTCTGCACTGTTTCTCATAGAAAATGGGTTAGTTCTTTAACAAAGTGATGCCATATCAGATTTTCATTTGTTCAAACTGATTTAAGGTTATTTTTCATTCATCATTAACATTATCATCGAGCCTAACTGTAAACCAAAACTATCCGAAAATTGAGCCTAAACTTAAGTTGATGAGTAGTTTGGGTAGACACTGAATAATGTATAATCTTCTCTATTAGTCACATCAATCACTAGAGAAAGCGACAAGTGGGGCACGTATACCCCCGGCCAGCACCACCCTCTGATATATCTTTTTAGCTTGTATGTAATATGAATGAAGAAGTCAAGAAGCTATAAGAATCTATAAATTTGCTTGTTAAAGCTAAACCGTTATGCTTTTAGCAAATTTATAGATTCTTATAGCTTCTTGACTTTTAAAACCAAACATAAAATTTCTAAATGGACCAAGGGAGTGAGGGCATCAAAGTTACTAAAGGGGTGGGGGCATCATGTTACTGAAGCAGCGCAGCAGGGTGGGGTATGCATCAATGAAATCTTTGGACTGGTATGCAAACTCGATGCAAGTATCAATTGAATTTGTCTTAGAGTTTAGAAGATACAGGTTTCTATAAACTTTGGCATAAAACTTTAACAAAAAAAAGGAAAATTTCTAAGTCTGTGACCTTGACCCCAAGGTCACTGTGGGGGATGGGACATGCATCAATGAAATCATTAGACCAGTATGTAACTTCAGTGTAAGTATCAACTAAATCTACCACAGGGTTCAGAAGGTACAATCTTTTAGAAACTTTGACACAAAACTTTAACCAAAATGTTAACGGACTGACGGACAGAAATACGGAAACACGGATGGACAGACGGACGAACGGCAGGACGAAAACTATATACCCCCATAGCATACTTCGTAGTCAGCTCTTTTGTGAAATAAAAGTGTCCAAATTATTTCTGATTGTTACTAAAAATACTTACGGTCCACCATCAGTAACTCTGCATGGTCTGTAAACTTGGTTCTGTAACACTGTGGCTTCATAATATGCTTGTGGTATCAAAAACATGTAGTCCTGTGAACATAAAATAAGACTTCTGGGGCCAGTTGTTCAAAGCATCGTTAGCTTAACGAGCTCATTAGTAATCAAATTGTTAACTGTTCTAGCAAGTACAATATCTAAAAGTTTGGTATTTTTGCTGCAAAAATGTGAGCAGCTTTTGCATCCGCAAAAGCTGCTCACATTTTTTCAGCAAAAATATTAGCGTATTTGCCATATTTAATGATCAAAGTTTTAACGATACGTTAACTAACGATGTCGTTAGTTTTGAACAACTGGCCCCTGATTTGATTTTGATTTGACCCTTTCAAGATTATTTCACTTATATGGAGATAATCAGAGGTGGGCAAAACAAGAGGACCCCGAGTAAAGCACCTGACCTTCAGCTGCAGAACTTGGCGTCCCAAATGTGACCCAAGCAATCCTCAAACTGACGGTGACCGACAGCAGTGAGAGACATAATGTTTAAAGAGTCGGCACTCTTAACCGCTATGCAAATAACCAAAAACAAGTTTTTAAGTACAGTCGATGCTCGTCATCTCGAACCTCATGGGACCGGATAAAAAGTTTGAGTTATATGTAGTATGAGATAACCAAAGTGTGACGTCACATGCATGTCAGAGCCCATTATTTGCTGTGATATGCTTGGTATTATTGGTTATTCTAAAGTAATAGCACTTACATGTTTTTAAAATTTGTTTATGAAAGTAATGGGGCTTGTCGAAGTATAGCGATTATAAAAGCTTTCTCTCGTGTTTTGTTGTCTTTTAAATTCCTGCAAATTTGGGTATCCAAATATGCTAAAAATAGACATGGACTTAAATGGACTGGTTACCCACTTGTGAATGCAATGGTGAGCAGTACATGCTATACGCCATACGGTAGTTCCTTGCCGAGAAAACTGGTCATGAGCCATCTTTTTAGGATCTACACTGTTTGTATGTGCATTGGGACAAGGGACAGTACTCAATGTTGACACTAATGACGATTACGTAAAACAACCAATTAAAGAGCCTGGTCATTCCTAATTGTATATTAATACAAATCAGAGCCGCCTTTTATCACGGAAATCTTTGAAACTGTTGAAACGAGAAGGTGTTAAGATCAAAGGTTGAGCACCGCGTGTCGGTCTCTATTACACGCACGTGATTTTCGTAACAGTGGTAAAGGTATTGTTTGGGCTAATTTTAATTAAGAAAGCAGCTGGACATTGGAAAATTAAAAGCATTATGAGTATTGATGAACTGTTTTGTAAATTCTTTAACTGAAAAACCGGCGGCATCGGTTTTTCGGTTTTTTTTTCCTTCTTTGCGTCATGAATTTCGATTCGAGAAACGCGGTAGTAAAGTCAATGAAAAATATATTCAGGGACTGAAAATGATGGGCGAGATAGCCTAAGTGTCGACTGAAAAGTAATTTGACACATGCGAAGTTGAAATACAATAAATATATAGGGAACATATATGGGACTTAAAAATCGGTTCGACATAAGTGATAGGGTCGAAATAGGCGAGGTCGAGATAATGAGAGTCAACTATATTTAATATATACACCAGGAAAAAGTTAGGCATCCCCGGCTTTTACAGCGGTTTGTGTACAAAGCTTTCTCGTGAAATCCAGGCTATTAAAATCAAACTGTAAAAATGGTAAACTTTACAACATCAGCACTGTGGCTGTCCGAGCAAAGCTACTAGGGACTAGAAAATGCAGTTTTAATACCGAAAACAAAGTTGCGGCATATTATTTAACATGAAACAGTTTATGGTTGAAGTATGGAGTTGCAGATTCCATTTGCACATTTTTGTTTTACTTGTTTTCAAGGTGAATGATTTCCATGAATATCTCATGTGGTATATTTATCTGTCGTATCTGCAACTAAGGATTGGTTCCATCCAAATTGTAGTTATTAATGGGAATGGGAACACCTCGCACATTTTTCTGTAATTTTTTAAGGGAGACAACTTATGGGAATTCCTATTTGCTTTTCTATAAGCCCTGTCCCATTGAAAAAGGGGTCTACTTTTAAAGGAAAGAATTTGCTCCTCAGGAGCAAATTCTTTCCTTTATGAGTTGACCCCTGTTGACATGGGAGACAAAAATAATTTTGCAGGAGTTGCCTCCCCTGAAAGTGTTCCCATTCCCCATTGTAATGAATGTCGGTATATAGAGCACAAACGGTATCATCAATGCATCTCTAACTTACCAAGAAAACACTTTCGTCAGCTTTGATAGATACTGTCCAAACTCCAGGGTTCAAGACGAACGTTGCCAGCCCGCCACTGTTACCAACACTAGCAAAGTCAGGATCAGTTGTCGGCACAAACATCACCTCACTCTTCTGCTCTATATCAAAGGCTGACTGGGGTTTGAAGGTGACTTCACCGGTAACCGACTTGTCGTTGAGATTCACAAATCTGTACACGAGACGGTACAGGCTGGGCTTGTTGATCTCCACATCTTGTAGAACCTCAGGCTGAAATGTACAGCAAAAATTTCCCTACTAAGAAGTTTCAGTTTTTCTTTGTTTTTTATATCCAGAATCCTTTAGTAAGAGACCACCTTTGGAGCTGTTTCAAGACCACTTTTGAACAGTGCCAAAGGTGGTCTTCACACAGGAATTTTACTGTAAACATCTTACAAGGACCTGTTGACATGAAGTTTGTGAGGGTTTTTTGGGGGGGTGGGCAGCGGCTTGGTAGCCCTTTCCAGATTATTTTACTTATTTCGAGCTGATCGTTAATCAGAGATGGGCAAAAAACAGAGTACCTTGAGAAAAACCTGGCCTTTTGCTGCAGAACTAGACCGATGGGCTTGAACCACAACGGTGATTGTGCGTGTGTTTTACGTCCGGCAACAACTAAGGTCATATGGAGATTGGACCTCGGTTTAAAGACTCATCCGGAAGTCTGGAGTCGCTCGGAATCGATCCCACAACCCGTTTTTGCAAGGCGAGTAGCATATCCACTACATAACGGAGGCTTCAACAGTGGTGAGACCTAATGCCAATGAGGCCCTATGTTTTTTAGATATTACACAGCTGTTTAACCCATATATGACAATGGAATCTTTATCATAACGAGTTTGGAGTGGCCCATTTCCACTTATAGGGGTGTCAGGTTTGTTTTGCATGTGGTAAGTTTAACAAATGTAAGTCTGTTTGTGTTCACGTCCCACCAACAGAGAGAGGTAATACGGAGAGGGGACCTCGATTTAAAAACTCATCCGAAAGTCTGGAGAAGCCTGTCCAAAACGTATGTTCTTTCTGCAAGCAGTGGAGACCTGATCTGACCCCACAGTCTGATCCAGGTCTACACTGTTGCCAATGTACACCACAATCTCATTATAACATAGTTCGTTACAACACAGTCTTGGATAAAACCCAATTTCAAGATGGATCCCAAAAATGTATTGGTTATACAGTAAAACTTGGATGGCTCGAAGGTTATACAGTGAGGGGACCTCGATTTAAAAACTCATCCGAAAGTCTGGAGAAGCCTGTCCAAAACGTATGTTCTTTCTGCAAACAGTGTAGACCTGATCTGACCCCACAGTCTGATCTAGGTCTACACTGTTGCCAATGTACACCACAACCTCATTATAACATAGTTCGTTTCAACACGGTTTTGGATACAACCCAATTTCAAGATGGATCCCAAAAATGTATTGGTTATAAAGTAAAACTTGGATGGCTCGAACCCCGATGGCTCGTTTACCATGGATGAGTCGAACCCGTTCTTGAGTCCGCAGGGAGTTCCTCCAAATACGATATAGGGGTAATTTAAGAAGATTTTCTTCATTTATCTTGCAAATGTATGCTGTGTGTACTCATTATAATCGCCTCGATGAGGCGATTCTAATGATTACACACAACGTACATTTATAATACAGAACACCGAAATGATATCCACAATTATCTCCATTATGCCTCCTGGTATGCAACTAATAGTATCCCTATGTGGCTCAAACTACCGCTGTCTCGAACAAATTTTCATCCCAAAGTGGTTCGAGCCATCGAAGTTCGACTGTATATAATCTATACATTTTTGTTTGAATATTACATGCTTGTTTAACTAACACAGTTTCTGCTTTGGACCCTATTTATAGTGTTACAAGGAGGTTGTGATGTACCAAAATTGGGAAGGTAGGCATGTACGTATTTTGTTTTGAATGGTGAAGTGGTAGTGTTGTATTTACCTGTACTCTTGTGAGGATAGCATATCCCCTCCAGGAGAAATAGGGAAACAGCCTTTCATCATAACCATATCTGATCTGGGTCCCTTCTGGGGTCACACCATCCTCAACTTCATGCTTGATCTGATCCAAGGTAGGGATAAAGTGTTGCTTGATTGGCCTAAAAAGGGGACAACAGAAACATAAATTGTCAAATTTCATTCTTTGCCCAAAAGCAAACATTTCCATTTAAGTGTTTTAAGTTCTCTTAAGGGGAATGGGAACAACTTCAGGGGAGGCAACTCCTTCAAAAGTATTTTGTCTCCCATGTCAATAAGGGTCAACTCTTAAAGGAAAGAATTTGCTCCTGAGGAGAAAATTCTTTCCTTTAAGAAAATTCTTTCCTTTATGAGTAGACCCATTTTGTCAGTGGGACAGGGCTTATAGAAAAGCAAACAGGATGTCCTGAAAGTTGTCTCTCTTTGAAAAAAAAGCCGTAAAAATTCTGCCGGGTGTGCCCATTCCCCTTAAACAATCCCAAACAAGTACCAGTGTTAACCCTTTCATCCCCCACTTTCTGAAGTGGACTCTTCCATCTTAAATTCCGACTAACCGTATTCGAACACCTAATAGACTTGCTGTAATTCTCCTAAATTTTAACAAATTTATTACATGATCCAGCAAGGAGTCCAAAAAGTGCATATGGAATGGCAAACAGTGAAGATCCTGATCAGACTGCTCCTTCAGGAGCAGTCTGATCTGGGTCTGCACTGTTTGCTAAGCCTGTCTGTCCCAATACTTAGGATCAATACAGTATCCAGATTTGCATGTATGGAGTTCAGCAAAATTTATTCTGATGAAACGACTTATTAGTATCTGGATCTGAACAGGTTGCTACAGCATCTTTACCGGCCTACGGATACAGATGAAATGTATTTTTTTATCTTTTCATAAATACAATATAATGGATATAACTAGTTATTTTGTCCTCTGAGTGGGTAGGGCAAATGCTTTTGAAGTTATGACCAAGATGAAGTTTTTAGGTAAAGGCCTGACAAATACATGGACAAAAGTAATATAGTTATCGCCCCTTGCCAGAATGAACGTATTGTGATGGTTAGTATGTATGTGAAGTTTCACGAGAGTAGGGCAAATACTTTTGAAGTTATGACCAAGGTTAAGTTTTTTGGTTAAGGCATGACAAACACCTGGATTAAATCAATATATTTATGGCCCTTTGTCAGAATGTTGATCTTGTGATGGTAAGTAAGTGAGTGAAGTTTTCTGAGAGAAGGGTAAATACATATGAATTAATGACTGAAGTAAAGTTTTTGGTTAAGGCATGACCAACACACAGACAAAAGCAATATAGTTATGGCCCTTTGCCAGAATGTAGGTCTTGTGATGGTTTTTATGTGTGTGAAGATTCGTGAGAGTAGGGCAAGTACTTTTGAAGTTATGGCTGAGGCTAAGTTTGTTTGGTTAAGGGTGATAAACACATGGACAAAATCAATATAGTTATGGCTCTTTGTCAGAATATAGGTCTTGTGATGGTTAGTATGTGTTTGAAGGTTCATGAGAGTATGCCAAGTACTTTTGAAGTTATGGCTGAGGCTAAGTTTGTTTGGTTAATTCATGACAAACATACGGAAAGCAATTCAGTAATGGCCCTTTGTCAGAATGTAGGTCTGGTAATGGTTAGTATGGTTAGTAAGTGTGTGAGGTTTCGTGAGAGTAGGTCAAATACTTTGAAGTTATGACCAAGGTTACGTTTTTTGGTTAAGGCGTGACATACACATGGACTGACGGATGGACAGACTGACTGGGTGATTACTATAGGGCACCGACACTACCCTAAAAACCATAAATGGTCTTTTTTTCAATAGAAACATAACATTTTTGTTTGGATATTACACAGTTGATTAATTAACAGGTTTCTTCTTAGGGTCCCACAATAGAGTCATATTGAGGTTGTAAGGTTATTCTACCAATACTTACAGTTCACATTTCCTGCCCTCAACTCTGGGTTTACATGGACATTGGCCAGTCTCTCTGTCGCACACTGGTGAAAGTGACCCACCAATGTCACAGTCACATTCTGTAAATATACAGTAACAAAACTTCATAAGGTGGGTATTTGTTGATAATTAAAGGATAACCTTCCTTATTTCTCCTGGTTTAACCTATTGTATACTAGTGGAGTCTTCCATTGCTACATGTTGGACAAGTCCATTTGTCATATAAGGGGTGACGTGCCTGTTTTCATTTTTATTCTATTTTTGATGGAAAATTCTGTTAGCAAATAGTGCAGGCCCTGATCAAACGCTGCGTTCTGCGGCGTCTGATCTGGGCCTGCACTGTTTGCCAAGGTACTCCTTTAAGGGTTTCCCCGCATTCAATGGGTTAATGGAGAACTGACAAATATATTATCAACAAATACCCACCTTATCAATTTCCATGGACTTGGGAAAGTTTTTGAGCCATTCTTGGTAATTAAAAGCAAGTTTTCCTCAATATAGTTCATCAACACAATATAATAAGCTATTATTAATTGACTATCCTGTATTGATTCGAGGTCATCCATATTAACACCAGGTCAACCAATTAATAAAATTGTCATTAATCAAGAAATTTCGAATTGACCCAGTTACAGGTCCTCAGTCAGCTAAAGACCTCGGACCTATACCTGGGCCAATATACGAAATTACTTGATTGATAACATTATAATATTGTTTTGTTTTTTGGTGGTGTTTTTTTGTACTTAAGGGGAATGGATACACCTTCAGGGGAGGCAACTCCTACAAAAGTGTTTTTTTCCTCCCATATAAACAGCGGTCAAATCTTAAAGGAAAGAATTTGCTCTTGAGGCGCAAATTCTTTCCTTTAAGAAGAGACTCCTTTTCGGTTGGGCTGAGCCTACAGAAAAGTGAACAGGAAGTCCCGAAAGTTGTCTCCCTTTGAAAATGGCAGAAAAATGTCGAGGTGTTTCCAATCCCCTTAAAGAGTCTGTTTAACTAACAATGTTTTGAGAAACTATGCACATATATATAACAAACATAAATCATCACTCCTGCTCATGGACTCTCAAATCACTGACCCTTTCCATTTTAATAATTTCTTTACTGTTATATTTTCTTACCCAAGTTTCAGACTCTACAAATTACAGCACTAACTCACCTATACATCCATACACATTTGTCTTGTGTAGCCCAAAGTAACCGTCTTTACATCTGTCACAGTTCCTGCCTGTTACATCAACCTTACACATACACTGTCCTGTTATCATGTTACAGATGTTCATTCCTGCTATAGTTCCTGCCTTGGAGCACTGACATGCTGCAAGAGAATTCATCACATATATAACACTACTTATATACTGTCCTGTTAACATGTCACATATAATCAATCATTCCTGCTATAGTTCCTGCCTTGGAGCACTGACATGCTGCAAGAGAATTGATCACATATAACACTACTTATATACTGTCCTGTTAACATGTCACATATAATCAATCATTCCTGCTATAGTTCCTGCCTTGGAGCACTGACATGCTGCAAGAGAATTGATCACATATATAACACTACTTATATACTGTCCTGTTAACATGTTACATATTATCATTCCTGCTATAGTTCCTGCCTTGGAGAACTGAAATGCTGCAAGAGAATTGATCACATATATAACACTACTTATATACTGTCCTGTTAACATGTTACACATAATCATTCCTGCTGTAGTTCCTGCCTTGGAGCACTGACATGCTGCAAGAGAATTGATCACATATATAACACTACTTATATACTGTCCTGTTAACATGTTACATATAATCATTCCGGCTGTAGTTTCAGCATTAGAGCACTGACGCTGATATGCTGTAAGAGATGTTAACATTTGCATGTATATAATATGTATGTATATAATACAACATATGCACTGTGTTGTTACCATGTTACAAATATTCTTTCCAACTGTATGTTCTGCTTTGGGACACTGATATGTTACAAATGTACTGAACCTGTTGGAGAGTTTATGTATAAAACTTATACACTGTCCTGTTACCATGCTACATACATTCTTTCTTACTATAGTGCTATAGTTCTTCTTTTGGACTGGTGATACAATATCTATTCAACTGATATGGAGAGTAAATTTTGCTGTGCAAAAGCTAATTACATATGTTTCAGCCAAAATTTTAGTGTTATAATTTTGCTGTATAAATGATAAAAGTTTAAACAAAATGTTAACTTACAGCATCATAACATTTGCACAACAGGACCTTGGTTAACCCTTTTTGTACCAAATGGAATATTCCTCCTTATATACAGTAGGAGTCTATTTCAAAATTCAGGGGTGTTTTCTTCAAAAATCATTTGGAAATTGGCTGAAAATTTTGCAAACAGTGTAGGCCCTGATTCTGCAGCGTCTGATCTGGGCTTGCACTGTTTGCCAACTACCCATTTTGTGGTTTCCGGTACAAAATGGCATAATGATTACTATGTCAAAGTAATTACCTTCACATCCGAGGACATTGTTTCTATTGAGATTCCAGTAGCCCGGTTTACAGAGGTCACAGATCCTACCAATCACACGCTCCTTACACTCGCAGAGCCGACCCTGGATGACCTCACCACAGCCACCGAGTGGGTAGCCCGGGACCTCCTTGGCTCCAGCAGGGTTACAGTTGCACTCTGTAATAGGTGAAAAAGTGATTCAAATTCCAAGCGCCAAACAAAAAATGAAGATTATTATTTTAGGGTAATTTCTCATATTTCTCCATTAAACCAAATGAGCCAGCGCTGACAAAATCTACCAGAAGTCTTTGGTGACCAGCGAAGACTCAAATCAGCCTGCACATTCGTGCAGTCTGATCAGAGTCTTTGCTGATCACATGTACCTACTATAGGCTAATATCTATGCAAAGAGACATAAGCAAAAGGTCTTGTCATAGTGGATGGGTGCGCAGATTGATTTGAGTCTGTTTGTTGCACCGGTCTTATTGTAGGTTTTGTCATGCACCGGCTCAAATGATAAAGGTCACATCAAGGAAGCTATTCTTCCAAGTACCAACATCGTATGATTCTGACAAGAATTTTGGAATATTATCTTCATCTTCACCTGAAGCCATGGACTCGTTCATATAACTTACGATTTTTACGGAGCAGATTAACTGCCCCTCCCCTCATCAAACCCCCACCATGTGAAATGGGAAATATCCTTTTTTTTAAAACAGTATAGATCCAGATCAGCTGGCTTCTAAGCCAGCTATCAGGATCTATTCTGTTTTCCATTCATTGTTCAAAATGCATGGTAAAGTTGAAATCATGTAGCACAAATGGCTAATAATCTGGGAGGAGTGAAGCAAATTGAAATTATTCAGCACGGTGAGGGTTAACTTAAAAAGAGTTTGTCAGGTTTTTTTTTTTTTTTTTCAAAGGGAGCCAACTGGATTGAAAAAAGGAGGTTAAGATCACAAATTAACTACCCACATACTGAGATATTCATTCATTTGTAGTAGACCAAAACCTGGGTACCATAAGGTAACACATGACCATACATGTATGTAATAAAGTTTTTTGTTTGAACTGCGGTTTAACGTCCCCATCAACATTTAGGTCATATTGGAGCCATTGCTTACAATTCTTTGGGACTTTTACCCCACATTGAGATGAAATGACATCCAAGGCACTGCCGCCCAATGAAACCAAAAGGCTTATTTGCACTGAACAGTCTGACATAAACCACTTTGCCTGAGCAGCTTAGTCCTTCTAAGCGGTTTACCAGTACTCATGTGTGGTCAGTTTCAGCTCTGGGTGGAAGCACCATGCAGCTCATCTATTTCTCCAAGCCCCGATGGATAAGTAATAAAGGTTTTGTTTGTTTGTGTTGAGGTTTAATGTCCCCATCAACACTATTTAGGACATTTTGCAGATGTTGCTTCCATATTGTGGGACTTTTACCCGAAACTGAAATGAAATGCTAAAGAAACCACTATGGTTTAAGGGACAGTCTGACTCACACCACTTTTCCTGGGCAGGCTTAGACCAGTTAATAAAGCTAATGTGCCTATTGTGTGAATTACAGCCCCTGAAGATCCAATATCATTCTGACAGATGAATTATTGTTTATGTGTACCTGATATTTGCACTAGTGCTGTGTAGATATTTTCCTTTTTTTTTTGTTTATTTTGGTTTCACCGCCTTTTCCCATTGTTAATCCGAAGCGAGCAAAAATCTCAGTAGCTGGAGAAAATCGATCTGGCCATCTGTTACAGAATTTGACCTCTATTAAAATTAAAGCCTTTTACCCATGCATTTCTGTAGTGGTCTCACATATCTTTGCATTTGAAGGCATCCATTCTTGTATACTTGGAGTTAAGTCAAAATCATTAAAAGGATGGCAAACATGAAGTGATGATCCAGATGAGACGGCTTGTAAATACAGTAGAACTTCGAAGGCTCAAACACTGATGGCTTGTTCACCATGTCTGAGTTGAACCCGTTTTTTAGTCCCCTGGGCATTCCTCTTCGTTATAAACAGTGTGGCAAAAATTAATATTTTTGACCTTTATCTTGCCAATGTATGCTGTGTGTACTCATTAGAATCGCCTCAATGAGGCGATTGTATGCTGTGTGTACTCATTAGAATCGCCTCAATGAGGTGATTCTAATGAGTACACACAGCATACATTTTTATTATAGAACATCAAAAAGATGCCCCAAAATCAACCCCTTCTTGCCTCCTGGCAGTAGCTTTGTTTGATTTGAGGTTTAAGTCCTCGTCAACACTGTAAAGGTCATTTTGGAGACGTTGCTTCCAATTTTGTGGGACTTTTACCCGACATTGAGATGAAATGACATCTCAAGCCCTGCCGCCCAATGAAACCAATAGGATTTATAAGCATGGAAGGTCCGACTCGCACCGCTTTGCCTGGGCAGGTTTAGATCCTCTAAGTGGTTTACCAGTACTCATGTGCGGGTCAGTTTCAGCTCTGCATGGAAGCATCATGCAGCCCATCTATTTCTTCAAGCCCCGGGGGCGGCCTGGCAGTAACACTCAGTGGCTTGAAATACCCCTGTCTAGAACAGATTTTCGTGGTCCCAAAGGTGTTTGAGCCTTTGAAGTTTGACTGTATCTTAAACCACATTGTTTGCATAATTACAAACGATCTCATCTGGATCTACACTGTTTTGCACTGGTATCAGCAAGGGTCTACAAGATAACAAAATTATACAAACCTTCACAGTTGGGGTAGTTGTACAGCCCCTCTTTACAAGTGTCACACATCAGCCCCTGGAAGTTATAGAAACAGTCACATTGTCCCGTCTCCTGATCACATGACTGGCCCCGGGAACCATATGGGTCACAGTTACAAGCTGAAATGACAACAAAAAATTTCGCAAAATTTGTGTTTCTCTATTTTCAACAACAAATTGATGTTTCAAAATAACGCTTTAACTGTAACTCTTAATTTTTTTTTTTTTGCCACACCCAATTCTGACTTTCAAACAATCAGATTACATGAGTACTTATGTTATTGTTTCCTACAAATTTATGAGCTGAATAACAAACAGTGTAGATCCTGATCAGATGGCTTCTTCAGATCTACACTTTGTCATTCAAGGGGTGATGATGCTTTAGAACATCAGAACATCATACATGTATCTCTCAACCCTTATCCTGCTGAATAAATACTTCAGAATTAAGCCATCTTATCTGAATCTACACTTTGAAAAAATATAGGAGGTATTGTGGTCAAGCATGACAAGGATTTAACAAACCTTAGAACATTGGACAGTCATGAATACTTTCCTGGATTATATTGAAGCCATACACATTCTTCCCTTTAAGAGTAAACCCCTTTTTCAGTGGGACAGGGCTTATAGAAAAGCGAACAGGATGTCCCGAAAGTTGTCTCCCTTTTAAAAATGGTGGAAAAATCTGTCAGATTTTCTCATTCCCCTTAAAAATAATGAATAAGAGGTTATAGAATTTGTTTTACTGTGCTTTAAATGTTAAGTGCTTATACTTACGAACACAATCAGGATATCTGTAAAACCCTGGAGAGCACATCTCACAGTTCTGCCCAACATAGTTCGGTCTACATCTACACTGTCCAGTCCTGTCCTCACAGATATTACTCAATGACCCTTGCTCTCGGCATTGGCATGCTGAAATATACAAATACTCTAATGTATTCAATTGTTCCAGTTTTTTTTTCTTTGTATTTTCTACACCCATGTCCTCTAGTAAGAGACCACCCAAAGGTGGTCATAATGTAGGAGGTTTACTGTACCTAAAAAGAATATAAGAATCTTATATAGGTGTGAGGGGTGGATGGAAAAATCCGTCCCGAGGGACACTGTCCGGCATCACGAGGCTTGCCGAGTGATGCCGGACAGTGATCCCGAGGGACGGATTTTTCTATCCACCCCTCACACCCATTTTGGATTCTTTTTCTTGCATACCTTCCATTTCTTGGCATGGATTTTTAATGCTGCAGTCACTTCGGTTACCAACGTCCGCCATATTGTGTTGACACTGCAGGAATGTTTAGTGACGTCACGTAACGTGCTGTGACGTCAACCTTAACGACGGCGCATACGAGGTCGTAATCAACCAGTGCATTTATCAACAAGCGATTATATTAGATTTGGGGTCGGAACACCAGGGTCAGAACATAAATTTCTATCCCAGGGTAAAATCACAGATTTCCTTGTCTGGTGTGCAAGAAAACAATATCTGAAATGTAATTCATAAATTTGCTCCCTCTATCGATTATGAGAAATCCTTTTCTTGTCTATAGATGCTTTTCTCGAAATTTTCCTTGTTGCTTATTTTTATATTTTTTTTTCTTGCTATGCCAGTGAAATGTACCGTAAAAACCCTAAAAATTCAGACACCTTGAGAACTTACTGTAAGTCTCCTAAATTTTAACAAATTTGTTTCATGATCCAGCAACGAGTCCAAAAAGTGCAGATGGAATGGCAAACAGTGTAGACCCTGATCAGACTGCTCCTTCAGGAGCAGTCTAAGGAGCAGTCTGATCTGGGTCTGAACAGTGTAGACCCTGATCAGACTGCTCCTTCAGGAGCAGTCTGATCTGGGTCTGCACTGTTTGCGTAGGCATATCTGTCCCAATACTTAGGATCATTATATTACTTTATGTTTGATAATCAGTTAAAAGAATTACTATGTAAAATAAATAGTTTACCCACCAATACAGTCTGGGTATCCCCAATATCCTCTGGCACACTCGTCACACCTGTCCCCATTAAAGTTGTCTTTACACATACATTCCCCTATAGATTTATCACAGATCTCTTCTACAGCTCCAACAGGGTCACAGGCACACACTGAAATGTACATATATCCATTTAATCCACAAAGTGGAACTTAATTGGTCAGTTGGTCATTTACCATGATTAATTAATTCCAACTCGCTTGACTCCGAAGAGCATTCTTTCCTCAGCTCCAGGTATCAATATATTTTGGATAAATTACACAGCCCAGTTGTTCAAAGCATCATTAGTTTAACGAGCTCATTAGTGGTCAAATCGTTAACTGTTCTAGTAAGTACAATATCTAATATTCTGCATTTTTGCTGA
Source organism: Lucinisca nassula (assembly GCA_963580285.1). Taxonomy (NCBI): domain Eukaryota; kingdom Metazoa; phylum Mollusca; class Bivalvia; order Lucinida; family Lucinidae; genus Lucinisca; species Lucinisca nassula. The sequence goes on along the minus strand of OY757014.1, from coordinate 48,009,016 downwards.
AAAAATGTGAGCAGCTTTTACTGCTCACATTTTTTTCTGCAAAAATATTAGTATATTTGCAACATAAAACGATCAAAGTTTTAACAATATGTTAACCAACAACATCGCTAATTTTGAACAACTGCCCCCAGAGGTTTTTCGTTATTTTAACTTGAAGGGAACTTTTTTATTTTCTATAATATACAAGTATGTTGTGTATAAACATAAGAATGGACTCAATGAGGCCATTTGAAAACCTATAAACAACATGCTTACCTTTATTTCATAGAAATAGAAACACTTTCCCCAAGACAGGCAATGGAATTTTTTCTGCATCAAATCACTGTGACATAAAAGTCACCCTTTCTATGTCACACGTAGCTTCTTTGGCATTAGTTGGTGTAACACCATTTGCACACATCAAAAAAATTAAGGGGAATGGGAATGCCTTCAGGGAAGGCAACTCCTGCAACAGTATTTTTGTCTCCCATTTCAATAGGGGTCAACTCTTAAAGGAATGAATTTGCTCATGAGGAGCAAATTCTTTCCTTTTAGAGTTGGCCCTTTTTGCTGAGGGACAGAGCTTATAGAAAAGCAAACAGGAAGTTCCAAAAGTTTTCTCCCTTTGAAAACAAAGAGGCCCATGGGCCACTATGCTCACCAGAGGTCATGTGGTTTATACCATATACAGGCAAGGTGCCCATCTTGGTCATGTGACAACAATACCATGAATAGTGTTTAATTGCCTCACCCCCATAGAGGCTTTTCATGTAATTTGGTTTCAATCAGCACAGCTCTTTTACTGGAGAAGAAGATAAAAATACTGAATCTGAGCCATCCAAGACAAAGGTAAATAATGACCTTGACCTTTGGAATTAATAAACTTCCATTCAGCTATCTGAAAATATCATTTTTGGTGTCACAGCCTACCAGGCAATCAAAAATATCCACTACTTTGCCATTTTTCCATAGAAATGTCTAAGTGACCAAATTTCACCTTGACATTAAACAGGTCAAGGTCAACCATAGGTCATCATTTGAACAAACTTGGTAGGGCCAGAGTCCCTGATGCTGCATACCAAGTTTCAAGATCATCGGCCATTTGGTTCTTGAGAAGAAGATTTTTAAAGGTTTTTACCATATATGGGCATGGCGGCCATATTGGTCATGTGACCCATCTCTCACAAACAAACTTTCTTTCCCTCATTTCATAGAGGCTCCACATGTAATTTGGTTTCAATTGGCTAAGTAGTTTAAGTGAAGAAAAAGATAAAAATACTGAATCTGAGCCATCCTGGACAAAGGTCAGTAAATGACCTTGACCTCTGAAACTGATAAACTTCCATTCAGCTGATTGTAAATACCATTTCTGATGCCACTAGCAAACATACAATCAGAAAAATCCACTGTTTTGCCATTTTTCCATACAAATGTCTAAGTGACCAAATTTGACCTTGACGTAAAACAGGTCAAGGTCAACCAAAGGTCATCATTTGAACAAAATTGGTAGGGCCAGAGTCCCTGATGCTGCATACCAAGTTTCAAGATCATCGGCCATTTGGTTCTTGAGAAGAAGATTTTTAAAGGTTTTTACCATATATGGGCAGGGCGGACATATTGGTCATGTGACCCAGTCCTCATGAACAAACTTTCATTCCCCCATTCCATAGAGGCTCCACATGTAATTTGGTTTCAATTGGCCAAGAACTTTAAGTGAAGAAGAGGATAAAAATACTGAATCTGAGCCGTCGTGGACAAAGGTCGGTAAATGACCTTGACCTCTGAAACTGATAAACTTCCATTCAGCTGATTGCAAATACCATTTCTGATGCCATTAGCTAACAAACAATCAGAAAAATCCACTGTTTTGCCGTTTTTCCATATAAATGTCTAGGTGACCAAATTTGACCTTGACGTAAAACAGGTCAAGGTCAACCAAAGGTCATCATTTGAACAAACTTTGTAGGGCCCGAGTCCCCAATGCTGCATACCAAGTTTCAAGATCATCGGCTATTCGGTTCTTGAGAAGAAGATTTTTAAGGTTTTTACCATATATGGGCATGGCGGCCAGATTGGTCATGTGACCCAGTCCTTCCGAACAAACTTTCGTTCCCCCTTCCCATAGAGGCTCCACATGTAATTTGGTTTCAATTGGCCAAGTAGTTTCAGAGGAGATGTTGTTTGAAAATGTTGACGACGCAAACGCAGAAGACGACGACGACGGACCAATGCCTATACTATAAGCTCCCCCAGAGCCGAAGGCTCTGGTGAGCTAAAAAGCGGAAAATTTTGCCAGGTGTTCCTATTCCCCTTAAAAATTAAAAGAATGACCTTTGAAAATATTTGAACCTTTGAAAATATTCTATGACCAATCTCCACAAAAGAATATAGCTGGACCACAAAAGATCAAACCAGCTGATCACTACTAAGATGTACATCCCACTAAGCCACCAAGGCTGGATTATAACAAGTTCATAACTCAAGACTTAACGGTTCCATAGCCCCAGATTAGAAGGGGTATCCAAATATCATTTTTCTTATTTCTGCACAAAAACATATGTTGTGGGAACTCATATGAAGCGCCTTACCGATGAGTACCCACATCATATGTTTTCATGAAGAAATAAGAAAATTATGAGTACTTTTCGGAAGAAAAAAGTGCCTTATCTGGAGCTTTGCGAAGTTAACCGGACTTATTTCTAATCATATAAATGCTTTAGAGCAAACTGATGGAAAAGCCAATTCTGAAAGCTTGGAGAGTATGAAATGTAACAGCAGAACTTACAAGTACAATCTGGGAAGTTGAAATATCCATTGGCACACTCGCTGCAGTTTCTGCTGCCGTAGTTGAGGTTACAACGACACTGTCCTGAGTACACATCACAAAAGTCATCAACAGAACCTATCATGTTACACTCACACGCTGAAAATAGACAATAAGTTATTACATTACACATTTCTATAAGCACTGGCCAAGCAACTCAAAACAAGAACATTCTACAAGCACTGGCCTCATCAGGATCTACACTGTTTATCTTTCTGTAAATGATTTTGACTAAATCCCCTAAATTGGGCCCCCGCCTATCGAGGCTTGGAGAAATAGATTGGGCTGCATGATGCTTCCAAGCATTGCTGAAACTGACCACACGAGCGCTGGTAAATCGCTTCTGCCCAGGCAAAGTGGTATGAGTTGGACCGTCCAATGCAAACTAGAACTGTCAGAGGATCTGACTATAGCCCCGCTATAGCCGTCAGAGGAGAAAGACTCATGAATTAAAGGTAAAGACTTGTGAGAGGGTTAAATCCCTAACAAGGTACCTACGCCTTATAGACTTTTCGCGTTATTAGATCTGAAAAACAGTTTAAGTTAAAAAATAAGTTTTGGATAATGAAAAAACCACATGCACATCTTAAGACCTCTTTGAAAACACCTGAAAAGTTTCAAAGGATCAGCCTAGAACTGTAAGAGGAGTTGCGTTCACAAGGTAGCTACTCCCTATACATTTTAACATTAGAAGATCTCAAAAATTGCCTTAGTTAAAAAAGTGAAATAAGTGGAAAAAAATAGTTTTAGGATAATGAAAAAAGCACAAGCAAATCTTCAGACCTATATGAAAACACCTGTAAAGTTTCAAAAGGATTGACCTAGAACTGTAAGAGGAGTTGCGATCACAAGGTAGCTACTCCCTATACATTTTAACATTAGTAGATCTCAAAAATTGACTAAGTTAAAAAAGGTGAAATAAGTGGAAAAAAATAATTTTAGGATAATGAAAAAAGCACATGCACATCTTCAGACCCACATGAAAACACCTGTAAAGTTTCAAAAGGATTGACCTAGAACTGTAAGAGGAGGTGCGATCACAAGGTAGCTACTCCATATACATTTTAACATTAGTAGATCTCAAAAATTGTCTAAGTTAAAAAAGGTGAAATAAGTGAAAAAAATTATTTAAGGATAATGAAAAAAGCACATGCACATCTTCAGACCTATATGAAAACACCTGTAAAGTTTCAAAAGGATTGACCTAGAACTGTAAGAGGAGTTGCGATCACAAGGTAGCTACTCCCTATACATTTTAACATTAGTAGGTCTCAAAAATTGTCTAAGTTAAAAAAGGTGAAATAAGTGAAAAAAATTATTTAAGGATACTGAAAAAAGAATATGCACATCTTAAGACCTATATGAAAACACATGTAAAGTTTCAAAAGGATTGACCTACAACTGTAAGAGGTGTTGCGAACACAAAGGTACCCACTATCAAATATTACAGACAGACAGACGGAATTCCGGACAAGCCAAATCCAATATAGCCCCCACTTTTTCAAAGCGGGGCTATAATATGTCTTTTGGTTTCACTGGGAAGCAGGGATTGAGATGTCATATCTCAATGTTGGGTAAAAGTCCCACAAAATTGGAAGCAATGTCTCAACAAGAGCACCGCAAGCGGCGCCATGCTCGTCTGTTTTTCCATGTCACATAGACAAATCAGTGAAATTGCATCATTGAGTTATTGAACTTATACAAAATATAGCCTTTTTGATAATGCTCTGTTACAAACAGTACTGAAATGAGAGCAAAATATGTGTTTGAGAAAGAAATTGGAAAAGGGGCGATAATGCAGCCAAAATCAATAATATATTTATGACCCTTGGTCAAAATGTAGCTCTTGTGATGATGGATGAGTGTGAGTATGAAGTTTCATGAAGGCAGGCCAAATACTTCTGGAAATATGGTCAAGGTTAAGTTTTTTGGTTAATTTTTCGAAAAATAGGTCAAAGTTCAAAGGTCAAGGTCACAGGTCAAAAAGCGTGGTATGACTGAAAAGGTCTTGTCCCAAGGAACATTCATGTGAAGTTGGAAGGCTCTGTTGTGAATAGTATTGAAATAAGAGACAAAAACAATTTAAAAAAAACGGAGAGAAAAGGGGAGATAATTCAATCAAATTGCAAGATGGAGTTATAAAACTTGTAGGGAATGTAGCTCTTGTGATGGTGAGTATGTGTATGAAGTTTCATGAAGGTAGGCCAAATACTTTTGGAAATATGGTCAAGGTTAAGGTTTTCGGTTAAATTTTCGAAAAATAGGTCAAAGTTCAAAGGTCAAGGTCACAGATCAAAAAGTGTGGTATCACTGAAAAGGTCTTGTCCCAAGAAACATTCATGTGAAGTTTGAAGGCTCTGTTGTGAATAGTATTAAAATGAGAGCAAAAAATGTGTTTCAGAAAACAAGAGGGCCATGATGGCCCTGGATCGCTCACCTGATCCATAGTGTAACAAGTTGGCCCCAGAGAGGGCCATTATTGGCCCCAGGGCTTTAATGTGCATAATGTTGAGGGAGGTCTTAAAGGTGAAGCTTCATACCAAACATCAACAAAGACTATAATTTGAACAATCTTGGCAAAGGTCCACTAGATGAAGTTACACATCAAATATCAAAGACCTGGGCCTAGCGGTTTCAGAGAAGAAGATTTTTAAAGATTTTGCCTATATAAGCCTATGTTAAACCAAAGGGCCCCGCGACGGGGGCATTTTTTGCCCCAGCACTATAATTTGAACAATCTTGGAAGGGGTCCACTAGATGAAGCTTCATACCAAATATCAAAGTCCTGGGCCTTGTGATTTCAGAGAAGAAGATTTTTAAAGATTTTCCCTATATAAGCCTATGTAGAACCAAAGGGCCCCGGGGCGGGGGCATTTTTGGCCCCAGCACTATAATTTGAACAATCTTGGTAGGGGTCCACTAGATGAAGCTTCATACCAAATATCAAAGTCCTGGGCCTTGTGGTTTCAGAGAAGAAGATTTTTAAAGATTTTCCCTATATAAGCCTATGTAAAACCAAAGGGCCCCGGGGCGGGGGCATTTTTGGCCCCAGCACTATAATCTAAACAATCTTGGTAGGGGTCCACTAGATGAAGCTTCATACCAAATATCAAAGACCTTGGCCTTGTGGTTTCAGAGAAGAAGATTTTTAAAGATTTTCCCTATATAAGCCAATGTAAAACCAAAGGGCCCCGTGGCGGGGGCATTTTTTGTCCCAGCACTATAAATTGAACTGTCTTGGTAGGGGTCCACTAGATGAAGCTTCATACCAAATATCAAAGTCCTGGGCCTTGTGGTTTCAGAGAAGAAGATTTTTAAAGATTTTCCCTATATAAGCCAATGTAAAACCAAAGGGCCCCGGGGCGGGGGCATTTTTGGCCCCAGCACTATAATTTGAACAATCTTGGTAGGGGTCCACTAGATGAAGCTTCATACCAAATATCAAAGACCTGGGCCTTGTGGTTTCAGAGAAGAAGATTTTTAAAGATTTTCCCTATATAAGCCAATGTAAAACCAAAGGGCCCCGTGGCGGGGGGCATTTTTTGTCCCAGCACTAAAATTTGAACAATCTTGGTAGGGGTCCACTAGATGAAGCTTCATACCAAATATCAAAGCCCTGGGCCTTGTGGTTTCAGAGAAGAAGATTTTTAAAGATTTTCCCTATATAAGGCTATGTAAAACCAAAGGGCCCCGGGGCGGGGGCATTTTTGGCCCCAGCACAATAATTCGAACAATCTTGGTAGGGGTCCACTAGATGAAGCTTCATACCGAATATCAAAGACCTGGGCCTTGTGGTTTCAGAGAAGAAGATTTTTAAAGATTTTCCCCATATAAGCCTATGTAAAACCAAAGGGCCCCAGGGCGGGGGCATTTTTGGCCCCAGCACTATAATTTGATCAATCTTGGTAGGGGTCCACTAGATGAAGCTTCATACCAAATATCAAAGACCTGGGCCTTGTGGTTTCAGAGAAGAAGATTTTTCAAGTTTTTGGTGAAAAAAATCTATTTTTGGCTCCTGTGACCTAGATGTGCAATGGACCGGAACCATTTGAACAACTTTGAAAGGGGACCACCTAAGGATCATTCCTGTGAAGTTTGGTCAAAATCCGATCAGTGGTTTAGGAGCAGATGTCGTTTAAAGAAATTGTTTACGGACGCACGGACGGACGACGGACAAAAAGTGATCCCAAAAGCTCACCTCGTCACTACGTGACGGTGAGCTAAAAATTGGAAAAGGGGAGATAATTCAGCCAAAATCAACAATGTTGTTATGGTCCTTGGTCAAAATGTAGCTCTTGTGATGAGGAGTGTGTGTATGAAGTTTCATGAGGCTAGGTCTAATACTTTTTAAGTTATAGCCAAGGTTAAGTTTTTTTTGGAACGACGACGCAAGACGACAACGCAGACGCCGGAGTGATGACAATAGCTCGAAAGTTTTTTTTCAAAAAACAGACGAGCTGTCCTTGGTCAAAATGTAGCTCTTGTGATGATGAGTGTGTGTATGAAGTTTCATGAGGCTAGGTCTAATACTTTTTAAGTTATAGCCAAGGTTAAGTTTTTTTGGAACGACGACGCCAGACGACAACGCAGACGCCGGAGTGATGACAATAGCTCGAAAGTTTTTTTTCAAAAAACAGACGAGCTAAAAATGACCTATACAGTGTTGATGGTAATGTTAAACCTCAAATCAAAATCATTAGGATCTACACTGTTTGTCATACTGTTAATGATTTTGACTAAATTCCGTAATTTAAAGAAGGGCCTTGCCCAAATTCAAAGGAAGAGTCCACTTCAGACACTCAGGGATGAAAGGGTTAAAAGGGGAACCAACCAGTCCCCGGCAGTTTGGAGGAGCATGCTATTCCCCATTAAAAGGGTTAACAGAGAGATAACTCTTACATAGTAACAGGTAAGGATGGTTTTTTGTGAAAATGGAAGGTTAGTTTTCCTGATTTCTCCATATAAACCTATGTTGTGGGTATTCATTAGAACCGCCTCGCCGAGGCGGTTCTAATGAATACCCACAACATAGGTTTTTATGGAGAAATGTCAAAAACTATCCTTCAATTATCACAAAATCCCGACCTTATCTGTTGCTATGAAACGGTTTGATCTGATTTAGCACTGTTAGAAATCTGCAAAGGCTAGCCATTACACCAGTGCAAAGTTTTTGTTTCAGCTTTTTATTTATTTTGGAGTCTAATGACCCAGTCAACAGTACTTAGATCATATTGAGCTGGTCAATTTAACAAATCACATGTTTTCTGGGCAAGCTTATACATAAGTTGTTAACCAGTACAATTCACATTCTTATGCCTGAAACTGACAACTGCCCTTCTTGAATCAGCTTGAGAAAGAATGACCATAGAAAAGACTTTGTGATCAATTTCCTAGAGAGAATGTTGCCAACCAGGCAGATATTGAATGCCCAACCTCTTGATCAGCAGTCACGTGTGCATCAAGCTGAGCTATGTAGGCCAGCCAGTGCTTATAGTTAACCAATATGCTGGCAGACAGGCAAACACACAGTGAGAAACAGGGATTGCTGTTTTGTGTTCATTTGTTGTGGGGTGGGGGATGAGGCTTTTGTTTTTAAAGGCTATACATCACCTATACTGAGCCAGTCGTTAATGAGAGCTCGGCAAAAAATAGACAACTGAAGAGAAAAAATACCTGACATTCTGTTGCAGAACTTGTCGTCTCACATGTGACTGCAGAAACAGGAACAGTGGGAGCAAAAATCACATATATCAAGGTACACTTACGTCCACATTCTGGAAAGTCATAATATCCCCTCTGACACATGTCACATTTCTTGCCAATGTAGTTCTCCTTGCATGGACACTGACCACCGTTCACATGACAGACATCACCCTCTGTACCATTCACGTCACAGTCACATGGTATACAATTAGGGTAGCCATAGTAACCAATACTACAACTGTAATAAGCAGATAATTATTATACACAGTGTACAATATACTTAACATGTCAGTGTAATGAACATCCCTCTAAAATCCACTTTATTTGGAGAAAATATGTGTTTACAGGAGCGTATATTAATTATCTTATTCCTGCTCCAAGAGTTGTGGGTACTCGTTAGAACTGCCTCAAAGAGAACTGCCTCTTTGAGGCAGTTCCAATGGCTCCCACAACCTATGTTTTGAAGTACAGACAGGAAAAATATCACAAATTATCTTCAAAAGAAAAATTTTTATAGAGATATTAAAGAATGCACTATGTGGCACAGATCTGTTTGTTTGAATTGAGGTTTTACGTCCCTACCAACACTATTTAGGTCATTTTGGAGATGTTGCTTCAAGTTCTGAAGGATTTTTACCCAACACTGAGATGGGTTTATATGCATGGACAGTCCTACCCCCACCACCTCTCCAGGGTAGGCTTAGACCTTCTTAGTGGTTTACCAGTACTCATGTGTAGTCGGTTTCAGCTCTGCATTGCAGCACCTTGCAGCCCAATCTATTTCTCCAAGTCCTGAATGGGGGTGGCCCAAAAACAGATGTGTTATCATAATGTTCCAATGTGCACTTTCATATAATCATAGTTCAGGATAAGGTGTAACCAGGATAACTAAAGGATAATTTATAAACATATGTTGTGGGTGCATGTAAGAATCGCCTTTGAGTGCACAGACTCTAATGCTAGCGGTCCCTGGTTTGGAGGATAAAATTCCAGTGTCCAGTCACTGTCATGCTCCAGTGGCATTGTTTTCAGGGATGAATGCCATTAAGTGTGCAGTCCTTCGGATCAGGGGCCAGTTTTTCAAAGCATCAGTAGCTTAACGAGCTCGTTAGTGGTCATATTATTAACAGTTCTAGCCAGTTTAATATTTAAAATTTTGGTATTTTTGCTGAAAAAATGTGACCACAAAAGCTGCTCACATTTTTTCTGCAAAAATATTAGCATATTTGCCATAATAAATAAAGTTTTAACGATATGTTAACTAACGACTTTGTTAGTTTTGAACAACCCGCCCCAGGTTGTTAACTGGAGGCTGTATGGTGAGAAATCCCATGTGAATTCATCCTGCAAATCTGGCTCCAGGTGTTCAAAGCCTCATTAGCTTAAAGAGCTTGTTAGGGGTAAAATTTTTAACTGCTCCAGCAAGTACAATATCTAATATAGTGTTATTTTGCTGAAAAAAATGTGAGCAGCTTTTGAACTTGCAAATGCTGCTCACATTTTTTTTCCAGCAAAAATAGTAGTACTTTTGCCATATTTAATGATCCAAGTACAATATCTAACTTAGTGTTTAGTGTTATTTTTTTTTCTAAAATGTGCGCAGCAGCTGCTCACATTTTTTAAGCAAAAATATTAGTATATTTGCCATACTTAATTATCAAAGTTCAAACAATTTGTTTACTGGCCCCCGCCCATCGGGCCTTGAAGAAATATATGGGCTGCATGATGCTTCCACGCAGAGCTGAAACCGACCCGCAAACGAGTACTGGTAAACCGCTTAAAGGAACTAAGCCTGCCCAGGCAAAGCAGTGCAAGTTGACACAACCATGCTTATAAATCCTCTTGGTTTCATTGGGTGACAGGGCTTGAGATGTCATTTCATCTCAATGTCGGGTAAAAGTCCCACAAAATTGGAAGCATTGTCTCCAAAATGACCTTTACAGTGTTGACGGGGACGTTAAACCTCAAATCAAACAAAACAATTTGTTTACTAACAACGTCGTTAATTTTGAACAACAGGGGCCAGTTGTTCAAAACTAACGATGTTGTTAGTTAACGTATAATTTAACTTTGATAATTAAATATGGCAAATATGCTGAAATTTTTGCTGAAAAAATGTGAGCAGCTTTTGCAAATGCAAAAGCTGCTCACTTTTTTTCAGCAAAAATACCAAAATTTACCATATTGTACTTGCTAGAAGAGTTAACAATTTGACCACTAACGAGCTCGTTAAGCTAACGATGCTTTGAACAACTGGCCCCTGGGCTCTGGAGTGTTATATATAAACCTGCATTTAATAGTCAATTACAATCAATTGCAGTGTAAGCAGACAGACAGACATATGAAGTCTGATCTGAGGAGTCTGGAGTAATGAATACATTAAAACTTCGATGGCTCGAACTCCGATGGCTTGTTTATCATGGATGAGTCGAACCCGTTCTTGAGTCCGCAGGGAGTTCGTCCAAATATGATACAGGGGGAATTTAGGAAGATTTTCTTCATTTATCTTGCAAATGTATGCTGTGTTTACTCATTAGAATCGCCTCATCGAGGCGATTCTAATGAGTACACACAACGTACATTTATAATACAGAACACCGAAAAGATATCCACAATTCTGTCTCCTGGTATGGCACTAATAGTAACCCTCTATGGCTCGAACTACCACTATCTCGAACAAATTTTCATGGTCCCAAAGTGGTTCGAGCCTTCGAAGTTCTACTGTATGTAGGATATTTTGAAATTCTTACCTGTCACAGTACATTCCTGTGTATTCTGGGCGACACAGACATCTACCACTTCCTTCTTCACATTCTCCCGTGTGGAAATGAGGGTTGCAGTCACACGCTAAAACAGAAATACACAGCTTCAGTACTTGCTTTTCACACCTCTCTTCAAAAATAGTCGAACATTCTAAGATTAACAAGTATACCTGTTAGTTATACATTCTATCAAACTGAAAAGTTTCTTTAAGGCTGTTTATCTGAACGAAAAAGCCCACGTGTTTTGTTTGTTTGTTTTTCCCTTGTTATTATTATTATTATTAGTTCTATGGGAAAGGCAGTTGCCTGTTTCTAGCAAAAGAGTGTGCACTGTACCGGTTAACAGCTTACGTATAAGCCTGCCCAGTAAATGTGTGGATGTACAAACTGACCCGCTCAAAAACAACCTAATTAGTGTTAAACTCTTAACAGGGCTGTTAAACTCAAATACAAACAAAATCTATGGCTATTTCAAGATAATTTCCCTCACATTGAACACATCATTCATCAGACATGGGCAAAAAACTGTAGTACCCAGAGAAAAACCACCAAATGACCGGCGTTGCAACATTTGGCATCTCAAATGTGAACCGAACAAGGCCCAACCCAAAGCAGTGAGAGATCTAATGATTAAGAGTCAGCATTCTAATCCACTAAATCTTGAAGGGCATTCTCCAAATCAGTTTAAGAGTGTACCTGCGTCCCAGTTCTCTCAAGCACTACCATATTTATTCTATGTATAAAGACAGATAGGCAAAAGCAAAGTGTGAACCCAGATGAGACACCACAGAATGTGGTGTCTCATCTGGGTGTACACTGTTTGCCACTCATCCAGATATTTTAAGACATGACATCAGGTAGTAAATTGTTTCTGTTCAAAATTAAGAACATGCATGGTGAGGAGCTGAGGTGTGTTGTGTTTTACAGCCCAGGCAACAGCCAAGGTCCTGTCAGGTGGGTCAGTAATCTTCACTGTTCCTTGACTGGCTTCCACCTTCCGAGCGGTTAACCAATACTTAACCCCAACCCCAACAGTGACTGACAACAGCCCTTGAGTCAACGACAGATTTCTCAAGCAACATTCCATCTCAAGTCTTCTCCCAAGAGATGGGGCATTAGAAAATGAAAAGATAGGATAGTGTAAAAGAAAAATCTAAAACAACATTCTGCACCTGCTGCAAGCACACCAAGCCCTTGTCCAACTGAAGCCAAAGCAGTAAAATGCCCTGGAACTGAAAGATACACAGCACCTTCGTACTGACCCAACCTCCCACTAAGGAGTTGAGGTGTATTTCTGGTAAATCTGGTAATTGTTAATCTTGGTTGTCAAGTGACAAGTTCTTCCATACATAGATGGTGGCTTTCTCACAAGCGCTGCATGTGGAGAATTCAAACTTACTTATACACATGTCAAGCTGTGTAACGGGTACTCCGTAGGGTCTGTAGTAGCCGGGCAAACATTGCTCACAGTTGATACCCGTCGAATTAAACTGAAAGCAGAAAGTGTAACGTCACAAATCTTAATCTTCACACAGCTGTTAAGGCAAAAATTAAGGGGTTTAGTACTGGCGATTTTTACTGTTTGCAGCATGTTTTGCCAGTCAATTTAGAGGCACTGTTGACCCATACATCCTCATATTTCATTTCAGCAGCCGCCTGGGCCATACCCCCAATTTTTTCAGATGTGAGTGGGGCTATTGCTTGTCTTCAAACCCCCACCGGGTTATCTTTAGAGGGGATCGCGCGAAAAAACAGGTCATTTTAGGACAACTTATCCTAACCCAACAATAGCTATCCAGGGATAGGAAATGCAGATTTAAGGTGGGATACAGATTCAAATAAGTCATGTGACTTTCTTCTGGATCCCATTTGTATGATACTATAACTAGTGTAGCTATGTTTTCAATATGTGCATGTTTGTTATTGATGTATGTGTTATACAATAAAATAAAGTTTAAACCAAGGTGGTTCAAAAAGGGGGTAGGCGCAGAAAGATTAAAAGGCGTATACTATGTGTGAAAGGGTTAATAAGAGTTTGCAAACCTGACAATTCTGACAGACTCCGCCCCCACTGTAGAATCCATGTATATCAATACTAAGGTTCATTTCATCCACCGTAGAATTGTAGACACAGCCGCTGCCTCTCCCATAACACTGGCAAGCTGTGAAAAAAATGATTGTAAGAACAAATGATTTTTGGATGGTATTTTCTTCTTTTTTTTTTCAGTTATTAAGTGGTTAACGCACTTGTACTAAACAAAATAATCCGCTTATACAGTCGAACTTCGATGGCTCGAACACCTTTGGGACCTCGAAAATCTGTTCGAGACAGGGGTAGTTCGAGAGCCTGAGTTGACTGCCAGCAGGCGTAACGAGATTCTTTTAGACATCTTTTCTGTGTTCTATAATGAAAATGTATGCTGTGTGTACTCATTAGAATCGCCTCATCGAGGCGATTCTAATGAGTACACACAGCATACATTTGCAAGATAAAAGACTAAAATCTCCTTAATCATCCCCCACTATTTTTATGTAGAGGATTTCGCTAGGGGCTCAAGAATGGGTTCGACACATCCATGGTAAACAAGCCAACGGTGTTCGAGCCATCGAAGTTCTACTGTATACAGCAGAGGCCATTTCAATATTAAGGGGTGTCAGGTTAAAGTTATTTATAGAGATTGATTTAGAAAAGGTTGAACTATGTGCAAACAGTGAGGGCCATGATACTTCTGCGGTGAAAGATCTGGGCCTGCACTGTATGCCAATGACCTGTTTTGGGGTTTCAAGAGTCAACTGCTAAAATTCCGGCATATTTAACAGTACCCAATTAGAAATTTCTCACTCCTACTTGACCTTACCTGGCAATCTGCTATACCATAATACATGGTTTACACTTTAACTTTATCCGCACCAAGCTGCTTAACTCCTCCTAGATTTTCAGCTATAAGTGTTTATACACGATTTCACTTTTTACCATGGATTCAAAAGCAGACTGGAAAACAGTATAGATTCTGATCAGCTGTTCATGGATCTATACTGTTTTAAAAATAGGATATTTCTGGGTTTGGCATGGTGAGGGTTTTAACTGAGGCATCTAAAGCCATCTGTGCACATTTTTATTCTTTTGATAAACAATTTCAGTCTTTGGAAATAATTCCTTTATATTTAACCCATTGTATGCTTGTTGAATCTTCCATTGCTATATGTTGGACAAGTCCATTTGTCATTTAAGGGGTGTCGGCCCTATTTTTAATTGTCTTTTATTCTATTTTTGACAGAAAATTCTGTTGGCAAATAATGCAGGCGGCATTTGATCTGGGCCTGCACTGTTTGCCAAGGTACCCCTTTAGGAGTTTCCTGCATACAATGGGTTAAATACAGGAAAAAAATAAAGTTGGAATTTGACATACTCCTTAACGTAAATGATCTACACCTGTGCTTGTTTTCTTTCATGTGTCACTCAACTTATCCCATGTATTTGGACAAACAGTGTAGACCCAGATGAGATGCTGCAGAATGCCACTCATCCAGTTATTTTAAGACACAACATTGGATACCAGATTGTACTTGTTCAAAATTTAGAACAAGTATAGTAAAGAGTTTAGGTTTCTGAATATTTATGGTAAATACGGTAACATAGCTCCAGAAAAGTTAAGTGATAAGGATAATTAAGGGGAATTGGAACACCTTCAGGGGAGGTAACTCTAGCAAAAGTATTTCGTCTCCCACCATGTCAATAGGGGTCAACTCTTAAAGGGAAGAATTTGCTCCTGAGGAGCAAATTCTTTCCTTTAAGAGTAAACCCCTTACTCAGTGGGACAGGGCTTATAGAAAAGGGAGCAGGAAATCCCCTAAGTTATCTCCCTTTGAAAGTGGCAGACAAATCTGCCAGGTGTTCCCATTCCCCTTAAGATGTAAGTTTCATTCTTTTCAAAAACCGATGCTGTGGGCAATTCTACCCAGTACTCACTCCTCCCCAACCCTGCCCCAGGTTTTTTATGAAGAATTCTAATACAACACACCTATATGTATACAGACAATAGAAAGGAACCATGTTGTATTCTGCAATAAATCACTAGGCAGAAGAATGGGACAAGTGACATCATAAATACTCATTAAAAGCCACTGATTTGTGATGTCACTTGTAGATTCTTTGACATTACTTAGACAGTGAAACATTATTTTCTTGCATCAAAAACATTACAAAAGGACATTAATGTGATACAGTCAATAATGTTTTGTGATTTCTCAACACAATGGTGAAAGGCTCGGCGAATTTGGATGAACTTCATGAATCATCAAAATAACTGTCACTTTTAAGAGTGCTGGAAACAAAATAGATCTGCTCTGGAGTGTGATTTGTTGAGTAATAAATCAGTTTGTTTATCAGTTGTAAGCTGCTATGTAAATGTACATACCGTATTTGACCTATTTACCGCACATGCTCCTATAAGCGCACACCCAAGCTTTTTCTGTAAAAAAATACACTAGCACACACTTTACAGTAACCTCCCAACAAATTTATATTGAGTTTTGCTGCATCTTTGATCCGGACAATCATATGTATATGTGGTGAACCCCTATGCTGAAATTCAACTCTATAAAATAATCATATTGGAAGCTTTTTTTCGTATTTTTTTCGTATTGAGTGTGCACTTACTAAGTTGATTTTTCACCACAATATTTTCATACAATTTTGAAAAAACTAAGCGCACGGTGCGGTAAATAGGTCGAATACGGTATACTTGTGATTTTGTCTTCTTTACAAATGACCACCAAACTTTGATCTTTTACTCGACAAATCACTGCTACAGCTGATCTGTTTCTTAAATGAACTGTACATATCCTTTAACCCTTTTTTGTACCAAATGGAATCTTCCTTCTTATATTTACCAGGAGTCCACTTCAAAATTTAGGGGTGTCAGGTTGTGTTTTCTTCAAAATTAATTTGGAAAATGGCTGAACTTTTTGTAAACAGTGTAGGCCCTGATCAGACGCCGCATTCTGCAGAGTCTGATCATGGCCTGCACTGTTTGCCAATAACATGTACCTGTTATGGGGTTTCTGGTACAAAATGGGTAAATTATGCTCGTTACTCCTCCTTGTCAAGAGACATGCACGACTTACGTTCACACTCGAAGTATCTATCGGCTCTTGCTGGCTGCCACTTCTTCTGTACATATCCTCTTGCAGCATCACAAGCCTCGCACTGATCCCCGACGGTATTATGCTGACAGTCGCAGAGTAGCCGGTTTGGACGGGTTGAGTCAAGGTAGTTACAAGACTCGGCGTGGCCGTTACAGTCACACTGACCACCGACACTGATGTCCTTGATACTGTAGAAATACTGAAAATAAACGCAATAATCGTAGGTTTTGGGACAGGCAGGCCTAAGCAAACAGTGCAGACCCAGATTAGAAGTCTGATCAAGGTCTACACTGTTTGCCATTCTGTCTGCAGCTGTTAGACATCTTGCTGGATCATGAAACAAATTATAGGAAACTACAGCAAATCTTCAAGCTGTCCGAATTTTTAGGATTTTGACAGTAGATGAGAGGTCAGCTAGGTCAATGACACAGACCCAATATCAAACTGGGTGACCAAAACATTTGTCCTGCCCATAATTTTTTAATGCCAACAATTGTTTTAAGAGACAACAGATGTTTGCATAATGACAGCTTGCACTAATGTACTTGTTAGAATCTCCTTCCTGTAAGAATCTTACATGGGTATGACAGATAGAAAATGGATAAGCATGTTTTTGGTTGTTTTTTTTGTTTTGTTTTGTTTTGTTTTGTTTTTTTGTTTTGTTTTGTTTTTCAAAATAATGCATTGTTTTCAATCTAATTGTTGAAGTCAGCCATATTTTTTATGATAATTCTATGTTGTTAAGTTACATCACATTATGTGCAGTGATAACAACCTTGACAACAGGGTACATGACATACTATTCAACCACTGCACATCAAACACAGGAGAATTTAATTCTCCTTTTTTACCTTATCCCCGAGTACATTAACCTGAGGAGAATAAGGGTAAAATCAAGAATTTACTAATCTGGGGCCAGTTGTTCAAAACTAACGACGTCGTGAGTTAACGTATGGTTAAAACTTTGATCATTTATTATGGCAAATATGCTAATATTTTTGCTGAAAAAATGTGAGCAGCTTTTGCATCCGCAAAAGCTGCTCACATTTTTTTCAGCAAAAATACCAGAATTTTCGATATTGTACTTTCTAGAACAGTTAACAATATGACCGCTAACAAGTTAGTTAAGCTAACGATGCTTTGAACAACTGGGGCCTGGTGTATAACAATAGCCAGTATAATGTACACAAAACATGTATAACAAAAGCTCTTATAGGACATCTTAGAAACATAAAAATTCTTAAAGGATCTTCCATGCAAATGTGACTTGCTGTTTGCTTTAATATATACCGAACCCCTTTGAGAAAGGGGTCTACTTTAAAAGGAAAGAAGCAAAATCTTTCCTTTAAGAGTAGATCCCATTAAGAATATTTTTCAGGTGCCCCGTCCCCATGGAAGTGTGACCCTTCTCTTTGAACTCGGCTATACTCACCCTTCTTGTCACAGTGGGGTCCTGCCTGGCCTTTGCCATCAGATGTCCGAGCAATGTCTTGGTGCGTAGAAGTCGTAGGCGCACTGCTGTAGCCTTCATGAACTGCTTAAGTGTGTCAGCATAGGAGAAGTTCTGAGCACTTGGTCGACCATTTGTTAGGGAAACTAAAATCTGTAAGAAAAGCAACAAATCTATGTCAGCTTCAGTGTAACTTGTTATAGTGTTGGAATTTAACAACATGTCAACACTTGGAGAGAGAGAATAGAGATTAAAGAGACAGTAGAGGAGATGATAAAGAGGGACACAGGAGTTGAGAAGAAACAGAATAAAATCGTAACCCCCCCCACCCCCACAACACACACACTCCCAGGATATCTTTTCCTGCTGCAAGGACAGCATGCAGGGCTTGCCCACCTGCAAGGGCCCAAAAAGCCCTTCAAGCTCTTGTCACAAGAGGCATTTTCCAAGTAGTTAAAATTCTTTTCCCTTATTTTTTGAAGAAAATAGGGCTTAACGTTACATGCAAATCAGTTGATTCACATGAAATGCCAGGCCTTTTTGTCAGAAAGGTAGGGGGAAAACATAGATTATTGTCCACTCTAAAATTTTCTGTTTTGCTCAAAAGATTAATGTATTACTTGTTTTTAACATGCAAAGTGGCAATTGCTCTGACATTTTTTCTAAAATAATCATTTACCCACAACATGCCAATCACAACAATTGTCGTCTGCTTTGTCATCTGCTGTTTACTTTAAAAGTCATTGGTGCAAACAGTGTGAACCCAGATCAGACTGCTTCTAAACAGATCTGGGTCCATACTGTTTGCCAGTATGCAAAAAAATGTTTGAAAAGTTTGCCAGAAGATTCAGCAGACGACACAAGCAGACGACATTTAAAGATTCAGTTTTTCTCGGCAGCTTAAGGGTTAATTGTCAGTAGCTTTCAGAGCAAATAATCACATTTTCAGCAAAACATTAGCATATTATCATAGCCACAGTTTTATTAGAAATAACAGCACTGAGCAGATGGTAATTTTATTTTCAAAAATTATTTTTCAGAGACAATAAGGCTTCACATTACATGTGAATTGTCTGCTGAGCATTCAAGCAGTCTGACAAAGCCACAAATTGACACTACGATATCAATCCCAGGGGCCAGTTGTTCAAAACTTACGATGTTGTTAGTTAACGTATCGTTAAAACTTTGATCATTTATTATGGCAAATATGCTAATATTTTTGCTGAAAAAATGTGAGCAGCTTTTGCAGAAGCAAAAGCTGCTCACATTTTTTCAGCAAAAATACCAAAAATTTATATATTAAACTTGCTAGAATAGTTAACAATATGACCACTAACGAGCTCTTTAAGCTAACGATGCTTTGAACAACTGGGCCCTGATGTGCTGCCATGCCTGTTAACCTCACATGAATTATAAGACCAGTTTCCTGGGCTTGTTTTTTGTTTGTTTGTTTGAACTGATGTTTAATATCCCCGTCAACACTATTTGGGTCACTCTGGAGATGATGCTTCACATTTTGTGGGACTTTTTTTGCCATGACATCTCATGCCCTGCAAAAGGGTTTATATGCAGGGACTGTCTGACTTTACCTGGGCAGGCTTAGACCCTACAAGCGGTTAATACCAGTACTCATGTGTGGTCAGTATCAGCTCTACTTGGAAGCTTCATGCAGCCTAATCTATTTTTTCAAGCCCCAATGGGTGAGGGCCTAACTTCCTTTGGGGTCTTGGATGGGATATGTGAGGAATTGTAACAATTCCTGACCACTGCCAACACTTCTGTTTTGCTTGAAATCGCTAAACAGGATAGACTTCACTTGACTTCTTCACTTGACTTCTCTTCATTATACACAACAGTATAGGGTACCGATAAAATCCTAAAACTTTGGACACCTTATGTACTTGCTGCAATTCTCCTACGTTTTTTTGTCAAATTCGTTTCAAAGAGTCCAAACTTTAAACAGTGCAGACCCTGATCGGACTGCTCCATGTTTGCTTAGGCCTATCTGTCCCAATACTTAGGTTCATTATGGTATATCATTTCATGGCCCATTGTAAGTTTGAAACCAAAGGAAATGACTTCAGCATTGTAAACATGTTGCTTAATAACACTTGTTGGGGTCCAAAGTAGAAACACTTAGTTACACAACTGTGTTATATCATAACAAAAATGTATACAGTAAAAGGCCTAAAAATTCAGGCACCTTCAGGACTTGCTGTAAGTCTCCTAAAATTTCAACAAGTTTGTTTTGTGATCCAGCAAGCGAGTCAAACAGTGGAGACGGTATGGCAAATGGTGTAGACCCTGATCAGACTGCTCCTTCAGGAGCAGTCTGATCTGGTTCTGCACCATTTGCTAGGCCTGCCTGCCTGCCACAATAGTCGGGATCATTATGCTACATGATATAGAATTAAGACCATTTATGATAATTTTGCTACATAATCCTTACATTTTTGGGGATCCATCTTTCAGTCATTTATATATCAAAAACTGTGCTAGAAAGAACAAGACAATAGAAAGGTCTTTGTGTGCATTGTTATATAAACTTGCAAAAATACTGCCCTGCACTGCCGTTTGAAACCACTGTTACTCTAAGTTCATAAATGTATACAGGTATTGATGCTAATTCAGCAAAAACTATAAAGATGCCAGATTGACAGTCACAATCACTTGAACAATCATTGTTTCTAACGATGTTTTTTTTTTTTTTGTCTTTATTCTGGTTTCATGGCCATTTTAAGATACATGTAATTTCACTTACATCAAGTTGATTGTATATCAGGTGAGCAAAACACGAGTACTCAAAGAGCAAAACACCTTTTCTTCAATAGTGGAACCTGGCACCATACACGTCACCCTGAGCAAGACTCAAACACACAGTGTTAAGTAAGGCTGACACGATTAATCGTGTGCTGACACGATTAATCGTGTAATCGATTTAATGATCGATAAATTCCACAAAAATGATTATCATTTCAGATTCGCTTTTATTCGATTACTTGTTAGGTACAAAGTACTACCCAAAGTTATGCCTAAAATAGCTGGATGAGTTGCAAACAGTGCAGACCCCGATGAGACGCCGCATTCTGCGGCATCTCATCTGGGTCTTCAATGTTTGCTCAGGTCTGTCTGTTCAAATATACATATGATAAAGTGCAACATATGGTAAGAGTCATGCTCAGACAGTAAGCCAGAAAGGTAAAATAATGACAAAAACCTTAGCGATTACTGATCGATTATCGATCACAATGACAGGACTG
Organism: Lucinisca nassula; assembly: GCA_963580285.1. Classification (NCBI taxonomy): domain Eukaryota; kingdom Metazoa; phylum Mollusca; class Bivalvia; order Lucinida; family Lucinidae; genus Lucinisca; species Lucinisca nassula. The sequence goes on along the minus strand of OY757014.1, from coordinate 47,987,890 downwards.
ATAATCGATTATCTTTTCAGCTCTGATTAGCCAGCCCTAGTGTTAAGACATTTAACCCATAAAATGCCAATCATGACAACTGTCCACTGCTTTGTTGTCTGCAGGTTACTTTTAAAGTCATTTTTGCAAACAGTGTGGACACGGTTCAGACTGCTCCTCTAGGAGCAGTCTGATCTGGGTCCACACTGTTTGCCTGTTATGAAAAATTATTTCTAAAAAGTTTGCAAGATTCAGCAGACAACATAAGTTTCAGATGAAGTTTTTCTCGGCAGCTTAAGGGTTAATGTTTAAGAGTCAGTGCTCTTAACCATTCTGCCACAGAGGCCCATCTAAAAGATTGATTAGCTCATAAACTAATCAGGCCCCATTAATAGCCAAGATGGAGAAATCTATGTCGACGTGGAGCGTGATAGCTCAGTGGTTAGTGCACTTGCCTCTGATGCTAGAGGCCCCGGGTTCGATCCCCAGCAGCGGCGATAAAATTTCGGGTGTCCGAACACGCTCCATTGGCATCATTTGCAGGGATGAATGTCATCAAGTGCACCGTCCTTCGGATCGGGACGTTAACTGGAGGCCCCCTGTGCAGGGAGAACCATTCCCTGTGCAGGTTAAAGATCCCTACCATAATTACATGATTACTGTGTAGGCTTTCATCCTGCAAACCTGGAGGGTATGTAATGTACACCTGCGGTAATGGTCAAATGTGACCGACGCAGTATCAGTAGATAGATAGATAGACCCTGTGCGGCCAGATCTGACTGAAACATAAGGGTCAACACTAGGGTCATTATAGCTAGGGTTGGTGAAAATGTTGCAGGGTGGACAAACAAACAAACAGAAAACCAGTTCCCAACAACCCATTATGTTAAATGCTGGGGCCACAAAATATAATTCTGGCCATAGCAAATTTAGAGATGATGTGGGTATATGATGATAACTGAAGGATAATTATCCTTATTTCACCATATAAACCTATGTTGTTGGGTATTCAGTAGAACTGCCTCAGCAAGGTGGTTCTAATGGATACAAAAATCTTAGGTTTTTATGGAAAACTGACAAAAATTAACATTCAAATATCACCAGCTACACACCTTATCTGTTACATAGAGGATCTTACATGAGTGGTCATTTCATTTGTAATTTATGAAACAAGCCTCCAGCTCATTTCATAAATTTCATGCGAAATGACCACGGGTGTAAGATTCTGTTTATCATATGACCACTTTAAACTGGATTTTTATCGTCTTCGAATTTGACATTTTTTCCATAAAAATGCATTGTTGACATTGACGTCGTCATGACGTTACTTAATCTCAGCAAAGTGTTATTACACGTGTGGTCATATGATTTTTATTACACAACGTTAGCCACTGCTAATCTACGACGTCATATGATAAAAAGAATTTTTGTACAAACCTCTCCATTTTCAAGGGGAACAATCCTAGAAAAGTCTGTTATACAAATGACTTCATCATCTGCAGTGATCCCCCTGCTGACTGGTGTATTGAAGAACAGTTCACAGTCGCTAGGTGTGTCCGCAAAGTACTGCCACGGTTCCCATGTCTCACCATAGTCGACAGATTTTTCCAGGGCCCACACTCCAGGACGTGGTGAATTAGCCATGTTGATGTAGACGTAGGCTATGTGAAACTCCTGCAATAATAAACAACATATATATGTACTTAACCCTAATTCTTTATCCCACTGAACACGACAACCCTACCTTTGAAAATAGGGAAGATCCTGATCAGATGGCTTCTTGATCAGGGGTTACACTGTTTGACATGCAGTTTATTAAATGAACAAATACAAAATATCTAGTAATTTCATTGCCGAACAGTCAGAATTGGGTGTGGCTAAATTAATTTATTCAGCAGGAAAAGGGTTAAGGGGAATCGTTACACTGCCACTCTTTCAAAATAGTTTTGTCTCCCTTGACAACAGGGGTCTAAACTTAACTGTTATCCTGTTGAAAAAATCAATTCAGCCATGCCCATTTCTGTTATCGACCAATCAAAAGACTCTATGTTATGACTGTATTCTTTAAAATTCACAAACTTCATGACAAACAGTGTGGAACCTGATTTAGAAGCCATCTGATCTGAATCTACACAGTTTGCAAAAAGTAGTTGTTGTTGTGTTCAGCAGGATAAGGTTAATTAAAGGAAAGAATTTCTGCTCAATAGTAGTTTACACTTCAAGGAAAGAATTTGCTCCTCGACAGGAGCAAGTACTTTCCATTAACCCGTTTGGTACCAGAAACCCCAAAACAGGCACCCTGACAAATAGTGCAGGCCCAGATCAGACGCCGCATAATGCGGCGTCTGATCAGGGCCTACACTGCTTGCAAAATGTTCAGCCGTTTTCCAAATAAATTTGATGAAAACATAACCTGACATCCCTAAATTTTGAAATGGACTCCTGCTTTATATGAGGAGGAAGATTCCATTTGGTACAAAAAGGGTTAAAGGAAAGAATTTCTGCTCAATAGTAGTTTACACTTCAAGGAAAGAATTTGCTCCTCGACAGCCATTAACCCATTTAGTACCAGAAACCCCAAAACAGGTAACCTGGCAAATAGTGCAGGCCCAGATCAGACGTCGCAGAACGTGGGGTCTGATCAGGACTTACACTATTTGCAAAACGTTCAGCTATTTTCCAAATAAATTCTGAAGAAAACGCAACCTTGCACCCCTAAATTTTGAAATAGACTCCTGCTACCGGTATATAAAGAAGGAAGATTCCAGTTGGTACAAAAAGGGGTCAGAGCAAAGCCATTTTTGGAGCAGGGTTAAGTGTACAGGAAAACAAGAAGGAAGCATTAGCTACCATACATAACCTTTGCCCTTAAGGTCAAAAGAACAAACAATGCAAAAATATGATCATAGAACTCCTGTGTTCTATTTCTCTGCCACCACAATTTGGCCCTACTTTATTTACCTATTTTCTCAAAAAGGATACAGTCAAGTAGCGCAAAATGGCCTAGATTGCCTGATTTTTAGGCTAGGCACTTAAATCTTGGTGAAAATGCCTCTGAATTTAGTGCAGAATTTAGACTTCTGGCAGTCTTAAAACCTACATGTATGCACCTATCCATTGCTTTTGTACAGAGGGGTAGTGGGGGCGGGGGTAACCTGGTCTTTAATAAAGATAATTTTGTAAACTGGGTGTCGCATTTCATATGTCCTATTTCCTAATCATTGGTTTTGTTTGTTTTAATTAAGGTTTTACATCCCCATCAACACTTTTAGGTCATTTTGGAGATAATGCTTCAGATTTTGCGGGACTTTTATCCAACATCGAGATGAAATGACATCTCAAGCCCTACCTCCCAAAGATACAGCTTGGGTTTATAACCTGCGTCGGCTGGATTCAGCTCTGTGCAGAACATCATGCAGCCAAATCTATTTCTCCAAGCCACAATGAATGGGGAAGTGGGGGTGGGCAGCCATTGCAATCATTGGTCATCTGAAAGGTTGCAGGTTAATACCAAAATCTGACCGATTTACTTTTATAAATTTTTTTTGTATTTTGGGTAAACAGCCCTTTCAAGAGTATTACACATCCAGTAAAAACCTGTCTTAGTGGCCACCTGTATTAAGCAAGCAACCTATCTATAACAAGGCAACGCAAACGTAGCATCCCCTCGCAACTGCATACCATTCATTAACATGAAAATCCAATCTGAATATGTTAGACCATTGTGACCTTGACCTTTGACCCCTGACCTTGAAATTCAATAGGGTTCATCCTCTGTACATGGTGAACATTTGTGGAAGATTTGATGCTTCTACGATGAATACTGTGTCGTCTATCCTGCTCACAAGGTTTTCAAGGTCAAGTCCATTGTGACCTTGACCTTTGACCCCTGACCTTGAAATTCAATAGGGTTCATCCTCTGTACATGGTGAACATTTGTGGAAGGTTTGATGCTTCTCCGATGAATACTGTGTCCTCTATCCTGCTCACAAGGTTTTCAAGGTCAAGTCCATTGTGACCTTGACCTTTGACCCCTGACCTTGAAATTCAATAGGATTCATCCTCTGTACATGGTGAACATTTGTGGAAGGTTTGATGCTTCTACGATGAATACTGTGTCGTCTATCCTGCTCACAAGGTTTTCAAGGTCAAGTCCATTGTGACCTTGACCTTTGACCCCTGACCTTGAAATTCAATAGGGTTCATCCTCTGTACATGGTGAACATTTGTGGAAGGTTTGATGCTTCTACGATGAATACTGTGTCTTCTATCCTGCTCACAAGGTTCCGGACAGACACACACACACACACTAACACACGGACGCACGGCACCGATGCTAATGCTTTAAACAAGCACCTGTCTTTAGCAAGCACATTTTGATTATCCCATAAGTGCTTGCTTAATACAGGTTGGCCTGTATATCAAGCCTGTATATCAAGCCAATTCTTAATCACAGGTGCATGAAAACTGGAGTACCATAACCTTGTGATGTAGAATTTGGCCTCAGATATATGACCCCCGCAAGGCTCCAAACCCACAGCCATGGAAGACCCACATGTAATGTTTGAGAATTAGGTGGTGAATTAGGCCCATTTATTATTATTTATGAGTTTGTTTAAATATTTTATTTTATTTTATTTTTTTATCCTGTGCCTTGAAAACATGTCTTAACCCTTGTCCTGCTGAGCCCAGATATGACTTACCTTTCAAACAATGTAGATCCAGATCAGATGGCTTCTGAAGAAGACATCTGATCAGGATCTACATTGTTAGTCATTCATATTGTGAATTTGTTGCAATAATTTGCATCAAGTAATCTAATCGGTTGATAATCGGTAGTGGGTGTGGCAGATTAAAGTATTCAGCAGGACAAGGGTTAAGAATGTTAAGAACGAAAACATTGGCCTCATTGTAAATTCCAGACATCCTGAACTAGTAACCTATTCATTTAAGTGTCCATACTTCACTATACAAACTTGCCATTCATAAAACTTCGGAAGTTAACGTATTTACCCTATGTATTCAGACAGACAGCGTAGATCCAGATGAGACGCCGAAGCTTGAGGCATCTCATTAGGGTCTACACTGTTTGTCACTCATCCCGCTTTTCTAAGACACAACATCGTGTGGTAAATTGTACATTCAAATTTTGGACAAGTATGGTAAGGAGCTGAGGTCTCCAAATATTTAGGATAAATATGGTATGTTGTGAGTAGGTACTTGTTAGAAATTGCCTAATGTAGAATAATAAACTTAACCAAGTACAAATTACTTCCCGATGTTATGTCTAAGATTAGCAGGATGAGTGGCAAACAGTGTAGCCACTGATGAGATGCCACAGAATGGACACTGCGGCATCTCATCTGGCTGGGTCTATAGTTTGCTTAGACCTGCCTGTCCAAATACATACAGTAAGTACGGTAGGCTTTGAGGATTAAGAAATTATCCCTTATTTATTACCAATAATTTGGAGCAACGTTTCAATGTAATAATATGTTTAGTGCTAAATGTCTCATCAACAACCAAGGTCAGAGACATGACTTCAGCTTAAAGACTTGTCCAACAGACTTAAGTCCGAGAAGCCCAGAATCTAACACAGAACCCCTTTTTTATGAGAAAGGTAGTTTAACCCTAAAACACGGCGAAAATCTAAATCTTAACTTGAAAGCAGTCTGAGAGACAGCCAAATCCCCCGCCACATTTTGTATCAAGGCTCAACCTTGTGACCTTCACTACCTTGAGTTGGCATGGTTTATTTATGGGTACTGCACATCAGCTCACTGAGGGGTATATTTTACAAAAGTTTAATGAAAATCCTTCCAGGGGTAAAGCAGATATGGTGCAGACACAAAATTCCAAGTTTCAAACTTGTGACCTTGACCTGTGACCCTGACCTTGAGTTGGTATGGTTTATTTATGTGTTCTGCAAATCAGCTCACTGAGGGGGAGATTTGATGAAAGTTTAAAGAAAATCCTTCCAGGGGTAAACGAGATATGGAACGGACACATAATACAAAGTTTCAAACTTGTGACCTTAAACTGGGACCTTGACCTTGAGTGGGCATTGTTTTTTATGTATTCTGCATAGCAGCTCACTGAGGGGGACATTTGACTAAAGTTGAATGAAAATCCTTTTGAAGGGTAAAGGAGATATGGAACGGACACAAAATTCAAAGTTTCAAACTCGTGACCTTCCAATGTGACCTTGACCTGGTGCCGGCATGATTTATTTATGAACTGTGCACATGAGCTCACCGAGAGGGATAACTGACCATAGTTTAATGAAAATCTTTTGAGGGGTAAAGGAGATATGGAACGGACACAAAATTCAATGTTTTAAACTCGTGACCTTCAAATATGACCATGACCTTGAGTCGGCATGGTTCATTTATGGGTTCTGCATATCAGCTCACTGAGGAGGATAATTGACCAAAGTTTGATGAGAATCCTTGCAGAGGTAAAGCAGATATGGAACAGACACAAAATTTAAAGTTTCAAACTCTTGACCTTCAGATTTGACCTTGAACTCGAGTCGGCATGGTTCATTTATAGGTTCTGCACATCAGCAGCTCACTGGAAAGAATATTTGACCAAAGTTTAATGAAAATCCTTCCAAGGGCAAAAGAGATATGAAACGGACACAAAATTCCATGTTTCAAACTTGTGACCTCAGCTGTGACCTTGACCTTGAGTTGGCATGGTTCATTAATGGGTTCTCAGCTCACTGAGACGAATAATTGACCAAAGTTTAATGAAAATCTATCAAAGGGTTCAAGAGATATGGAGCGGACAAGAAAGTGTTATGGACAGACAAGATAGGACAGATGGATGGATGGATGGATGGACAGACAAAGGCTATTCCTATAATGTCCACTCCGCTTCTCGGCGGGGGATTACAAAGTGGTCATCTGCTGAATCTTCTTGCAAACTTTTTAAAAATATTTTTGCATACAGGCAAACAGTGTGGGCCCAGATCAGACTGCTCCTACAGCAGCAGTCTGATCTGGGTCCACACTGTTTGCCAAAAATTACTTTTCAGTAACCAGCAGACGGCAAAGAAGACAACAATTGTCGTGATTGGCATGTTAAGGGTTAACCACTGCACCATGGAACAGTCAATTGTTTCAGCTAAACCTGGAATTTTAATTTTTACTGTAAATATGGCTGATAAGCGCCAGTCATTAGAAAGTGATTGGTAATGTCAAGTGTCATAGACATTGCAGTTATCATCTAATAACAAACATTATACTACTGCAAATACCAGAGATGATTAGATGACTCGTTAATCTTCTATATATATTTTTACCCTTTGGTCACGTTCGCGCCCCATAATGTAACTCCAGATAAGACACTTTTTCATTTGAAACGTATTGATATTTTTCTTATTTCTGCACGAAAACATATGTTGTGGGTACTCATTAGAAGTACCTCACTGCTGAGACTCTTTTAATGAGTACCCACAACACGTTTTCGAGCAAATATCAAAAAAATATTTGTGGATACCTCCTCTAAGCTAGAGCTATGCCGGTTCGTCTAACCACTCAGGTCTTGTCCATTGTTGACAACAGAGTTCTGGTTTGGAGTTTAACAGCCCAGTCAAAGCTTTTAAGGTCATGGTCAGCTTGTCATTTTACTTAATCCTAAACATGTTTTTCTGATGTGGTTTACCAATCTGCTTGTTTGTGCTGAGGCTTTATACATCCCTGTCAACACTATTAAGGTCATTCTGGAGCTGTTCATATGGTTCCAACTTTCCGGGACTTTTATCAGATAATGAGATGAAATGCCATCTCAAGCCCAAAGGAACTGCTACGGTTGAACAGTCCAATTCCCATCACTTTTCCGGAGCAGGCTTCTAAGCGGTTTAACTGTACTGAAATGTCACATTACGATATAACACACCTGTGTGACAGTGCATTCTTTCGTTTCTCATGAATCCAGGCTATTTTTCCGATGAAAATTTGTGATACATAGGTTGTGGGCACTCGTTAAAACCACCTCACTGAGGCAATTCGAACAAGTATCTACAACCAGTCTATGTCTCGGAGCAGAAATAAGCAAAATAATGTATACCCCTGTAAACCCCATTTTTCTCTATATAAAGTGGGGTTTAAAGGGGTATTCATTGCACAGACTTGATGAGTGTCAGCTTTGCACAGAAGCACCATGCAGCCCCCAATCTATTTCTGTAAGCCCCAAGTAGTTTTAGTATGCACAATATTCCTCAACTGAAACTGATAAATGCCCTCCTTGACTGACAGTTTTTGTTTGTTTGAATAGAGGTTTAACATCCCCGTCAACACTGTAAAGGTAATTTTGGAGACGCTACTTCCAATTTTGTGGGACTTTTACCCGACACTGAGATGAAATGACATCTCAATCCCTGCCCCCCAATGAAACCAATAGGGTTTATAAGCATGGACGGACCTACTCGCACCATTTTGTCTGGGTAGGCTTAGATCCTCTAAGTGGGTTATCAGTACTCATGTGCGGGTCGGTTTCAGCATCATGCAGCCCATCTAGTTCTTCAAGCCCTGATGGGCGCGTGTGTGAAAATATTACATGATCAATTTCCACAACAAGAATGTTGCCAGCCTCAAGACATGCCAGATCAATGGTCCGATATGTGGCATTGGTATCAGACTGAATCGCCCAAGGGCGGGGGCTTGGTGTTCCATAGCCCAAGATAAGAGGGATTATCCACATATTATTTCTGCATGAAAACAGGTACAGTACTCAATAGAAGCGTCTCGCCGAGGTGTTAATAATGAGTAGCAATACCGTATGTTTTCATGCAGAAATATCAATCCTGCACCCCCCACCACACACACACACACACACCTCCCCATCCAAACAACCTTGGCACCTCCACAAACATACACTGCCACAACCATAATAACTTCACCAAGCCAATTAAGACAACTTTATCTACCCCAATGAGGTATTAAAATACACACCGGTTACCGCGGTACAGCGTGACGCGACTGAGTACAACAAACGCTACCGTTTTTTTTTTGACGGGAGAAAAGTGTGAGTACAATGTTTCTTTTATTTTGTCGAACATACCGCAATTTACGTTTTTCTGTTGTTTTTGCGATGACAACAGATTGTGTTTTTGTTGTTCTGTCCAAATTCTAAGTTATGACACGGTCAGAGAAGGGAAATTAAAGCCATAAATTAGGCCAAAATAGGTAGAAAAACAAAACTTCAAGTTTTAAGGGTCTATCAATCAAAAACAAATGACATATACACGGGCATTCTTTGGTTTCCCATGTCTCTAGGCATCGAAGTAAGTATACTATTTTTAATAATTCATAAAATCATTTCAAATCAGAATCGTACCGAATTTTCTTGACCTACTACCTTGAAACACGGGTACACCTTACCACGGATCATGTGTTGTGTTTGAGTACACTAAACACGGAATAAATGAAACAACAAACACGGATAAGGAAAACCGACTCTGGACAGTTTTACCCATTATAAGCGCCATTTTTCAAGAAATAGCCAAGATGAACGATACATATTTGCCCTTAAGTTGAACAATTACAATATGTACACTATGCGCTTGGCCATTCCTCAAACAGAAAAGTGTTTTGGGTTGTATGTGTGTTTATGACATGGAGACAACTTTTTACAACAGATGCACAATAAACAGTCGCTTTAATCCATCAAAAAATGTCACATACAAAATAACCTGTTTGTTTGTTTGAATTGAGCTTTTACGTCCCCGTCAACACTATTAAGGTCATTTTGGAATTGTTTCCAATTTTGCAAGTCTTTCTATCCGTCATTGAGTTTTAACGACATCTCAAACCTACCGCCCAAGGGGAATAATAGGGTTCACATGTATATGAAGGAACGGTCGGACTCGCACCACTTTGCCTGGGAAGACTAAGACCTTCTAAGTGGTTAACCAGTAGTCCTGTGCGACGGGTTTCAGCTCTGTGTGGAAGTATCATGTAGCCCGTTTATTTCCCCAAGCAGCGGTGGATGGAGCCCAAGAATAACCTGTACATAAACATGTAAACAACATAAAACTACAGAGGAACCCTTCAAATAGCTAACAATGAGCTATACTAAGCAAATCCAACTTCAATGAAACAACACACCCAGTGCAACCACAAGAATCTGCAAAATAATTTGTTATTACAGAAAGTCGAGAATTCTGAGGTGTTAAACTCAAAGGGTGTCTGATGTGCGCTACTTGTATAGAAAGTCGTGGTTGCTACCCGTAATGCGACGTCACTAAACGTCACAATAGACGTCAGCAGCCGAAGCGACCGCATATTCAAAATCTACGTTTTCAGATTTAAGTAATGCAAGAAAAAGAATCTGAAATGGATGTGACATGAACTGTTCTCTTTGGTAATCATTCTGTTTTACTCACCTCATAAACCAGGGGTCCTGGGTTCGATTTTTGGCTTCTCCAAACTTTCTGGCGAGTCGATAAACTGAGGTCCCCTCTATGTATAACCTTAGTGGGTTGCTGGGACGTATAACTCAAAATACACACACGGTCATTCTCTGCCTTTCACTGGCTCAAGAAGGGCGGTTGTCAAATTCGGGCGAATATGCACTGTGCTGGTTTTATAAGCCTTCAAGGTAAACTAACTGGCTCGATGTGACCTAAATAGTGTTTGCTGGGCTGTTAAACTCCCAACCAAGCGAAGACACAAGCCAGCCAAAGAAATCGGTGTGAGGGATAGATAGGAAAGTTTGTCCATCACACTCAGGGGCGTAGCTACCTGTACGCTGATACGCACATAATACAAACGTAAAAAAATAGATTCGCTCACCTGAATGTCACTGTCTCTAGTACATTTTATTTTTAGCTCTGGTGGCCATCGTGTTTGTCAGAGTGGAACAATTTTAGCTATTTTGGAAGGGTATCACGCAGTCAAGTTCGAATCAAACTAGGGTTTAGAAAGAGTTCGCATTTGAAGAAAATTTACAATGTTTTTTTCTTTTTTTAACTCTCAGGCGGCCATATTGTTAATCGGAGCTGGATCATTTTAGCTATTTTGGTAGAGGGTCATCTAAGCGACATTGCTATAAGTTTGAATGAAATTGGCCCAACGGTACAGGAGGAGTTGTCGTTTGAAGATTTTTTCTTTTTTTAGCTCTGGTGGCCATCTTGTTCATCAGAGCGGAATGATTTTAGCTACTTTGTAGGGAGTCACCTGGGCAACATTTCTGTGAAGTTTGAATCAGTTTTGGAGAAGTTCGCATTTGAAGCAAATTAACGTTTTCCTATTATTAGCTTTGGTGGCCATTTTGTTCATCAGAGCGGGATCGTTTTAACTATTTTAGCAGTTCAGTCATCTAAGCAACATTCCTATGAAGTTTGAATGAAACTGGCACAAGGGTTCAGAAGGAATTGTCGTTTGAAGCAAATTTACAATGTTTTTTTTTTTTTTTTTTTTTCTATTTTAGTTATGGCAGCCATTTTGCTCATCAGAGCAGAACCGTTTTAGCTATTTTGCTAGATCGTCACCTTAACAACATTCCTATAAATTTTGAATGAAATTGGCCAAGGGTACAAGAGGAGTTGTCGTTTAAAGATTATTTTCTATTTTAGCTCTGGTGGCCATCTTGTTTGACAGAGCATAAGGATTTTAGCTTTTTTTTGGTAGTGCGTCACCTAGGCAACATTCCTGTGAAGTTTGAATAAAATTGGCCCAAGGGTTTAGGAGAAGTTCGTATTTGAAGCAAATTTACAACGTTTTTCTTTTTAGCTCTGGCGGCCATATCGTTGATCAGACCAGAAAAAAATTAGCTATTTTGGTAGAGGGTCACCTAAGCATCGTTATTTTAAAGTTTGAATAAAATTGGCCCAGGGGTTTGGGAGGAGTAGTCATTTAAAGATTTTTCTATTTTTAGCTTCGGCGACCATCTTGTACATCGGAGCAGAACGATTTAAGCTTTTTTGGTAGAGGATCACCTAGGCAATTTTCCTATGAAGTTTGAATGAAATTGGCAAAGGAATTTAAAGATTTTTCTATTATTAGCTCTGGCAGCCATTTTGTTCATCAGAGCGGAACCATTTTAGCTCTTTTGGTAGAGATTCACAAAGGCAACATTCCTGTGAAGTTTAAATTAAATTGGCACAAGGGTTTAGGAGGAGTAGTCTTTTAAAGCAATTGTTGACGACGGACGACGCACGACGGACATTGACCGATCACAATAGCTCACCATGAGCACTTTGTGCTCAGGTGAGCTAAAAAGTAGAAAAAGAAGAAGAAAAGGAAGAAAAAAAAAGAAGCAGAGAGAAGAAGAGGAAGAAGAAAAATGTTAAGAAGAAGAATGAGACGAAGAAGAAGAAGTAGAAGAAGAAAAAAAAACTGCATTTGTCTAGGATACACGCAACACTATTTATTAGCTAGCATAGTTTCCTCCTCTGCCACGGGGACCGGACTTACAGGAAAGAATTTGCTCCCGGAGCAAATTCTTTCCTGTAAGAGTGGTCCTCATTTGGTAAACGAAGTTATTCTTTTTAGTATTTTCTTTTTTTTTTCGTACAAATGATTTTCTTCCAGCTATGCCCCTGGTACTGTTACGGCCCACAACTTCTAATCCTGAATTATCTTCCTTGGTCTACAGGTTTATAACCAATGACAACTGCGTCATGGGTACGACTCTTTGGCACAGAGTCGATTTTTTTTTCAGCTATGCTCCATTCCTTCATTATGGCTGTCATGTCGGAAGATGGTGGCTCGCCCGGGATTTGACTTTCTTCGCAAAAATGACCTCGCGTCAACATACGGACTTGAAGAAAGGGGATGAGGTGTTACGGCCCGCAGTACCTAACCTACATTATGCCTGCCTTGGTTGATTATGCGGAAGACAACTGAGGAAGACAGTTGGCTTAGTGTTTTGAGCAGTTGATTTTACCCGATCGTCCCAGGTTCGAATCTCACCATAGGCGATTTTTTCCCTTTTTTACAACTATGCTTCTCTCCATTGTTACGACATTCATGTCGTAAGAATACCAAAGTAAGAGACTTACATTCTTTATTTCAGAAAGATACATTATGGCTGAGTTTGAGTTTAGCGATGCTGGTCATCCAGATGACCCCAACACCATGTATACTATTGCCGAACCTAACAGTGAAACTTAGGATTGGGCTCAAGTTTTGTCTTATGTCTCACAAGGTGCCGTTTTCGGTCCAGTTTTGTTCTTCATGGACATTAATGGCATTTTTACTGACATTGTGTAACAGGTGACAAAACTGCTACACAACTTTTGCCCGGCCGGGGTTCGAACCCGGGCCGCCGGATTGATAAGCAAATCTATCACGTTGCTATAAAAGCCGGCTTGTACCGAAATGCAGTACAAGTGTGCTATATACCTATACCTTATGACATTCTCCCCCTCTACATTGAAATTCGCCCTCGGATTTCTGGGAGTCCGAGAATCATGTGAGAAGTCTCCGTGATGTAGTGGGTATGCTACTCGCCTTGTAAACCAGGGGTCGCAGGATCGATCCCGGGCTTCTCCAGACTTTCGGATGAGTCTTTAAACCGAGGTCCCGTCTCCGCATGACCTTAGCTGTTGGTGAGACGAAAAACTCAAACTCTCACTCACTCCGAGAATCATGTGAAATGAAACTCAAGGTGTTCTAATGCACGGACCCTCAATTTCATTGGTTCTCTGCCTAGTTATCTGCTTAATGTATTGCATTAAACGGCCTGAACACTCATTCTGGTAACACACTAGTGCGACATAGTGTATTTTTTCACATCGGTTGTGGTTGCTCGTTAGAACCGTATCAAGGAGGCGGTTCTAACGTGTACCCACAACCCATGGCTTATAGCAGATATGATAAATCCCAGTTTTCTCTATATAAAGTAAGGGGTGTTCATTTCATGGACTTGTTCGCATGGTGTCATGCCACATTTTCATGCCCAACATGAGGTGTGTTTTAGTCCTCTGTAACTCTAATTTCCCCGCAGCACACTCAGTCGTCTGCGAAAGTCTTATTTCTGAGTCAATGTCTATGGAAATATGATTAATATACAGGGAGTATAACAGTGGAATAAGAACAGTCCTATTCGGGACACAGACAAAACTGGATCACACTCCATATACTCGCCATTAACTCATAGTGGGTCCATGCCATTTACAAAAACTTACTATTTTCAGTAGCAAAGAAAGGAATCTATAAATTCAAGTGTCTCCCCTCCCCACCAATGCCGAAACTAACTAAGTTGGGTTTCAGTTGTTCATAAGTTGGGAATGTGGTAAAAACGTTCTGGAAAGTCAGAATTTTGTTCTCCCGTCCCCTTTGTCCAAGATTTTTAACCAACCCTTTAAATTCGTACGTGTATAAGTTCGGAGATCATAATGAGAATCAAAAAGGCATTAAAGAGTATGTAACAGCAAAATGGATCGTTTTAAATTAAAAACAGCATCATGTATCATGCCTTCGCTGGCAGATTAAGAGTTTTATTTCAATTTATTTCGTCCCCGCCCATCGGGGCTTGAGGAAATAAATTGGGCTGCATGGTGCTTCCACGCAGAGCTGAATCTGACCACAAACGAGTACTGGTTAACCGCTTAGAAGGACTAAGCCTACCCAGGCAAAGCGGTGTGAGCCAGATCGTACATTGCATATAAGCCTTCTGGTTTCATTGGGCGGCAGGGTTTGAGATGTCATTTCACCTCAATGTTGGGTAAAATTCCCACAAAATTGGAAGCAACCTCTCCATATTGACCTAAATAGTGTTGACTGGGACGTTTAACCCCAATTCAAACAAATATTTCAATTTATGAAGATTATGTACCGTGTTTGTTGTACCCTAATTGTGCTGACTAACCGCGTTATGGTGTATCATAACCCGTGGTAAGGTGTACCCTAACAAAAAATCAACCATTGAACCATCCACGGATTCAGTGGGTATTGACATGAACTGGGGCTCAAGCAAATGCATCAATGGAAGCTCTGAAATCGCAACTACATATAAATCACAAAATCATGTGCACAAAAGATGTGTTACTATCAAAAAACATTGACAGAAGTATGCTGGGGTTGGTGAAAACACACTAGGCGAAAGAAAAATGTTTGCGGTTTCGTTTATAATAGACAGAATTCTCTGCAACTGTATCAGTAAATGGTAATACCATTATTCTGAAGCTATGCAAAATAACCACCCAAAAAGATTAGGATCTGGGCTAAAATAAACCTTTTTCTTAACGAAAATACTGCTGTGACGTCATCGTTTCAGTAGCGTTCGTTGTACTCTGTCGCGTTCGTTGTACTGCGGTAACCGGTGTGAAATAGGCGACAAGGTGTTTGTACACCAGTAACAAGCCCTCAGGCCAAGTTTGGTTTATCTCTGAAAACAGGCCTGCCACTGGGCAACTTTGTGGGAGGACAAGTCACTGATCTGGAGAGTAGAAGAATGGACAGTCAGGTGTTAATTGATGCAATGCATTGACACCTATCTATAACATGTTACCATATTACCACTAAATATTTAGACCCTCAACTCCTAACCATAATTGTAATGTTAAACAGTTATAAGTACAATTTACCTTCAAATGAGTGACATGCAGTGTGAACCCTGATTAGACACTACATTCTGTGGCATCTTATCTGGGTTTACACTGCTTTGTCTGAATACATATGGGTAAATGTGGTATTATAACCATATAACCGTCTACAGTATTAAATTATACAATCACACTTGGTCTGGCAGAGTACCTATTTCACTGCATGATGGTCCCAGCTATTAACTCTGGTCATGCTGAGCCAGGATATGTCTTGCCTTTCAAACAATGCAGATCCAGATCAGATGGCTGATCGGGATCTTCATTGTTTGTCATTCACTTTATGTTTTTTTTTTGCAATAATTTGCATCAGGTAATCTGATTGGCAGATAATCAGTAGTGGGTATGGCATATTTAAATATTCAGCAGGACAAGGGTTAAAGCTTCTAATAAATAAGCCAAATGGATTGTGATCAAACTTGTCCTGCAGCCTAACAAAGAAGCTCATTCATTAGCTCATCCTGTGTTTAGACTATAATATTTCCCCACCAATTGTGATATACATGTAGAGTATATTTATATCTCCAAAACTCAGGTTTTCCTGATGAAAATTTGTTATATATTTTCATCAGTCTATGCCATAGCCAGATAAGAGGGGATATCCAAATATTAGTATTCTTATTTCTGCATGAAAAAAAATGTTGTTGCATGGTACTCCTTAGAAGCGCATCGCTGAGGACAGTGCTTCTAATGAATACCCACAACATACTTTTTCGTGCAGAAATAAGAAAAATAGCAACACTTCATCATGAAATCATGCCTATGTAATTTTGACCCCATGAACCCCACTTTTATATAGTAAAACTGGGGTTTACAGGGGTAAACTTTATTTTTCTTATTTCTGCTCCAAATTATAGATTGTGGGTACTCGTTAGAACCGCCACAATCTATATTTTGAGCAGAAATAAGAAAAATATAATGATTTTTCATTATAAAATCTTCATTTTTCAGCGAAAAAGTTTACTATGTATTTGTATAGGTGTGTTTTGGTAATGTTTTCGGATGACAAAAGTGCCTAATCTGGAGCTATGTCTGCCCTTGACAACAGTTGTGGTTCTATGCTGCAATACATGTATTTAGGATAATATGGTCTATGATTACAATGGATTAGGGACAGAGTGATCCTGCTCTTCCATAATCTTGTGAAGTGTTACAAGGCCTTATCCAACATTTCAATACTTTCAGGGATTATACAACATATTTATGTATTAACACTTACATAAGGTAACCAGAGCCCAAGCACAACAAAATCTATTCCATATGGTGCCCTATAGGATTTATAAAACTAACTATATTTCACCTATTACAAATTATACTACCTGAACCCTTTTTGTACCAAATGAATCTTAATTTCCTCCTTACAAAGCAGGAGTCCATTTCAAAATTTAAGGATGTCAGGTTGAATTTTCTTCAAAATTCATTTTGAAAATGACTGAACTTTTAGCAAACAGTGGAGGCCCTGATCAGCTGAGCCTGCACTGTTTGCCAGGGTACTCGTTTTGGGGTTTCTGGTACCAAATGGGTTAATGAGCAGAGGCATTGGCACAGACAGGCTTAAAGACAGGATTTTCATGCCGGGGAGGGGGGGGGGGGGGGGGGTCTGGTTCCCAGCTTAAACATGCACAGGTAACCAGCAGATAAAAGTAGGTGTGGCTTGGTCTTGGTGGGCTGGCTACCTATAGGGGCCATAAAACTGATAAGGATTATAGGATATAATTGACTGTAATAATCAGCTGCTGTCCATATATTTATACAAATACCTTCAAAAATTGACATAAATTATGCTTCATAAACAAAGATTTATTAACATTTAAATAGAAAAAAAAATCTAGTTTTGTGTAGTAGAAAATAAAATAGCAAACTTGACTGAAATCAGAAAACGATTTTATCTCAATGTCAATTTAGGTTTGGAAGAAATATAATGTGAGTTTTCATATTTTTCTCTATAAGATCTCTGTAACATGATTCACTGTAAAACGATTTTGTAAAACGATTTTGAGATACACATATCCCTAAAAACTTTTGAACCGCCTCATTGAACATTTGTATGTGTAAAATGCTAGTCCTAGTACTCATTAGAAATAGACGTAGTACCAACACTCTACCGGCCCCCGCCCATCGGGGCTTGAAGAAATATATGGGCTGCATGATGCTTCCACTCAGAGCTGAAACCGACCCGCCCACGAGTACTGGTAAACAGCTTAGAGGATCTAAGCCTGCCCAGGCAAAGGGGTGCGAGTCGGCCCGTCCATGCTCATAAACCCTATTGGTTTCATTGGGCGACAGGGCTTGAGTTGTCATTTCATCTCAGTGTCGGGTAAAAGTTCCACAAAATTGGAAGCAACGTCTCCAAAATGATCTTTACAGTGTTGCCCGGGACATTAAACATCAAATCAAACAAACAAACCAACACTCTATAGTATATTGTGGAGGCTCGTTTGAATTGCCTCATTGAGGTCATACAAATGTATACCCTCACTTGATAGTCTATTGTGGGTGTTCATTAGAACTGCCTGATTAAGACCATTTTAACGAGTACCCAAAATCTATATTTTATTTAAAACTAGAAATGCGTCCATAGGACACGGATGCCCCCGCCTGAAAATGTGTCTATGTTCGTATTCATCCATAGAAAGTTTAAGTTTTGGACCATTTTTTTACCTTGGAGTATGGATCTGGGTTTGCACGTGACACATTGTCTAATGATGGTTAACATTTCTTCAAAGTAATTTCAAAATCCATCCAGAAATAAGTAAGTTATTGAAGTTTAAGTTTAGGACCATTTTTTTTACCTTTGACCTCTAAGTATGACCTTGACCTTGGAGGTACGGATCTGGGTTTGCACGTGACACATTGTCTCATGATGGTTAATATTTCTGCAAAGTAATTTCAAAATCCATCCAGAAATAAGTAAGTTATTGACTGCGTTTAAGTTTCAGACTCTTTTTTTGACCTTTGACCTCTAAGTATGACCTTGACCTTGGAGGTACGGAGCTGGGTTTTGCACGTGACACGTCGTCTCATTATGGTTAACATTTCTGCAAAGTAATTTCAAAATCCATCCAGAAATAAGAAAGTTATTGACTGCGTTTAAGTTTCGGACCCCTTTTTTTGGCCTTTGACGTCTAAGTATGACCTTGACCTTGGAGGTACAGACCTGGGTTTTGCATGTGACACGTCGTCTCATTATGGTTAACATTTCTGCCGAGTAATTTTAAAATCCATCAAGAAATAAGGAAGTTATTGACTGCGTTTAAGTTTCGGACGGACGGACGGACGCACGCACGGACGGACGAACGGACGGACAGGGGCAACGCTATATGCCCTTTCCACCATTCTTCGAATGGCGGGGGCATAAAAATCTAAACTGAGATTAGAATGAGATAAGCCTGGACATTCTGTTTTATTCATTCAGCCATTCAGGATCGATCCCGGGCTTCTCCAGATTTTCGGATGAGTCTTTAAACCGAGGTCCCGTCTCCGTATGACCTTAGCTGTTGGTGGGACGTAAAACACAAACACTCACTCACTCATTCAGCCATTCCATCATTTGTTTAGCTGTGTCAATTTTATTTAATTTATTTTACTAAGACTGCCTGTGTATAATCCATTTTACTTTTGATTTTTTTTCTTCTATAAGAAGAAAAATAAAGAGAATGGAAAAATCTATCTATTATATCGAATTTAAAAACAATTCTTTCATTCAAACATTATTTATTTATTTATTTATCAGAAGAAGCTGTTTTCTATTTTCAGTCAACTAATAATTTTTCAACAAATTTGAAGCTTTAATTTTTTGTTATTTATTTATTTATTTTTTGTGTATTAGAACTAAATATGCTATATATAATTAACCTTTATGAAATATGTTTGTATTTTGTTTCTTTGTAATTTAAAAATGAAATATAAATACATTAATCATGACTTTGTCTATTGAAACCAATTATGGAGTTTGCCTGCTGTTACATAATTGAGATAACAAGGTTAGCTTCAAACAGAGCAGAGCTGTCAATCACTTATTGTTAAAATGTCAATCATTGTGATGTCACAGTAGGTCTCCATTTACAGCCAATCAGATAAATAGAATTTGATGTTAACTCTTCAGAGGTCAGACAAAGAATGACTCAGGTTTTCCTGTGCTCCCTTAAATAGTCCAGTCCTGTCTTTAAGAAAACAGTGCAGACCCAGATCAGAGTGTGATCAGGATCTACACTGTTTGCCATTCTGTCTGCACCTTTTGGAATCCTTACTGGATGTTATATAACAAGACCTCATGGTGCACATTTTTTAGTATTTTTATGGTACTTAAGACTCATTCACCTCCAATCAGACAACTAGCTTATTTTGATTGTTTGTTTGTTTGAATTGAGGTTTTGCATCCCCGTCAACATCATTAATGTCATTTTGAAGATACTGATTCCAATTCTGTGGGACTTTTACCAAATACTGAGATGAAATGGCATACCAAGCCCTACCACCCAAACAAACCATATACAGGCCCGGTTTGTCTCGCAACACTTTGATTGGGCAGGCTTAGGCCTTAAAAGCAGTCTATCAGTCGGTTTCAGCTCTGCATGGAAGCACCATGCAGCCCAATCTCTTTCTCCAAGCCTCAATGGACAGGGGCCCAAAATGTTTTGAAATGTCTGTTAATTGTGCTGAGAAAGTGGGTTAACCAATGAGTTTACAGTCCGTCTTTCTTTCATCTCCAGAAAATGTGACTAGACAGCATTATTTAAAACAAGGACTAGAACAGTCCTGGAATGGAGTCTAGTTTTTTGTTTTTGTTTGATTTGAGGTTTAACGTCCCCAGCAACACTGAAAAGGTTATTTTGCTTCCAATTTTGTGGGACTTTTACCCGACATTAAGATGAAATGACATCTCAAGCCCTGTTGCCCAATGAAACCAATAGGGTTTATAACATGGTCCAACCGACTCACACCGCTTTGCCTGAGCAGACTTAGATCCTCTAAGTGGTTTACCAGTACTTGATGCGGTTGGTTTCAGCTCTGGGCGGGGGCCGATGTTGGCCTATTGGATAAGAGCATTGACTCTTAAGCATTAGGGTCCTCATCGCTGTGGTTAAACCACAGTTCTACAACAGAAGTTTTGGTGGTTTTTCTTGGGGTCCACCTGATTAACAATCAGCTCGAAATGAATGAAATAATCTTGAGAGGGCCATACCACTCAAAATATAAAATTTTCACCATTTCACGGGCCACTTGTAGGAAAGAATTCACTTTGTGGGGGATGGGGGGCATATTCTTCCTCTCAGGAGCTGCTCTTCAAAGCAGAGTACATGGAGGCAAAATTATTTCCATCCCATGTTTTAGACTATGCCACTCCCAGACTTTGACTGTGTAACAGGTGTGATATCAATGCTGTAGATCATCAGAGACTGACTCCTGTAGCTCTGTGTAGAACAAGCATGTTAACACACTTGAGAACAGGATGCTTTTATAATCTTATCTGCAAATCTCTGCTAATCTCCTACATTACCTACATACCATGTTATACTCTGCTAAAAGTCATCCCCTTAAAAATGTGTGTTGAATGTGTGAGAGCAAGTTTTATGCTTTCTTCAGTATCCAAATTCTACTTTAACATTGATTGTCAGTTTCAGTTGAAAGAATATTGCTCTGTAACCACTCTGGGCTCGAAGAAATAGATTGGGCTACAAGGTGCTTATGTGCAGAGCTGATTAAACCGCTTAGAAGCAGGTGATTTTAACCCATTTTGTACCGGAAACCCCGAAATTGGTACCTGGGCAAACAGTGCAGGCCCAGATCAGACGCCGCATTCTCAGAATGCAGCGTCTGATCAGGGCCTCCACTGTTTGCTAGAACAGTTCAGTCATTTTCCAAATCAATTTTGAAAAAAAAAAAAACACAACCCGACACCCCTAAATTTTGAAATGGACTCCTGCTATACACAAGGAGGAAGAGTCCATTTGATACAAAAAGGGTTAAACGATAAAGAACCCAGGGGCTCTAATCAGTCTGGGTAAGTGCAGGCTCATCTGCACTGTTTTTGTTCAAAAATCTTATAATTCCTTTATCCTGCTAAACAGAACAAATCCTACAATTGCTGAGAGTGTAGATTCAGATCAGATGGGGATCAGGATAATGCAGTTTGTGAATTGAACAAATAAATTTCATCAAGTAATTTGACTGGTACATGGTCAAAGATAGGTGTGGCGAAATCAATTTATACTGGACTCACAAATCTGATACTAGGTGCATTTTTACCTTCATAGCAGATGCAAAACTTTTGCACACAGACAGACTGCAGAGCATCTTGCAAGCAAGTAAAGTCTTACAGACTTTCTTCAAACTGTTACCAGGGCAACCAAGGGTGTTACCTAACATACTAGCTCATGGCAGAAATACCACACATATAATTCATTACCTGTCTGAATAATTAACTGCATGGTGCAGAATAAATCAGCTGGTGTATGTGTTTATATCCCTAACAACAAGGGTCATATTGAGACTTTAATTTTGTTTAAATTCTTGAGAAGCCTAGAATCAAACCCACTACCCCAAGTCTCCTTTCATTTTTGGCCTAAATCCAGGATTTGGCTAGACTTCTGCTAAATAGTTAAAAATCGAAATCTACAAAAGCCTTGAAAACCTCATGATAACAGGTCTGTAAAAATAAGACCCCCTAAACCCCACTTTATTATTTAAATTATATAGAGAAAAGTGGGGTTTGTGGGGTATACATTATCTGCCTTATTTTTGCTCAAAAACATAGGTTGTGGGTACTCCTTAGAAACACCTCATTGAGGCGGTTCTGCCGAGCACCACAACCTATGTTGAAAGCAAAAATAAGAAAGATATCATTTTTTACTCATATATGTCACTTCTGACACCATGTTGGATGCCATTATTTCACATGGACATGTTTTCCTAATGAATGGTCAAATCAATAAGTTTGGGCATTTTTTTACCTGTTCCAGGTTGATGACTATGTCGACTTCATTGAATTCATTGCCCCGTGATAAGGGAGGCGACTGCCACCAGCGTTCCGTTCCATCAATGGCATATGCTATAGAATGGTTCTGTTCTGGTTTCGATGGATCACAGTAGTCACACAGTTGACCCTGTAATGATACATAAAAAAGAACCAATTTGTTTCATGATCCAAGGTACAGACGGAATGGCAAACAATGCAGACTCTTATCAGACTGAGCAGTCTGATCTGTGTCTGCACTATTTGCTTAGGCCTATCTGTCCCAATACATGTACTGAGGATCAATACGATACTGATATTTTTCTAAAATCTGCACAAAAACATCTGCTGTTGGTACTCATCAGAAGCGCCTAGATGAGTACCAACAACAAACACTTTTGTGCAGAAAAATATGCGGATACCCCTTCCAATCTGGGGCTATGGAAAGTTGAAAACTGAGGATAATACACACAAACCTTATAATAAGGTAAAGTGTAAAGATGAATCCAAAAGTGATGATTATAGAAAACAAGAAGACCATGATGGTCCTATATCGCTCACCTGAGCTAAGAGATTTACATGTGGGTCCCGAGTGGGGCAATGTTTGTTTGATTTGAGGCTTAACGTCCCCGTCAACGCTGTAAAAGTCATTTTGAAGACTTGCTTCCAATTTTGTGGGACTTTTACCCGACACTGAGATGAAATGACATCTCAAGCCCTGTCGCCCAATGAAACCAATAGGGTTTATAAGCATGGACGGTCCGACTCATGCGCACTGCTTTGCCTGGGCAGGCTTAGATCCTCCAGTACTCGTGTGCGGGGTGGATTCAGCTCTGCGTGGAAGCATCATGCAGCCCATATATTTCTTCAAGCCCAATGGGGGGGGGGGGGGGGGGGCAGGCAATGTTTGGCCTCAGGGCTATAATTTGAACAATCTTGGTAGAGGTCTACTAAATGAGAGTTAATATCAACTAGATCGCATGGTCGATGGTATACCATCGCAAATACCCGCATTTTCTATTCTGACCTTTGACCTTGGGGCCATGTTGGGGTCAAGGTCACATAAACTGTACTCCAATATGTTCTACATTACAAGGGCTATCCACTAATCAAGTTTCGGAACTGCAATCTCAAAAGTTTAGAAGATATGATAAAGTCCTGGTCACTTTTTTTACCTTTGGCCCTGGGGCCATGTTGGGGCCAAGGTCATACAAAAAGTAGTCCAATATGTTCTATATTCCAAGGGCTATCCACTAATCAAGTTTCGGAAGTGCGATCCCAACGGTTTAGAAGATATGATAAAGTCCTACTTTTTACCTTTGACCCTGGGGCCATGTTGGGGTCAAGGTCACAAAAAAGTAGCCCACTGCCATCTACATACATGTACCATTAACTATCCACATGCAAAGTTTCAAAAGTGTAACTTCAGTTGTTGCAGAGGAGATCCATTTACAAGAAACGTGACGGACAGACAAGACGGACTGACAACCACTCAACTCTGGTACAAAAACAATATATCCGATTTTTCTTCGAAAAGGCGGGTATAAATATCACAGGCCTGCGCCTTCTGGTTTCAGATAAAAAGATTCTTAAAGGTTTACCCCATATAAGCCTATGTACATGTAAAACACGTGGGCCCAGTGGCGAGGACATTTTTGACCCCTAGGCTATAAGTTGAACAATCTTGCAAGCGGTCCATCAGATGAAGCTTCATACCAAATACCCATCTGGTTTCAGACAAGAAGATTCTCAAAGGTTGTCCCAATACAAGCTTATGTAAAACCAGTGGGCCCCGGCGCGGGGGCATTTTTGGCCTCCAGGGCTATAATTTGAACAATCTTGGTAGAGGTCCACTAGATGAAGCTTCATACCAAATATCATACCTGGGCCTTCTGGTTTCAGACAAGGAGATTTTTAAAGGTTTTCCCTTTATGAGCCTATGTAAAACCAGTGGGCCCCAATGCGGGGGCATTTTTGGCCACAGGGCTATAATTTGAACAATCTTGGAAGATGTCCACTAGATGAAGCCTCATACCAAATATTAAAGATCTGGGCCTTCTGGTTCCAGACAAGAAGACTTTTAAAGGGTTTTTCTTAATTTCTCCTTTTCATTGCCATGTCAACCAGAGTTCTGGATGGAATGGACTTCTTTAATCAACTTTGTGACAGGACCACCCTAAGATGCGACCCCCGCCCATCGAGGCTTGAAGAAATATATGGGCTGCATGATGCTTCCACGCACAGCTGAAATCGAACTGCACACCAGTACTGGTAAACAGTTAAGAGGATCTAAGCCTGCCCAGGCAAAGCGGTGCGAGTCGGTCCGTCCATGCTTATAAACCCTATAATAAGGCTATTGGTTTCATTTGGTGACAGGTCTTGAGATGTCATTTCATCCCAATGTTGGGTAAAAGTCCCACAAAATTTGAGGCAACGTCTCCAAAATGACCTTAACAGTGTTGACGGGGACGTTAAACCTCAAATCAATCAAAATAAAAACCATCCAAAGATCATTTCTGCCAAGTTTGGCCAAAATCTGTTCAGTGGTTTATGAGGAGATGTCTTTTAAAAGAATTGTGGACAGACAGACAGCGAAGGACAGCGAGCGATCACAATCTGTCCACAATAGCTCCCCCGGAGCCTTTGGCTCAACTGAGCTAAAAAGATAAATGGTCATCTTTTCTGGATATTAATATATAAAAAAACTTGTACAATTAAGCACAGTTGTCACATTTAGAATGCTTATGTCTTTTTTGGTTTGTTTGTTTGTTTGAATTGAGGTTTTACGTGTCGTTCCCTTCAACACAATTTAGATCATTTAAAAGACACTGCTTCCAATTTTGTGGGACTTGTACCCACTATTAAGATGAAATGACATCTCAAGCCCTGCCGCCCAATGAAATCAAAAGGCTTATATGCATTGGAAGGTCTGACTCGACCACACCACTTTGCCTGCTGGTAGAATGTTTATGAAGAGAAAGGAAAGAAAAAAAAAACATTTACGGAGTTCTCACATTTCGACATCAACTCTGGCACATAGCATAGGTGACAGAAAAGATGGGTATTTTCTGATAACTGAAATTTCTCTATAACAGAACATAGGTTTTGATAGAGAACCTTCTAACTTCATACATAACCTCTTTTCGTGTGATGTCTATGCATTAGCCTGTTTTTCCATGCACCAGCTCATTCAATGAAACATGAACAGGGAATATTCTGTATCCGAATATGATACAGAATTTCTGGCGGTTGGTGGTGGTGGGGGGGGGGGGTGGGGGTGGGGGGGGAGGTGATACAAGTTACATAAACCAGAGCCATGCGGAAAACTAGCCTCAGACTTTTGTACATGGTTTTTATGGCGCCGTTTTTATTAAGTTTAAGAGTATGCAGACAGCACAAGTTCAGATCAGGCTCATAAAATGCACAGTCTGATCTGAAACTGTTGGTCACATGACTGCACAAAGCAAGTTTTCTCCTGTTACGGCCCAATTTAAAACTTAAAAACTATACATATCGATTATTTCAAATTTTAATTACTCTTCAATGTACTCAGCGTACCTGTATGATTTCTCTAGAGTCATCCTCTTCAGTGCCCGTGGCCCCAGTCAGCCGGCAGTAAAGTTCCACAAATCCAGGTCCTTCTGCGGTCTCATATCCACAAGTTGCATTGGCGGTGATTTTTCGTCCTTTTGCTAAATTAAATGTCGGCGGTGTCAAAACTTGTCCACTTACAAATACTGTAAGCGAAAATAAGAATAAAATAACATGTATGGGGCAATACGTCCCCACCGCCATAGTTGCAAAACTTGTTATGAAATGTGCAAAAGCAGCAAAACTGTAAGAATCTAGTGGGACAGTCACATTATTTAGTGGTAGGTAACGTTGATATTCATTTTCGCATTTGCACTGGCATAAAATTACTTGTCTGCGATAAAGTTTTTATCAATTAGTTATTTGATCTGTTCCTACCAATATTTATCCACTTTTTTGATAAATTACATTGTAAAATAATCTATAACGCAAAATAAAATAGCCTTTACCCCTTCACTGAAAATGAAACCTCCCAATATAGCGCGGATTAGGCCAAACAAATAAAATATGTGTGTAACTTTTCTCGAGTAGTCCCAATAAGATCAGAATGGGGTCTCAGTGTAGACTAGCTACTAGTCTGATAATAAAAGACTGATCATTTTGGCTATCTTTTGTTGTACTAAAGATTTATCACCGTCTTAGTAATGGCAAGTCTATTTGGTAGAGTCTCAAATCTTAGGATTATCAGACTAGTATTTTCCGAAATTGTCTGAGAGGAGTTTGCTGCTTTGATTGGCATTTATTAGCATCAAATCGTCCATTGAAAATCAGATAAAGTCAGCCAGCACCAAGTTGTTTATTTATCTGTATTTAAATGGTCAATCTGTATTTAAATGGCGTTAAAACTAGACTAGCTAAGCTTTTATACACTGTTCATTTTAGCGCAAAAGAAGATTTTTTAATTCCATATTATTCATTTTAACGCTTAGTGGCTAGGCTAGTCTCAGTGGCGATAAGCCAAATGGGACGTTTTATAGTCCATAGCTCTCACCAAAGTGGTAAACTTAGTTCCACAATCCCGTGGAAATGATCGAATCGGGAAGGGCATTCCTGGAGGGAAGATTTGTCAGATGAATGGTGATTTCGTCAGCGACTAGATGGGGAACTAGGTCATACGTTGGAATGCTGGCAGGACCCTTTAGACCTTTGTATATTAGTATGAGCCGACTGTCTCTTCTCCCTTTATTAAGAAACTCCCATCTTAATTTCCTAGTATTCTAGTTATACTCCCAGTTGCAAAGCAGTTAATGCTCCAGCAGCACTATTCGGAACTTTTTCAATTTCTTTAAGGACCACCCGGGGTCCCGGATACAACTACCATATTCCAAGATTGGGCGAATAAGTTCTTTATTATGCTGCCTCTTTTACACCCTGAGGACACTGATGAAGTTTTCGCCCCAGGAAACCAAGGCGTTCTATTTGCCTTAGTGCACATGCGCTAATTAATGTGTGTATTCCCTCTCAAATCGTGTGTGATTGTCACACCAAGGTAGTTAATGGAATTCACAATCCTCTAAGGTGTAAGAAGCCTCAGTTTTATTGGCTCTCTTTCTAGTTATATATGCATATTCACCATATTTGCTGGCTCCCAGCTTGCACATTGTCAATATCGGAAAAACAGGTAACCAGACCCCCCTGACCTTTCAAGGTCAGGGGGGTCTGGTTACCTGTTTTCCCAACACTTACAATCTTCAGACTAGGAACCAGCAGATAAACCAAATAAGGTCAATATACTTACAATATCGCAGTTAACGGACTGAAATCTCATGCCCATTTTCGCGCCCAACTCTGCGGCAGCAAAACACGGTCGATCGTCTATCAGAATAACAGTCTCTTGTTGGACCCAAACAAAACTGGATCCCACTCATGAATTGCGCCAGGGCACGATATACAGTCTACAAGAAGGCATATGCGACCAGTGAATCTCTACCCGGTTTCCTTAATAACAATAATAATAATAATAATAATAATAATAATAATAATAAAAATAATAATAGACTTAACACTTTGCATGCAGGAAACCCCTGAATGGATACTCTGGCAAACAGTGCAGACCCAGATCTCAGTGCAGATCCAGATCTGATCAGGGTCTGCACTGTTTGATAAGAGGATTTTTCCATAAAAATGGAATAAAAAACAAAACAAAAAAAATGACCTGGCACCCCTTATATAACAAAGTGACTTGTCCTACATATAGCAAATGGAAGAGTCCACTAGGATACAATGCGTTAAAGGCAAGCGTCAGTCAGTCACACCAGGCTGACCAGAACAATAACGCCGATAAGCAATGCCTTTCGCCAGTCTATTACGGAAACACGCCTATACAAATACATTGTAACCTTTACCGCCGAAAAAATGAAAATTATAAGACGAAAAATTGTGATATTTTTTCTTATTTCTGTTCAAAATATAGATTGTGGTATAGGCGTGTTTTCGTGATGCGCTCAGTTTGGTTGACAAACAAAACAAATCGCCGACTACATTAATAATAATATCATTTCTGGCACGAATGCTCTCTCTCTCTCTCTCTCTCTCTCTCTCTCTCTCTCTCTCTCTCTCTCTCTGACTGGACTGTATTGACCATGTGTGAAATGTCACAATACGTTCTTATGTAGTTTACTTTCTGCTTATACTGCGATTGGTCATACCAGGTGTAGTTGCCCGCCCAACGGGGCTTGCAGAAATGATGCGGCCACGCAGAGCTGTACACGCCCGCACTTGAGTACTGGTAAACCGCACAGAAGGCCTAAGCCTGCCAACGTGTTGTGAGTCGGACCGCCCCTGCAGCAAGGCTAGAAGTCATTTCATCTCAATGTCCGGTAAAAAACCCCACAAAATTGTAAGTAACGTCTCCAAAATGACCTAAATAGTGTTGACAGGGACGTAAAACGCCAGTTCAAACAAAACAAAAACATACTCTCCAGATTTCATTACGATAACACACCCGTGCAACATTGTGCATTTTTCACTTCTCCAAAATGGCTACTTTTCTGATGAAAATCTGTGATATGTTTCTTATTTATATTGCAAACATAGGTTGTGGGTGCTCGTTAGAACCGCCTCATTGAGGCGGTTCTAACGAGTACCCACAACCTATGTTTTTGAGCAGAAATAAGGAAAATAATGTTTACCCCCGTAAACCCCAGTTTCCTCTATATATAAAGTGGGGTTTATGGGGGTCTTTATTTCACGGACTTGGTCACGTAATGTGCAGGATATTATCATGTAAATACCGTAGTGGGAATCACTTGCCTTCAGATAACGTCCCGATCCGTTTTGGCATTGATCCCGTCAAAATTGTAAACATGGAAACCGCCTGTCGGGATTGAGCCCCAAACCTCTAGTATCAGAGCATTGCTTGATGGATTGCTTTGATTTAGCGACACGTCAGCCATTATGGGCGATTTTATGTCGTCTCCCACAGAATGGGAGAAAAGAGATAGAAGAGACAGTATAGGTGATGAAAGTGAGGGACAGTCATTATGAAAACATGCCTATTCAAATACATTGTAAATTTTACTGCCATAAAAAAAGGTAATTTTTTGATATCATGAAAAAATGTGATATTTTTCTTATTTCTGCTCAAAACATAGATTGTGGGAACTCGTTAGAACCGCCTCGGTTAGGCGGTTCTAACGAGTACCCACAATCAATGTTTTTTAAGCAGAAATAAGACCGATACGGTTCTAACGAGTTCCCACAATCTATGTTTTGAGCAGAAATAGGCGGTTCTAACGAGTTCCCACAATCTATGTTTTGAGCAGAAATAAGAAAAATAATGTTTACCCCCGTAAACCCCAGTTTTACTGTATAAACGTGGGGTTGAAGGAGGTCAAATTTATTTAGGCGTGTTTTCGTGATTGAAGAATGAGGAAAATCTATCGATACTGCGAAACCCTCATTACTGAGTATTATTCGCAGGGAGTATTATGCGTAGGGGGGAATGGATGAATGGAAGTGTGGAGACAGAAGAAATAACACCGTTCCCCACGACATAAGATACACATCACCTTTGCCTCACACAACCACCCCAATATCGCACGAGAACGATAATCCGTACAATATGTGGTATGGTACAGGTTTGCGTTCACACTACATGCATCAGTATGGTCAGGCTCAAATTTTTAGAGCATAACCTTCACAGAGGAATATTTCTTGGTTCGATCATAAGTTTCTGAGCTCAGTAGTTTTACGTTGCTGATATCCACGCGACCATCACTGATTGTACTAATCCAGGTAACGGTTATTTACTGTATAGCCACGATATTCTTTCGTTATTCAGAGTGCTGTCTCAAGAAAGCTATCTGTGACTCGGCCAATGTGCTTGGACATTGGCTAGCAGGTAGACAAACGCCTCAGACTGTGGCATCTGGTCAGGATCTACACTGTTTGCATGAAAAACATACTCGAAACGGACTATTTATCCGTTAAAGACTATTTTCCATCACGAAAACATGCATATATAATTTTTACCCACTTGAACCCCACTTTTATATAGTAAAACTGGGGTTTACAGGGGTAAGCCTTATTTTTGCTATTTCTGCTCTAAAATATAGATTGTGGGTACTCGTTAGAACCGCCTCATCGAGGCGGTTCTAACGAGTGCCCACAATCTATATTTTGAGCAGAAATAAGAAAAATATCAAAATTTTTCATCTGAAAATTTTCATTTTTTTCGGCGGTAAAGTGTGCAATGTATTTGTATAGGCGTGTTTTCGTAATGCCTAGCTCAGAGCGGCTAATCTACCCACCAGTGCTGTCGATACTTTGATTTTTTTACCAGATTTGCGTCCATACATAACCTGGTATTCTGTAGAGCAAACACAAGTCGGAACCATATCAAACTGGTCCGGTCCTGCCAGTTAATCCTAGAGTGAACGCAGCCTTAAACGTTGTTCCCGTCGGTATGACTTACATAGGTCATCACGCATAACTCATTGCAAATGGCTTTTTTGTTTTATTGGGTCGACCCAAAGTAAACAATCGACCCAAAGTTACTAAGAACGAAACCTCTGATAGTGCTGATGTCCACGTGACCATCAGTGATGGGACTGGTTATTTATAGAAAATATTCGCTCTATTATTAACGATGTAAGGTCATATAATCTGGACTGGAATCGCGTATTGGGTTTGGCAAACAATATAGGCCAATATCACACGCTACAGGACGCGGGGTCTAATCAGGGTCTACACTGACGCTGCGTCAAATTAGGGTATACACTGTACGTTTTTAGGGTTTAACGTTTACGAAAGTCTCAGTTCAAGACTATCGACCAATCAGTGCTGTCAATTTAAGTGCGCTTTCATCACCAGCTTACATGTACCGGGTGCAGACGAAATAAACCGAAACCCGTTGACAGACCTTACCGGGTGACTAACGGAAATTATCGAACACAGTAAGAAAATAATCTATTCAGCAAAATTAGGGCCAAGGATGTAGCTGAAATGATTGTGGGCTAGCGGAAGAAAATACACAAATAAATAAATACCCTGCTGGCACACAAAATTGACTCTGTATCAACGTTGAAACAACGATTTCAACGTTCTTCCCCTGCTAGCATTCTACATAAATCTACAGCGGGCCGTTAGCGGCCCGTCAGCTACCCTGACGGGCCACTAACGGCCCGCTGTAGATTTATGTAGAATGCTTACTGGGTCAGCGTTAATTTGCTGGGTAAATAATCTGAAAAACCTTGGCGGCAAATGTTGCCAGTGCAACACCAAGACCGTCATTTTTTTTCAGACGAAAATTGTACCGAATGCTTTTCTTATAAGGAGACAGTTTAACGAGTACCCTCAGCCCCCGTCCATCGGGGCTTGAAGAAATAGATGGGCTGCATCATGCTTCCAAGCAGAGCTGAACCATCGGATATAAAATGTAGGAGGAGTTATCCGGAAACAAAATGTTTACAGAATTTTTCAAAGGGGCATAACTCAATTATTATTTAGTGGATGGTAACCTCGAAACAATATGCGCTGCTCCACATCATGGTCTAACTATATAAGAAGTTTCAGCTTAATCGGATGTAAAATGTAGGAGGAGTCATCCGGAAACAAAAAGTTTACAAAATATTTCAAAGTGGCAAAACTCTATTATTATTTGGTGGACCGTAACCTTGAAACAATATGCGCCGCCCACATTATGGTCTAACTATGTATGTTTCAGCCTGATCGGATGTAAACTGTAGGAGGAGTTATCCGGAAACGAAAAGTTTACAAAAAAATTCAAAGGGGCATAACTCTATTATTATTTGGTGGACCGTAACCTCGAAACAATATGCGTTCCAGCTTGATTGGATGTAAACTGTAGGAGGCGTTATCCGGAAATGAAAAATTTACAAAAAAAATCAAAGGGGCATAACTCTATTAATATTTGGTGGACCGTAACCTCGAAATAATATGCACTGCCCCACATCATGGTCTAACTATGTATGAAGTTTCAGCTTGATCGGATGTAAATTGTAGGAGTTATCCGGAAACTAAAAAGTTTACAGACGGACGGACGCCAGGGGTATGACATAATTCGTCTCGTTTTTCAAACGGGCGTATAAAAACAACTTACGAATCCTTACTACAAGAAAGACTACCTGTAGACTGAAGCTGTGTGGCAGCGTCAGAATTGCTTGACGTCGGCTAGACGATAGCGACATGGTCTGACTAGTATTTGAAACGTGTTCCAGAAGAAGTTTGATACATATGTGGTCTAGAATCCCTTCTGATCTATGTGTTGGTTCTTGAATAAGCTATTGAAATTCTGGTAGGGTATGAAGTACCATTTATGCCCGCCATTAAAAAATGGCGAGGTATTAAGTTATACCCTCCGAAGTTTTGAGTGTCCTTCCGTCCGTCCTTCCGTCAGCGCCTCGTAGTTTCATAACTCTGATACCGTTCGAGATATTTTCACAAATGTCGCAGATATGTAGAGCACTATGAGACGACTTGCAGAAAATATGAACCGTAACTCTGATCTTTCTACTTTTGGAGTTATTGCTCTTTGAACTTTGAATATAGCTATTGTTATCAGTTTCACAGGTATGTAGATCACCATGAGACGACGTGCAGAACATATGAACCGTAACTCTGGTCTAGGAACTTTTGGAGTTATTGCTCTTTGAACTTTGAATATAGCTGTTGTTATCAGTTTCGGGACCGCTTCATAACTCTGATACCATTTGAGATATTTTCACGAAACTTTATTGATATGTAGAGCACCATGAGACGACGTGCAGAACATATGAACCGTAACTCTGATTTTCCAACTTTTGGAGTTATTGCTCTTTGAACCCTGAATGTAGCTGTTGCTATCAGTTTCGTGTCCGCTCCATAACTCTGATACCATTTGAGATATTTTCACGAAACTTCACAGATATGTAGAGCACAATGAGACGACGTGCAGAACATATGAACCGTAACTCTGATTTTCCCACTTTTGTAGTTGTTACCCACTGAATATTGAACATAGCCATTTCTATCATAGTTTCGTGTCCGCTCCATAACTTCAATACCTTTTGAGATATTCCCATGAAACGTCACAGATATGTAGAGCACAACGAGACGATGTTTTTGCCCCTTGAACATAGCCATTTCTATCATATAGTCTGTTTGAAGCATTATATCTCCTGAACCTAATGATTTTGACCAAACGCGCATGGTTACATCAGTTTTGATGACCTTTACCTTATTTTCAAGGGCGCAGGCCCCCATAGCTGTCCAATTTGGGCCAAAGATGGCGTGTATTCACCCAAGCTCATGAACACACCAATTAAATGTGGTCTAACTTGGTACAATATATCATTGCAATTGACCAGATTTCGAAGACCTTGACTTTATTTTAAAGGGCACAG
Organism: Lucinisca nassula; assembly: GCA_963580285.1. Lineage (NCBI taxonomy): Eukaryota > Metazoa > Mollusca > Bivalvia > Lucinida > Lucinidae > Lucinisca > Lucinisca nassula. The sequence goes on along the minus strand of OY757014.1, from coordinate 47,953,968 downwards.
CCCCAAAAAACTGAAAATAAGAACTTTAATTCTGGTTAGCTTTCGTTTGGAGCCATTGCTCTTTGAACATTGAAAATAGTCATCTCAGTCAAGTATTCCTGTCACATTTATTAAGGGAAAGAGTAATGCATTCCCTTTTCACTGTGATATTGCACTTGCTTGATGTAATTGTAGTGGCTGGGCATCATGCAGTGTTTGCAGCTTTTATTCACTTTCTTTTGAGGTCACAGTTGAAATCTCCTAGTATTAAAACGCTAAAGCTGACTTTGCTGAGCTTGAAGGAATGGCTGACCTTTTGTCAGAGGGCTGTCCAATATCATCAGTATCTTTGGCTGATCTCTAATGTGTATGTGTATCAGCACCATGTTTCATAGAAGCGAATCTCCCTGGTTGCGGTTGTGTTTTGATACGAGTAGATAGTCCATAGGTTGTGATACGAGAGAAAATAGAATAGTCTGACATTTTCTGTGCAAATTCAATGTATGTTGACACCTGATAATTGTAATTCTTGACCAACAGAAATATCTTGGTTGTGAGCCTTTACGGATCTGACATTTAGATGTGTAATAATAGTATGGCCATGCTCCTTGAGTGTGTGAGTTTTAGGTTTGCACTGCAGTCAGTCGTTTCATTTCTGTAAGAGCTTATTTATTCTTTTTAGTTGGGTCAAAGTTAAGGAAGCGAAATCCTGTAATTGATTTTGCACGGCTTAATGCAACACGAGCTTGACCTGCTGTGAATCGACAATCAAAGATACTGTCACAATAGTTCCGTGATTGCACGACCCGCAGAAAAAGCGACGGACTGAAGTCGGTTGATTTTCTAAGAGTGCCCTAAAATCACCGTGTCATTCTGTCAGTCTGTCTGTCCGTCCGTAACCCGTTTGTGAAAATTGGTGATAGTGACTTAACCGATTGGAATATTTAAATAATTTTGGCATGCTGATAGATATCAATGAGATCTAACCAATGAACTCGCCAAATATTACATTCCATTTAGTATAGCCTCGCCAAGGCGAAAAATGTGAAAATTTTCGAACTGCTTCTCCTCGGAAACCGTTGGGCCGATTGAAGTCAAATTTCATATGGAGCCTCTATGGGATGGGTAAAACCAAAATTTGTTCATGGGGTCCAGGTCACATGACCATAATGGCCGCCAAGTCATATATGGTAAAAACCATTCAAAAATAGTCTTCTCCAGAACCACTGAGCAGATTTCCACGAAACTTGATAAATAGCATCTGGGACGTAGGCCCATCATAAAGTGCTAAAATGGTGACCCTGGGTTGACCTTGACATTCTTTGTGCCTAGATCAAACTTTGACACATATGCTTTTGTATTGGAAAAAGTAAGAATGCATTTTATCCTGCAAACGATTCAGAATACAGTCCTAAAGTATAAGATAAGATATATTTTTGCTCCTTACGATAAGGCGCATTTATTGGGGGAACCGTTTTAGGTCCAGGTCACATGACCAAAATGGCCGCCATACCCATATATGGTAACACTCATAAAGCTAAAAGCATCCGGCGGGTCGTGCACTTCAGCTGAAGCACTGGTTTACCTTTTATTTTATGTATGGCACGAAACACCCACGCCAGAGTTAGTGGATATTGAGTTTTTGTTATTCTTAAAGTATTTGCCAATGGTGAATGATGCAGTTTCGGCTTTGACTGGGACTGCATCAAGGGCCCTTCATGAAGCTGGAAATGCATCGTTTCTGCACACTTTACTGTTTTTGAAATGTATAAAGACATTTCCTTTTAGAGAGAATTTCTTGCTTATGTCAATTTTGGCTAATACACCATCTGTACCATTAACAAATCCATATGATACACCAATGTTTTTGACGATAGAAACTGCAATGTGGAGCACTTCATGAAGACCGCCTGAAAAGTGACGATCTGTAGTTATTTTGAGAGACTGTTTTGCAGGCTTGTGAGAGAGCTGATCTTCTGCTTTTATTTCTACTATTGACTCTTTAACTGTTGTCATTCTTTGCGAGTTGAATGTATCTACCTGATGATCGGTAGCAAAGATGTGTAAAATATCTGTGCTATCTGCGTGTATATGTGAAGCTAAAGTTTCAATGTCAACCTCTGTTTGTTGGCCTATTCTGACCCTATTAAGAATTTCAATAAATTATGGATCTCCTCTTTGCCTTTATATTTCTGTCAGATCAAGAAGAATGAAATGTTGGTGGAAAGAGGTCTCTTGCTGAACTATATAGAGGTGAATCAATAAAGGTGAATCAATACAGGTGAATCACCAACTGGGAGCAGCTGTAACAGCCAAGACAGAAACTCCTCCAAACGGAATATCATCAGAAAACATGCCTTTGATTTTCTGGAGTCTTTTGTGGATGTTGGTAATAGTATAAGAAACTACCATTGAAACTTCATCAATAATAAGTATTTTGAGATGTTTGAGTTTACATCACAGGGCATTCTTCTTGTCACTTGATAATGGGATGTAATATTGTACATTCTATTTCTTTCTCTCATTCAATGGCAAGTGCAGTGCAGATTGTCGTCCCTCCAATATTGAAAAAGGCAGTTCCTGTTGGCGCTGTAAGAATGACTGATACTTTTGATGGATCTTGTTCAGCATGGCGCTAAATATGAATTATTCCATGATATACTGTTTTTAATACATGAGATTTTCCAACACCTCCTCCACCACACGCGAAGACGAAGAAAGGTAACGTTCGTTACCAGTCAGGGTTACATTTTTTACAACCCAACACCAGTCAATATTGTAATCGTGCAAAGCCGTTGCTTGGTGTTCAATGTTCTGACCATTGAATAGTTGTCATTTTAGATATGGGCCCCGTCAAGCGATTTTGGTACTTATCGCCTATGCGAGCAGCGAAGGTTCAGGCGAGCCTGCGCATCCGCGCAGTCTCGCCAGAACCTTCGCTGCTCGCTCATACCAGCAGTGAACCAAGAGGAACCTTCAGACAGAAAGCCATATCCCTGGCCCCTCTGAATGGCTGGGCATGCGCCCTTAAAATTTGTCATGGCGGAATGCTCGAAGACCCAAATTCGCTTGGCAGGGCTCAATTTAAAAATTCAACTAAAAACGCTCCGGACAGGACTTTCGTTGACACAAAACTCTGAATACATAAATCTTTAAGGAATGAATGTCGCATGTCGTGATCTGGACATATATGAGCAGATTCATCATCTAGCTCTGGAAAAATAGAAGTGAAGGCAATGGTCAGGAACCGATATAAATAACCCACTGCTACCATCAGAGACACCAAAGGCAAAGAAACAGAAACATAAAATAACTATATCCTAATGGAAACATCAATAGCGGAAAGCCAAAATGACAGTTACTTTCCCACAAAATGGCCAATTTGATATCGAAAACAAAAATATTTAAGCGATAAACACAATCAAAAATAAACCGCGACAGAAGAACCGCATTGGAACGGTCAGTGAAACGCATTTCATTGGAAGGCTTAAATCGATTTTAAGCGGCCGCAACCCTCGCCTGTACTTCCGTCTCGATTTAGACAAATGATTTGTTCAGTCCACATGAAGGCTTCCTAACTCATCAGTGCAATATCTCCGAGAACACAAAAATCAAACAATCACAGAGATGAAACAACGGTGAGGACTCAACAGCAAGAAATATCTGAAATGTTGGAGCAAAAGAAAACCAACAGTTAGACTCTTATGGGCCCGACCAGAAACAGAGCATCAAGTTCCAACCAACATTACATAAAATTAGATTTTAATTCTAAGTAAGCCTTTACGCTGGATCCGTCATAGAATCTGATGTCTGACAATTAACGAGGGAACCAAAGTTATCAACCGTGATTTGGTTAACTAGCATGCATGCCGTATATCATATAACATTTATGTTGTACCCAATCCTTTTATATCGGAGAATGACTTTACAAATTGGGTACTGAAGTCATTGCAAGTATATATTTTTCTGAATTTATATTCGAAGACATCATAAAATTCTGGTTTCAATAGACCTTGTTGCAGAAGAGATTTAAGTCTAACATTGAATTTTGAAACAAGTTGCGGAATGACGTCTATAAAACTTAGAAAAGGCTTAGATGAGTTTGTTTCTTGCAATATTTATGATAAACGCGATTAGTTTGATTTTGGGATTATAAATTTTCCTTTTTTGGATGGTGATGTTCCTCGTGCGCCATCCGATGGTGTTTTATATCTCGCATTAAATTCGATTTGCCAAAGTGGGTAGTCATGTATCTGACCTCAACACTCGTAATAAAATGTTAACTGCTAAACTTCTTAATGGGTTATCGGTACCATAAACTACGCAAAGCCTTTTCGAAATTTTATAGACATCATTCTGATTGAATTTCAAAATTCAATATTGGACCTAAATCTCTTCTGTAACAAGGTCTATCGGAACTCGAATTTTATGGTGACGTACATGTAGTATCACGGTTGACAACTTTGCTTCCATCTTTAATTGGACGCTGGCGCGTCAGGCCTCAGATTCTATGACGGTTCTGAGAATTAGAGAGAATCTAATTCTATGTAATGTTGGTTGGTGCCTGATGCCCTGTCTCTGGTCTGGCCCATCGGAGTCTAACTGTTGGTTTTCTTTTACTTTTCAGTGGTTTCTTGCTGTTGAGTCCTCACCGTTGTTTCATCTCTGTGGTTGTTTAATTATTTCTTTTCACGGAGATGTTGCACTGGTGAGTTAGGAGGCCATCATGCGGACTGAACAAATTATTTGGCTAAATCGCGACGGATGTAAGGGCGAGGATTGTGGCCACGTAAAATCGATTTAACCCCCCAAGCTCACCCCCCCCCCCCACACACACACAGTGGTATTTGTTTCACTGGCCGTTCCAAGGCGGTTCTCCAGTCGCGGTTTATTATTGTTATTGTTTGTCTTTGAGTGTTTGTATCGCTTATATATATTTTTTTTTGATAGTCAATTGGCCATTTTATGGGAAAGTAACTGTGCTTTCGGCTTTCCGCTTTCCGCTATTGATGTTTCCATTAGGGTCTGTTGTTTCATGTTTGTGTTTTGTTCACTTTGGTGTCTCTGATGAAAGCTGTGGGTTAATTGTATCGATTCCTGATCATAATCTTCACTTCTATTTTGCATAGTTTATGATACCGATAACCCTGATTAAGGAGCTTAGCATCTAATAATTTATTACGAGTGCTGAAGTCAGATACATAGTTACATGACTAGACACTTCGACAAATCGAATTAATTTCGAAATATAAACACCATAGGATGCCGCATGAGGAACATCACCATCCAAGAATGAAAAATTTACAATCTCAAAATCAAAATTATCGCGTTTATCATAAATTTTGCACGAAACAAACCCATCTACAATAGATAGATGTAAATCCAAAAAACGGGGCCTCGGTATCGGAAGAATTTGCATTATTTAACTGAAGTTCTTGAGGGTAAATTTGACTGATCAAACCATCGAAATAGATATTGTCAATATTTAATAAATCATCCAAATATATAGAAGTCGAGTTAAAGGCTTTTTCCGCTATTGATGTTTCCATTAGGGTCTGTTGTTACATGTTTGTGTTTCTTTAACTTTGTGTCTGGTGGGAGCTGTGGGCCAATTGTATCGATTCCTGATCATTGCCTTCACTTCTGTTTTTTAATGATTTCAGATTGGTTGTCAACGGAAAGGGACAGCATGAAGTCTCTTCCATAACAAAACAGGAACAGATCAGCCACAACGGGTGCGCAATTCGTACCCATCGGAACACCCACAATTTGTCTAAATAACTTAAGTAAGTAAGGCGAGAGCTTCACACGATTTCTGACAGGACCATAAAGTATCATGTTTATGCTCTTCAGAAGTGAAAAAAGCATTACATGCAAGGCAGAGGGAATCTTCTCTATGAAATGTCCATTCAATTGAATCATTAAGTTTTTGTTTTATAAGATTATGAGGAAGAGTAGTGTAAAGGGTGGAAAAATCATAAGTAGACAGACTTATCAGTATCATAAACTACTCAAAGCCTATCAAAATTTTATAGACGTCATTCCGATTTAATTTCAAAATTCAATGTTGGACTTAAATACTCCAACAAGGTCTATGGGAATCCGAATTTTATGGTGACTTAGAATATAAATTCAGACAAGAGGCTCAATGAGCCTAACCGCTCACCTAAGGAATATTTTTAGTAAGCTGTTTGTCTCATGGTTTCAAAGCAGAAGATTTTTTGATGTTCTTCCAATTATAAATCAGTGGCAGATAATGAACCAAAGGGTGTGGTCAATTTAGACGCCACAGGCATGGCTGGCAGGATTTATGTGGGTGACCAATTGATGCTGCAAAAATACTTATTATCTAATCTCAGGGCCTTATAGTTTCAGAAGAAGATTTCTTAAGTCTTTTGTATTATTAGTCTTCAGGAGCTAATGAGTGTGTGTTTTAGTTTTAGGTTCCACCAACAGCTAAGGTGAGACGGAAACAGGACCTCAGTTTAAAGACTCCTCCAGAAGTCTGGAAAAGCCCGGGGTCTATCATGCGATTCCTGGTTTATCAGGTGCGTAGCATAACCCTACACCACTCTATTATAATTAATGGGCCCAATGGTGTAGTCAGTTTGGACCCTAGCGGCATGGTTGGTAGGATTAATGTAGGTGACCGCTTAATGTTGCTACATACTAAATATCTAAGCTCTGGGCCTTATGGTTTCAGAGAAGAAGACACTTAAGTTTATTATTATTATTAAGTCAAAGGGGAGCTAATGAGCCCTGGGGCGTGGCCAACTTGGAGCCCTAGGGCGTGACCAACTTGGAGCCCAGGGGCATGATTGGAAGTATTTATTATAGGTGACCACTTAGCATTGTTACTTATGAAATATTCAAGCTAAGAGATTTATGGTTTCAGAGAAGATTTTTTTAAGTTTTTCCCATTATAAGTCTATTGAAGTTAATGAGCTCCGGGACATGGCCAATTTTGATCCCAGGGGCATGGTTGTCAGGATTTATGTAGACGGCCATTTTACATTGCTTCATACAAAAATCTAAGCTATAGGCTCTATGGTCTCAGAGAAGAACATTTTTAAAGTTTTTTTTTCCATTATAAGTCTATGGGTGCTAAGGAGCCCCGGGGCCTGACAAATTTGGACCCCAGGGGGCATGAATGGCAGGATTTATGTATGTGCTACATACTAAATATCCAAAGTTTCGGCCTTGTGGATTCATAGAAGAAAATTTTAATTTTTAAACCCCCGCAAACGTAGTTTGAAGGGGGTATACTGGAATCAGCCTGTCGGTTGGTTTGTCGGGCGGTCTGTCTGCAAAATTTTGTCCGCTCAACTCCTCCTTCACTATCAGTCGGATTCAATTGATACTTGCCATAATTGTTCACCATGAGGGGTAGATGTGCAAGACTTAACTTTCACTAACGTTTGTCCCATAATTACGGAGTTATGGCCCTTGATTTGCTAAAAATGTGCTAAAAAACCTTGTCCGCTCAACTCCTCCTTCACTATCAGTCTGATTCAATTGATACTTGCCATAATTGTTCACCAGGAGGGGTAGATGTGCAATACGCAAATTTCACTAAAGTTTGTCCCATAATTACGGAGTTATGGCCGTGGATTTGCTAAAAAATGTGCTTAAAAACGTTGTTCGCTTAACTCCTCCTTCACTATCAGTCAGATTCAATTGATACTTGCCATAATTGTTCACAGGAGGGGTAGATGTGCAATACGCAAATTTCACTAAATTTTGTCCCATATCCCCCTTAATCAATTTAAAACATACGTTCTTGACCCTGATTTGCTTGCACTGAACTCCTCCTTCACTATCAGTCGGATCCAATGGATACTTGACATACTTGGATAAGTAGATGTGCAAAACGCAAATTTCAGGAGAATCTGTCCAAAAATTATGGAGTTATTGCCCCTGAATCACTGAAAAGTGGTTGCTGCAAAATTTTGTCCGCTGAACTCCTCCTTCACTATCAGTCGGATTCAATGGATACTTGGCATACTTATTCACTAGGATAAGTAGATGTGCAAGACGCAAATTTCAGGAGAATCTGTCCAACAATTATGGAGTTATTTCCCCTGAATGGACTCAGTGGACACTGTTTACGTTTGCTTTCTGTGTCAAGTATTGAGGCGGGGGTATTAATCATCACCTTTAGTGATAGTTCCTCTAGTTTTTCTATTATTAGTCTATGGGGGCTAATGAGCCCAGGGGCGTGGCCAATTTTGACCCCAGAGACTTCATTGGCAGGATTCTTTTAGGTGACCATTCCAGGTTACTACATAGTAAATATGTAAGCTATGGACTTTATGGTTTCAGAGAAGAAGTTTTTAAGCTTTTATTTCAATTGTAAGCCTATGGGCCAATTTGGACCACATGGGCATGATTGGCGGGATTTATGTATGGGACCACTTCACGATGCTACATACTAAATATATAAGCTTTGGGCCTTGTGGATTTAGAAAAGAGTTTTTTTTTTTTTAAGTTTTTTTTTCCATTGTAAAGTAGAAGTAAAACAAAGATCAGGAATTGATACAATTAACTTACTCCACCCATAAAAGACACCAAAGGGAAAGAAATACAAACATTAAGCGACCAGACCATAATGGAAACCTAAACAAAGGAAGGCCATAAGGACAGTTACTTTCCCACAAAATGGCCATATGGACTTCCAAAACCAAAAGACACAAGTGATACATACAGTAAGTAACAAACAACAACATAAATAAATCGCCACAGAAGAGCCGCCTTGGAACGGTCAGTGGAAGATTTCCACTGGGGGGCTTAAATCGATTTTACGTGGCCACAATCCTCGCCCTTACTTGCGCCGCGATTTAGACAAATAATTTGTTCAGTCCGCATGAAGGCCTCCTAACTCATCAATGCAACATCTCCGTGAACACAAAAATCAAAGAACCACAGAGGTGAGACAACGGTGAGGACTCGACAGCAAGAAACCACTGAAATGCTGGAGCAAAAGAAAACCACCAGTTAGACTCCGATGAGCCCGACCAGAGACAGAGCATCAGGCACCAACCGACATTATCTCTCTAATTTTCAATAAGCCTTTACGTTGGAGCCGTCATAGAATCTGAGGCCTGACCCACCGGCGTGCAATTAAAGAGGGAAGCAAAGTTGCCAACCGTGATTGGGTTAACTACCATGCATGCAGTCTGTCGTATAATATCCATGTTGTACCCAATCTTTTTATATCGAAGAATGATTTTACGAAATTGGGTGCTGAAGTCATTGCGGTTATATATTTTTCTGAATTTATATGCTAAGTCACCATAAAATTCGGGTTCCGATAGACCTTGTTGCAGAAGAGATTTAAGTCCAATATTGAATTTTGAAATTAAATCAGAATGGCGTCTATAAAATTTTGAAAAGGCTTTGCGTAGTTTATGGTACCGATAACCCTGATTAAGGAGTTTAGCCGTTAATAATTTATTACGAGTGTTGAAGTCAGTTACATGACTACACACTCTAGCAAATCGAATTAATTGCGAAATATAAACGCCATAGGATGGCGCACGAGGAACATCACCATCCAAAAAAGGAAAATTTACAATCTCAAAATCAAAGTCATCGCGTTTATCATAAATTTTGCACGAAACAAATCCATCTACAATAGACAGATGTAAATCCAAAAACGGGGCCTCGGTATCAGAAGAATTTGCTTTATTTAACTGAAGTTCTAGGGGGTAAATCTGACTGATCAAACCATCAAAATAGGTATTATCAATATTTAATAAATCATCTAAATATCTAGAAGTAGAGCTAAAAGCTTCAATAATTTCAGATTGGTTATCAATGGAAAGCGACAAAATGAAGTCTCTTTCATAACAATACAAGAACAGATCAGCCACAAGAGGTGCGCAATTAGTACCCATCGGAATACCCACAATTTGTCTAAATAACTTAGTACCGAATCTAATATAAATATTGTCAAGTAGAAAGGTGAGGGCATCACACACTTTCTGACATGACCAAAGTGTATAATTCTTATGCTCTTTAGAAGTGAAAAATGCATTTCTGACATTACATGCAAGATAGAGAGAATCTTCTCTGTGAAAAGTCCATTCAATTAAATCATTAAGCTTTTCTTTTATAAGATTATGAGGAAGTGTAGTGTAAAGAGTGGAAAAATCGTAGGTAGACAGACTAGAAGCACGAAACTGTCTAGATTTCAATTTATTTAAAACCTCATTCGAATTTTTTATAGACCAAAACAGATTTCTTCCTGATCTTTCAAAGACTTTATCACAATATTTAATTACATGCGTGTTAATAGCAGTAAGACAGGAAGTTAATAATTTAGAAAGTTCAGTGGTAGTGCAAGAGCTAGAATTTGCAATAAACCGTGCTTTGTAAGGTTTTTTATGAAGTTTTGGTAACCAGTATAGCGTAGGAAGCTTGTCTTGGCCTTCGTTAACACACACAGCAAACTTGGTGGCTGAAAGACAAACATGTTTATCTACTATAGCTCTCTCTTCAGTTAAAGGCTGAAGTTCATAGGCCATAGTACCACCAAGCTCCTGCTTAAGCGTGTTAACATAGTGGAGCCGTCACACAACGACGACGTTTTTAGCGGCCTTGTCTGCAGGGGCCAAAACAAACTTCTTATGAAATTCTTGAATACCTATTTTAAGATGACGTAAAGACGTCTTGGGCTTAGGAGGTAATAAGTTAGTATTTTGAGAATAGAAAGAAATGCGTTTATTTACTAGTTTTAAAATGCTAAGTTTCCAGTCCTTAAGGGCTTTATGCTCAACATACTCTCGCTTACACCATCGATTACCGAATTCATTCAAGGAAGCAGCGATTTCATCTCTACATTTACTGAAATCAATTTTAGAAGGAAACCGATATTTCGGTCCTTTAGAAATTATATTCCTTATCCTAGAATCAGGAATAATTTTCAAATTGCCAGTAATTACATGACCAGCAGCAGGATAGCAATACTTAGAGTTTTTACAATCACATGAATCAGGAGTATTAGTATCAATATCAAGATCTGAAACAAGTTTATTGAAATTAAAAATGATAGATCTAACAGGTTTGTTATATTTATAGCAAATTATAGGTGTTTCAGTATTTTGAAAATAAGCAGGAATGGAAGAAAGCACCGATCTCTCACGAAAGATACTGGGCAAATCTATAAAATCCATACCCTTATTAATGAAGGATATTTTGAAGAAATGGCGTTTATGATTAATTTCAGAATCAATGTAAGGACGGAGAGTATGCTGAGTATAGCCTCTAGTTAAGAGAGCCGCATCATATAACTGATGAGAACTATCGTAGAATTTATTCGCCTCGGTGTCCAGAAGACGTAAAACAGAAACGGGTAATGAACTTAAAAATGAAAGCATAGAGTGGCGTCCATGGTTTAATAATATAATTGACAGTCACTTAGTCTATGGGAGATAATGAGCTCGGGGGTGTGGCCAATTTTAACCCCAGAGGCAGGATTAGCAGAATTTATGTAGATGACCATTTCACGTTGCTACATACTAAATATCTAAGCTATTTTCGTTTATTTGGTGTATTCCTTGCTTCCATAGGATCTTACTTCAGAACTTATTTATGATCCCAGGTAGTCGTTGTTTGACGGCTTCACTATGTTAACACTCTTCTGCAAGAACTTGGTGGTACTAAGGCCTATGAACTTCAGCCTTTAGCCTTCAGACTAGTTTTCAGCAGAAAGGGACATCATGAAGTCTCTCTAATAACAAAACAAAAACAGATCAGCCACAAGTGTTGCGCAATAAGTACCCATTGGAATACCCACAACTTTTCTAAATACTGCACTGATGAGTTAGGAGGCCTTCATGCGGACTGAACAAATTATTTGTCTAAATCGCGACGGAAGTAAGGGCGAGGATTGTGGCCACGTAAAATCGATTTAAGCCCCCCAGTGGAAATCTTCCACTGACCGTTCCAAGGCGGCTCTTCTGTGGCGATTTATTTATGTTGTTGTTTGTTGCTTACTGTGTGTATCATTTGTGTCTTTTAATTTTGGATGGCCATATGGCCATTTTGTGGGAAAGTAACTGTCCATATGGCCTTCCTTTGTTTAGGTTTCCATTATGGTCTGGTCGCTTAATGTTTGTATTTCTTTCCCTTTGGTGTCTTTTATGGATGGAGTAAGTTAATTGTATCAACTCCTGATCTTTGTTTTACTTCTACTTTAATTGATAACCACATTTGTCATTCAGCCACCAAGTTTACTCTCTGTGTTACAGAAGACCAAGACAAGCTTCCTACGTTATATTGGTTACCTAAACTTCATAAAAGACCATACAAAGCACGGTTTATTGCAAATTCAAATCTTCGAAAGATCAGGTAGAAATCTGTTTTGGTCTATAAAAAATTCTAATGAAGTTTTAAATAAATTGAAATCTAGGCGTTTTCGTGCTTCAAGTCTCTCTACTTATGATTTTCCCACCCTTTACGCTACACTTCCTCATAATCTTATAAAAGAAAAACTTAATGATTTAATTGAATGGACATTTCATAGGGAAGACTCCCTCTTTCTTGCATGTAATGTAAGAAATGTTTTTTTTTCACTTCTGAAGAGCATAAAAACTATACTTTATGGTCATGTCAGAAAGTGTGTGAAGCTCTCCCCTTTCTACTTGACAATATTTACATAAGATTTGGTACTAAGTAGAAGTAAAACAAAGATCAGGAATTGATACAATTAACTTACTCCACCCATAAAAGACACCAAAGGGAAAGAAATACAAACATTAAGCGACCAGACCATAATGGAAACCTAAACAAAGGAAGGCCATAAGGACAGTTACTTTCCCACAAAATGGCCATATGGCCATCCAAAACCAAAAGACACAAGTGATACACACAGTAAGTAACAAACAACAACATAAATAAATCGCCACAGAAGAGCCGCCTTGGAACGGTCAGTGGAAGATTTCCACTGGGGGGCTTAAATCGATTTTACGTGGCCACAATCCTCGCCCTTACTTCCGTCGCGATTTAGACAAATAATTTGTGAAGTCCGCATGAAGGCCTCCTAAATCATCAGTGCAGTATTTAGAAAAGTTGTGGGTATTCCAATGGGTACTTATTGCGCAACACTTGTGGCTGATCTGTTTTTGTTTTGTTATTAGAGAGACTTCATGATGTCCCTTTCTGCTGAAAACTAGTCTGAAATCATTGAAGCTTTTAGCTTCACTTCTAGATATTTGGATGACTTATTAAATATTGATAACACCTATTTCGATGGTTTGATCAGTCAGATTTTTCCCCCAGCACTTCAGTTAAATAAAGCAAATTCATCTGATACCGAGGCCCCGTTTTTGGATTTACATCTATCTATTGTAGATGGGTTTGTGTCGTGCAAAATTTATGATAAACGCGATGATTTTAATTTTGAAATTGTAAATTTTCCTTTTTTGTTGGTGATGTTCCTCGTGCGCCATCCTATGGCGTTTATATTTCGCACTTAATTCGATTTGCCAGAGTCTGTAGTCATGTAACTGACTTCAACACTCGTAATAAATTGTTAACGGCTAAACTTCTTAATCAGGGTTATCGGTACCATGAACTATGCAAAGCCTTTTCAAAATTTATAGACGTCATTCTGATTTAATTTCAAAATTCAATATTCGACTTAAATCTCTTCTGCAACAAGGTCAATCGGAACCCGAATTTTATGGTGACTAAGTATATAAATTCAGAAAAATATATAACCCGAATGACTTCAGCACCCAATTTCGTAAAGTCGTTCTTCGATATAAAAAGATTGGGTACAACATAAATGTTATACAACAGACTGCATGCATGGTAGTTAACCCAATCACGGTTGACAACTTTGCTTCCCACTTTAATTGCACGCCGGTGGGTCAGGCCTCAGATTCTATGACGGTTCCAACGTAAAGGCTTATTGAGAATTAGAGAGGTCTAATTCAAGGTAATGTTGGTTGGTGCCTGATGCTTTGTCTCTGGTCGGACCCATCGTAGTCTAACTGTTGGTTTTCTTTTGCTCCAGCATTTCAGTGGTTTCTTGCTGTCGAGTCCTCACCGTTGTTTCATCTCATGGTTGTTTGATTATTTGTGTTCACGGAGATTTTGCACTGATGAGTCAGGAGGCCTTCATGCGGACTGAACAAATTATTTGTCTAAATCGCGACGGAAGTAAGGGCGAGGTTTGTGGCCACGTAAAATCGATTTAAGCACCCCCCCCCCCCCCCCCAGTGGAATTCGTTTCCGCTGACCGTTCCAATGCGGTTCTTCTGTCGTGGTTAATTTTTGTTATGGTTTGTCTTTGGGTGTTTGTGTCCCTTATGTTATTTTATTTTTGATAGCCTATTGGCCATTTTGTGGGAAAGTAACTGTCCTTTTGGCTTTCCGCTGTTGGTGTTTCCATTAGGGTCTGTTGTTTCATGTTTGTGTGTCTTTCCCTTTGGTGTCTCTGATGGGAGTGTGGGTTGAATGTATCGATTCCTGATCATTGCCTCCACTTCTATTTATGGTTTCAGAGAATGATCTTTTAAGCCTTTTATCCATTATAAGCATATGGGAGCTAAGGAGCCCCGGGTCGTGGCCAATTTGGACACCAGGGGCATGATTGGCAGGATTTATGTAAGGGACAGCCTGGCATCGCTACATACGTAATATCTAAGCTTTGGGCCCTGTGGATTCAGAGAAGAAGATTTTAAAGTTTTTGTTTCCATTGTAAGTCTATGGGAGCCTATGAGCCCCGGGGTGTGGCCAATTCTGACCCCAGGGGTATGATTGGCATACATGTTTTATGTAGGTGACCATATTACATTGCTACATAGTAAATATCTTAGCTATGGGCTTTATTGTTTCGGGGAATATTTTAAGCTTTTTTTTCCATTATAAGTCTTTGGAAGCTAAGGAGCCCTGGGGCGAGGCCAATTTGAACCCCAGGGACATGATTGGCAGGATTTATGTAGGGGACCATTTGACGTTGCTACATACTAAATACCTAAGGTCTGGGCCTTGTGGTTTCAGTGAATAATATGTTTTGTTTTTCCCATTGAAAGTCTATATGGGAGCTATATGTTGCCATGACAACAAGAGTTTCCACCTGACCTGCCCCAAAATATTATGCTCCTTTTCTCCCTATCTGATAATGCTTCACATGAAATTTAATTACGATTGGCATACTGGCTTATTTGAAAACTGTGAGCTAAGAAATGCAGGGGCGGGACCAATTTGGACAAGGGCATAATTGGCAGGACTTATGTAACGGACCACTTGGCATTGCTACATACTAAATATACAAGCTTTCGGCCCTGTGGATTCAGAGAAGATTTGTAAAATGTTTTATATATTGTAAAGTAGAAGTAAAACAAAGATCAGGAATTGATACAATTAACTTACTCCATCCATAAAAGACACCAAAGGGAAAGAAATACAAACATTAAGCGACCAGACCATAATGGAAACCCAAACAAAGGAAGGCCATATGGACAGTTACTTTCCCACAAAATGGCCATATGGCCATCCAAAATTAAAAGACACAAGCGATACACACAGCAAGCAACAAACAACAACACAAACAAATCGCCACAGAAGAGCCGCCTTGGAACGGTCAGTGGAAGATTTCCACTGGGGGGGCTTAAATCGATTTTACGTGGCCACAATCCTCGCCCTTACTTCCGTCGCGATTTAGACAAATAATTTGTTCAGTCCGCATGAAGGCCTCCTAACTCATCAGTGCAACATCTCCGTGAACACAGAAATCAAAGAACCACAGAGGTGTGACAACGGTGAGGACTCGACAGCAAGAAACCACTGAAATGCTGGAGCAAAAGAAAAGCAACAGTTAGACTCCGATGAGCCCGACCAGAGACAAAGCATCAGGCACCAACCAACATTATCTCTTTAATTTTCAATAAGCCTTTACGTTGGAGCCGTCATAGAATCTGAGGCCTGACCCACCGGCGTGCAATTAAAGAGGGAAGCAAAGTTGCCAACCGTGATTGGGTTAACTACCATGCATGCAGTCTGTCGTATAATATCCATGTTGTATCCAATCTTTTTATATCGAAGAATGATTTTACGAAATTGGGTGCTGAAGTCATTGCGGTTATATATTTTTCTGGATTTATATACTAAGTCACCATAAAATTCGGGTTCCGATAGACCTTGTTGCAGAAGAGATTTAAGTCCAATATTGAATTTTGAAATTAAATCAGAATGGCGTCTATAAAATTTTGAAAAGGCTTTGCGTAGTTTATGGTACCGATAACCCTGATTAAGAAGTTTAGCTGTTAATAATTTATTACGAGTGTTGAAGTCAGTTACATGACTACACACTCTAGCAAATCGAATTAATTTCGAAATATAAACGCCATAGGATGGCGCACGAGGAACATCACCATCCAAAAAAGGAAAATTTACAATCTCAAAATCAAAGTCATCGCGTTTATCATAAATTTTGCACGAAACAAATCCATCTACAATAGATAGATGTAAATCCAAAAACGGGGCCTCGGTATCAGAAGAATTTGCTTTATTTAACTGAAGTTCTAGGGGGTAAATCTGACTGATCAAACCATCAAAATAGGTATTATCAATATTTAATAAATCATCTAAATATCTAGAAGTACAGCTAAAAGCTTCAATAATTTCAGATTGGTTATCAATGGAAAGCGACAAAATGAAGTCTCTTTCATAACAATACAAGAACAGATGGGCCACAAGAGGTGCGCAATTAGTACCCATCGGAATACCCACAATTTGTCTAAATAACTTAGTACCGAATCTAATATAAATATTGTCTAGTAGAAAGGTGAGGGCATCACACACTTTCTGACATGACCAAAGTGTATAATTCTTATGCTCTTTAGAAGTGAAAAATGCATTTCTGACATTACATGCAAGATAGAGAGAATCTTCTCTGTGAAAAGCCCATTCAATTAAATCATTAAGCTTTTCTTTTATAAGATTATGAGGAAGTGTAGTGTAAAGAGTGGAAAAATCGTAGGTAGACAGACTAGAAGCACGAAAATGTCTAGATTTCAATTTATTTAAAACCTCATTCGAATTTTTTATAGACCAAAACAGATTTCTTCCTGATCTTTGTAAGTCTATGGAAGCTTATGAGTCCCGGGGCGTGGCCAATTCTGACCCCAGGATCATGATTGGCAGGATTTATGTAGGTGACAATATTATGTAACTACATACTAAATATCTTAGATATTGGCTTTATGGTTTCGGAGAAGAAGATTTTTTATGCTTTTTTTTTCATTGTAAAATAGAAGTGGAGGCAATGATCAGGAATCGATACAATCAACCCACAGTCAGTCTATGGAAGCTAAGTAGCCCCGGGGCGTAGCCAATTTGGACCAAAGGGGCATGATTGGCAGGATTTATGTCGGGGACCATTTGACGTTGTTTCATACTCAATATCTAGGCTCTCGGCCTCGTGGTTTCAGAGAAGATTTTTTAAGTTTTTTCCCATTGTAAGTCTATGGGAGCTTATGAGCCCCGGGGCGTGGCCAATTCTGACCTCAGGGGCATGATTGGCAGGATTTATGTAGGTGGCCATATTACGTTGCTAAATACTAAATAACTTAGCTACGGTCTCATAATCTTGTAAAAGAAAAGCTTAATGATTTAATTGAATGGGCTTTTCACAGAGAAGATTCTCTCTATCTTGCATGTAATGTCAGAAATGCATTTTTCACTTCCAAAGAGCATAAGAATTATACACTTTGGTCATGTCAGAAAGTGTGTGATGTCTTCACCTTTCTACTTGACAATATTTATATAAGATTCGGTACTAAGTTATTTAGACAAATTGTGGGCATACCGATGGGTACGCATTGCACACCTCTTGTGGCTGATCATTTCTTGTATTGTTATGAAAGAGACTTCATGTTGTCGCTTTCCATTGAAAACCAATCTGAAATTATTGAAGCTTTGAGCTCCACTTCTAGATATTTAGATGATTTATTAAATATTGATAATACCTATTTCGATGGTTTGATCAGTCAGATTTACCCCCCCAGAACTTCAGTTAAATAAAGCAAATTGTTCTGATACAGAGGCCCCGTTTTTGGATTTACATCTGTCTATTGTAGATGGGTTTGTTTCGTGCAAAATTTATGATAAACGCGATGACTTTGATTTTGAGATTGTAAATTTTCCTTTTTGGATGGTGATGTTCCTAGTGCGCCATCCTATGGCGTTTATATTTCGCAATTAATTCGATTTGCTAGAGTGTGTAGTCATGTAACTAACTTCAACACTCTTAATAAATTATTAACGGCTAAACTCCTTAATCAGGGTTATCAGTATCATAAACTACGCAAATCCTTTTCAAAATTTTACAGCCGCCATTCTGATTTAATTTCAAAATTCAATATTGGACTTAAATCTCTTCTGCAACAAGGTCTATCGGAACCCGAATTTTATGGTGACTTAGTAAATAAATTCAGAAAAATATATAACCGCAATGACTTCAGCACCCAATTTCGTAAAATGATTCTTCGATATAAAAAGATTGGGTACAACATGGATGTTAAACGACAGACTGCATGCATGGTAGTTAACCCAATCACGGTTGGCAACTTTGCTTCCCTCTTTAATTGCACGCCGGTGGGTCAGGCCTCAGATTCTATGACGGTTCCAACGTAAAGGCTTATTGAGAATTAGAGAGATCTATATCAAGGTAATGTTGGTTGGTGCCTGATGCTCTGTCTCTGGTCGGGCCCATCGGAGTCTAACTGTTGGTTTTCTTTTGCTCCAGCATTTCAGTGGTTTCTTGCCGTCGAGTCCTCACCGTTGTCTCACCTCTGTGGTTCTTTGATTATTTGTGTTCACGGAGATGTTGAACTGATGAGTTAGGAGGCCTTCATGCGGACTGAACAAAGTATTTGTCTAAATCGCGACGGAAGTAAGGGCGAGGATTGTGGCCACCTAAAATCGATTTAAGCCCCCCCCCCCTCCCCCAGTGGAAATCTTTCCACTAACCGTTCCAAGGCGGTTTCTGCTATGGCGATTTATTTATGTTGTTGTTTGTTACTTACTGTGTGTATCACTTGTGTTTTTTTATTTTGGATGGCCATATGGCCATTTTGTGGGAAAGTAACTGTCCTTATGGCCTTCCTTTGTTTAGGTTTCCATTATGGTCTGGTCGCTTAATGTTTGTGTTTCTTTCCCTTTGGTGTCCTTGAGGGGTAGAGTTAGTTAATTGTATCGATTCCTGATCTTTGTTTTACTTCTACTTTATGGTTTCGGAGAAGATTTTTATTTTTTTTCCATTATAAGTCTATGGAAGCTAAGAAGCCTCAGGGAGTGGTCAATTTGGACCCCAGGGGCATGATTGGCAGGCTACATGTAGTGGAGCACTTTACGCTGCTACATACTAAATATCTAAGCTCTGGGCCTTGTGGTTTCAGAGAAGAAGGTTTTTTAAGTTTCTTCCCATTGTAAGTCTATGGGAGCTATATGTTGCCATAGCTACACGAGTTTCCATCTGATCTGCACCAAAACATTATTCATCTTTACCCACTACCTGTTAATGCTTCAGATGAAATTTAATCATGATTGGCCAACTGGCTTTAAAGATATACTCATTTGAAAATGTGAACTGTCGACGGACGCCGGAGCATTGGCATACTAATACCTCACATGAGCCTTCGGCTCAGGTGAGCCAACAACATATAAATGCAATGACTTCAGCACCCAATTTCGAAACATCTTTATTCGATATAAAAAGATAGGGTGCAACATAAATGTTATACGACAGACTGCATGCATGGTGGTTGGCCGGGTCAGGGTTGGAAGCATTGCTTGCCGATTTAATTGCACGCCGCATGGTCAGGCCTCAGATTCTTTGACGGTTCCAGCGTAAAGGCAGTTCTTCTGTCGTTGTTTATTTTTGTTATGGCTTGTCTAGTTCCAAGGCGGTTCTTGTGTCGTGGTTTATTTTTGTTATGGCTTGTCTTTGAGTGTGGGTATCGCTTATGTTATTTTGCTTTGGAATGCCAATTGGCCATTTTGTGGGAAAGTAACTGTCCTTTTGACTTCCCGCTAGTGATGTTTCCAGTAGGGTCTAGTTATTTCGTGTTTGTGTTTCTTTACCTTGGTGTCTCTGATGTGAGCTGTGGGTTAATTGTATCGATTCCTGACATTGCCTTCACTTCTGTTTTACTGAGCATTAGAGAGTATCTAGTTTTATGTAATGTTGGTTGGTGCCTGATGCCCTGTCTCTAGTCGGACCCATCGGAGTTGTACTGTTGGTCTTCTTTTGCTCCAGCATTTCAGTGGTTTCTTGCTGTCGAGTCCTCACCGTTGTTTCATCTCTGTGGTTGCTTGATTGTTGTGTTTGTTTGTTTGATTTGAGGTTTAACGTCCCCGTCAACACTGTAAAGGTCATTTTGGAGACGTTGCTTCCAATTTTGCGGGACTTTTTAGTTTTTTCCTGACGTTCCAAGGCGGATCTTCTTACGCTGTTTATTTTTGTTATGGTTTGTCTTTGCGTGTGTGTATTGCTTATTATAGCCCCGCTTTGAAAAAGTGGGGCTATATTGGATTTGCCATGTCCTTCTGTCATTCCGTGATTCCGTTAATTTGTGTTGGCTCCATAACTTTGTATCTGCTTAACATATTTTCATGAAACTTCACACAAATGTTAAACACCATAAGACAATGTGCAGAGCGAAGGAATTATAACTGTGGATTGCCTACTTTTGGAGTTATTGCCCTTTGAACATTTTCCGTAATTCCGTAATTCCGTGATTCCGTTAATTTGTGTTGGCTCCATAACTTTGTATCTGCTTAACATATTTTCATGAAACTTCACACAAATGTTAAACACCATAAGACAATGTGCAGAGCGAAGGAATTATAACTGTGGATTGCCTACTTTTGGAGTTATTGCCCTTTGAACATTGAAAAATGGCAATTTTAATTGTGTCCGCTTCATAACTCGAAAACCGTTTGAGATATTTTTAGGAAACTTCACACAAATGTTAAGCACTATGAGACGATGTGCAGAGCGCAGGAACCATAACTCTGCATTGCTTATTTTTGGAGTTATTGCCCTTTGAACATTGAAAAATGGCAATTTTAACAGTGTCCGCTTCATAACTCGAAAACCGTTTGAGATAATTTCATGAAACTTCACACAAATGTTAAGCACTATGAGACAATGTGCAGAGCGCAAGAACCATAACTCTGGTTTTCGTATTTTCTGTGTGTCTGTCTGTGTGTCTGTCTGTGTCTGTTAACAATTTGCGTGTCCGCTCCATAACTTTAAAACCCATTCACACATTTTCATGAAACTTCACACAAACATTAAACACCATGAGATGGTGTGCAGAGTGGAGGAACCATAACTCTGGATTGCCTTATTTTTGAGTTATTTCCCTTTGAATATTGAAAAATATCAATTTTAGCCGTCTTTGCTCGATAACTCAAAAACCGTTTGAGATAATTTTATGAAACTTCACACAAATGTAAAGCACCATATTACGTGTGCAGAGCGCAGGAACCCAAACTCTGGATTGTCTACTTTTTCAGTTATAGGCTTTTGAATATTAAAAAATGGCAATTTTAACTATGTCCGCTCCATAACCGTTTCTGATATTTTCATGAAACTTCAAATAAATGAAAAGCACCTTGAGATGATGTGCAGAGTGCAGGAACCATAACTCTGGTTTGCCTACTTTAGGAGTTATTGCCCTTTGAACATTTAAAAAGGCAATTTTGACTGTGTCGGCTCCATAACTCACAAACCATTTGAGATATTTTCATGACACTTCACACAAGTGTAAAGCACCATGAGACAATGTGCAGAGCGCAGGAACCCTGACTCTGATTTGCCTACTTTAGGAGTTATTACCCTTTGAACATTGAAAAATGGAAGATGAAATTTAGTATAAACATGGACATTCTGGTAATGTATCATGCTCATTGAAATGAGGGACAAGGGCTCACAACTCTTAGAGTTTTTCCAGATAATGTAAAATTTTCAACAGTTATTTCTTGTTCATAACTGTTTTCTCTGCAGCTTAAATAACTTTCTTCTCTGACAGCGCTGAAGCGGGGCTATAGTCAGATCCTCTGACAGCTCTAGTATTATTTTGTTTTGGATAGCCAATTGGCTATTTTGTGCTAAAGTAACTGTCCTTTTGGCATTCCGGTATTGATGTTTGCATTAGGGTCTAGTTGATTCATGTTTGTGTTACTTTCCCGTTGGTGTCTCTGATGGGAGATGTGGGTTAATTGTATCGAGTCCTGATCATTGCCTTCACTTCTATTTTGAAGCACGAAAACATCTTGATTTCAATTTATTCAAAATAGAAGTGAAGGCAATGACCAGAGACAGAGCATCAGGCACCAACCAACTTTACATAAAATTATATTCTCTCTAATTCTCAGTAAGACTTTACGCTGGATCCGTCATAGAATCTGAGGCATGACCCACAGGCGTGCAATTAAAGAGGGTAGCAAAGTTGTTAACCGTGCATGGGTGGACTACCATGCACGCAGCGTATAACATTTATGTTGTACCCAATCATTTTATATCGAAGAATGATTTTACGCAATCGGGTGCTGAAAACATTGCAACTATAAATTTGTCTGAATTTATATACTATGTCACCATAAAATTCGAGATCCGATAGACCTTTTTGCAGAAGAGATTTAAGTCCAACATTGCATTTTGAAATTAAATCGGAATGACGTCCATAAAATTTTGGAAAGGATTTGCTTAGTTTTGATCTGTTAACCCTGATTAAGAAGTATAGGAGTTAACAATATACTACGATTGTTGAAGTCAGTTACATGACTAGAAACTCTGACAATCGAATTAAATGCGAAATATAAACGCCATAGGATGCCGCACCAGGAACATCACCATCCAAGAAAGGAACGTTTACGATCTCAAACCTCATTCGATTTTTTTTATAGAGCAAAACCGATTTCTCCCAGATCTTTATATTTATATATTTAATTAAATGGTTTTTTTTTTAATAGCAGTAAGACATGAAGTTAATAATTTGGAAAGTTCAGTGGTGGTACAAGAGCTCGAAATTGCAATAAACCGTGCTTTGTATGGTCTGTTATCAATTTGCAATAAACCGTGCTTTGTATGGTCTGTTATGGTCTGTCACTGATGAGGCCCAATTGGCCGAAACTAGCTAGTCTGGCCCAGAAAACATGTACACTCCATATTTTCCAGTTCTGTGGTGTATTCATTGCTCCCAAAGGATAACCCTTTCTAGAACATATTTAGGCTACCAATATAACCTAGGAAGCTTGTCTTGGCCTTCTGTAACACATACAGTAAACTTGGTGGCTGAATGACAAATGTGGTCATCAACTACAGGCTACAGCCTTCTTTACAGCCAATGAATGCAGTTCATAGGTCTTAGTACCACCAAGCTCTTGCTGAAGAATTTTAATATAGTGGAGCCGTCAAACCACGACGACATTGTTAGCGGCTTTGCCTCCACTTCTATTTGCCTCCACTTCTATCATCTGCTGAAACCAAAACGAACTTCTTATGAAATTCTTAACCTTTAACCTGCTGATTATTCAATTAAGCCACACCCATTTCTGTCTATCAACCAATCAAATTACTTGATGTAATTTTTTCAAACAATTTCATAAGCTGAATGTCAAACAGTGTAGATCCTGATCAGATGGCTTCTTCAGAAGCCATCTGATCTGGATCTACACTGTTTGCAAAGATATGGCTTGTCGCCTACAGCAGGGTAAAGGTTAAACCTAGTCTAAGGTGACGTAAAATAGAAGTGAAGGCACGTCTTAGGTTTAGGAAGTAAAAAGTTCGAATTTTGAGAATAGAAAGAAATGCGTTTGTTCACAAGTTTCAGAATGCTAAGTTTCCATTCTTTAAGGGCTTTATGCTCAACATACTTTCGTTTACACCATCGATTACCGAATTCATTCAAGGCACCAGCGATTTCTTCTCTACACTTATTGAAATCAATTTTAGAAGGAAATCGATATTTCGGTCCTTTAGAAATTATATTTCGTATCTTAGAATCAGGAATGATTTTTAAATTCCCAGTAATTATGACGAGCAGCAGGATAGCAATATACTTAATTTTTACTTGCTCAAGTATCAGGAGTATTAGTATCAATATCAAGATCTGAAACAAGTTTATTGAAATTAAAAATGATACATCTAACAGGTCTGTGATAGGTCTAACTAAGTCCAATGATAGATATAACTAAGATAATGAGAGATCTAACTAAGTCCACAAAGGGCACATATTTTGCCTCAGTCATTAACCAGGCTAAATTGCGTTAGTCAAAATATGTGTCCCTATGTACACTTTAGCCCTCCGTAGATGGGTAGATGGGTTTGTTTCTTGCAAAATTTATGATAAACGCGATGATTTTGATTTTGAGATTGGAAAGTAGAAGTAAAACAAAGATCAGTAATCAATACAATTAACTTACTCCACCCATCAAAGACACCAAAGGGAAAGAAACACAAACATTAAGCGACCAGATCATAATGGAAACCCAAACAAAGGAAGGTCATAAGGACAGTTACTTTCCCACAAAATGACCATATGGCCATCCAAAATAAAAATACACAAGCGACACACACAGCAAGTAACAAACAACAACATAAATAAATCGCAACAGAAGAACCGCCTTGGAACGGTCAGTGGAAAAATTTCAACTGGGGGCTTAAATCGATTTTACGTGGCCACAGTCCTCGCCCTTACTTCCGTCGCGATTTAGACAAATAATTTGTTCAGTCCGCATGAAGGCCTTCTAACTAATCAGTGCAACATCTCCGTGAACACAAATAATCAAAGAACCACAGAGGTGCGACAACGGTGAGGACTCAACAGCAAGAAACCACTGAAATGCTGGAGCAAAAGAAAACCAACAGTTAGACTCCAGTGGGCCCCACCAGAGACAGAGACTTTCCTTTTTGAATGGGAATTTTCCTCGTGAAACATCCTATGGCGTTTATATTTCGCAATTAATTCGATTTGTCAGAGTGTGTAGTCATGTAACTGACTTCAACACTCGTAATAAATTGTTAACGGCTAAACTTCGTGATCAGTGTTATCGGTACCATAAACTACGCAAAGCCTTTTCAAAATTTTATAGACGCCATTCTGATTTAATTTCAAAATTCAATATTGGACTTAAATCTCTTCTGCAACAAGGTCTATCGGAACCCGAATTTAATGGTGACTTAGTATATAAATTCAGAAAAATTTATAACCGCAATGACTTCAGCACCCAATTTTGTAAAATCGTTCTTCGATATAAAAAGATTGGGTACAACATAAATGTTATACGACAGACTGCATGCATGGTAGGCCACCCAATCACGGTTGGCAAGCTTCCTACGCTGTACTGGTTACCAATACTTCATAAAAAACCTTACAAAGTAGAAGTAAAACAAAGATCAGGAATTGATACAATTAACTTACTCCATCCATAAAAGACACCAAAGGGAAAGAAATACAAACATTAAGCGACCAGACCATAATGGAAACCTAAACAAAGGAAGGCCATATGGACAGTTACTTTCCCACAAAATGGCCATATGGCCATCCAAAATTAAAAGACACAAGTGATACACACAGTAAGTAACAAGTAAAGCACGGTTTATTGCAAATTCTAGCTCTTGCACTACCACTGAACTTTCTAAATTATTAACTTCCTGTCTTACTGCTGTTAAAACGCATGTAATTAAATATTGTGATAAAGTCTTTGAAAGCTCAGGAAGAAATCTGTTTTGGTCTATAAAAAATTCGAATGAGGTTTTAAATAAATTGAAATCTAGACATTTTCGTGCTTCTAGTCTGTCTACCTACGATTTTTCCACTCTTTACACTACACTTCCTCATAATCTTATAAAAGAAAAGCTTAATGATTTAATTGAATGGGCTTTTCACAGAGAAGATTCTCTCTATCTTACATGTAATGTAGAAGTAAAACAAAGATCAGGAATTGATACAATTAACTTACTCCACCCATAAAAGACACCAAAGGGAAAGAAATACAAACAGTAAGCGACCAGACCATAATGGAAACCTAAACAAAGGAAGGCCATAAGGACAGTTACTTTCCCACAAAATGGCCATATGCCCATCAAAAACCAAAAGACACAAGTGATACACACAGTAAGTAACAAACAACAACATAAATAAATCGCCACAGAAGAGCCGCCTTGGAACGGTCAGTGGAAGATTTCCACTGGGGGGCTTAAATCGATTTTACGTGGCCACAATCCTCGCCCTTACTTCCGTCGCGATTTAAACAAATAATTTGTACAGTCCGCATGAAGGCCTCCTAACTCATCAGTGCAACATTTCCGTGAACACAAAAATCAAAGAACCACAGAGGTGAGACAACGGTGAGGACTCGACAGCAAGAAACCACTGAAATGCTGGAGCAAAAGAAAACCAACAGTTAGACTCCGATGGACCCGACCAGAGACAGAGCATCAGGCACCAACCAACATTATCTCTCTAATTTTCAATAAGCCTTTACGTTGGAGCCGTCATAGAATCTGAGGCCTGACCCACCAGCGTGCAATTAAAGAGGGAAGCAAAGTTGCCAACCGTGATTAGGTTAACTACCATGCATGCAGTCTGTCGTATAATATCCATGTTGTACCCAATCTTTTTATATCGAAGAATGATTTTACGAGGTGCGCAATTAGTACCCATCGGAATACCCACAATTTGTTTATATAACTTAGTACCGAATCTAATATAAATATTGTCAGAAATGCATTTTTCACTTCTAAAGAGCATAAGAATTATACACTTTGGTCATGTCAGAAAGTGTGTGATGCCCTCACATTTCTACTTGACAATATTTATATTAGATTCGGTACTAAGTTATTTAGACAAATTGTGGGTATTGCGATGGGTACTAATTGCGCACCTCTTGTGGCTGATCTGTTCTTGTATTGTTATGAAAGAGACTTCATTTTGTCGCTTTCCATTGATAACCAATCTGAAATTATTGAAGCTTTTAGCTCTACTTCTAGATATTTAGATGATTTATTAAATATTGATAATACCTATTTTGATGGTTTGATCAGTCAGATTTACCCCCTAGAACTTCAGTTAAATAAAGCAAATTCTTCTGATACCGAGGCCCCGTTTTTGGATTTACATCTATCTATTGTAGATGGATTTGTTTCGTGCAAAATTTATGATAAACGCGATGACTTTGATTTTGAGATTGTAAATTTTCCTTTTTTGGATGGTGATGTTCCTCGTGCGCCATCCTATGGCGTTTATATTTCGCAATTAATTCGATTTGCTAGAGTATGTAGTCATGTAACTGACTTCAACACTCGTAATAAATTAATCAGGGTTATCGGTACCATAAACTACGCAAAGCCTTTTCAAAATTTTATAGACGCCATTCTGATTTAATTTCAAAATTCAATATTGGACTTAAATCTCTTCTGCAACAAGGTCTATCGGAACCCGAATTTTATGGTGACTTAGTATATAAATTCAGAAAAATATATAACCGCAATGACTTCAGCACCCAATTTCGTAAAATCATTCTTCGATATAAAAAGATTGGGTACAACATGGATATTATACGACAGACTGCATGCATGGTAGTTAACCCAATCACGGTTGGCAACTTTGCTTCCTTTTTTAATTGCACGCCGGTGGGTCAGGCCTCAGATTCTATGACGGCTCCAACGTAAAGGCTTATTGAAAATTAGAGAGATAATGTTGGTTGGTGCCTGATGCTCTGTCTCTGGTCGGGCTCATCGGAGTCTAACTGTTGGTTTTCTTTTGCTCCAGCATTTCAGTGGTTTCTTGCTGTCGAGTCCTCACCGTTGTCTCACCTCTGTGGTTCTTTGATTTTTGTGTTCACGGAGATGTTGCACTGATGAATTAGGAGGCCTCCATCCGGACTGAACAAATTATTTGTCTAAATCGCGACGGAAGTAAGGGCGAGGATTGTGGCCAAGTAAAATCGATTTAAGCCCCCAGTGGAAATCTTCCACTGACCGTTCCAAGGCGGCTCTTCTGTGGCGATTTATTTATGTTGTTGTTTGTTACTTACTGTGTGTATCACTTGTGTCTTTTAATTTTGGATGGCCATATGGCCATTTTGTGGGAAAGTAACTGTCCTTATGGCCTTCCTTTGTTTAGGTTTCCATTACGGTCTGGCCGCTTAATGTTTGTATTTCTTTCCCTTTGGTGTCTTTTATGGGTGGAGTTAGTTAATTGTATCAATTCCTGATCTTTGTTTTACTTTTACTTTGCTTCCCTCTTTAATTGCACGCCGCGGGGTCAGGCCTCAGATTCTATGACGGTTCCAACGTTAAGGCTTATGTTGGTTGGTATCTGATACTCTGTCAGTGGTCGGGCCTATCAGAGTCTAACTGTTGGTTTTCTTTTACTCGAGCATTTCAGTTGTTTCTTGCTGTCGAGTCCTCACCGTTGTTTCATCTCTGTGGTTGCTTGATTTTTGTGTTCACGGAGATGTTGCACTGATGTGTAAGGAGGCCTTCGTGTGGACTGAACATATTATTTGTCTTAATTGCGACGGAAGTAAGGGCGAGGATTGTGGCCACGTAAAATCGATTTAAGCCCCCGCAGAGTAGCTAGTTTCGGCCAGTAAGGCCTCACACCTTTTAAAAATTCCACAATGTAAACATTAATCCCAAAAGGACAAGAAACATAAACTACACTGTGATGAAGGGCTGGATGACTTTTTGTAGCCGTCACACTTTCCCTTAACACCAGCTGTCCAGACGAAGTGGTCGAGTCAATGTCAAGTGAAAGTCCCACACATTAGGAAGCAGAAGCAAAATAATAGTGAAGGCAATGATCAGGAATTGATACAACTACCCAACACCTCCATGGAAAAGAAACATGAACATGAAATAACTAAACCTTAATAAATACATTACAAGCGGAAAGCCAAAAGGACAGTCACTTTCCCACAAAATGACCAAACGGCTTTCCAAAATAATAAGGTATAAGCAATACATACATGCAAAGACAAACTAGAGTCTGTAACAAAAATGAACCACGCAAGAAGAACCGCATTGGAACGGTCAGTAAAAATACATCGTACAAATGCTTACGTCACCAGAATACCCGCTAGAATACGAGAATTACCGAAGAAAAAATGACGTCACTTATTGTACGATTGGATGACCTTGCCACAGTACATGTCTCACACTATTCCGCTAGATCAAGATTTTTGGCAATGACAACAATTATTGAGATTTGATTTTGGTTTTGGCGTCAAACTATTTGGTGAATAGAGCATTCCCGGTGTTAGTCACTTTAGTCAATAGCATAGAATATGATTTTTCCCGCCTCCCCTACTTCTATACGTGACGTCGTGAGAGTTCGGGTACCTAGTCAAGACGTTTATTTTTACGTTTATCTATCTATCTGCCAATACTTCTTAACCTCCGAGGAGGACTTTCAGTAGGGGTTCAGTATACCAAGTACTGAAGGGGGTTAATTGAAATAAAAGATAAGCATAGCAGGTGAAATGAGCTTGTACAGTGCGAGAAGAGTGTTAGAACTACACTCAAGTGTCCATAAATGAGTTCCAAAAATGGCTGATATAAATTTGGGAAAACTGACTTGAAATAATTACCATTTTCTACCTAATTACAAATCATACTCAAATCCAATTGGCCCATATAAGTATTTAGGGTATATGTTTACGTCAGCACCTAGTACAGTGATGATGTCATCAGTTGCCATGACAACATCAGACAGCATACAGATTAGCACCTTTCTTTTGAAAAATCAGGGTAGGTGTACTAAAGGAGTTATAAAATTATCAATTTCTTATCTTTTCGGATATAAATTGGTAGCAATGTTCGCAAACTAATAGAAAACAATCTGATTGTGTGAAATATTACCTGGAGTCAATACATTATGGGAAATCTAACATGCTTTCGAATAGAACTTAAATTCGTCGAAATCACCGAAAAGCAAATATTTTTGGTGATAAGCACTTAAGAAAACAGATAGAAAATGGACTTCGTTTCATATCTGATTTAAAAGATACTGAATCATAGCTTCTACAAACACTTCTGGTTTGAATATATCTTAGGGAATTGAAGCAGCAAGGAGATCCAGGAAACAATGAGCTCATTTGAACAGCCGTGCACTCTGCGCGCTCCATAAAACAAGGAAAAAATATGTTGTAAAATTTTGTAAAACATATTGTTAATTAAAACACCATTTTAGACTATAGTTTTACAAAAGACTTCATTTTTGTATAACAGTGTCCAATAAGTTTGTCAGACGCTGTGGGTACCCCCATAAAATAGAAGTGAAAGCAATGATCAGGAGTCGATACAATCAACCCACAGCTTCCATCAGAGACACCAAAGGGAAAGATGCACAAACATGAAACAACAGATCTAATGGAAACACCAATAGCGGAAAGCAAAAAGGACAATTACTCTCCCACAAAATGGCCAATAGGCTATGCAAAATAAAATAATATAAGCATCACAAACACCCAAAGACAAAAAATAACAAAAATAAACCGCGACAGAAGAGCCGCCTTGGAACGGTAAGTGGAAACGAATTCCACTGGGGGGGTGGGGGGGGGGGGGGGGCTTAAATCGATTTACGTGGCCACAATCCTCGCCCTTACTTCTGTCGCGATTTAGGCAAATAATTTGTTCAGTCCGCATGAAGGCCTCCTAACTCATCAGTGCAACATCTCCGTGAACACAAATAACCACAGAGATGAAACAACGGTGAGGACTCAATAGCAAGAAACCACTGAAATGCTGGAGCAAAAGAAAACCAACAGTTAGACTCCGATAGGTCCGACCAGAGGTAGAGCATCAGGCACCAGCCAACATTACCTTGAATTAGATCTCTCTAATTCTCAATAAGCCTTTACCCTGGAACCGTCATAGAATCTGAGGACTGACCCACCGACGTGCAATTAAAGAGGGAAGCAAAGCTGTCAACCGTGATTGGGTTAACTACCATGCATGCAGTCTGTCGTATAACATTTATGTTGTACTCAATCTTTTTATATCGAAGAATGATTTTACGAAATTGGGTGCTGATGGTCATTGCGGTTATATTTTTTTTTTTTTTTGCATTTGTATACTAAGTCACCATAAAATTCGGGTTCCGATAGACCTTGTTGCAGGAGAGATTTAAGTCCAATATTGAATTTTGAAAGTAAATCAGAATGACGTCTATAAAATTTTGAAAAGGCTTCGCATAGTTTATGGTACCGATAACCCTGATTAAGAAGTTCAGCCGTTAAAAATTTATTACGAGTGTTGAAGTCAGTTACATGACTTCACACTCTGGCAAATCGAGTTAATTGCGAAATATACGCAATAGGATGGCGCACAAGGAACATCGCCATCCAAAAAAGGAAATTTACAATCTCAAAATCGAAATCATCGCTTTTATCATAAATTTTGCAGGAAACAAACCCATTTAAAATAGATGTAAATCCAAAAACGGGGTCTCGGTATCAGAAGAATTTGCTTTATTTAACCGAAGTTCTGGGGGTAAATTTGACTGGTCAAACCATCGAAATAGGTATTATCAATATTTAATAAATCATCCAAGTATCTAGAAGTGGAGCTGAAAGCTTCAATGATTTCAGACTGGTTTTCAGCAGAAAGGGACATCATGAAGTCTCTCTCATAACAAAACCAAAACAAATCAGCCACGAGTGGCGCGCAATTAATACCCATCGGAATACCCACAACTTGTCTAAATAACTTAGTTCCACATCGTATATAAATATTGTCAAGTAGAAAGTTGAGAGCTTCACACACTTTCTGACCATAAAGTATAATTTTTATGCTCTTCAGAAGAGAAAAATGCACTTCTTACATTACAGGCAAGATAGAGGGAGTCTTCCCTATGAAATGTCCATTCAGTTAAATCATTAAGTTTTTCTTTTATAAGATTATGAGGAAGTGTAGTGTAAAGAGTGAAAAAATCATAATTAGACAGACTTGAAGCACGAAAACGCCTGGATTTCCATTTATTTAAAACTTAATTAGAATTTTTTATAGACCAAAACAGATTATATTTTCTGGTCCTTTGGGATCATTGAGCTCATTAATACTCATTTTGAAAATAGAGTTATGCTTAAGCCGGTGCTAGGGGGCGTGGCCGGTGTAGCACTTTTCAGTACTGGTCATGAACAGACTCAATAAAACCGAGTCTGCTATTTTCGTTTATTTGGTGTATTCTTTGCTTCCAAAGGATCTAACTATTCAGAACTTATTATTCTACCTGATCTTTCAAAGACTTTGTCGCAATATTTTATCACATGCTTTTTGATGGCAGTCAAACATGAAGTTTATAATTTGGAGAGTTCAGTGGTGGTACAAGAGCTTGAGTTTGCAATAAACCGTGCTTTGTATGGTCTTTTATGAAGTTTAGGTAACCAATATAACGCAGGAAGCCTGTCGTGGCCTTCTGTAACACATACAGCAAACTTGGTGGCTGAATGACAAATGTGGTCATCAACTAAAGCCCTCTCTACAGCTAAAGGCTGAAGTTCATAGGCTTTAGTAACACCAAGTTCTTGTTGAAGAGTTCTTGTTGAAAAGTGTTAACATAGTGAAGCCGTCAAACAACGACCACATTGTTAGCGACCTTATCAGCTGTAGCCAAAACAAACTTCCTATGAAATTATTGAATACCTAGTTTAAGGTGACGGAAAGACGTCTAAGGTTTAGGAAGTAATAGGTTCGTATTTTGCGAATAAAAAGAAATGCGTTTGTTCACTAATTTCAGAATGCTAAGTTTCCATTCCTTAAGAGCTTTAAGCTCAACATACTCTCGTTTACACCATCGATTACCAAATTCATTCAAGGCAGCAGCGATTTCATTTCTACATTTATTATCCCCCGCCGAAGGCGGAGGGATATAGTTTTGGCGTTGTCCGTCCGTCCATCCTTCCGTCCGTCCGTCCGTCACACTTTGTCCGGAACCGTTTCTCAGCAACTATTGCATGGAATTAAATGAAACTTGAAATAAATATGTATTATTATGCTGTGGTGATGCACGCGCAATTTTTTTTTTATCGGATTGACTTTTTACATCCAGAGTTATGGCCCCTTGAATGATTGAAGTTCTGGATTTTTCGTCGTCTCACTTTGTCCGGATCCGTTTCTCAGCAACTTTTTCATGGAATTAAATGAAAATTGAAATAAATATGTATTATTATGCTGCAGTGATGCACGCGCAATTTTTTTTTCGGATTGACTTTTTACATCGAGTTATGGCCCCTTAAATGATTGAAATTCTGGATTTTTTCGTCATCTCACTTTGTCCGGAACTGTTTCTCAGCAACTATTGCATGGAATTAAATGAAACGTTAAATAAATATGTATTATTATGCTGCGGTGATGCACGCGCAATTTTTTTCTGGATTGACTTTTTACATCCAGAGTTATGGCCCCTTAAATGATCGAAATGCTGGATTTTTCGTCGTCTCACTTTGTCCGGAACCGTTTCTCAGCAACTATTGCATGGAATTAAATGAACGTGACATAAATATGTATTATTATGCTGTGGTGATGCACGCGCATTTTTTTTCCGGATTGACTTTTTACATCCAGAGTAATGGCCCCTTAAATGATTGAAATTCTGGATTTTTCGTCGTCTCACTTTTTTGTCGGGAACTGTTTCTCAGCAACTATTGCATGGAATTAAATGAAACTTGAAATAAATATGTATTATTATGCTGTGGTGATGCACGCACAAATTTTTTTCGGATTGACTTTTTACACCCAGAGTTATGGCCCCTTAAATGATTAAAATTCTGGATTTTTCGTCTCACTTTGTCTGGAACCGCTTCTCAGCAACTATTACATGGAATAAAATGAAACTTGAAATAAATATGTATTATTATGCTACCGTGATGCACGCGCAATTTTTGTTCTCAATTTTGGCCAGATATATTTTCTTGCCATTCTACACGAAAAACCCATTCGGCGGGGGATATCAATTCAACGAATTTGCTTGTTGAAATTAATTTTAGAAGGAAATCGATATTTCGGTCCTTTAGATACTATATTGCGTATCCTAGAATCAGGAATAATTTTTAAATTGCCAGTAATAATATGATCAGCAGCCGGATAACAATACACTGAATTTTTACAATCACGTGTATCAGGAATGTTAGTGTCAATATCAAGGTCAGAAACAAATTTATTGAAATTAAAAATGATAGATCTAACAGGTTTATTATATTTATAGCAAATAATGGGTGTTTCAGTATTTTGAAAATAAGCGGGAATGGATGAAATAACCGAACTGTCCCGGAAGATACTAGGTAAATGTATGAAATCCAAACCCTTATAAATGAAGGATATTTTGATGTAACGACGTTTGTAATTAATTAAAGAATCGATGAAAGGACGAAGAGCATGCTGAGTATAACCTCTAGTTTAAAGAGCAGCGCCGTATAACTGATTAGAACTTTCTTAGAATTTATTCGCCTGGGTATCCAGAATCCGTAGTACAGAAATGGGTAAAGAACTTAGAAAAGCAAGCATAGAGTGGCGTCCATGATTCAATAATATTATGGACAGTCACTTCAGTCTGGTATTGTTTCTTTTAAAAGCACGTAATTTACGTTTATAATTACCTTTTTTCTGGCGCCGTGCGATCTAGTTTTACGCTTTCGACAGTCCAGAAGCGAAAAAATATCAAAGTCGGGCATTTTAGATACATTATCCTCATGATAAATGTTGTCATTAAAGCCCAATGGAAAATGTGTCTGTAATAATTTAATCCTTTTTAATTCAGTTTCATGCCGTTTAATAAATTTAAACCTAGCTGTAGAATTTAAATCATAATAATTTTTTTCCACTGGCTGTATAGAAATATCTTTAAAAGAATGACATGTACGTCTGAAATGACGGTACAAGAAAGTGTCAGTTTTTTTAGGCTTACTCATTCTAGTGTTCGTAAAATCGTGTTTTTAACATGCGATTAGTTTGCCCGACATCCATCTAGACGTTTATTCACTGTTGATAGCTACACTTCCTATATGAAAGAAAGGTACTTCTTTATAACAATTTTTACTAAAACATTGGAGAGTGTGTCACTAATTCCGATAGAAACTATGCATCCTACTTGCTTAATGTTTCCATAGCAACTACTTTTCTGTCAGGGGTAGAATTACCCCCACACACTTCTATTAATGCATTAATTCAGTTGGGAAAATGTAAACATATTTGGTTTCTCAGCTGCCCATCATACTAAAAGGACATCAGAGTAACCAAAATTATATAGATTATAGGAGAAAATCTTAATCATTCAAAAAAAGAAGAAATCTGTGAGCCAGCGCAAAGTTTTGAAGCCATTATTAAAACCACGGTACTGTAAATGAAGAATACACCAGAGCTATGTATGGCAAGATTTCTAAGCAAAATTGCTATATTTATTATTGGTAATGAATATACAATACCATTTAGTAAACATAACATGCATTGGATCTTTTTATTTTAAGTAATTTGATCTGGAAATGTTCTCATAGATCTACAGACATCACGACGTCAAACAGATTTGGCCACTGAGTGTAGATAAAAGCAAAACAGAGGCCAGTGACTAGGGGAACACATGCACCATCCGGCACACAGCCTCACTTAACTGCCAGTGTGGGAGCATGGTTATTTTGCGGGGTAGTGCATTCCAATGAAAAACGGTTCTGGGAAAGAATGAAAATTTGTAGTAGTTTGTAGGGATAGTGATGAGTCTGTATGCCAAAGGGTGGTTTTGTCTAGAGTCCCTCCTGATATGTGGAATGAGGTATTCAGTTGCAGAAATGACAACAAGGTTGTATGTGACCTTGTACAGCATAGTGAGTCGGCTGTCTATGCGTCTCTGATCTAATGGACGCCACTGAAGGTTGTTGAGCATATCGGTAACACTAGATGTATACATTCAGTCACGAGTGACCCATCTGGCAGTTCTGCGCTGCACAGATTCTAATTTGTAAGTTCAGTGGCTGTGTGTGGTGACCAAACAGTGGAGGCTTATTCCAACTGTGGTTTAAGGAGTGTCTTGTAAGCTGTTGATTATAGTGTCTAGTTATGCACTCTGATGTTCCATTTTAGAAACCCCAGAGTATGGTTGCCTTTCTTTGCGATCTTATCTATGTGGGTACCCCAGCTGAGGTCATCCGCAATGGTGACCCCGAGGTACTTGGCAGCAGAAACACTTTCCAACTCAATGCCATGCAGAAAATACTTGGACGTGATAGGTTGTTTTAACCGGGTAATATGTAGGTCTTGACATCTTGAGGGATTGAACCTAATACTATGCATTGCACAAAGATTTAGCAAATCGATCGATCCTAGCGCAAACTTGACATGTCAAATTGTGACGGGAGCCGTGTGTGAATGAGGGTATTTTTGGACGGAAATTTACAACAGTCATTAAAGTCTGTTTCATAAACGCGACGAGAGCGATAAATAGGAATGCTCAGCGGTTTACGGTCGGTTTCAGATTATGCCGCTCAATCTATTTCTCCAAGCCCCGACGGGCGGGGCCTTAGTATATGAAGTTTAAATCTGAAAATGATTATGGCGATGAATGTGTCAATTTATGTTTTATCAGCTATCGCCAGCTTTAAAGCCACGGGCAGAAACCACAAAAGCTCTTTGTTGATATACACGAGCATCAAAAGCTCTGACAAGATCGGCATTGTGCGCAGGCTATAATCAGACATGGACCTTTCAAGCACTAACAACTTTATGGGTCGATTGTTTGTCAATCGACCCAAAGTTACTAGGCATAAAAACGCTTCAGTGCTGAAGTCCATGTGACTATCACTGATTTGCATAAAACCCATATAACTTATATATAGAAAATAGTAGCGTTAATTTTATCGCAGTAGGTTATCTATAGAATCTGGACAGGAACCATGGGTCGGGCTTGACAAATGTCGTAGACCCAACTCAGACGCCACAGAACACGACGTCTTATCAGGGTCTGGACTCTTTGCTTACAGAACAGGAATTAAGGATCAGACGACGCAAAACGCAGCGTCTGATCAAGGTCTACACATTTTGCTAAAAAAAACTTGAATTTAAGGGTTAAACATAACCTTTTATGTCCAGGACTATTTTCCCAGCCTACACTCGGAGACAATCGACCCACCGGTATTCAATGCCTTGATTTTTCATCAGCATGTTGATGAAATACCATTCAGAAAAGTTTTGAGATTAATTGTGGCGTACACTGTTGCCACGCATCCGGCTGAAAGAGCCATACAAACCGAAGTTGAAAATCTTAGCAAGTGCTCTAATGACTCTCTCTCTCTCTCTCTCTCTCTCTCAGTCGATGGCTTTGTCACAGTCTTCTGTCGAGACAAGACAATCAACGAATGAGCACTCTGTATCTTGCTAAAAGAGTGAGTGAATGTTTGAGTTTAACATCTCACCAACAGCTAAGGTCATACGGCGACGGGGCCTCGGTTTAAAGACTCATCCGAAAGTCTGGAGAAGCCCCGGGATCGATCCTGCGACCCCTGGTTTACAAGGCGAGTAGCATAACCACTGTACCACGGAGGCTTCTGTCTTGCTATTAAGGAGACAGCATGTATGACGGATAGCATAGTCATGGCATTGAGCGTAGAGGAAAATCAGATTCTCCGTCACTGACAAAACCATAAGTACGAGCGTAGTCCTAACTCCATTGTTTGGTCAAAGCAAGCTGAAAGCTTCAGGTACCTTAACTAGAAGTATGGCGAACTAGTTCACACTCACATTCTGACCATTTCATGGAAGACGAAGACTAGGCGGCTCTCTTGAATTCCCACATTCTGTTATTGTTAGGAGCAAATGTGAGGCAAATTTCTGCCTTGGTTAAACTGCAAAGTAGTTTCACAGTTTCATTGACCATTTCGAGATCGTAACATGATAATCTCTATGACCTACGTTTCATCTTGCAACAACATATCAATCATGGTTATACGTTAATAGGTCCTTCAATAAAACATGGTGGAACACTTGAAATTTTATCAGTTATTTTCTTACGTTTAGTTCTAATTTACATATGGCGGGAACTACCCTCTAATCAGAATCCTGGTCAGTTGCTTAAATTGGTTTCTGACATTTTGTTAACAAATCACAGGCCTAGTTTACATATAGCGGGTGTTTCAATCTATCCGTCGTACCCATGAGCCCATATAAAAGTGTCTTTTAGGCCTCTACACGGGCACAAGCGCGGAATATTTCTTTAAATCACAACTCGTTAGGCATCTGCTATCAGTGATGGCATCTAAAATGGTCCCAGAAGATCTCGTTGACATTTAAGGTCCACATGGAGTTCAGTGGGGACACCCGTTGCTCCTTAATTGAAGCGTCAATGGGGAATTCATACAGCATGACGTATACTGAATTTTGCAACTTTTTGCAAGAGGTGTAAGTTACAAACTCTGAGAGTTTCTTTCCTGGATTTGGAAAACGATTACACAGAACTTACAGAACGTAACTATCACAAAGTTGTGAGTCTTGTGGGAGCACTGACTCATTGAGAATTAATATCAAAGTAACGGAGGGTACCTCGCCAAGGTAGGTCTTTAATATATGTACTTAAAACCAGATACAAGATATGCAAAAATCTCTCTCAGGATTATACGTAAGCGGTTAACCAGTGCGCCAAAAACTGGCAACTGCTCTTCTTGAATCATCGGAATGGAGAGAATGACCGTAGGAAAGATTCCATGATCAATCTCAACGGCACCGACATGTATCGAACCCGCGTCGTCCTGATCGCCAGTCAGACGCGCATCCGACTGAGCTACCGAAGCCGGACGTTAAGTGTTGGCTACTCGATCATGAGTGTAACTTTACCGAATTCAGTGCGACAGATGTGCATTCGTATGTGTTGCTAGACACAAAAATTATGAAAAGCAAAATAGATGGGAAGCCTAAATGAGAACGTGTGAGCTAAAATATCTATATGGACCAAATCCCGCTAAAATGCATGCCACATTTTTAACCGTTACCTCTTGGATATTTCTGTTCTGCTTTTACGGACCTTTAAAAATCATTTCACATATCGGGGCGATCCTTGATCAGAGTCGGGCGAAAACTGGAGTACTCGGAGAAAAGACACCTGACCTTCCGTTGCAGAACTTGGCGTTTCACATGTGATCCGAGTGGGGCTCGAATCACAGCGGTTAGAGATCCAAAGATTAAGAGTCAGCGCCCTTACCCATCAAGCCAGGAAGGCCCGGTTAATCACTTGGGCATAGTGTTTGTTTGATTTTAGGTTTAACGTCCCCGTCAACACTGTAAAGGTCATTTGGAGACGTTGCTTCCGATGTTGTGGGAATTTTACCCGACATTTAGATGAAATGACAAATCACGCCCTACTGCCCATAAAAACCGTTAGGGTTTAAGGAGAGGTCCGACTCGCATCACTTTTCCTGGGCAGGCTAAGACCTTAACTGTTTACCAGTACTCATTTCGGTCGGTTACAGCTCTGCGCGGAAGCATCGTGCAGCCCAATCTATTTCTCCAGGCCCCGATAGTGTCATTATTTATATCTGCTATCCAGCACAATCTGAAGATGTACCTCTGTTTACCGCAGCCATAATAGCATACTGAAGGTTGTCTTTAACCGCAGCTCGAAGTTCGCTTGTGTGAAGAAGTTTTTTGATGTACTGAAAACACAATTCCACAGGGTTTAATGTGCGCGCGAAAACAGGCGTGAACACGTATTCAGTTCCTGCTTCCTCCAACATTACAACCATAATCTGCCCCTTTGTCCATAATACATGGTGACAACAAGCGACAGTTCGCACCGCCCATCGGGGCTTGGAGAAAAAAATGGGCTGTGTGATGTTGTCACGCAGAGGTAAAACTGACCACACATGAGTACTGGTAAACCGCTTAGAAGGCTGAGCCTGCCCAGGCCAGACCGCCCAATGCATGTAAGCCTTAGGTTTCATTGGGCGACAGGGCTTGAGTTGTCATTTCATCTTAGTGTCGGGTAAAAGTCTCACATAATTGGAAGCAACGTCCACAAAATGACATAAATAGTGTTGACGGGGACGTTAAACCTCAAATCAATCAATCAACAAGCTGGAGGTTCGTCAAAATAAGGGCCGATGCTGTGGAGACACGTCTATGAAAAACTTGCGTGAAACGAAACGGACTATAGACAATCATCGGTAACGCTCTTGCACAAAACTACTTCTGATTGGTTATTATGCTTGAACAGTATGACGCAGTTATAAACAATCTGTGATTACGCGAGCCCAATAGATTGACACTTGTACGGCTGTTTTGCTAGATCTTTTTGCAGTCGATAATATCCCAGGACTTTTCCCATTGCTGAAGGGTCAGAAGATCATCTTGGAGGATGTTGGACTCAGTGAAGAAATCGCCACTGACATGGCCGTATCATCGACAAAAAGCCTAACTCTGGAGCGGACCTTCTCAGGGAGGTCGTCGGACATGGCCGTATCATCGACAAAAAGCCTAACTCTGGAGCGGACCTTCTCAGGGAGGTCGTTAATGTATGCCAGAAAGAGGATAGGTCCGAGAACAGAGCCCTGCGGGACACCAGAAGATATAGGAATGCTGTCGGATGTGATACTGTTTAATTACAACTGATTGTTTTCTGTTATCCAAAAAGTACTTTATCCAATTTAGAGTTGCCCCCACCCCCTCCCCTAATACCGTAGTAGTGCAAATTTTGGACAAGTTTTTCATGCGAAACCTTATCGAAAGCCTTACTAAAATCTAGTAGAAACTAAAATCTAGTAGAATCAGATCTGTTTGCAGCCCCATTTGCATATTTTTGTATAGTTCGTCGACGAGCATAATAAGCTGAGTCTCGCAAGATCTCTTTTCTCGGAAACCATGCTGCAGGTATATTCTGATGTGAGAAATGCTTAGTGAAACTGGAGCCTACAATGTGTTCCAGCAACTTACAGAGGACACATGTAGGTGAAACGGTGCGATAGTTAGAGGGCTCAGTCTTGTCTCCCTTTTTAAGTATTGGGAACACGTTGGCGTCTTTCCATATATTAGGTTATTTCGCTTGGTCAATGGACCGTTTGAATCCTACTGCCTTGTGAGGATTTAGCTGTTTGAGGAGTTTTTCAATTCCATCAGTTGATATCTGTATGTTTGGCATTTTGGAAAAAGGGCTCGGAGTGAAAAGTAAATTTATTCCTGATGAGTCATGTTTATATACTGATATTTTCTTTTTGTGTGTTTATGACAACCCGAACTCTCACAGGTCAATTCCATTTTCAATTTACAGCCTACTTTTCGACGTCAAATGCAGCCGGAGTTTTATAGCTTACTCCAGAGTAAACGATACAAATGAAACTAACTTTTTGCACTAAATGCTAAAACGCGGTTTTGATACCTGCCGGGGTCGGCAACATTCTTTCGTGGAGATTGATCATGAAATCTTTTCTACGGTCATTCTCTCCTTTCCGCTGATTCAAGAAGGGCAGTTGTCAGTTTCTGTCGAAAGAATGTGCACTGTACTGGTTAACCGCTTGTGAATAAAAAAAGAGAAGGCAATGATCAGGAATCGATACAATAAACCCACAGCTCCAGTCAGAGACACCAAAGTAGCCTGCTCAGAAAAGTGTGGATAGGTAAACTGATCGGCTCAAAAATGACCTAAAATAGTGTTCACTGGGCCGTTAAACTCAAATACAAACAAACAAACGCTTAAACAGATTATCTAGTAAGCACAATGACATTGTCAAAAGGAAGAATTATATTTGTTTTTGTATCGAGCAGTGAACATTTGTACATGTTTACACATGTAGAATGTTTCAGTATTAGTATGTAACACTAAGCGAGACAATCCTAATTCACTGTTTGAAATATTTAGTCTGCTGTCCTTTTAATCTTCAGGACAAGGCTCGAGGACTAACTGCTTGTCTCAATGGAGGTTAGGCACATTTTCTATGTGTAGAACAAGCTAATAGGATAACAACTGATATATCAAAGCTAGATTCATCGTGGGTTTTACGAGTGAACGAAAGGGCTGTAACTGACTGATGTTGGTAGAATTTGTGGGCCACTGCATTTGGTGGGATAGAAAATTTTGTCAGTGCACATGGTATGTGCGAAGCTTGAAATACTTGGTCTGCAATATATTAAATACATGGTTAGTGGCTTTAATAATAAAATATAATCGTCGAGCCTTAGACAATTTTATAGGGGCGAGCTTCAGCGAG
Organism: Lucinisca nassula; assembly: GCA_963580285.1. Taxonomy (NCBI): domain Eukaryota; kingdom Metazoa; phylum Mollusca; class Bivalvia; order Lucinida; family Lucinidae; genus Lucinisca; species Lucinisca nassula. The sequence goes on along the minus strand of OY757014.1, from coordinate 47,911,788 downwards.
CCCCTATAAAATTGTCGCGGCGAACTGATTATATTTTATTATTAATGACACTGATCATGTATTTAGTTTATACCGCAATTCAAAACAATCAAGGGGTTTTTCAATAATTTAGCAAATTTAAGCAAAAAAGACAGCAGGCAGTATGGTGTTAAACGACATTCAGTGGCATGGCGCGCAAACGTAGTATAACGTGACGTCAACGGGTGCAAAGTTTTTGACGTCACCGCGCCACAGAGATGGACGCTCGAATAAAAAGTTTCTCAGCGCTTCGTATTCTGTATGAAAATCTGCAAATGAATAGTTTATTTTAGCTTTAGAAATTATTTTCGAGGTTTGAAACGCAACCGCAGTAGCAGCGCGCAGTTATTCCAACAAGCCATTCAAACCAGGATAGGCCGAGAAGATAAGAATTTAGCTGAAATTTCTAAAATCTGTTTAAATAAATATTGCAAAGATTTTAACTTGCCGTTTCGTTGTTTTCCCGTGTATAAAATGTTGCATGTTATTGTTTAAACTTGAAAAGTAGGCCCGGTCTATAAACGGTCACTAGACGTGTTATAGGTCAGTAGAAGAGACTTCATGTTGTCGCTTTCCATTGATAACCAATCTGAAAATCATTGAAGCTTTCAGTTCTACTTCTAGAGATTTATGGACATCTCGGCCTCTAACAAACTCGGCCCCTGACAAACTCGGCCCCCATTCAACTCCGTCTCTAAAAACTCAGTCCCTAGCAGCATTTAGGTCCTAAATTACAATGTTTTTGTTTACGAGAATGAATTTGGAAGGTGGATAGGTAGTTTCACAGAAAGTTTGAGCATATTTATCGTTTTTAATACGAAACCTTATCCAAGACAAAAGATCGCGGAAACCGATGTTGTAACTGGGACGGTGTTGGAATTGAGTGTGGCATCATGAAAACATGCCTATATAATTTTGACCACCTGCAACAACACTTTTCTATAGTAAAACTGGGGTTTACAAGGGTTTATATAAATTTACTTTTTTTCTTCTCAAAAACATAGATATTTGGTTCTTGTAAGAACCGCCTCGTCGATGCCGTTTTTACAAGTACCCAAATCTGTTTGCTCAAAAACATAGATTGTTGGTACTTGTTAGAATCGCCCTGTCAATGTGGTTCTAACAAGTACCCAAAACCTATGTTCATAGCAGAAATAAGAAAAAAATATTTTCATGTTTCATCTGAAAATTTTCGAATTTGGGTGGTGAAAAATTCAATATTTTAGAATAGGCGTGTTTTTTTTTTTTTTTTTTTTTTTTGTGATATTAACATTTCCAGTGTAAATCTAAATGTAAACCTATAGAAAACAATATTCGCCCCCGCCCATCGGGGCTCGGAGAAATAGTTTTGGCTGCATGATGCTTCCACGCAGAGAAGAATCTGACCACACACAAATACTGGTAAACCGCTTAGAAGGACTAAGCCTGCCCAGGCAAAGCGGTGTGAGTCAGATCGTCCAATGCATATAAGCCTTCTGGTTTCATCGGGTGGCAGGGCTTGAGATGTCATTTCATCTCAATGTTGGGTAAAAGTCCCACAAAATTGGAAGCAACGTCTCCAAAATGACCTAAATAGTGTTGACGGTGTCGTTAAACCCCAATTCAAACAAACAAAAACAAATAGAAAGCAATATACGTGTAGATAATGAAATATATGGTTCTCCACGATCTGATTGTGCGTTGACGACGTTCATTACGAAAACACTCCTATACAAATACATTGTCAATTTTTTTGCCACAAATGGAATTTTAAGATGAAAAATTGTGATATTTTTCTGATTTTTGCTCGAAACATAGATTACGGGGTTTTTGCTCGAAACATAGATTACGGGGGCTCGATAGAACCGCCGGTTCTATCGCGTACTCACAATCTGTTTTTTTAGCAGATATAAGAAAAATAATGTTTTAAGAAAGAAAATTATTATTCTTTTCTGTCGTTCATGAAAGTATGAATGATAGCGTAGCGCTAGCAAAGTTTATACGAACCCCTTCGGCGTTAAGTTACTTTGCAGGCGATCCGCTGCTTTTGTACTTTCATGTTTTGTTTTTGTTTGATTTGAGGTTTAACGTCCCCGTCAACACTGTAAAGGTCATTTTGGAGACGTTGCTTCCAATTTTGTGGGACTTTTACCCGGCATTGAGATGAAATGACATCTCAAGCCCTGCCACCCAATGAAACCAATAGGGTTTATAAGCATGGACGGGCCGACTCGCACCGCTTTGCCTGGGCAGGCTTAGATCCTCTAAGCGGTTTACCAGTACTCGTGTGCGGGTGGGTTTCAGCTCTGCGTGGAAGCATCATGCAGCCCATATATTTCTTCAAGCCCCGACGGGCAGGGACCGTCATACTTTCATGAACAGCAGAAAAATAAAATTCATTTCTAAAATGAACATACCAGTACCTCATGGGTTTAGGTCGGGTAAAAGCCCCACAAAATTGGAAGCAACTTCTCCAAAATGACATATACAATGTTGACGGGTGTCAAACAATCAAAATCATTGGTATTAATAGAAAAAAAGGCTAATGGCTGTGGAATGGTCAAACCCTGCAAATGATAATAAAAACAAAATGGTTCAATTGTTGTAAGTGCGCAACAGAACATACTACTAGTCTCTTTTAAGTGGCAGAAATGTAATTACACGCCAATCAATCAATTAGTTTATTAATTACATCAGAAGGTGAGTGACAGTGGACCCATAGCAGCATGTCATACACTGGTTCAATCAACTGCGTTAGGTTCATTTAACTCATGTGAGATGGGTTACTCATAATATCATCAAAATGAGTTCAAAAGGTAATTAGGTATATGTACATTAGAAATATGTGTAATAGTTTGATAATAAGTCAATTCCAACACTAATATATACATATTCTAATTTAAGGGACCGAGTTTGCTAGGGGCCCGAGTTTGTTGGGGGCCGAGATGTCCTGTCACCAAATAGATGGACTGTTTGGTGTTTCCACGCAGAGCTGAAACCGACCGCATACGAGTAATAGTAAACCGCTTGGAGGACCGGCTTAAAAATGACCTAAAATAGTGTTGGCTGAGCCAAACAAAAGCACTGACGGTCATTTGTCAGCAGAAAAATCATTCGCACTTCAAGCTCGTGATTTACTCCCCATTACAACTGACCTTCAAACAGTGATATATCACTCAATAAATCACTGCTAGAAATGATCTATTTTTAAATGTAGATAAGAATTAAGGTCGTGAGTTTTGTGAGAATGTGGATCCAAAACAAGACTAGATAGGTATGCATGTTTGTTTGACGACCCGCGCTTAAGGGTGGTCAAAATGTTTGCGGTGATAAGACAAGCTACTTTGCCATCTAAACACCTTGCCACATACATGACATTGGTATTCCTTTTCTCCATGGGCACCACGAACATGATCCTTTAAAGTCTTATTGTCTTTGAAAGAATTGTTACACACCGAGCAACGGTATTGACTGGTTCCTGGTATTGACTGGTTCCTGCAGCTTTAGTCTTTAGTTTATACTAATTTATTTTAGTTCGGTTGCGGTGAAAGCTTCAAGCTTATTGAATCGCTCTGGAACACTCATTCCGGGTGTTTTCACGCGCGCGAGAGGGAGGCAGTGGCTTTTCAACACCACTGCTACCCATTTACACCTGGGTGAAGTGGAGCAGTGTCATTACGTGTCTTGCCCAAGGACACACCTCGATACCGGTGGCCGGTTCGAACGCACAACCTCTCGATCATAAGTCGAACGCGTTAACCACTGCGCTATCGAGGCTATTTAGTCATTATAGCACTAATATATACATATTCTAATTTTAGGGACCGAGTTTGTCAGGGGCCGAGTTTGTAGGGACCGAGTTTGCTAGGGGCCGAGTTTTCCAGGGGCCGAGATGTCCTGTCACCCTTCTATATATTTAGATGATTTATTAAATATTGACAATACTTACATTGATGGTTTGATCAGTCAGATTTATCCCCTAGAACTTCAGTTAAACAAGGCGAATTTACATTTATCTATTGTAGTTGGATTGGTTTCTTGTAAAATTTATGATAAACGTGATGATTTTGATTTCGAGGTTGTAAATTTTCCTTTTTTTTGGACGGTGATGTTCCTCGTGCGACATCGTACGGGGTTTATATTTCGCAGTTAATTCGATCCGCTAGAGTGTCTAATCATGTATCCGACTTCAACACTCGTAATAAATTATTAACCGCTAAACTTCTTAATCAGGGGTATCGGTATCATAAACTACGTAAAGCCTTTTTAGCTCACCTGAGCACGAAGTGCTCAAGGTGAGCTTTTGGGATCAGTCTTTGTCCGTCGTGCGTGCGTGCGTCCGTCGTCAACTTTTGCTTTAAACAACTTCTTCTCCAAAACTGCTGGACAGATTTTGATCTAATTTCACAGGAATGCTCCTTGGGTGATCCTCTACCAAAATTGCTCAAAGTGTTCCGCTCGGGTGAACAAGATGGCCGCCAGAGCTAAAAATAGAAAATTCTTTAAACGACATCTCCTGCTTAACCAGTGGATGGATTTTGAAATTGTTTCACAGGAATGTTCCTTGGATGACCCTCTACCAAAATTGCTCAAACCGTTCAGCTCGGGTGAACAAAATGGCCGCCAGAGCTAAAAATAGAAAAACCTTTTAACAACTTCTTCTCCTTAACCAGTGGATGGATTTCGAAATTATTTGACAGGAAAGTTCCTTGGGTGACCCTCTACCAGAATTGCTCAAACCGTTCCGCTCGGGTGAACAAAATGGCCGCCAGAGCTAAAAATAGAAAAAGCTTTAAACGACTTTTTCTCCTTAACTAGTGGATGGATTTTGAAATTACTTCACAGGAATGTTCCTTCGGTGACCCTTTACCAAAATTGCCCAAACCATTCCGCTCGGGTGAACAAAATGGCCGCCAGAGCTAAAAATAGAAAAAGCTTTAAACGACTTTTTCTCCTTAACCAGTGGATGGATTTTGAAATTATTTCACTGGAATGTTCCTTGGGGGCCTCTACCAAAATTGCTCAAACAGTTCCGCTCGGGTGAACAAAATGGCCACCAGAGCTAAAAATAGAAAAACCTTTTAACATCTTCTACTCCTTAAACAGTGGATGGATTTTGAAATTTCACAGGAATGTTCCTTTGGCAAACCTCTACAAAAATTGCTCATGCTGTTCCCCTCGGGTGAACAAAATGGCCACCAGAGCTAAAAATAGAAAAACCTTTAAACGACTTCTTCTCCATAACCAGTGGATGGATTTTGAAATTATTTCACAGGAATGTTTGTTTGGTGACTCTCTACCAAAGTTGCTCATACTGTTCCGCTCGGGTAAACAAAATGGCCGCCAGAGCTTAAAATAGAAAAACCTTTAAACGACTTCTTCTCCTTTACCAGCGGATGGATTTTGAAATCACTTAACAGGAATGTTCCTTGGGTGGCCCTCCACCAAAATTGCTCAAACTGTTCAGCTCGGGTTAACAAAATGGCCGCCAGAGCTAAAAATAGAATAACCTTTAAACGCACTTTTCTCCTTAACCAGTGGATGGATTTTGAAATTATTTCACCAAAATGTTCCTTGGGTGACCCTCTACCAAATTTGCTCAAACCGTTCCAACAAACAGGTCAACAAAATGGCCACCAGAGCTAAAAATAGAAAAAACCTTTAAATGGCTTCTCCTTAACAAGTGGATGGATTTTGAAATTATTTCACAGGAATGTTCGTTTGGTGACCCTCTACCACAATTGCTCAAACCGTTCTGCTCGGTTGAATTAAATGGCCACCAGAGCTAAAAATAGAAAAAACTTTAAACAACTTCTTCTCCTTTACCCGTGGATGGATTTTGAAATAACTTCACAGGAATGTTCCTTGGGTGACCCTCTACAAAAAGTGTTCAAACCATTCTGCTCTGGTGAACAAGATGGCTGCCAGAGCTAAAAATAGAAAAACCTTTAAACGACTTCTTCTCCTTAACCAGTGGATGGATTTTGAAATTACTTGACAGGAATGTTCCTTGGGTGACCCTCCACCAAAATTGCTCAAACTATGCCGCTCTGGTGAACAAAACCTTGAAACAACTTCTTCTCCTTAACCAGTGGATTGATTATGAAATTACATGTATTTGACAGGAATGAGGTTTGAGGTTTTTAGCTGTGGTGGCCATCATGTTCAGTTAAGCAAAATATTTTTAGCAATATTGTTAGAGGGTCACTCATAGAACATTCCTATAAAATTGCTTCCTTTTAGAGACAGATGTCTTTTGAAAGTTTTGGCCCCCACCCACCTTGGCTGCAAGGTGCTTCTACAGGAATATTGGTAAACCACTTTGAAGGTTTTAGCCTGTCTTGGCAAAGTGGTGCAAGTGGAACCATCAATACATTTAAACCCCATTGGTTTCATTGGGCAGCAGGGCTTGAGATGTCATTTCATCAAAAATGGCTTCTACTTCTCAAAATGACTTCTACTCCTAAACAGGCAGACTGATTTTGAATTAATTTCACAGAAATGGTCTTTGGGTCCAACCAAAATTGTTCAAACCCTCCACTCCACCATATATTACCCACAATTCCGTTTGTACAATAGGATCAGGTGAGCGATCCAGGGCCATCATGGCCCTCTTGTGTTTTATATTAGGATCACTTTTTGTCTGTCATCCGTGCGTAAACAATTTCTTCAAACGACATATCCTCCTAAACCACTGATCGGATTTTGACCAAACTTAACAGGAATGATCCTGAGGTGGTCCCCTTTCAAAGTTGTTCAAATGGTTCCGGTCCGTTGTACATATAGGTCACAGGAGAAAAAATATATATTTTTCACTGAAAACTTAAAAAATCTTCTTCTCTGAAACCGCAAGGCCCAGGTCTTTGAAATTTGGTATGAAGCTTCATCTAGTGGACCCCTACCAAGATTGTTCAAATTATAGTGCTGGGGCGAAAAATGCCCCGCCGCGGGGCCCTTTGGTTTTACATGGGCTTATATAGGGAAAATCTTTAAAAATCTTCTTCTCTGAAACCGCAAGGCCCAGGTCTTTGATATTTGGTATGAAGCTTCATCTAGTAGACCCCTACCAAGATTGTTCAAATTATAGTGCTCGGGCCAAAAATGCCCCCGCCCCGGGGCCCTTTGGTTTTACATAGGCTTATATAGGGAAAACATTTAAAAAATCTTCTGAAACTGCAAGGCCCAGGTCTTTGCTATTTGGTATGAAGGTTCATCTAGAAGACCCTACCAAGATTGTTCAATTTTTAGTGCTGGGGCCAAAAATGCCCCCGCCCCGGGGCCCTTTGGTTTAACATAGACTTATATAGGGAAAATCTTGAAAAATCATCTCTTTGATATTTGGTATGAAGCTTCAGCTAGTAGACCTCTACCAAGATTGTTCAAATTATAGCTCTTGGACCTAAAATGCCTCCGCCTCATGGCCCTTTGGTTGTATATAGACTTATATAGAGATAATCTGTGAAAATCTTCTTCTCTGAAACAGCAAGGCCCAGGTCTTTGATATTTGGTGTGAAGCTTCATCTAGTGGACCTCTATCAAGGTTGTTTAAATTATAGCCCTGAGGCCAAAAATGCCCCCGCCTCAGGGCCATTTGGTTTTACATAGGCTTATGTAGGGGATATCTTTAAAAAAAAATCTTCTTCTCTGAAACCGCAAGGCCCAGGTCTTTGATAGACCCCTACTAAGATTGTTCAAATTATAGCCTGGGGCCAAAAATGCCCCCGCTCGGTGGCCCTTTGGTTTTACATAGACTTATATAGGGAAAATCTTGAAAAAGCTTCTTCTCTGAAACCACAAGGCCTAGGTCTTTGATATTTGGTATGAAGCTTCATCTAGTGGACCTCTACCAAGATTGATCAAATTATAGCCCTGAGACCAAAATTGCCCCCGCCTCGGGGCCCTTTGGTTTTACATAGACTTATATAGAGAAAATCTTTAAAAATCTTCTTCTATGAAACCACAAGGCCTAGGTCTTTGATATTTGGTATGAAGCTTCATCTAGTGGGCTCCTACCAAGATTGTTCAAATTATGGCCCTGAGACCAAAAATGCCGCCTCCTCGGGCCCTTTGGTTTTACCTAGACTTATGTTGGGAAAATCTTAAAAAATCTTCTTCTTAGAAACCACATGGCCTAGGTCTTTGATGATTGGTGTGAAATTTCATCTAGTGGACCTCTATCTAGATTGTTCAAATTATAGCCCTGGGGCCAAAAGTGCCCCTGCCCCGAGACCCTTTGGTTTTACATAGACTTACATAGGGAATATCTTTAAAAAAATCTTCTAATATGAAACTGCAAGGCCCATGTCTTTGATATTAGGTATGGAGCTTCATCTAGTGGACCTCTACCAAGAAGGTGCAAATTATAGCCCTCGGGCCACAAATGCCCCCGCCCAAGGGCCCTTTGGTTTTACGTAGACTTATAGAGATAGGCTTTGAAAATCTTCTTCTCTGAAACAGCATGGCCCAGGTCTTTGATATTTGGTGTGAAACTGCATCTAGTGGACCTCTATCAGGATTGTTTAAATTATTGCCCTGAGGCCAAAAAATGCCCCATCCCCGGGAACGTTTGGTTTTACATAGGCTTATGTAGGGAAAAGCTTAAAAAAAATCTTCTCTGAAACTGCAAGGCCCAGGTCTTTGATATTTGGTGTGTAGCTTCATCTATTTGACCTTTGCCAAGATTGTTCAAATTATAGCCTTTGTTGATATTTGGTTTAAAGCTTCTCCTTTTTAGACCTCCCTCAACATTATGCACATTATAGCCCTTGGGTAAATAATGGCCCTCCCTGGGGCCCACTTGTTACTCTGTGGATCAGGTGAGCGATCCAGGGCCATCTTGGCCCTCTTGTCTAAGTTTTATAGACGTCATTCTGATTTGAGTTCAAAATTCAATGTTGGACTTAAAACACTTCTGCTGCAAGGCCTATCGGAACCCGAAGTCTATGGTGACTTAATATATAAATTTAGAAAAAAAAACATGCCTGTACTGACTTTAGTACCCAATTTCGTAAAATCGTTCGTCGATATATAAAGATTGGGTACAACATCAATATTATAAAACAGACTGCATGCATGGTGGTTAACCCAATCACGTTTGGCAACTTTGCTTCTCTCTTTGATTGCACACCGGTGGGTCGGGCTTAAGATTATATGACGGTTCCAGCGTAAAAACATAAATGGAATTTAATTTTATTTTAGTGTTCTTTGTGTTGGTTGGCGCCTGATGCGCCGTCTTTGGTCGGGCCCCTCGGAGTCTATCTGTTGGTTTTCTTTTGCTCGAGCAATTCTGTTGTATGCTGTCGAGTCCTCGTTTCATCTCTGTAGTTTCTTGATTTGTATGTTCTCGGAGATGTTACCCTGATGAGTTGGGAGGCCTTCATGCGGACTAAACGGGGTTGGTGTATACCGCGACAGAGGTGAGGGCGGGGATTGTGGCCGTGTGGGGTCGATTTAAGCCCCCCAGTGGAATTCTTTCCACTGACCGTTCCAAGGCGGTTCTTCTGTGGCGGTTTATTTATGTTGTTGTTTGTTACTACTTGCTGTGTGTGTTCCTTGTGTCTTTTTTGTTTTGGATGTCCATTTGGCCATTTTGTGGGAAAGTGACTGTCCTTATGGCCATCCTTTGTTTAGGTTTCCATTGTGGTCTGGTCGCTTCATGTTTGTGTTCCTTTCCCTTTGGTGGGTGGCGTAAGTTAACTGTATCGATTCCTGATCTTTGTTTAACTTCTACTTTTTATAGGTCACTACCGATTATAGCGTGCAGTTATTCGACCCCCTTAGGCTTTACTAGGATACTAGAATTCCCGATTGCGGTATAAAAAAGCTTTGTGATGTATAAACATGTCAGACTGTAAACATTTATTTTGTTCGTTTGTATTCAAAGGATCAATTTTTATGAGATAGCTTGGAAGACAAATGTTCAAGGAAAACTAACGTGTAGTCTGGAAATACTGTATACTATTAAGGTTTTAAAACATACCGGTAATTAAGTTGCTTGGGAAACCCAGGTTGGGGTATCATTAAGTTTGGGATTGAGTTTATAGTTCATGTGACATGTGTTAGTAATAGTGGAACAATGGCATTTGAGATTTTATATGGTACACACATTTTATAATGCATACATTTTCCAAGGGCTAGTAGCAAACATGCAACACATCACTCATAGGTTTGTAAGGGCAAGTAGCAGACATGCACCACACCACTCACAGTAGGAAACTACCTTGTTGATCTTTGACCTATAAGTATGACCTTGACATTGGAGGTACGGGACAGGTCTTGCGCGCGACACATCGTCTGATGAAGGTGAACATTCCTGCCTTAAAAAGTCCATCCAGAAAAAAAGTTATTGATTGGACACTAAAAAGACCTCTGTTTAGCTTCCCTGTCACGTAGTGACAAGGTGAGCTTTTGTGATCACATTTTGTCCGTCGTCCGTGCGTGCGTTCATCACACAACTACCAACCGGTTTAATCCCTAATTATGCGTGCGTCCATCTAGGTCACAGAAGCCAAAAATAGATTGTTTTCACTGGACACTTAAAAATCTTCTTCTCTGAAACTAGAAGGCCCAGGTTTTGATATTTGGAATGAAAAAATAGAAGTGAAGGCAATGATCAGGAATCGGTACAATCGAAACCTGTTCATAAATAACAATTCTGTCCTGTTAAAAAAAATCCCTCCATGGCCTGTTCAAAAATTATAATTACAGCCTGTTCTAAAAGTACAATTTAAGCTTCATATAGATACAAGTTTGTTTAGTTAGGTTTAACAAAGAGAGATAGTCAGACATTCACCATGTTACATTATCAAGTTTAACACTAGTCAGGACCAGTAGAACTAGTAGGATCTAGCATATCTATTATGGAGTCTTAGTTTTATGTAGCTGTTTGGAGTACTTGCTTGTTGATAGAGTGGGTGGGATGATGTAAACAGTGCTTAGAAAATTGTCTATCTTCATATAGATCTTAAAAATTATTCACCTGTCCAAAGGTATTTTATCTAGAGTTTTGCCTAGAAGACACCTTCAAAGTGGTCTAGATTCCTTTGAGCAAGTATAAGTTGTCTGGGAAATACCATGTTCTAGAGCTGTAGCAGAAAACAGTCTGGAATAGTTGTCAAGTTCCAGCATAACACAGTCTAGAATGGTTCTAACAAAGTAATCTGGATCACTTCTGTTTTAATCTTAATTTGGTCAAGGGACACAACTGTAACGGTACCGTATGAAAATACTAGCAGCTTGTTCTACCCTCGAGGCCACGTGATTTCGTGACGTCATCAGTTCAACCTAATACTTGCGACATAGCAAAATCATGTGACTCGGTGCGTGCGTTAGAATGGGACATATGAAAAAAAAGCCGAGTGTTCCGAATAACACAAAACAGACGAGTCGGCCATATTGAAATAAAAAGCTAAAAGGTTGCCTTTGGAAACAAAGAACACATAAAAGGACGAAAATCAGAGACTCGGTTTTATTGAGTCTCTTCATACACAGCAATATAGTTTGAAAAATAGAAGTGGGGCAATGATCAGGAATCGATACAATTAACCCACAGCTCCCATCAGAGACACCAAAGGGAAAGAAACACAAACATGAAACAACAGACCCCAATGGAAACATCAACAGCGGAAAGCCAAAAGGACAGTTACTTTCCCAAAAATGAGCAAAAGGCTATCCAAAATAAAAAAATACAAGCGACACAAACACCCAAAGACACACCATAACAAAAATAAACCGCGACAGAAGAACCGCCTTGGAACGGTCAGTGGAAACGAATTCCACGGGGGGGGGGGGGGGGGGGGGGGGGCTTAAATCGATTTTACGTGGTCACAATTCTCGCCCTTACTTCCGTCGCGATTAAGACAAATCATTTGTTCAGTCCGCATTAAGGCATCCTAGCTCTTCAGTGCAACATCTCAGTGAACACAAAAAATCAAACAACCACAGAGATGAAACAACGGTGAGGACTCGACACCAAGAAACCACTGAAATGCTGGAGCAAAAGAAAACCAACAGTTAGACTCCGATGGGCCCAACCAGAGACAGAGTATCAGGCACCAACCAACGTTGCATTGAATTAGATCGCTCTAATTCTCAGTAAGTCTTTACGCTGGAACCGTCATAGAATATGAGGCCTGACCCACCGGCGTGCAATTAAAGAGGGTAGCAAAGTTGTCAACCGCGATTGGGTTAACTACCATGCATGCAGTCTGTCGTATAACATTTATGTTGTACCCAATCTTTTTATATCAAAGATTATTTTAAGAAATTGGGTGCTGAAGTCATTGCGGTTATATATTTTTCTGAATTTATATACTAAGTCATTAAAAAAATTCGAGTTCCGATAGACCTTGTTGCAGAAGAGATTTAAGTCCAATATTGAATTTTGAAATTAAATCAGAATGACGTCTATAAAATTTTGAAAAGGCTTCGCCTAGTTTATGGTACCGATAACCCTGATTAAGAAGTTTAGCCGTTAACAAATTATTACGAGTATTGAAGTCAGTTACATGACTACACACTCCGGCAAAACGAATTAATTGCGAAATATAAACGCCATAGGATGGCGCACGAGGAACATCATCCAAAAAAGGAAAATTTACAAAATCAAAATCATCGCGTTTATCATAAATTTTGCAAAAAAACAAACCCATCTACAAGGCTGCAGACGCGTCCTAGCACCGATTTAAGCGATATTCGATTTCAAAGTAACCAGAATGGACTCAATCATCCCAAAGGAAAAGAAAATATAATCTGCACTATGATGAAGCACGGGGAGACTTTTTACAGCCGTCACACGACACTTAACACCAGCTGCAGTGAGGTAAAATAAAAGATAAAAAGGTTGCCTTTAGAAACAAAGAAAACATAAAAGAACGAAAATCGGAGACTCGGTTTTACTGAGTCTCTTCATACATAACAATATAATTGGCAAGGCTGCATACGCCTCCTAGCACCGGCTTAAGCGATATCCGGCACGGGGAGCCGCACTATGATGAAGCACGGGGAGCCTTTACGGCCGCCACACGTAACACCAGCTGCAGTGAGGTAAAATAAAAAGCTAAAAAGAATGTGACAACAATTAGCTCAATAAAATCGACGGCCTAAAATGAACTCCAAGAAAAAGTAATCTATGGGAGGTTGTGTCTTATGGGTTCTGCATCAGAATCAGACAGGCTATCGACGCTAACTTCCGATTAGTAAGAAAATAAAATTGTGCATGCCTCGTACCGAACCGCTGACCTACCGAAGTGGGTCAGTGTATGAGCAAATTGGAACAAAAACAGCGTGTTGGATACGAGCCACAAACGTTATGCAAAGGTACAGCACCAACCAATAGACCAAAACGGACCAATCGCATGCATGCAAAGCTGGCTGGGTAAATGAGTGTTGCAAATGGTGAACGTCTCGCATCAATCCTGTTGACATACTTCACCGGCATTTATGACATGTACATTACGTCAGTGTACATGTAGGTAAAATGTAAACAAAGAGTACACAGATAACAGAACATGACTGGACAGGGAGGCTACAATGCTCCCTCCCTGAAAATGGATTTGGACCCCAAATAGGTCTGATAAAGCAGTGATAAGCATAAATATGAGGTAAACAACTAGCTAATTGGTGCAATTAGTCACAAACATCCCTGACCAGACAGTCAGGGTTCTTCTGTCGCGGTTTATTTTTGTTATGGTTTGTCTTTGGGTGTTTGTGTCGCTTATGTTATTATTATTATAATTATTTTTTTTGAGAGCCTTTTGGCCATTTTGTGGGAAAGTAACTGTCCTTTTGGCTTTCCGCTGTTGGTGTTTCCATTAGGGTGTGTTGTTTCCTGTTTGAGTGTCTTTCTCTTTGGTGTCTCTGATGGGAGCTGTGGGTTGATTGTATCGATTCCTGATCATTGCTTCCACTTCTATTTTGTTCATAAAGTATGGCAACCAACTTCTTGTCGTATTTTTTTTTTGTTTCCTGTTCACATCTGCAATCCTCGGGTAAAGAGAAAAGGGACATTCCAGTGGAGGAAAAATATAAACTTGGCTCAGCATTGACTGGAAACTGCATATGCGTCTTTCACCATACAGTGTCATCATGTAAAATTAATCAATTTCGACAAGAATATAATTGCCAAGATGGAAAGCTGCTCGTGAAAATGAAAACATGTTAAGCTATATTCAAACATCATTATCGTAAATGACTGTTGTCTAATATGATTAGTTGGCTCTGGAAATAATGATTCCGCACCATTGTGTATCATTGAACTTGCTCCATAATGAACCAGAATGTTGCAGCTTTTGCAGACAGACAGCAGAAACAGTCCAGTCAAATTATTATGGTGTTTTTAAATTATTTCAAGAGCAATCTGGCAAATCTCACCAACAAGGTGAAGATATCTTTAAACATATTTTATTCCTTTTTAGTAGGTTTTTTCATTTACAGTGATGCACCAAAGTCAAATTGTCTCCGGTCACCCCACCCTACATGGGAACTAACAAATCACAAAGACCTGAATGAAGCTAGGTCGTCACCCGGGAATATCTGTCAGGTTTCTGTCATTTTTATACAATTGTAGCAAACACACAATTTAAATCAAATGTATCCCTTAAGGTGAAATATGTAGCAACCTGATACAAAAGTTATCGCATTACATTGATAACACCGGGTTAACTTCTTTGATAACGCAACATTACCATGTATTCTGCCAATGGCTTGGTAAATTAATTTTCTTCATAAACAGCTATCAGACGACAATAGTTTTTAATACTTAAAGGCATTTATTCTTGATTATTGAGGACTATCATTTCATTACATAATATTATGTAGCCCTCAGTGCTGACTGAAGAGAAGTCCTCTGTCTTCAACAGGTAAGACGCCTCCCTGGGTAAAATCAATAATTTACTAACTGTTGACTAGAATGTACATTATTGATTTTCCCCTTAAGTGCCTCAGTCAGGGGCTTCAACAAGAGCTACTTATCACCCTATTAAGGGCCGCCTTTGATCTGCTATAGACAATATACCACAGGGGGCAATAAAACAATTATGAACACACCGTGTGTCCTACTGTATAAGAATAAATGCCTTTAAGAGACTGTTTACTAAATTAGCTACCGATATGGTGACATATAATGTTCTTATAAACACACATATGTGTCTACACATACCATTACTCGCATATACATGTAGATAGAGGGTCATACACAAGTGATCACCCCGCACAAAAGCCATTTAACGAGCCTTGCTTCCAAAGGATAATCCTTTTATAGAACATATTCCTTGCTTCCAAAGGATAACCCTTCTATGGAACATATTTGTCGAGTTTCACAAGTAAGTGTTAGAGCGATTACAAGTGCAGTAGTATTTATCACATAGACATATATTCCTTTCTCAATCATATTCTGCTGCTAAAGCAGTTTAAAGGAATTTCAACGGAAAATACAGCTATCACAACTGGTACCATAATGCCGCATATCAGCAACCAGGTGCCCGTACACCAGTCATAACAGCTGTGTAATACATCTATATGCTTTTCTTGTTAAATACATCTATTTACATATGGGCCCCGTCAAGCGATTTTGGTACTTATCGCCTATGCGAGCAGCAAAGGTTCAGGCGAGCCTGCGCATCCGCGCAGTCTCGCCAGAACCTTCGCTGCTCGCTCATACAAGCAGTGAATCAAGAGGAACCTTCAGACAGAAAGCCATATCCCTGGCCCCTCTGAATGGCTGGACATGTGCAGTTAAAATTTGTCATGACGGAATGCTCGAAGACACAAATTCGCTTGGCGGGGCTCATATGACAACGCATTCATACTGCTATGTCCATTCTGGAAGTTTCGACGCACTGTGAGTATATCACAGTCACAGTCACTTCTCTGGAGGAAACAACTTTGTGTCCTGCAGCACAGCAATAAGTCATGATGACATGAACCCCAGTTAAAATAAGTCCAGTAATGTAATATAAAATATAATTCACTATACTCTCTCGTTGCACAGGTTACCACAAGGTGACAGGTAAAGACTAAAGAAACCAAGGACAGGATGTCTCCATGGCGTCTCCCTGAAGTATTTGAACCACTAAATCAGGTAACCATGAACAAAGAGATCAGCATCACCAATCTCACAACCACACATTCACACCTGCAGTTACATCACAGTGCCAAACAGATAATCTACTGGATCTCAAATATAAATTAACTAAGATACTGCCAAACAAACTTAGATTATAGTAGTAGAACTTAGATTATAGTAGTAGTACTATGTTGTAGTAGTTATGCAATCGCCTCGCAAACCAAAGGTCAAAGGTTCATTCCCTGGCTCGATCAGACATTCAGATGAGCCCCAGGCCAAGCTCCACCTTAGCTATTGATGGTATGTAAAATTCAAATACACATCTACTTTCATATGCTAGTAAGCATGCCTTAGGGGTATATCAGCAAATTGTCAGTGAATGAACAAGATAATGTTCAAATTTATGATAAAATATGAGTCAATCCACATAATATTCCAGACCAACAACACTGATGGAGTGATACCCGTAGAACTTCGCTTTAGGACAAGAATCTCATAGAAAACACTCCGAGATAGAACAAAATGTCTCCACCATCACAACAGTTTCTATCTGGCAAAGTCAGAAACAGTTTCACAATTTAAAATGGTTTAAGAATAGCTCTACAAACTCACTTCACTTCATGTCTTGTCAGATTCAAATTATTTAAATAACAGACAGAAGAAAATCTGGTCCTGTTTTGATCACTAGCAACAAGAGCAAAAAAGATCGGTTGTATTCTTTATGCAGCAGTAAGTATGCTTTACTTTCAACTACAACCAATCCAGCCAGGATCCAGCTCATTCCCAGCAGTTTTTCACTTCAGGATGTTTATGCGAAACCTTGAATTTCTTAAATCACAAAGTTAACATAGTGTAATAATATTCTCGTTTCAGACTCTCTACATCACCCTAGGCCTACCTAACCCAGAATCATGTGTAGAGTTAGAATGTCATCCAGCAACGGAGTTCAACCATAAAGCAAGCAAGCATGCAGGTTTAAGATTGACTCTTTTTTATAAGTTCAAACAGAACTCTGGGAACCGTGAGCAAGCTGGGTCCAAATAAAGATCTGCTGCAAATATGGCTGGGTACATTATAGAATTTTCCCAGTTCTCCCTCTGGACTTACTCAATATCAGCAGAATCAAAGCTAATATTGTCAATAGATACCTGTGATTACATTTCACCTTGCACATCACCTTTAATGTAATGAGTGCAATCAAGACAAAAATGTATGACATCGAAGATACCTGGCACATTCTGTCAAAGTCACACACTCGCAACAACTCGTTAGAATTCCAGTACTATCAGTGCCGATGAATTTTGAGTATTTCATCTCGCAAGGTCAGTGATATTCAAAGGTTTCAGAAAAAGAACAGACGATCCAAAGAAAGTGACCACTTCACACAAAATCTGCTGAAATGAACTAACCGCAAGGGCAAGACCATCACACTCCTCCGCTGAAATTCACATTTTCATACGACATAAGGATGACACATTACTACGCGATATGTTCAAATGAAAATTACAAAACACTGGCACACGCTTTATAGCCTTACAATTGATCAGAAATTGCATATCTTCTATTCATGCCTTTCATGGGAATGACTAGGCAGACTTTTCATGGCGTCCAAAAGAAGAGATGATTTTTCATCAAATATTTAATATGTTATGCTACTATTCACTTTAACTATATACACGGTAGTTTAGGTCGTAGTACCAAAGCCTTAATCCATAGACAAATGACAAATATCAATGTGCAGACCAACAGACATGGACTCCAGAAGAGTGTAATCAGGCGTATAACACAATCCAGAGAGGAAGGGTTGTGCGCAGGAGGTAGGATCTAGATTTTAATATCAGAGATATGGCTAAAACATTAAGATGTTTGATAAACCAATAATTGGAGTTATCTCCCTTAGACCATAAATTTTTAAGTACTATTCATGCATTATTTTCATATCGGGTGCAAAAAAAAAAATAAAAAAATAAAGTTCTGTGAGTTAAGTCCACCTCAGGAGAGTTGTGTTTTTCAGGAGCTCGAGCCCACCAAAAGGCGAATCCAAACCAAAGAAAAATCAGAAGTCACATGCCATCTCAGTACCATCCAGGGCCACAGAGACTAACTAAGACGCCTAGCCGGGAGTGAGAGTTTAGTTTATACTAATTTATTATAGTTTGATTGCGATGGAAGCTTCAAGCTTATTTAATCGCTCTCACGCTCATTCAGGATGTTTTAACGCGTGCGCGAGAGATGCAGTGACTATTACACCACTGATACCCACTTACACCTGGGTGGAGTGAGGCAGTGTCATTACGTGTCTTGCCCAAGGACACACCTCGATACCGGGTGCCGATTCAAACGCACAACCTCTCGATCATGAGTCGAAGGCGTTAACCACTGCGCTATCGAGCCTGACAAGCCGGGAGTGAGATGAGCTTAAAAGCTCTCCTTACTTCCAGTTACCCGTCTCAACCTCTTCAAAATTATTTCCTGCAGTCTGGACAGAATCTGGCCCCTGCTAACATCTCAAGCAGATACCTCTTCTCAGAAGACAGAGTTGAGGCCTCAATGTGCGCACCATTTCGAAAAGAGTTAAGAATGAACTTAAAATGGGAAGGATACCGATCAAAAAATAGGTATTCCCCCATATGACGTCCCTCAACATAGGATAGAAGAGAGACCCAGGATCAGCCCTAAGCATCACCTTGGAGGTGTAGAAGTCTGTACCTGCTCCTCCTGAACCTGTTGCAGATTCTTCAGGGTCTCTCGTCTAGACTTCAAACTCCTTTTCTGAAACGGTTGGCTCCTAAGCCTTCTGAAATGGGGTGGCTGAGGAATGGTGAAAGCTGGTAATGCTTCCAACCAAGTCACAATAGTCCTCCTCTGAAATCTTCTCGGCATACAGAGTGGTTTCTGGGTTGTGGTTGGAGCTCAGCTCCACACTGGTCTCCTCTGTTTGATCAATGTTGACGGCAGTGTTAAGGATGTATCTGTTCTTGTTGTCCTTGTTATTGTTTTGTTCAGTTATTTCTTTGCTAATCACAATCTCAGTTTACTTTCACTAATTCCTTCTTTGGGTTTAGACTTTTCATTTTTGCTTTGCATGTTTTCAGTTTTCTTTTCATTCTTACTGTTTTTTTTTTTACTGTCTTTTTTCACTTTCTGATCTGGTTGTTTTGTGTTTTTGTCCCCCGACCGAACAGGTTTGGGGGATATAGCAATCAGCCTGGCGTCCGTCCGTCCGGTTGTCCATCTGTCCGTAGACGCAACCTTGTGATGGCTATAACTTCAATACCCTTTGAGATTCATTGATGGTTCTTGGCACAATTGTTCAAAAGACTGAGACGGTGTGTCATGCGCAAGAACTAGAACTCTGGCGGCCATAGTTTTTTTAGTTATCTCCCCTTTTAATAAAAAAGAATGACTTTCTTGTGATGACCTTAACTCCAATACCCTTTGAGATATATTGATGATACCTGGCACAATTGTTCACAAGGCTGAGACGGCGTGTCATGCCTAAGAAACACAGCTCTGGCTGCCATGGGTTTTTAGTTATCTCTCCTTAAAATAAAAAAAAGAGTGACATCTCGTGATGGCCATAACTCCAATACACTTCGAGATATGTTGATGGTACCTGGCACAGTTGTTCACAAGGCTGAGATGGCGTGTCATGCCCAAGAACCACAACACTGGATGCCATGGTTTTGAGTTATCTCCACTTCCAATAAAATAGAACCACTACCTTGTAATGGTGGTATCTCCAATACTCTTGAGATAAATTGCTGGTACAGATGTACATGACGTTAAACAGGTGTGTCGTGTGCAAGAACCGTGACTCTGGGTGTCCTGTTTTTTTTAATGATCTCCCCTGACAATATAACCTTGTGATGGCCATAACTCCAATACCCTGAGATATATTGATGGTACTTGGCACAATTTAGAAGCCTCCGTGGTGCAGTGGTTACGCTACTCGCCTTGTAAACCAGGGATCGCAGGATCGATCCCGGTGTAACAGGCCGGTTCTTCCCCCCAGTCAGTTTCTTCCCCGGGGAAGAACTGGGCCGGCCCGTTTCTTCCCCGGGGAAGAAACTGACTAGTCAGTTTCTTCCCCACCCAGTCAGTTTCTTCCCCACCTGAAATGTTTTTAGAACCACAGATAACGAGTAATTTATGCCTCACACATTGTTAAAAATTCAAAAAGAAACCATTCTGAATTAGTTTTGAGTCTTTTCAGCTTAAATGGCAAAATTTTCTCTATGCCATACAATATATGGAGATCCAAGGAAATTTTAATCCCAATTCCAGTATCTATGATTAATTTTCTTAGCTTTTTATGACATTAATTGGTATTAACTAAACAGATATAATAAGCAACAACCCTTTACTGCTCCAATCTAAATATAATTTGGAAAGTGGGGATGGGGAAGAACTGGGCCGGCCCATTTCTTCCCCCGGGGAAGAACTGGGCCGGCCCATTTCTTCCCCACCCCAGATTTTTCTGTTTACTAAAAGTACTTGTGATAAATGTTCTTCACTTTTAAAGACATAAATTGGTATTAACTACAGAGCTATAGTAAGCAACAAATGTTTGGCCCTTAAATTTCAATAGAATTTGGAGACTGGGGGGTGGGGTTGAACTGGGCCGGCCCAGTTCTTCCCCACCCCAGATGTTTCTGTTTACTAATAATTCTTGTGATAAAATTCCTTTGCTTTCTAGGACAAAAATTGGTATAAACTACAAAGATATAATAAGCAAAAAATGTTTGGAGCTTTATTATCAAGAGAATTTGGAGGCTGGGGTGGGGAAGAGCTGGGCCGGCCCAGTTCTTCCCCACCCCAGATGTTTCTGCTTACTAATAGTTCTGGTGATAAATTTCCTTTGCTTTTTAAAACATAAATTAGTATAAATTAAACAGGTACATGTATAATAACCAACAAATGTTTGGAGCTCAAATCCTAATAGAATTTGGAGCCTGGGTTGTGGGGAAGAACTGGGCCGGCCTGTTTCTTCCCCACCCCAGATGTTTCTGTTTACTAAAAATTCTTGTGATAAATTTTCTTCACTTTTAAAGACATAAATTGGTATTAACTAAACAGATATAATAAGCAACAAATGTTTGGCACTTAAATTTCAATAGAATTTGGAGACTCAGGGGTGGGGGAAGAACTTGGCCGGCCTGTTTCTTCCCCAGCCTTGGGTAGTGTTGTACAGTTATGTCAGTTATATTGCTGAAGATGTCTTGGGTGGGAAGAACTGGGCCAGTCCATTTCTTTCCCACCCTTGGTAAGTATTGTACTGTTAAGTCAATTATGACATTGAAGGTGTCGGGGTGGGGGAAGAACTGGGCCAACCCATTTCTTCACCACCCCTGGGTAGTGTTGTACAGTTATGTCAGTTATATCGCTGAAGATGTCTGGGGTGGGGAAGAACTGGGGTTGCCCGTTTCTTCCTCCACCCTTGGGCAGTGTTGTACAGTTATTTCAGTTATATTGCTGGAGATGTCTTGGGTGGGGAAGGACTGGGCCGCCCGTTTCTTCCCCACCCTAGGTAAGTGTTGTACTGTTAAGTCAATTATGACATTGAATGTGTCTGGGGTGGGGGAAGAACTGGGCCTGCCCATTTCTTCCCCACCTTTGGCTAGTGTTGTACAGTTATGTCAGTTATATCAGAGGATGTCTAAGGCAGGGAAGAACTGGGGCGACCCGTTTCTTCCCCAAACTTGTGTATTGATGTACAATTAAATTATGATGTTTAAGTTGTCTGTGGTGGGGAAGAACTAGGCCGGCCCAGTCCTGCCCCACACCCAATCTCCAAATTCTATTTAGATTTGAGCTCCAAACATTTTTCGCTTATTATATTTTTTTAGTTTATTCCAATTAAAAAGCGAAGAAAATTTATCAGAATTTTTTGCAAACAGAAAAATCTGGGGTGGGGAAGAAATGGGCCGGCCCAGTTCTTCCCCACCCCCAGTCTCCAAATTCTTATTAAATTTGAGCTCCAAACATTTGTTGCTTAGTATATCTTTTTAGTTTATACCAACTTTTGTCTTAAAAAGCGAAGGAAATTTATCACAAGAATTTTTTGTAAACAGAAAAATCTGGGGTGGGGAAGAAACGGGCCGGCCCAGTTTTTCCCCACCCCAGTTTCTAAATTCAATTGAGATTTGAGCTCCAAACATATTTATTGCTTATTATATCTTTTTAGTTTATTCCAATTGATGTCTTAAAAAGCGAAGAAAATTTATCACAAGAATTTTTTGTAAACAGAAAAATCTGGGGTGGGGAAGAAACGGGCGGGCCCAGTTCTTCCCCACCCCCAGTCTCCAAATTCTATTTAGATTTGAGCTCCAAACATTTGTTGCTTAGTATATCTTTTTAGTTTATACCAATTTATGTCTTAAAAAGCAAAGAAAATTTATCACAAGAATTTTTTGTAACCAGAAAACTTTGGGGTGGGGAAGAAACGGACCGGCCCAGTTCTTCCCCACCCCCAGTTTCTAAATTCTATTTTGATTTGATCTCCGAACATTTTGTTGTTTATTTGATCATTTAAGTTTATTCCAATTTATGTCTTAAAAAGCAAAGAAAATTTATCACAAGAATCTTTTGTAAACTGAAAAATCTGGGGTGGGGAAGAAACGGGCCGGCCCAATCCTTCCCCACCCCCAGTCTCCAAATTCTATTTTGATTTGAGCTCCAAACATTTGCTGTTTATTTGATAATTTAAGTTTATTCCAATTTATGTCTTAAAAAGCGAAGAAAATTTATCACAAGAATTTTTTGTAAAAAGAAAAACTAGGGTGGGGAAGAAACGGGCCGGCCCAGTTCTTCCCCACTCCCAGTCTCCAAATTCTATTTAGATTTGAGCTCCAAACATTTGTTGCTTATTATATCTTTTTAGTTTATACCAATTTATGCTTTAAAAAGAAAAGAAAATTTATCACAAGAATTTTTTGTAAACAGAAAACTCTGGGGGGGGGGGGAAGAAACAGGCCGGCCCAGTTCTTCCCCACCCCCAGTTTCTAAATTCTATTTTGATTTGAGCTCCAAACATTTTGTTGTTTATTTGATCATTTAAGTTTATTCCAATTTATGTCTTAAAAAGTGAAGAAAATTTATCACAAGAATTTTTTGTAAACGGAAAACTCTGGGGTGGGGAAGAAACGGGCAGGCCCAGTTCTTCCCCACCCCCAGTCTCCAAATTCTATTTTGATTTGAGCTCCAAACATTTGCTGTTTATTTGATAATTTAAGTTTATTCCAAATTATGTCTTAAAAAGCGAAGAAAATTTATCACAAGAATTTTTTGTAAACGGAAAACTCTGGGGTGGGGAAGAAACGGGCAGGCCCAGTTCTTCCCCACCCCCAGTCTCCAAATTCTATTTTGATTTGAGCTCCAAACATTTGCTGTTTATTTGATAATTTAAGTTTATTCCAAATTATGTCTTAAAAAGCGAAGAAAATTTATCACAAGAATTTTTTGTAAAAAGAAAAACTGGGGTGGGGAAGAAAAGGGCCGGCCCAGTTCTTCCCCACCCCCAGTCTCCAAATTCTATTTAGATTTGAGCTCCAAACATTTGTTGCTTACTATATCTTTTTAGTTTATACCAATTTATGTCTTAAAAAGCGAAGCAAATTTATCACAAGAATTTTTTGTAAACAGAAATCTCTGGGGTGGGGAAGAAACGGGCCGGCCCAGTTCTTCCCCACCCCCAGTCTCCAAATTCTATTTAGATTTGAGCGTCAAACATTTGTGGCTTATTATATCTGTTTAGTTAATACTAATTTATGTCTTAAAAAGCAAAGAAAGTTCATCAAAGATGCTTTAATTGGGATGAATATTTTATTGCATCTCCATGATTGGTGTAGCATTAGAGCAAATTTTTTCATTCAAGCTAAAAGGACTCAGAACTTATTCAGAATGGTCTCTTTTCTCATTTATAACAAATTGTGAGCTGAAAATTATTCGTTGACTGTGGTTCTGAAAATAATTCAGGTGGGGAATAAACTGACCGGGTGGGGAAGAAACTGACTAGTCAGTTTCTTCCCCCGGGGAAGAAACGGACCGGCCCAGTTCTTCCCCCGGGGAAGAAACAGGCCGGCCCAGTTCTTCCCCGGGGAAGAACCGGGCCGGGGGAAGAAACTGACCGTTACACCGGGCTTCTCCAGACTTTCGGATGAGTCTTTAAACCGAGGTCCCGTCTCCGTATGACCTTAGCTGTTGGTGGGACGTAAAACTAAAACTCACTCACTCACTTGGCACAATTTTGGACAAGGTAGAGACGGCGTGTCATGTCTAAGAATGACAACTCTGGATGCTAGGGTTTTTGCGTTATCTCCCCTTCCAATATAATAGTATGACCACCTTGTGATCACCATACCTCCAATACCCTTTGAGACATATTGATGGTACTTGGTGGAGATAAACATGAGGTTAAGCATGTGTATCATGCGCAAGAATTACAACTTTGGGTGCCATGGTTTTGTGTGTATTCAGAATGAGTATTTTGGTACAAAGACTGAAAATGTATATTTGGATGTAGAAGCGTCAGTTATTAAGTTATCTCCCCATGACAATATAACCTTG
Organism: Lucinisca nassula; assembly: GCA_963580285.1. Taxonomy (NCBI): domain Eukaryota; kingdom Metazoa; phylum Mollusca; class Bivalvia; order Lucinida; family Lucinidae; genus Lucinisca; species Lucinisca nassula. Next base: position 47,887,160 of record OY757014.1, on the reverse strand, counting down.
TGATGGCCATAACTCCAATACCCTTTGAGATATATTGAAGGACCTTGGCCCAATTGTATACAAGGTATAGAAGGCATCTCATGCACGAGAACCACAACTCTTGGTGCTGTGGTATTTGAGTTATCTCCCCTATCAATATAACAGTACGAGAACCTTGCGATCTCCATATCTCCAATACCCTTTGAGACATACTGATTGTACATGGTACAGGTATACATGAGGTTAAGTAGGAGTGTCATGCACAAGAACCACAATTCTGAGTGCCCTGGTTTAAGAGAGTTATCTCCCCTGACAGTATAATCTTGTAATAGCTTTAACCCCAATACCTTTGAGATATATTGCTGGTACTTGCCACAATTGTACATGCCAGAAGTGGACGTCCACTCGTCACGATACGTCGACAGGACCGATACATCCGTCTAACCCACCTTCGTAATCGGTTCCGTACAGCCATCGAGACGTCTCAGGTGACACCAGGAACGCACAACTATCGAATAAGTGCAGATACTGTCAGGAATCGCCTCCGAGAGTTTGGCGTACGTTGGTATGCCATTAACACCACGACGACGTCAGGTTAGAATGGCGTGGCTAACACAACATAGGCCAAACCTGTTTCCCCTTCGTCAGTGGCGTAACGTAATGTTTTCTGACGAGTCCAGGTACTTGATGTACAGAGCTGACGGCCGTCAACGTGTGTATAGGCGTGATGGAGAGCGTTATTGTGACAATTGTTTGGTTGAACGTGATCGATTTGGAGGCGGTGGGTTGATGGTGTGGGCTGGCATATCTTATGGTCATAGAACGCCCCTGGTATTCATTGATGGATCTTTGACGGCTCAGCGTTACGTTGACGTCGTTTTACGACCGGTAGTTGTTCTATATGTACGACAGCTCAACGTTACGTTTCAACAGGATAACGCTCGGGCGCATGTAGCAAGGCTCAGCATGGCGTTTCTTTAGCAAAACAACGTTGATGTGATGCACTGGCCTCCGTATAGTCCAGATCTCTCTCCTATAGAACATTTGTGGGACGTCTTGTATAGGCGCATACGTAACCGCCCCCAGCTGCCAACAACGGGTCAAGCCTTGCGTCTCGCGCTCATACAGGAGTAGAATGCTATTCCCCAGGCAGAGATCAATCGTTTAATCCTGTCCATGACCAGACGTTTGCGTGCAGGACTGAATGCAAACGGAGGACATACTCGCTATTAACTGCTTATGTTTTGAACTTGTGAAATGACTACCTCTATGACAAAACGGATTTGTGTTCCAAACAGTCTCACTGGAAATTGAACTCTCTTTGGTAGTTACATTCAGGAATGATTATATCATTGCGTCATTGAATCGATTTTCTGCAAATACTCGCATTTATATTTGGAGTTGCGTTTCTTTTTCGGTTCAGTATACTAAGTCACCATAAAATTCGGATTGCGATAGGCCTTGTTGTAAAAGAGTTTTAAGTCCCAACATTGAATTTTGAAATTAAATCGGAATGACGTCTATAAAATTTTGAAAAGGCTTTGCGTAGTTTGTTATACCGACTACATTTGGCAAAGAATCTTTTGGACTTTCTGCCATCCAAGTACACAATGTGTTTGACTACCCATTATACAAATCAAAAGAACATGTGAGCATGACTCTTGCAGGCTGGCTCAAGTTCAGTTTTTGTTGTAAATGGCCAATTGGCTATTCAAAACGAAACATCACAAGCGACACAAACACCACCCGAAGACAAACCATAACGAAAATAAACCGCGACAGAAGAACCGCCTTGGAACGGTCAGTGAAACGAATCCCACTGGGGGGCTTAAATCGATTTTACTTGGCCACAATCCTCGCCCTTCCGTCGCGAGTTAGACAAATTATTTGTTCAGTCCGCATGATGGCCTCCTAACTCAACAGTGCAACATCTTCGTGAACACAAAAAAATCAAACCACCACTGAGATGAAACAACGGTGAGGACTCAACAATAAGAAACTGAAAACACTGAAATGCTGGAGCAAAAAAAAAAAAAAAAACCCACCAACAATTAGACTCCGATGGGCCCAACCAGAGACGGAGCATCAGGCACCAACTAACATTACATAGAATTAGATCTCTCTAATTCTCAGTAAACCTTTACACGCTGGAACCGTCATAGAATCTGAGGCCTGACCCATCTAAACAGGGAAGCAAAGTTGTCAACCGTGATTGGGTTAACATGCATGCAGTCTGTCGTATAACATTTATGTTGTATCCGATCTTTTTATATCGAAGAACAAGTTTACGAAATCGGGTGTTGAAGTCATTGCGGTTATATTTGTTTCTGAATTAATATACTAAGTCACCATACAATTCGGGCTCCGATAGACCTTTAATTAAAGTCAAAAATTGAATTTTGAAATTAAATCAGAATGACGTCTATAAAATTTTGAAAAGGCTTTGAATAGTTTATGGTACCGATAACACTGATTAAAAAAGTTTAGCGGTTAACAATTTATTACGAGTGTTGAAGTCAGTTACGTGACTACACACTCTGGCAAATCGAATTCATTGCGAAATATTAACGCCATAGGATGGCGCATTAGGAAAATTACCATCATTTACAATCTCGAAATCAAAATCATCGTGTTTATCATAAATTTTGCAAGAAACACACCCATCTAAAATAGATAGATGTAAATCCAGAAACGGGGCCTCGGTATCAGAAGAAGAAGAATTTGCTTTATTTAACTAAAGTTCTTGTGGGGGGGGGGGGGGGGGGGGTAAATTTGACTCATCAAACCGTCGAAATAGGTATTGCCAATATTTAATAAATCATCTAAATATCTAGATGTCGAGTAAACCTGCACCTTTGTCGCTTGTTGCTTTTCTGGCATGCTATCCACGATCAACTGATGACTGATTTGCTATAGGTACATTTTCATTTGCTTTTAAGAGCTCTGTTTTCTTATGTTTACATTCAGCGAGATCAGTGGGAAATAACAAACAGGCCATGTTAAACATATCTGTTCATCGTCATATGTGACACTGAGATTGTCCCACTGAAATTGCCGAAGCCCTTTGCCTTGTTTTATTGTGGTTTTGTGTTATCTCATGGACATGAGGGCATTGCTTAATTGTTCCTGGCTTTGACTTTGTCTAATAATAAAGGTTATGTCCACTTGAAAAGCTCTCCAGACAAGTGTCCCATGTAGAGCTGCAGATGTTTTGCTGCGGCAGAGGTACACTGGGGTATCGCAGACAGGTGGTACTTGAACGTCATAACCCAAGAGATCAACAACTGGAATGTCGCCACATGAGACAATGGAGTACTTCCTACGACATTTGCATAAGAACTCCATCCAGCTTAATCTTGTACAGCCGAAGTCTTTTTCATAACAAAATAAGAACAGATCAGCCACATCGGAATACCCACAATTTGTCTTAATAACTTGGTACCAAATCTTATGTAAATATTGTCAAGTAGAAAGGTGAAAGCTTCACACACTTTCCGACATGACCATAAAGTATAATTTTTATGCTCTTCAGAAGTGAAAAAAGCATTTCTTACATTTTGGTCAAACCAGCTGAGCAGTTATCTTCCAGCTCCAGCTCCACTAACTGGCACATAAATTTATATATTTTAGAAGCTAGTTCCTTAGTGGGATGAACTCCATCATACCGCTTCTCATATGTCTCGGAGTGATGATTTACTTTGTCTTTTCCATTCCGACATCTTTTCTTTTGTTTGACTTCCTTCAGTTCTTGGTTCCACCTTACACTCATTTTGCCATATGCCAGGTTAAGATCCGATAAATGCAAATCAACATCATGTATGTCCCGTTCCAGAATAGTTCATCTGTGAAAATACCTTTTATAGTTTGCCATTTGAAATGTTGACTTTTGAATAGGATGTGGAAAGCTTTGAAAAAATGTACTGTCTTGCCGCAGATTCATAGAATTCGAAGCATACATTAAAAATGATATCATCAGTATGTTTGTATTGAATTTCTGTGCCATGGTCATGTTTAATGTTTTTGGGTTATATCACAAATACCAGCTGCCATGATGACGTAAATAGAAATAGATTTTTTTTGTCTTATTTGCCTAATTTGTTGTTTTATAATCCCAAATAAAAGCTTAAGTGTATTTGGTCCCAGCATGTAGCCCAACCTGTTTTCCGCATGTCCCGATGGAAATGTGCCCTGATGCTATTAGAAAGGTAGTTAGAAAGAGGAAATACTTTAATTTTCCAAAAAAAGGTTTCTTTGGTAACATTTGCAGATATAAAAGTAACAATGAATTAATCCCTCATGGCAGGGCGATAATGACAGGTCATCTCAGCAGTGAAGACTGTATTCCTGTTGAGATGAGGAATTTACTACTCTTTAACTGTGAGATATCTGAAGTGTTTCAGTAATTGCTTGAAAGACCTCATCAGTGTCAAATTCAGCAAACTGCTGTTTAGTTTCATGAGCCAAACATGCGATTCTCTGATTTTTTTTCCTCTAGCTAGAGTTGTATGCGTTTTGACGTGATGGCAGAGTCTATCTTGATTAAGCAAAACAGTAGGATGCAAAGAAAAAATCAGGGTATTTAGTTGGGCCATCAGCAGTTTTCGCCCCTAACAATGCCATAAAAAGGGCTCCAGGATTTCTTGATTCAAATTTTGTTGATCCTGGATCGATAATGATGCCTCGATTAGTCTCCCCTTCGCTGTAGTGCCCCATCCTAATCTGGGTGGAATTTGTTTTCTTTTGCAGGAACGACAATATCAGTCTATCCTTCTTTCCAATGGGACAATTGGGACTAAGGTCGGCATGCCACAAAAAGGGCTCCAGGATTTCTTGATTCAAATTATGTTGATCCTGGATCGATAAGCGCCCCCGCCCATAGGGGATTGAAGAAATATTTGGGCTGCATGATGCTTCCACGCAGAGCTGAATCCGGCCCGCACACTAGTACTGGTAAACCGCTTAGAGGATCTAAGCCTGTCCAGGAACCGCGGTGCGAGGCGGACCGTCCATGCTAATAAACCCTATTGGTTTCATTGGGCGACAGGGCTTGAGATATCATTTCATCTCAATGTCGGGTAAAAGTCCCACAGAATTGGAAGCAACGTCTCCAAAATGACCTTTACAGTGTTGACGGGGACGTTAAACATCAAATCAAACAAAATCCTGGATCGATAATGATGCCTCGATTAGTCTCCCCTTCGCTGTAGTGCCCCATCCTAATCTGGGTGGAATTTGTTTTCTTTTGTAGGCACGACAATAGCAGTCTATCCTTCTTTCAAATGGGACAATTGGGACTAAGGTCGGCATGCTTTCTATGAAAGCAGGACCTGCACTTTGTCAAAGACAACTATAACGACATCTTACTAAGAAACTTTGGGTGTTCTACCTTCCAGATACATTATGTCAACAACTCCACCCATGGAACCATTATATAAGCCAAAGTGAACATTTAAATTGCAAGTTAGCATAACCTGACAACCCCTACACAGGTAGAGAGTCTGCTGCAAGCCATCAGCACTATCACTAGATGAAATTCTGGTATGCTGGCCTTGGTCATCTGCTGTAAGCTTTGTAATGGGGGCCGTTTGGTTTGCTCTAAGGAGCAGAACTTTGTTGTAGTTCAATTCAGCAGAATGTGTTGCAAATACAAAAAGTGCATGTGCAGACATGTCTTCCAATAGTTGTTCACCATAAGACTGTTTAAGTCTATCCCACTGATACTGCTGGAGCCACTGGGCTTGCTCTGTTTTTTTTTTTTATATATTCCCGTAAAGCCATCAGAACCCTTTTCAGTTGTTGTTGGTTTGGGTTTTGCCTGATGACAGTAGTAAGTGCAACAACTTGTTTGAAATATTTCCAGACCAATGCACCATGTATAGCTGCAGGTAATTTGCTGTTGCAGAGGTAGACAGGAGAGTCGCAAACTCCAAGATGATGAAGAGTTTTTCATACCATGCTATCCAACCTAACAAGCGATCGTTCATCTACCGACAATGCAGAGACATTTTCACAGTTTTCTGCAGTGTTTGATCTCTCACACCATCTTGGAGTGACATTTCTTTTGATAGTTGATTGCCAGTCTGCATTTCAAAGGAGCTGTGAATAGTTTTGTCTGACAATAAGTTCACACTATTTCCTGTTGGGACTAGAACTTGAACAGCTGTGTTGTTTTAAAGAGTTTTCTGATAGCATATACCAGACAGTTAATGAGGAAAGACTTTCCGGGGCCAGCAGTACTACTTGCAATCAATCTTAAGTGGTTCGGCAGAAGCAGGATCTTGCTTATACTGTATAAGCGTAAGAAGTACAAGATTAAATGCAAATCCTTATTTTAAAGAATCAGTGAAACCACAGGAAGATGTAGAAAATCATCAGTACTTTGCGGGTTTTTTTATTTTCAAGATTTTCAATCCATTTGAAGCCATAGCCTCCAGGATAGTGATGAGTTGTTAAGCTCCAGTCATGGATTGGACCCCCCATCTTCATACATAAAGTGAAGCCGCCCATCGGGGCTTGAAGAAATAGTTAGGCTGCATGATGCTTCCACGCAGAGCTGAAACCGGCCGCACAAGAGTACTGGTAAACCGCTTAGATGATCTAAATAGAAGTGGAGGCAATGATCAGGAATCGATAAAATCAACCCACAACTCCCATCAGAGACACCAAAGGGAAAGACAAACAAACATGAAACTACAGACCCTAATGGAAACACCAACAGCGGAAAGCCAAAAGGACAGTTACTTTCCCACAAAATGGCCAATAGGCTATCCAAAATAAAATAACATAAGCGACACAAACACCCAAAGACAAACCATAACAAAAATAAACCGCGACAGAAGAACCACCTTGGAAACGGTCAGCGGAAACGAATTCCACGGGGGGGGGGGGGGGGGGGGGGGTCTTAAGCATGCCCAAGCAAATCGGTGCGAGTCAAACCGTCCCTGCTTATAAACCCTATTGGTTTTATTGGGCGACAGGGCTTGGGATGTCATTTCATCTCAGTGTCGGATAAAAGTCCCACAAAATTGGAAGCAACGTCTCCAAAATGACCTATACAGTGTTGACGGGGACGTTAAATCTCAAATCACACAAAACCATACACATACGTTCTGAATAGTTAGATCCTTTGGAAGCAAAGAATACACCAAACAAACGAAAATAGCAGACTCGGTTTTATTGAGTCTGTTCATGACCAGTACTGAAATGTGCAACACTGGCCATGCCCTCTAGCGCCGGCTAAAGCAGAACTCCATTTTCAAAATGAACTCGATGATCCCAAAGGACCAGACAATATAGTCGGCAAAGTCTGACAGTGTTTCCTGATATTCAGGATTGGGTTGCAACAACCCTATCCATTCTGGTTGGTCTATTTCGTCGCCAGAGGTAACAGACTCAGAGAACCCAGAATTGCTGCATCAGATTTGTGTTGTTTAGCCTTCTCAATATCTGCCTAGATAAAAATAGGACAGTTGTTACTTTAAAGGAAATCTGTCATGATATCAAGCCATGTTTTATCTGGACCTTTATTGTAACTGATTCTGTGCCAGTTAGCATAGTGTAATAGCAAAATTGATCTTGAGAACTCCTCATTGAGTGGTCAAGTAGCTCTAATAGAGCTTCCACTTATGACAGGTACCTTTCCTTGTTTGCAAACAAACTGATACCATGAACAGGTGTCATTGTCATGGCGAGTTAAGTACTTGTCAAGTGGAGTACTCTTTGTAAGTGTAGAGTATGTTCGTTCTAGAACTTTGATCCTGAGAAACTGACATTTTGGAATTGATGGCTACACCTGTACCGAGGCAGGGAAAGCAGCTCATTAGATGCTTCCATACTGGAAATATCACGTCTGACGGTGCTCACGAAAAGTTTAGTGCATACAGATTGTGCAGTGACTCCAGCACATTCATCGACACTGTTTGCGATGTCGTTGACTGCAGACCCAGTAGGCGTATCCCCTTTACGAGCATATCCTGTGGTATACTTTTCTTTAGCAACAATTTCTGCAACAGAGGGGTTTTCAGGTGAGCTTTTCGACGAGATAAGTGAAATGTTACCATTCGCGCGCCAACCTTGGGTGTGATTTTGTGAGTGTTGTATTTGTTTGATTTGAGGTTTTACGTCCCCGTCAACACTGTAAAGGTCATTTTGGAGACGCTGCTTCCAATTTTGTGGGACTTTTACCCGACATTGAGATGAAATGACATCTCAAGCCCTGTCGCCCAATGAAACCAATAGGTTTATTAGCATGGACGGTCCGCCTCGCACCGCGGTTCCTGGACAGGCTTAGATCCTCTAAGCGGTTTACCAGTACTAGTGTGCGGGCCGGATTCAGCTCTGCGTGGAAGCATCATGCAGCCCATATATTTCTTCCAGCCCCTATCGGCGGGGGCGCATTGTGAGTGTTGTACCAGTATTGGATGATCTCTTGCCATTACTAACCTCAAAGATCCACTTTTACCATTAACTATTGCTGAGGTTTCATCCTGCACATTTTCCCCTTTATTTGGACCATCTCTTGGTTTTGATAAACAGTAATCTGAACATCTGTGGATGTTAATTCTGTTTGTCAACAGAAGATGGCCTTCCAGAAGTGGCTCCTGGGACTCAGAAACATCCATAAGAAGTTTAGGTAATGTACTTTTTTCTTCAAGAGACGCGGAAACAGTTCCTTTAGGTAGTGGCCACATATGTTTTCGCGAACAGTCTTCATTATCTAGTCCAGCTGGATGTAAAGCAGTCATACTGAAGGATGTTTTAGCCAAGTCAGAATGTTTTTTGCACTGTCCTTGTCTACAAGGCCTGCTTCTATTGTACTATATGACAGGCTGTGCGGTTCTTCATCATGACGTCAACAGAGTCCGTGCCAGTGGATCATTCCGCATGATTTAGAAAATTCTTGTCTATACTAGTACGCACTGACACCCAAAGCAGGGTGCATGACTTTCCGAAAGTATGACTTAGTTCGTTAATCAAAATAATGGGACGCGATATGTGTGTTTTTATTGAGAACAGCAAACAAAGTGTTATGGTTACTGAGATCCAAATGAACTTCAGATGTCTCCATGGTGTATTTTTTTAAGAAGCCGCCTTGAGGGTTTGAAATGATATTTAGCACAACTCCCTGTTGTGAAGAAAGATGGTAGACCATTGCCCTCATTAATCTGATACTGAATTAAAGACCGAAGTTCACACTGTCTTTGAGCCCAGTACTTAGAGGTACCACGCAGATTTGCTACAGAGTACAAGATCTTTTGATCAATGCTGTTGCCACCTGTCTATTTTTCCCTAAGCTCAAACAGTGTCATTTGGTTTTCTCCCTGCTGTTGTTTCACAATGAAAATACTTTTTTCGATCGTTCTCTTGCGCATAATAATGTTATGCGCAATGAATTTGAAGTACTTAAGTTCTGCAAAACGATGCCCTTGTACCATAGTAGGTGTCCAGCCCAATCTGACATTGACTGACGTTTATATGGAAGTCGCCGCTGTCATAGTAGTACTGTAGGTCTGAGTTACAGTTTTCAACAATATAAACCGCAAACGCTGAAACCAGGAAGGAACCACAGCAAAAGTACCGACTTGGAATGGTCAGTTAAAATCACTGATGGGTTTAAGTATACTAAACATGTATTTGTTCGGTCCGCGCGAAGGTTTTCTAACTCATCAATGAATCAATTCTGGAAATCAAATAAGTCACAATTAAAGCCAAGTTGACCCAAGGAGGAGGACTCGACAGTAAAATGCGTTAAGACATCCGGTGCTGCAAATAACGCCACTGGACACTGGAGCAAAAGAAAACCAACAGTTGAACTCCGTTAACATCGATAGGAGAAAATGAAATTCCTTCTTACATTTGGAACGTAATGTACAAACAGTAAAATTCCTATATTAAGACCACCTTTGGGACTGTTCAAAATTGGTCTTAAAGACCACTTTTGAAAAGTCCCAAAGGTGGTCCATGACCAGAGGACATTGAAGGCAGAACACACAAAGAAACATTAAGAGTGCCCTTCAAAATAAGCTTTTTAAAGCAGAATTAGTCCTAATTTTAGGTGGTCTTAATAGCGGAATTTCACCGTATTTGTAAAACATGAAATGCTTTCTGAATGAAACAAATGGATTGGCCAAGTAAAATATTCAATCCGAAATTGAGATGTTTTGGTTGTACCTTCGTTGTCATCATTGTTTCGATTTCCTGTCCGTTGGGATATTATAGCATTACCAAAAAATTTCCTAGTGAATTTCAAAACATTTGTAACCAAAACATGATTTCTAGACGTTGTAAAGACCTACAAAAACACTCAATAAGTCAGACTCTGCTTCATGTGCGTTGAAGAAAAACAGTAACTATTTACTGCAATGCACAATTTATATTCAGAATCTATTTCTTGCGCGTTACCACATTGTTCTACTGGTTACAGCTACAGGAAAAACAAAACAAAATAAACAAAAAATATTTCGTTTGAAGAAGCATATTTGATTGACTAAGCTTAACATATAGTCAATGGCTGCTTATTTCGATTCGGATTCTGTTTCCAATGCGTAGCGCAGCTGCAGCCCTGGAAACGACTACGTAGTTACACCCATGGTAAAGTCTACAGGAGAAAAAAGAAATCCCTTCCTAAATTTGGAATGTTAAGGTCTCTTTTGGAAGTTCCTACCCTTGAGTGAGCCGAAATTAAACCTTTTTGTACCAAATGAATTCTTCCTCTTTATATATAGCAGGTGTCCATTTAAAAATTTAGGGGTGACAGGTTGTGTTTTCTTCAGAATTTATTTGGATAATGGCTGAATTTTTGCAAACAGTGTAGGCCCTGATCAGACGCCGCATTCTGCGGCGTTTGATCTGGGCCTGCACTGTTTGCACAGTGTAGGCCCTGATCAGACGCCGCATTCTGCGTCGTCTGATCTGGGCCTGCACTGTTTGCCAGGGTACCCGTTTTGGGGTTTCTCGTACAAAATAGGTTAAAACAATGAGTTATGAAAGTGGCAATGACGTTAAATTGGACAACTTGCAACAGAACTGAAAACCTTGGTTGATAGTTGCCCCAAACTCATTTACGTGCTTCAAGTGGAGCTGAGTTGTTATCCTTTTTCAACGGCGGTATGCAGGAATGTGCAATTAATGATACAGATTAGTGTTTTCATTTTTGCCCTTGCAAACTATTAATTTTTGTCATTTGAATTAATTTACTATTATATTTCAAAAAAGATTTTTTTTTCGCTGACTTCATAAATTGTAACACTATAGAGTGGCCCAGTATAACATTTCTGTTACATTATCATTATGACAGTTTCCTTTTATTGTGAAATAGTCTAAACTGCATCAACACTCGTCCCGCCTGTATAAGTTCAACCCTCTTAAACTCACTTGGTATAGTAAAACTGGGGTTTTACACGGGTATACATGTTTTTCTTATTTCTGCTCAAAAACATTGATTGTGGCCACTCGTTAGAACGAGTTCTAACGAATTCCCGCAATCCATGTTTTGAGGTAAATATGAAAAATATCAGAAATTTTGATCTGAAAACTTTCAAATTTGGTTGTAATAATTTCAACATATTTGAAAAGGCGTGTTTTCATAATGTACACACGACTATTCCAATTAAGGGGAGATTGTTCCGCCATTTTTTTCGAAGGGAGACAACTTCCTGTTCGCTTTTCTATAAGCCCTGTCCAAATGAAAAAGGATCTACTCTTAAAGGAAAGAATTTTCTTTCCTTTAAGAGTTGACTCCTATTGACACTTTTGCAGGGGTTGCCTCCCCTGAACATGTATCCATTCCCCTTAACCTTTACCCTGGTGTAGGCGACAAGCCCTATCTTTGCAAACAGTGTAGATCCAGATCAGATGATCAGGATCTACACAGTTTGACATTCAGTTTATGAATATGTAGAAATAAGCTGCATCAAGTAATCTGATTGGTTCAAAGTCAGAAATGAGTGTGGCTTAATTGAATATTCAGCATGTTAAAGGTTAATATCTATGGACAGGTCCAGTTACAGTATAAGGGAAGTCAGGTGTAACTTCAGCAACAATTTCCATACTATTAACCCTTCTCTTGCTGAATATTCATTTAAGCCACACCCATTTCTGTCTATCAACCAATCAAATTACTTGATGTAATTAATTGCTACAAATTCATAAACTGTATGTCAAACAGTGTAGATCGTTTGCAAAGATAGGAGTTGTCGTGAACAGCAAGATAAGGGTTAAGTAAACAGTAGAGACCATAATCAGAGAAAAAGTGGAGACCCTGATCACACGGCGTCTGATCAGTATCTTCACTGTTTACCATTTTTGCGCCGCTTGACATGCATTGGTTTAAAGATATGTTTTATAAAAAAGATATTCTACTCATAGTTTATGTTTAGGAAAAAATATTTTTTTTCGGACAAATAATAATTAAGTCAGCACTTTATGACTGAAATACATCAAAACCTAAAAGGCTGAGAGCTCTTTCAGACAAGTTGTCGACAACTCTAAACATGCATATATGAGAATAAAAGAGGGCAATTTAGGAATATTTCATATTTCGCATTATAAACAGATATTAATTGGCTTTGTACCGTCAGTGCAGGTGTGTTTTGGGTGTGTCTTCTTTTCATAAAGCCTGTATCTTCTTTCCATCACGAAAACACGCCTATATAATTTTGACCCCTCAAACCCAACTTTTAAATAGTAAAACCGGGGTTTACATGGGAAAACATTATATTTCTTATTTCTGCTCGAAAACAAAGATTTTGGGTACATCGCCGAGGCAGTTCTAAAGATTACCAACAATATATGTTCAGAGCAGAAATGTGAAAACTGCCGGAATTTCATATCGAAAAATTTTCATTTTTTGGTGGCAAAATTTTCAATATATTTGAATAGGTGTGTTTTCATAAAGTGCGTTCATTGTTCACAGCTTTTCCTGCGGAATCTTTTCTTTCTAATTTATTGTTGTTGAATCTCATCGAATACACATTACGATAACACATCCGTGCGACTTAGTGTATTTTTCACATCTCCAAAATGGCTACTTTTCTGTTCAAAATCCCTGATATTTTTTCTTATTTATACTGCACACGGTTCTAACGAGTACCCACAACCTATGTCTTGGATTAGAAATAATAAAGATAATGTATAGCCCCGTATACCCCAGTTTTCTCTATATAAAGTGGGGTTTAGGGGGTGTTCATTTCACGGACTTGTTCACGTGATGACAAGTGTGCGCTGTGGTGATCTCTGAAATTCAAGGTGTAAATTGTGAGTGCCCTTATGAATCATCACAATTAGAATTGATATTTGCAATCAGCTGAATGACAGTTTATCGAGGTCACTTTCATTCATTTAATGACTTATGTCTTGGATTGCTCTGATTCAGTATTTTTATATTCTTCACTGAAACTGCAAGGCTGATTGAAACCAAATTACAGTCAAACCGCAATAATTTGAAGTGCCAGGGAATGCAGAAATTTCTTCGAATTATTGTAGTTCGAATCGGATATCTTCGGATGTTTTTATTACATATTGAAATTAAGGCTTAGCTATACCAAATTAAGTGACTCAGTGTGTCTCAATCCCAAAGTTCTGAAACCGAAACGGATGATGGACAAGACCCGGCAAACACAGCACATCCCCTCCGAGCACACACCGACAGACGTAGCTCATGAGACATGTCAACTGGAGGCATCAGGCAAGAGACGCCTACCCTAGGACTTATAGCAGTCCCCCACCGAGCCAACATCACCAAACATGACCCACACTCCACAAATGCAAATTGCAAATATCAATTCTCATTGTGAATTTTCATCTTCAGCTAGGCACTTGGGTGACATAATTGGAACACCTGCCTAAGCATTGAAGAAAATGAGCTGCTTGAATGTTGATCGTTCCTGAACACTCATTTCAGACGTTCTTACATGCGCGAAAGAGGGTCAGTTAATTTGTGCACGGTTGACATGTATGTCGTCATGACGTTACTTAGTCCCGCTAAAGTGTTATTGCACGAGTGGTCATACGATCTTATTACACGACGTTATCCACTGCTGATCATCGATATCATTCATCAGATATCTGATATAAGACCTCATATACTATATTAGATAACAATTTTGTATCAGACCTACGTATTTCAGTGTATTTCTCAAGTACTACTAGAGCTAGAGTAGCTTTACTTGTTACTGACATATATAAGGATGACTACCTACATGTAGGTATCCATATTTGACCTTGACATATTTTTCATGATTCACCGACTTTTTTAGCTCACCAGAGCCGAAGGCTCCGGGGAAGCATATAGTATAAACAGTGGTCCATCGTCGACATCAACATTTTTTAAATAACGTCACAGAATCTGCTGGGTCAATCGAAAACAAATTACATTGGTGGAAAGAAAGTTTGTGGCTGCCTTGCTCATATATGGTAAAACAGAAGTGAAGGCCATGTTCAGGAACCTTTAAAAACCTCCCCAGGAACCAAATGGCTAAAAAGCTTGAAACTTTCAAAGGATGACCTTTGAGTGACCTTCAGATTTAGTCACTTTATCATTTGTATCGAAAACAATGACAAAACAGTGGATTTTCTGATTCTAGTATAGTGTAGCCCCTAGCATCAGAATTGATATTTGCAGTCAGCTGAATGGAAGTTTATCAATTACAAAGGTCACTTTCATTCGTTTACTGAACTTTGTCTTGGATTTCTCTGATTCAGTATTTTTATATTCTTCACTGAAACTGCAAGGCTGATTGAAGCCAAATTACAGTCATATCTCGATAATTTGAAGTGCCAAGAAATGCAGGAATGTCTTCGAATTATCGTAGTTCGAATCGGATAGCTTCGGATGTTTTTATAACATATTGTAAATTACCATTTTTTTGCATCTTCAACTAGGGTCTTGGGTGAAATAATTGCAACATCGGCCTAAGCATTGAAGAAAATGAGCTGTTTGAATGTTGATCATTCCTGAACACTCATTTTAGATGTTATTACATGCGCGAAAGATGTTCCATCTCAATGTCGGGTAAAAGTCCTACAAAATTGGACGCAGCGTCTCCAAAATGACTTAAATAGTTAGTGACGGGGGCGTTAAACCACAATTCAAACAAAACAAACTACAGATTCGTAGAGTACAAGGTAAAGTTCTCAGCTGGATCCAGTACTTTCTGACAGGAAGAAGTCAGAGAGTTGTACTTGAGGTATCTAATTCTATGTTATGTTGGTTGGTGCCTGATGCCCTGTCTCTGGTCAGGCCCATCGGAGTCTAATTGTTGCTTTTCTTTTTCTCCAGCATTTCAGTGTTTTCTTGCTGTCGAGTCCTCACCGTTGTTTCATCTCTGTGGTTATTTGATTTTTTGTGTTCACGGAAGTGTTGCACCGATGAGTTAGGAGGCCATCTTGTGCGGACTGGACAAATAATTTGTCTAAATCGCGACGGAAGTAAGGACGAGGATTGTGGCCACGTTAAAACGATTTAAGCCCTCTCCCCCCAGTGGGGTTCGTTACGCTGACAGTTCCGGGCGGTTCTTCTGTCGCGGTTTATTTTTTGTTATGGTTTGTCTTTGAGTGTTTTTATCGCTTATATTAATTTGTTTTGGATAGTCAGTTGGCCATTTTGTGAGAAAGTGTCTGTCCTTTTGGCTTTCCGCTATTGATGTTTCCATAAGGGTCTGTTGATTCATGTTTGTCTTTCTTTCCCTTTTGTGTCTCTGATGGGAGCTTTGGGTTAATTGTATCGATTCCTGATCATTGCCTTCACTTCTATTTTGCAGCTGAGTGTTGAGACCAAGTCCTGGTGTCTTCAGGTAATCTGCAGGGTTCATTTTTTGTATATTAATGTTTGTTTGTTGGTTTGCTTGATTCGAGGTTTACCGTCCCCTTCAACACTGTAAAGGTCATCTTGGAGACGTTGCTTCCTATTTTGTGGGACTTTTATACCTGAGATTGAGATGAAATGCCATCTCAAGCCTTGCCGCAAAATGAAACCGATAGGCTTAATAAGCATGGACGGTCCGACTCGCACCGCTTTGCCTGGGCAGGCTTAGATCCTCTAAGCGGTTTACCAGTACACGTGTGAGGGTCGATTACATCTCTGTGGAAGCATCATGCATCCCATCTATTTTTTCAAGCCCCGATCGGCGGGGGTCTTTGTATATTAATGACTTACCTGATAATGTATTCTCAAGTCAGCCTTTTTGCTGACGACTGACGATATGCGGACCGGATGACTCGGTCACTTTTCAGAGGGATCTGGACAGGCTCCCTTATCCCTTCCGCTGATTCAAGAAGGGCAGAAAGAATGTGCACTGTACTGGTAAACCGCTTACCCATAAGCCTGACAGTGTGGATAGGTAAACTGACCAGTTAAAATAACCTAAATAGTGATGACTGGGCCGTTAAACTCCAATACAAACAAACAAACTGGACATGTTCCAACAATGGGAAGCCAAATGGGATATGGAATTTAACCCCGGTAAGTGCCAAGTATTGCACACAACCCGGGCAAGAACTCGTATCCAAACGCCGTACACCTTGCACAACCAAGTCTTAGAAAGTGTTTCTTCTGCTAGACCTATCGGTCAACAAATACTTATTTCAAATGCAAATAAGTCCATTGGATTCATTAAACGGAATATCAGATAAAAGCACCCGGGCGCCCGCGAAGCGGCATATAAGACCGTTTTATACCCACTAAATTGATATGGTGCAACGCAGAGCTGCCCATTGGACATTGAACAGATATTCCACTTTCGACAGCGTAACCGAAGTGCAGTCACACCTTGGCTGCAAACCCCTGGGTGCTCGTCTCTACACGTATGCAAAATAATGAAGGGTCATGTTGCCGTACCACTACCCACATACTTCCAGCTGACCACATCAAGGGCACTTCACGGCCTGTCCCATCCCCTCGCAATCAGGCAGATTCATGCCTCGTTCATGTTTTATTCATTCTTCCCCTTGCCTGTCTGGCAATGAACAAACTACCCGCTAGTGTTGTGCTTCTGCCTACACTGACTCAGTTCAGTGTGGCAGTCCGGTCTATTGACCAATAGACGCCATAAACACAACAGCCGTTTTTGACCTGATTTTAAACTCGTCTGTTAACCACATTATCACCTTTTTTTTCACGCCTCGCTATCAAACTTTTTAGCCCCCGTGTTTCTCACGACGCGCAATCATCCTGTCCGAAATCCTGGCGAGGGGATGTGGCAGTACAACCAGGTAGAAAAAAATGTGAAAATAGCATGCTTTTTTATATTTTATTTTTTCAGATCGAAATCGTTATCAGAACTAGAGCGTGCTTATGGATCGAAAGAAAGCAGTTTTTGATATAAACAATGTCAAGTTTGAGGCACCTTTACATGAAATAAGATCCAACAATTCGTATTAAGATAGTGACTGCCGACATAAACGACATAAGAGCAAATCATGGAGAACCGAAATTTATCGAAACCCGCTGCTTCCCTTTCAAGTTATTGTGCGCGAACAAATAATACTTACCTAATTAACTTTATATAGGCATACAAATGCCAAAGGGAATTGCCTATTGCAACTGAATATTTCCTTCTATTGATTGTTTTGGTCCGCCTTTGCGCCACAGAAACTGGATTAACCCTGTGGAGACTTTCCCGGTGTTTTCATCTTTGGGCATTCTGTCTGAAGGAATCCGTGCATCATCTAATAAATACAAAAAAGGCCGTAGGGCTAATGTCAGCCCATATGTTTTGTTTATAATAAACCTGGTAATATTTTTCTTGAAACAGAATGAAAACAAAGCTAGCCAGTTTTGGTAAGTTGTGTGCAATCACAGATTCCCCTTTAAAGAGTCTGCAAAACAAAACTTGACGAAGCACAAGATGCTCACTGTTTCTTCAAAAGTTGAAATGACCGTGTACATAGAGGATTTTACACAAGTGGTCATTTCAGGTGAAATTTATGAAATAAGCATTGATCAAGATTGTAAGATTCTCTTTATCATATTACGATTCTTTATCTGGTTTTATCGCTAAAGAAGTCATAAAAAACAGGGTTGTCAGGGACGGCGTTATGACGTTACGCGCCAGTAACGATGTTTTGCTACACGTGTGGTCATGGTGTTTATGACATGACGTTATCCACTAATTAACAGCGACCTTAAGATAAATGTTAATTCGACAGCTCATGCTTTCTTCTTATAATGTTTATTATTATTATTATCACTACATTTGCAAGGCTTATGTTCCGTTCTTCCTTTGGCATGGTTTATTATGGAGCAATACTTCAAATAAAGGGATGTTGTTTTATGATGAATCAATGCGTCAGGTGCCTTGTACCTGGTGAGCTGGTAGACAAGAAAGGCGCCAAAAAGTCCGCAAAAAAACAGGATGTGACCAAAGTTCTATCTTCGCTATGTCTCATGAGAATTACAGAAATTATGAAATACTAAGACACATAGGAACCATACAATTAAGTAGCAATCAGCCTTTTTGTTACAACAAATTACTTATGACGGGTATCAAAACTAAATTGTTAAAACCATAAATTTAGAGAAGTCTTGCTAACACTACAGGAAAAAAAAATCAAAATAAATTTAGATTCTTAGTGATATTGTGGAAAAAACTTGGGAACTGATCGTTTCTCGTTTTTGATTATTTATAACAGCTTTTAAATTGTTGATTGGTAAAAGGTAATACAATTGCAAGCAAAAGAAAAACTGTAGTATTAATTGAAAATACAGCGTAGAGAATTATTTTGTTAAGAAATAGATCAGCTCACAAACACAAGAAAAACTGTAATATTAATTGAAAAGACAGCATAGAGGATTTTTTGTTAAGAAATAGATCAGCTCTAGGAGGTTTGAGGTCAGTTGTAAAGTAGTCATATCACAAGCGCGTAGTGTCTACATACAAAGGTTAGGCAGTGATTTATCACTCAACGAATCACGGCACTAGAGCTGTTTCGATACTAACACACTAAAAGTCGACAAAAATGTTATTGATTCCTTCAGATTCTCCCTTTCTTCCGCCATTATTTAAAGGAATCCCGCCAATATTTTGAGGGGGTTGAGTGACGGTGTCAAGGTCACCCATAATAGCTTCACTCACAACGGGAACCACATGTTATGGGGTTGCCAGGATGGAGCATCTGTCGAACAGAGCGATACAAACGTAAGTGATCACAATGTGTACGGACATAATTTAATGGAGAGACGACAGGGGATGAAGGACGACCAAGGCAGTGTCTGCTCAATAAATATTATAATTTCATTAAACTACACGTAAAGCCGAAATGGAACTTGTTTCTTCTCCCCAGGCAGTAAACCATAAGACTTGAACTGTACCATTGTCCTTGCTTATCTGGAGGTCTCTAGATCTTTATAGCACTCAGATAAGGTCGAATCAGGTCACATCAAGGTCAAGGTCATCAAAGAGATATTCAGGAACCCACAATGAGGTGCATAACCCCACAAGTGGTAGGTTCAATACTACCTCCCCAACATGTATGACATTAACATTCATACGTATAGCATTGCCTAATTTACATAATACAAATTCCAAGAAATCTGATGAATCCTAAGATGAACATCAGCATGACTGAAGTAACGACGGTTCTCAGCACAGGCATGGCATAACTTATGCAACCTGAGAACCGATCCCTTAAATACGATTGGCTAGTAGTGTGTGCGTGCTTGCGGATGACATTAGCTTTACTAACACATAGAAGTATGCATCAACATAACTGACACATAGCTGGTTTCAGATAAGACATGGCATAACTCATGTATACATACTGAAAACCAACGCCCTTAATGTATACTTAACCCTTAAGAAATTAACTATAAAGTGATAGCTAGATTTACACTAAAGGTTAACTGCTTCTCTATAATAGCTCTGATATCTGTTTCAAGGCCATCTGAAAATAGCATCAAGTCAGTTCCGCATTCTTTGGGTATTCCCCTTTTACCAGAACGAGACTATAGCCTGTACGAACGAACCGCATCACCCATGGTCACAAACTAGGTCACCGTATCTTGAAGGAGCCTGAAAGTCCAAAACTCATAACACAAAAGCAAACCGTTTAAATATCAATAAAATGGAATAATTGAACCCCGTCAGTGTCTGCTAATCCAAAGAAATATTCAGAGGATTAATATATCTTTCCACGATCGCTCCGATTCTGGCCTGATCGACTGATGAACAGAGAACAGAATGAGCGGTAAAAGGATACTCTCTCTTATATACCAAAATCGCTGGGAGCGTTATACGAATCTGTAAGAAAATGTACGATGGGATATGTTGAACACGTACGATTTTGTTTAGAGACAGCACATGGCTAATTTGCATACTATCAGTACCCGCCGACAAACTCAGATTTCCAGACAGTATTATTAACTTCCGTCATAGAATTAAATATCAAATCACCCACAATCACCTGTAACTGAAACGAACTAAATATCTGGCCCTAAAACTCGTAATTAAAGTCTATTCGGCACGTAAAACTCATCGTGTCGTTGTTTGAGAACAGCCTCTAGCGCATTCTCCAACCGGAATTAACCTTTGAATTCTTGTAAAGTCCGTCAAGTAAACAACAATAATGGCCGATTCTTCTTTCTCGTAGTGCATTTCTGCAGATCTGAAGTTGATTATATCATTTCAACGCCATGTCAGCTGTTGTCATGGGCAGTATCTATTAGGGTTCAGTCAATTACAGCATTCCATGCAGGTAATTACTCCTGTCTAAAAGCGCAGTGTCAGTCACGACCCCCCCCCCCCCCCCCCCCAGGTATTAGACTTCCTGCCTTGCCGTGGCCCTGGGGGCTCAATTCCCACTGGGCACATTGCCGCTGTGGTCTTTGTGCCCACTGGGAAGAGCTAAAGGAAGTACCACCCGTTTGCCGTGGGTGGCGTCCTGTAAGCCGGAAGAAGGGATCCTGGAGGTTGAGGGTTACCTGAGGTGGCGGTGCTTCAGGTACCCAACACGCCTCTTTGGCCTGGCTTTTCGGTGTAGACGGATGGCCGTGCGGTCCGGCACGGTCAATCGGCTGGTCGCGCCGAGCCCTAGAGATACCGCTTTTCTTTCTCTTCAGCTCTTTTTGTATCTTTCCTGATACCAACCATATGCCCATTTACCTTACCCTTTTCTGTCTTTTTATCTCTAGAAGGCGGTGGCTAAACGGATCAATCTTGTAGGCATTTTGTTTATACGAGTATATCTCGCGTGTATCTCTAACACCTGCGAGTTGGATAACCACTCCATTATGGTGTTCCCTTGTAGGGCTCCACGGAGGGCGGAGAGCACTTGGGACGAAATTTGAATTTTTTTTCCTTATGCCTCATGGAAAAAAGCATAACCGCAACGCAGCTAAACGTAAAAAAGACGAGGATTCATCCGAAACGGATGAACCCAGTCAACAGTCAAGTCAGCAGTCTAGTCAGCAGTCTGAAACTCAAAAGCTAAACAATTTTCCACGCTTCTTGGTGATAACATCACGTGATGATACACGTACTGTGTCAGATTTATTACCTTTTGTGATCGAAAAAAGTATAGTGTCCATTGCCGGACATCCAAAAAGTATAAAAAAAAACTGAAGTCAGGTGATCTCCTCTTGGAAATCGAGAGAGAACAGCAGGTCAAAAACCTGCTTGGTACCACAAAGCTCTTCGATCTCAACGTCAAAGTATCGTTGCACAAAACCCTAAATTCATGTAAAGGTGTCATCAACAGCCCAGAGCTACGCCCGTGCAACGATACCGAGATTGTTGAGAATTTGAGAGAAGAAGGCGTCATTGGTGTACGTAACATCCAAGTTCGTAGAGGTGGTGTATTAAAGCCAAGAAGTACCTACGTGTTGACATTTAATACACCAGTTCTGCCCAAGAAAATAAAAGTTGCATATCTATCTGTTCACGTAGAGGTGTATATACCAAACCCTCTCAGATGTTATCATTGTCAGGTTTTTGGTCACCACGAAAGCAGATGTCAGAAGAAACAACTCTGTCCAAACTGTGGTGAGGAAAAACATGTCGATAACCATCAAAACTGCAAAAATGAACCCAAATGCGTCAATTGTGGTGGCAAGCATGCTGTTTTCTCTCGAGATTGTCCGGCATGGAAAAAAGAAAAAGAAATACTCACTGTCAAATACCAAAGGGGGATAACATTCCCAGAAGCGCGGAAAATTGTTGATGAGCGATACACAACACCAACCACCAGTTACGCCAGCATCACAAAGGGTGCTGGTGTAAAAGTTTCCAGCTCCGAAACACAGACTGCTGAATCATACATAGCTGAACTGAAAAAATCTGGTGCATGGAGTAAATCCACTCCAGCACCACAAAGTTCAACCAGTTTATCAAATGGCGCAATCCAGGTTGCTTCGGATCGGTCGACAGCGACCGTACCGAAGCCAGCGCCGCATACAAAAGAGAAACTCGACTTAGGTCGAACTAATAAGGGATCAGAAGATCCGAAGAAACAACACTTGTCTCAAAAACAAGCAGACAGACAACGTAAAATGGAAAGAGACAATATAAAATTCCAGAACAGATTCGGATCTTTGAGTGACAGTGATATGGAGTTTAATGAAACTCCATCATCACCAAGTGGCAATAATAGATCGAGGTAAGCAATACCACGAGCTGGTGGTAGCAGATCTATATCACCAATTGCAGCTCCAAAATAGTTTCTAGTCTTAATCTCTTCATAAAATGGATTTAAAACACAAAATAATACAACGGAATTGTCGAGGTCTTAAATCAAATTATAATGAACTCTTATTACTTATTTCGTTATTAAACCCATCGGTTTTTTGTTTGCCAGAAACTTTTTTAAAAACTGATGACAACATTGATGTCAGGGGTTTCAATACATACAACTATATCTATTCTGATGGTAACAAACCAACTTCTGGCAGTTCAATTTTTGTTAAATCGTGTTTACCACAAAGAGAGATCAAATTAAAAACAGACCTACAAGCTGTTGCAGTATCGGTTTCTCTGGATAAAGAAACTACAATTTGCTCTCTATATATCCCACCCTCATTTTCTTTAAAGCCCGAACATCTTGACTCATTGCTGAGTCAACTGCCATCGCCATATCTTTTAGTTGGCGACTTCAATGGTCACAATATTTTATGGGGCTGTAAAGATATCAATAACAGAGGAGCACTTGTTGAAGATTTTATTGCAAAGAGCGATCTTTGCTTGATGAATGATAAATCTTATTCTTACCTCCACCCTGCGACAGGTCATTTTTCTTCGTTAGATCTCTCTTTGTGTCACCCATCTCTCTTCTTTGACTATGACTGGTCTGTTCATGATGATCAGTGCGGAAGTGATCACTTCCCTGTTATAATTGAGAGCGTAAACGAACCAGATGAGGACTGTAACCAGAAATGGAAAATGAATAAAGCCGACTGGGAATTATTCCATAATTTATGTGAAGAAGAGTTATCAGTTGATCATTTTAATGAATCATCCGACATTGTTTCTGATTTCACAGACACACTTATTAATATATCAGAACAATGCATTCCAAAGACCTCCACAAATACTAAGAAAAGCAAGCCTTGGTTTAATAATGACTGTAAAAAAGCGTAAACAGGCTCTAAATAAGTTCTGCAAAAATCCCACTTCAGAAAAGCTAAACGACGTAAAAGTTTTTAGAGCTAAAGCTCGGCGAACAATCCGAGCTTCTAAACGAAAGTCATGGAGAGAATATGTCTCCAAATTGAACTACAAAACTCCCACTAAAAAGGTTTGGGATATGGAACAAAAAATTCAGGAAAAACAAAGTCTTCTAGTTTTACACATTTAAATACTGAATCTGACACAGTAGCTTCAACAAAAAAAAGATATTTCAGATACTCTTGGGAGCAATTCTTGAGAAATTCATCATCGCGTAATTATTCTGACACTTTTAGAAATTTAAAAAAGGACCAGGAGAAAAGAAATCTAAACTTTAAATCCCTTAATCACGAAGAATACAACAAACCTTTTAACTTATCCGAACTTGTTGAAGCCATTGAAAAATCACATGATACGGCAACCGGCCCCGATGAAATTCATTATCAGATGCTTAAGCATCTGCCAAAAAGTTCTCTTTCAACACTTTTAGATATCTTTAATAATATTTGGGAAACGGGGGTCTGTCCTGAGAGCTGGCGTGTAGCTACAGTTGTACCAATTCCGAAACCAGGGAAAGATCATGCAGAACCTACAAATTATCGTCCGATAGCTTTGACAAGTTGTTTGTGTAAAACATTGGAGAGAATGATAAACAAGAGATTAGTCTGGTACTTAGAGTCCAACAACCTCATTTCAGAATATCAATCGGGTTTTCGTTCGGAACGTAGTACCAATGACAATTTAATAAGACTAGAAACATTTATACGAGATGCTTTTATTAACAAAGAACACGTAGTAGCTGTCTTTTTCGACTTGGAGAAAGCATATGATACAACATGGCGTTATGGAATATTGAAAGATCTACATAACATTGGCTTAAGAGGAAAACTTCCCAGTTTTATTGAAAGCTTTTTAGGGGAGCGCATGTTTCAGGTGCGTGTGGGGTCTACCCTGTCAGATTTCTATGATCAAGAACAGGGTGTCCCACAGGGTAGTATTCTTTCAACTACGCTATATGACATCAAAATAAACAATATTGTACAATGTTTGGACGACAGAACTGATTGTTCATTGTATGTTGATGATTTTTGTATATGTTACAGTTCCAAAAATATGAAAACAATTGAACGAAAGTTGCAACAAAATTTAAAAAGAATAGAAGAATTGACTGATAAAAATGGTTTTAAGTTCTCCAAGTGGAAAACGCAGTGTGTTCATTTTTGTAAACTACGGAAGAAACACGAACATCCTTCCCTGTTTTTATACGGATCACAAATTCCTGTTGTTGAAGAAGCCAAATTTCTTGGGGTCATATTTGATCAAAATTATCTTTTATTCCCCATATTAAATATCTTAAAGCGAAATGCTTAAAAGCTTTGAATCTTTTGAAAGTTTTAGCTCATACAAGTTTGGGAGCAGATCGGTATACTTTATTACATCTTTACCGGTCTTTAATAAGATCTAAATTAGATTATGTGTCTGTTGTTTATGGTTCTGCCAGAAAGTCTTATTTAAAATCCTTGGATACTATCCATCACCAAGGCCTTGGTCTTGCCATGGGAGCCTTCCGTACTTCTCCCGTATTAAGCCTTTATGTAGAAGCAGGTGAACCATCTTTAACCTCGCGCAGAGAGAAAATTTCTCTTCAGTATGCTGTTAGACTTGCTGCAAATCCATCTAACCCGGCATCCAAAATTTCATTTCCACCTCAATTTGTAGATAAGTATGAAACTAAACCCACAGCAATCAAACTTTTTGGATTACGTATTTTACCACTGCTGGAAAATTCAGGTATCGACCTTAAAAATATTCAAAAACATGAAACCGCCGAAGTTCCATCTTGGTGTATTAAACAACCTTCTATTCTGTTCGACTTACATGATGGCAAAATATCCGAATCAAATCCGATACTTCTCAAACAAAACTTTCAGGTACTGCAGTCACGTTACGATGATTACAAGCAAGTCTATACTGATGGTTCCAAAGAAGGAGATAAAGTTGGTTGTGCGTATGTTTCTCAAGATACGCACCAAACCTTGCGCCTTCCAGATGGTTCATCTATTTTTACAGCTGAAGCCAAAGCAATAGACCTAGCTTTAGATTTTATCAGTTCTTCATCATTTCAAAAAGCAATTATATTTTCTGATTCAATTTCTGTGCTTAAGGCTTTAGACCATTTATCATCTAAAAATCTTCAAATACAAAAACTGATCGAAAAACATCATGAAATTTCTAAAACGCACCAAATCTTGTTTTGTTGGCTTCCGAGCCATATTGGCATTGTCGGCAATGAGTTTGCTGACAAGAAAGCAAAGGAATCGCTCAATCTTGATCCGTCTGTTTTTAAAATTCCTTTTAATAATTTTAAACCATTAATCAACAGATACATCTTGTCGGAATGGCAAGGCGAATGGGACCATGCAATAAATAACAAACTCCATGCCATTAAACCTGTCGTTGGAACAAAATGCTCTCCTCCACAGTTTTACAGGAAAGAGGATGTAGTATTAACACGACTGCGCATTGGCCATACTAGAGTTACTCATTCTTATATTTTAAATGGTGATGAACAGCCTTCCTGTGTAGGCTGTGATCAGCCATTCACTGTGAAACATATCTTAATTGAATGTGTAGACTTTTCACAGTCCCGTAACTTATTCTTCAAAGCTGACACTTTGCAACAATTGTTTCAAGATGTACCTTTTGAAAATATTATTTTATTCTTAAAAGAAATTGGACTTTTTCATAAGATTTAACTAAGATTTTTATACGTATCAAACTAACTTTTTTACTTTTAAATATCTTTATAATTCTCAATGCCGTTTACCATTAACCGTTTGACGCTTATGACCCACAAAGAGGGTTGACGCGTCGTTAAACACGAAATCATCATCATCATCAGTCACGACCCGTCCATTATGAATGTCATAGGATAGTTTGTTTACGTTTCTTTCCCACTGAATTTTAGTCTGTCGTGAGGAGTTCAGTGTCTTTAGAACCATGTCACAGGGTCTGTCCTATTCAGTTATGTAGCAGAATCATAAATCATCATCTTTACCTACCAGTCCAGTCCTATTCGCCCTTCTGTTACCTTATAATCTTCATCATCATTTCTCAGCCTCCCATCATCATCATTACTCGACGAACACAATAATGGTAGCTCACAGTCACAATCATCAATATGACGATCACACTACCATCATCTCTGGGCCTTGGCGAATGAATGAATGTCGATTTGACCTTTACTCTTTCTCATCATTATCATCATCACAACCACTACTACCACTATCATCGTCATCATTATCATAATCATTATCACCACGGCCGTGCCCTTACATCTACGCCCTGTTAAAATGTTTGACGGTCTCTTACAAACATTTTAAACTCTAATATGTTGTAGGACCCATTTATAAATGCCAAACCTATGCATGCATCATGTATAAATATGTTGAAGGATAGTTTGTTAGACTCATGCCTCTTTCTTATGCCTAGTGTTTTGCAGAATAAATACACATGAACTTGAACCATCCTCATCTTTTATTATAAGCACTGGACTCCTTGCCTCCTTTCACGACTTATCCTCCATTCTCTCCCTCTGACTCTCTTCTGACATACGTCGCTCTCTCTCCTACCTATCCCTCTGCTCTCTTCTACGTCTGTCTCTCTCTCTTCTTCCAACCTCTTTTTCCCTTCTTCACACTTATCCAATCTCTTCTCCAACCTGTATAGAATCTCCTGCCGCCTATTTACAATTGACATGGTCTCAACATATGTCTTCACCTCACTTAAAATGTCTCTTAAATATTCGTTCAATACTCTCAAATTCTGGTCGATACCACTAAGTTTATCATTTGCATCAGTACTATTCCCTTCTCATCAGTTGTAATAACTTTAGCTTGGCCTGGTCTCTCAATTTCTGCTGCTTCCTACCGGGGTTGAGTGATTGTCATGGGTTCTTTTGTCAACAATTGAATCCTCAAATCTTCTGTAATCATACCTTCAGATGACTGGTCTGTGGAATCTACGTAAGGACCTCTCATCAAGTGCTGAGCTGATTCTGGTCTGGATAACTTCACAATGTCCTCCCCAAACCTTACAACTCGTGGGACTTGTGATACCTGTATACAGATAGCTACCATTACCGGGGATCGAACAGGAGACTTCTGGTGCCTCTTGAACTTATCATTGTCTCCTGCCCTGAAGTTACAGATGGAACACATAAAAGCACTTTATATTCAGCCACATGCTTGTGGTAAAAGTGCTGTTCCACTCTGGCCTTATATCCACAGGGCGTGCATCTTTAAGCTCTACCCTGTTCATCATTTCTTTTACCATCCTGTTAGCCATGTTCTGAAATTAACCATCAGATCAGTAAAGTAGAAGTAAAACAAAGATCAGGAATTGATACAATTAACTTACTCCACCCATAAAAGACACCAAAGGGAAAGAAATACAAACATTAAGCGACCAGACCATAATGGAAACCTAAACAAAGGAAGGCCATAAGGACAGTTACTTTCCCACAAAATGGCCATATGGCCACCCAAAACCAAAAGACACAAGTGATACACACAGTAAGTAACAAACAACAACATAAATAAATCGCCACAGAAGAGCCGCCTTGGAACGGTCAGTGGAAGATTTCCACTGGGGGGGCTTAAATCGATTTTACGTGGCCACAATCCTCGCCCTTACTTCCGTCGCGATTTAGTCAAATAATTTGTTCAGTCCGCATGAAGGCCTCCTAACTCATCAGTGCAACATCTCCGTGAACACAAAAATCAAAGAACCACAGAGGTGAGACAACGGTGAGGACTCGACAGCAAGAAACCACTGAAATGCTGGAACAAAAGAAAACCAACAGTTAGACTCCGATGAGCCCGACCAGAGACAGAGCATCAGGCACCAACCAACATTATCTCTCAAATTTTCAATAAGCCTTAACGTTGGAGCCGTCATAGAATCTGAGGCCTGACCCACCGGCGTGCAATTAAAGAGGGAAGCAAAGTTGCCAACCGTGATTGGGTTAACTACCATGCATGCAGTCTGTCGTATAAATATGTTCTATAAAAGGGTTATCCTTTGGAAGCAAGGAATACATCACAGAATTGAAAAGTATGGAGTGTACATGTGTTCTGGGCCAGACTAGCTAGTTTCGGCCAAATAGGCCTCATCAGTGACCCTCGGATATTTTACAAATTCCACAATGGAATCAATGATCCCAAAGGACAAGAAAATATAATCTACACTATGATGTAGGGCAGGGAGACGTTTTACCGCCGCCACACATTCCCACACGCCAGCTGTAGTGAAGTTAAATATGTTCTATAAAAGGGTTATCCTTTGGAAGCAAGGAATACATCACAGAATTGAAAAGTATGGAGTGTACATGTGTTCTGGGCCAGACTAGCTAGTTTCGGCCAAATAGGCCTCATCAGTGACCCTCGGATATTTTACAAATTCCACAATGGAATCAATGATCCCAAAGGACAAGAAAATATAATCTACACTATGATGTAGGGCAGGGAGACGTTTTACCGCCGCCACACATTCCCACACACCAGCTGTAGTGAAGTTAAATATGTTCTATAAAAGGGTTATCCTTTGGAAGCTGCAGATCTGAAGTTATGTCATTTCAACGCCAGCTGTTGTCATCGGCAGTATCTATTAGAGTTCAGTCAGTTACAACAGTCCACGCAGGAAATTACGCCTGTCTAAAGCGCAGTGTCAGGCACGGACTCGTCCATTATGAATATCATATGTTTTTGCAATGAATAGTTTGTTTACTTTTCTTTCCCACTGGATTTTAGTCTGTCTTGAGGAGTTCAGGGCCTCTAAAACCGTGTCGTACATTATCATCATTATTTACTTATCCAGTCCTATTCGCCCTTCTGTTACCTTATAATCATCATCATCATTACTCGGCGACCATCATCGTCATTTCTCAGCCTCCATCAAAATCATTACTCTGCGAATACAATCATCGTAACTTGGTCACCATCATCAATATGAGATCACACCACCATCTCTGGGCCTTGCTGAATGAATGAATGTCGACTTGGCCTTTACTCGTTATCATCACAACCACAACTACCACTATCATCATAATCATTATCACCACGACTGAGCCTTTGCAATATAGCTGACTGTATCACATGCGTTTATCTGTTTTCATAACAGATGTGATGCAAGAAAAAGATGTTACACCATCTAACGTCAAAGTAACAATGAATGATGTCATGAAACCTAAAAAAGGCGGCTCTTTGCGTCGCGCTCCTCCGTCCAGTGATTTAACACTCAGTATATCACTAGATTTTTGTACCCCCACCAGAGGGGAGGGGGACATTGTTTTTGCTGCGGATTCCGTTCGCGTCGGCGTATTTCGGCCTGTTTGAAGTATTATATCTCCTAACCTTTGGATGGATTCTGATTAACTTGCATACTAACATCAATAGGATGGGGGAAAAGTCATTCGATTATGATGACCTTGACCTCATTTTCAAGGTCTTAGGCTCCCCAAAACATCCATTTCTTTGGCCAAAAATGGCTTGTCTGCACTCCATCGCATTAACGAATTGATTAATTCTAGTCAAACTTGGTACAATATATCATTACAACATACCGCAGATTTGATTAGATTTTAGGGTCACAGCCCCCCCCCCCCCCCCCCCAAACAGTCAGTTATGGGCCAAAAATGGCTTGTCTGCACTCTATCTCATTAACGAATTGATTAATTTTAGCCAAACTTGATGTCAGTATATTACTGCAACATACCGCAGATTTGATTAGATATGGTGACTGGACCTTTGTTCAAGGTCACGGGCCCCAAAAACTCAATTTTGGGCCAAAAATGGATTATCTGCACTTTATCTCATTCACGAATTGATTCATTTTAATCAAGCTCGGTACACTGTATCATTACAACATACCGCAGATTTTGTTAGATTTTGGTGACCTTTACCTTCTTTTCAAGGTGACAGGCCCTAAAAACCGCCAATTTTGGGCCAAAAATGGATTGTCTGTACTCTATCTTATTAACAAATTGATTAATTCTAGTCAAACTTGGTACAATATATTATTACAACATACTACAGATTAGTGTAGATTGTGGTGACCTTGACCTTTTTTTCAAGATAACACCCCCCCCCCCCCCCCCAAAAAAAAAAAAGCCGTCAGTTTTGTGCCAAAATTGCCTGTCTTCTGCACTTTTTCTCATTAATGAATTGATTAATTTAGTCAAACTTGGTACAATGTATTATTAAAGCATATCGCAGATTTGTTTAGATTTTGGTAACCTTGACCTTTTTCAGGGTCACAGGTCCCCCAAAACAGTCAATTTTGGACCAAAAATGGCTTGCCTGTACTCTAAGGTCAAAGGCTGCCGAAACCTGTTCTTTTGGGGCAACAAATGGCTTATCTGCACCTTATATCATTTAAGAATTGACGAATGTTAGTCAAACTCGGTACAATATTTAATTACAGTCTACCAAATTTGATTAGATTCTGGTGATCTGACCTCTTAAATAACTGTTTTTAAGGTCAAGGGCTCCCGAAAACTAAGTTTTTGGCCAAAAATGGCTTGTTTGCAACTTATATTTTGGTAACCGTAACCTAGTTATTAAAGTGAAATGGATGGTAAGATATATTTATAGTGGGTGTTGGGGCATTGTTTTTCTCTGAAAACATTTCTAGTTTACTTTTGGCTATACAGGAGTTCTGTGTTTGAATATGTATTATATATATCTTTTACCTCCTAAATGCACCAGATAGTTTCTGCACTTACCACTGATACAGAATTGGATTACTTATGCTACAACACCTCCACGTTTTCATCCAGCTCATCATCACCTACATATGTGTATCTATCCCACTGCCTCAATCCAAGATCATGAAGTTTCTTGTAGATAAGCTTTGCAGAGCAACCGAAATGTTTTGCCATCTTCGGAGCAGTGTAGTTAAGCTTGAGCAACATTTTCAGCTGTCCTTTAGGAATAATTACAGAAGGTCTACCTGATCTGCCTAGATGATATGTAAAAGCTAGTTTTGCTGCAAGGGATGTGTCATAATTGACGTGAAACCTAAATTAAAACAAAGATAAATATTATCGAAGTATTTGCCAATTTCACACGGGGCATGAACTTTTGAAAACAAACAAAAAAAAAAAAAAAAAAAAAAAACATATTTAATGCCTTATAATGACTCCGCTTAGTTTCATTGCGACATATATATGCAAGAATGGCATTTTTTTCAGAGAAAAATACAGCAATAAATAGGACCCCGCTATTTCGAACGCGTTGTCCTTGGTGACCAAGTCAAATGCGCGTCTGAAAGATGACCAAGTGGTCGCGGGTTTTCACAACTGACGCGTGTAGGCAACATTATTTCGTGGAGATTGATCATGAAATCTTTTCGACCGTCATTTTCTTCTTTCCTGTGATAAAAGAACGGCAGCGAAAGAATGTACACTGCACTTGTTAACGTAGGTATGTATGTTCACCTAATTCACACAACATAATTTTATACAATATAAATATATCATTTCGTCAGCCCCTTTATGCCAATGATATTGCTCAGTAGGTCGAACTTTCCATATTTCGAGAAAATTTTCCTGGTTAAAAAATTCTAACTATTGAAGTTCGAATGCAATCGTTTTCTTAGCAAAGATACGAAAAACAAACTTTCAAAGTAGAAGTAAAACAAAGATCAGGAATCGATACAATTAACTTACTCCACCCATCAAAGACACCAAAGGGAAAGAAACACAAACATGAAGCGACCAGACCATAATGGAAACCTAAACAAAGGAAGGCCATAAGGACAGTTACTTTCCCACAAAATGGCCATCCAAAATAAAAAAAGACACAAGTGATACACACAGTAAGTAACAAACAACAACATAAACCGCCACACAAGAACCGCCTTGGAACGGTCAGTGGAAAGAATTCCACTGGAGGCTTAAATCGATTTTACATGGCCGTAATCCTCGCCCTTACCTCTGTCGCGGTATGCACTAATTTGGTTATTCCGCATAAAGGCTTCCTTACTCATCAGTGTAACATCTCCGAGAACATACAAATAAAAAAACTACAGAGATGGAACAGGTTGAGGACTCGACAGCATACAACAACAGAATTGCTGGAGCAAAAGAAAACCATAAGATAGACTCCGAGGGGCCCGACCAAAGACGGAGCATCAGGCGCCAACCAACATAAAGAATACTAAAATAAAATTCCATTTATGTTTTTACGCTGGAACCGTCATATAATCTTAGGCCCGACCCACCGGTGTGCAATCAAAGAGGGAAGCAAAGTTGCCAACCGTGATATACTCATTTTTACGGTATGGTTGGATACAGGGACAAAACTTTGTCTATGGGGTTGTAATCGTTCGGTTTAACCGAATCGTTCTAACCATTTCACCACTGATTTTCTATGTAAAAACTCCCATAATTTAACGGTCCTCCCTGGACCAATTGGTAAGAGGGCTGACTCCGTTTTTTTTAAACAAAATTCCTTTACGCGGGCCAAACTCCGAGACATTAGGCGTAATTTATGCTAATCAGAAGTCAAGTTGCGTAAATGGCGTATGCGTGACGTTTCCGGCATTTTTGGTGGCGTATCTGGGTTATCATTGGGTTCTTGGGTTGCGTGCATGCGTGTGCAAATGCTGCTGCTGCTGCCATATATTCCATTCATTATCAGAGAGTCCACATGTCAAGAAACTGACAAAGAGACCGTGGGTCTAATAACTAGAAGTGAATGCAATGATCAGGAATCGATACCATTTACCCACAGCTCCCATCATAGACACCAAAGGGACAGAAACACAAACATGAAACAACAGACCCTAATGGAAACATCAATAGCGGAAATCCAAAAGGACAGTTACTTTCCCACAAAATGGCCAATTAGCTATCCAAAACAAAATAATATAAGCGATACAAACACTCAAAGACAAACCATAACAAAATAAACTGCGACAGAAGAACCGCCTTGGAACGGTCAGTGAAACGAATTCCACTGGTGGGGCTTAAATCGATTTTACGTGGCCACAAACCTCGCCCTTCCGTCGCGATTAAGACAAATGATTTGTTAAGTCCACATGAAGGCCTCCTAACTCATCCATGCAACATCTCCGTGACACAAAAATCAAACAACCACAGAAATGAAATAAAGCTGGGGACTCGAGAGCGAGAAACCACTGAAATGCTGGAGCAAAAGAAAACCAGCAGTAAGACTCCAACAGTAATAAGTTCGTTATACAGCCCGACCACAGAAACTTGTTCTTTAAGATTGCGATCCATGACTTTGAGAAAAATCATAGGAGAAGAGTCCGAATGTGTGGCTTTATTTAAGGTTAGACCACTTGACCTAATATAAGAGGCATAAGGTGATGCCACTTGACCTCGTTTGAAACTCAACAAAAAAGCCACAATCATCGTAATTAGACCGTAAGTACACGTGCAACGCCACAACCACTTGCGCAGCAACAATGCCACGACTACGAAAGATACGTATTACTTCGTTCATATGTGATTCGAACGCAACAAATAAAGAACGTCGCGGTTGCACAACGACAACGCTCCGTAAGTCATATAAACGCCACACTTACGTAGGAAAAGTTCGAGTTACGGTACTGCTGGGGTCGTTTTCATTCGAACGGCGTACACATGGCGTATGTGTGATGTATCTAACTAACCACGTATGTGCTATGTTTTTAAGTTGCTTTGTTTTGTTTGATTTGAGGTTTAACGTCTCTGTCAACACTGTAAAGGTCATTTTGGAGACGTTGCTTCCAATTTTGGGGGACTTTTACCCGACAATGAGATGAAATGACTGCATGCAACAAAATAACGTCGCAGCATCGCGTACAAGGAGTTCGTACTACGTATCCAGGAGTATTGGCTACGTAAGCTTCCCCTTTAGTATCACCACGTAGTTCGATATGCCGTGCATACGCAAGTCTGTTACGCCAATGTGTGGGCGGGATATAACGACCGGCTGGGAATGATTGAAATAATATTGAAAGGGTCGTGAAAACAAAACAAAAGAAAATATAACCTTGGACACTACCATCCTTTTTATGTTTTGATACGTATAGGGCAGGACTGGAAATACTGTGAATCCAGATGAGCCGTCAGAGCAGAGCTACACTGTTTGCATTGGTATCTGTACGGGTCTATGTTTGAATGGTTTAAAATCACCCAGCGGGTACTTAACTTGTGTGCAAGGTCGAATCAATGTCGATACAGTAATGACGCTGATTTCACGTCATGTGCCTAAACTGTCTAATCCTTACTCAGACACCGCGTTGCGTTTTGGTATATTTCGTTGTTTGCGAAAGCATATTGCACCCGGGAACGTTGTTTGCGAAGGGAATGAATACACGATCAAGCATCTCATCTCATAGAATGTAATTTCGTGCTTATAAAAGTCTAGCAGTCCATTACAAACGGTTCAGAGCGCATGTATAAAAGGTTATAAGAGATGCATATTGGAAGCATATTTCCACCATATTTACCTTTGAATTCCTATAGTCCCCAGAAAAATGGTAAAGTTAAAAAGTTTTGGTCATTCTGAAAAAGGGAACATTTGAAATCACTTCACTAAGGGAAAATGAATTCTAAAAACAGAATCGCGCGATAAGGCTAACATATGTAACAAACAGTTTCAATCGGCATTTATGCGTGAAACTGACGTTGAGCTACTTCCCAAAGGTAAAAGTCTATTCCCTTTCTATGGGGGACAAAATAGTTGACCCCAAGGGTCGCTAAAAGTTGGGTCAGCTCAAAATACATAAAGCGTCTGGGCCGGACGACCTGAATGTCAGGGAGCTTAAGGAATGCAGTGCTGAAATCTCTCTTCTATTGGCCATCATCTTCAATGAATCATTTGCCGAGGGCACTGTACCAGATGACTGGTGACAAGAAAATGTTACCCGATCTATAAGAAAGGTGAAAAAGCATATATAAGTTAGCAATATCAACAAGCACCTAGCCTTTGTGAGCATTCTTGCTGACTGTCAACATGGTTTCCGAAGTCAATGGTCTTGTGAATCGCAACTTGTTCAATTATCCCATGACATTGTGAGCAATCCCCCATAAACCGTGGCCACAAACGGACTGACTTGATCATGGACTTCGCTAAGGCCTTTGACAATGTACCACACATAAGGCTATTGTATAAACCGGACTACAGTGGGATAAGAGGATCCACGGATAGGTGGATTAGCTCATGTCTCTCTGGGCGCTCACAACAAGTTGTACTTTATGACCAAACGTCTGATCCAGTCCCTGATTTATCTAGAGTCCCCCAAGGTTCGGTTCTTAGACCGGTCCTCTTCTTGGTGTTTATCAATGAACTCCATGATAATATCAAGTCATCGGTTTTTTTTGTTTGATGATGATTGTGTTCTGTATAGGAACATATTATATTCTCCTTTTGAATACTTTTTACAAGATATCCTGGATCGACTTACACAGTGGGAGGCCGATTGGCAGATGAAATTTAATGTGGCCAAATGTCATTCAATGAGGGTGTCACGACAACCTCCGTGTCACGACACCCTCCGGACAAGCAAATCAAAGTTGACCAAGATCTTCACCCGCACATTTTGAAGAACGTTCAATCCGCCAAATATCTTTGTATCATCATCATTGGCGATCTCGTTTAAGGTCAACATATCTCACGAGATAACATCTGAAGCAACAAGGACTTTAGGATACCTTAGACGTAATTTGGCCTTTGCACCTAGGCAGACAAAGGATATTGCATATTAAACATTTGTTCGCCCTCAACTTGAATATGCATCACCCATTTGGCATCCCTATGTTAAAACTCATGGACCTGCCGGCGATGGCGAAATAGAAGTAGCGTCGTTGACATGCCTCGCGAGCTAGTGGCCATCACTAGAGGCCCGTCGTGAGCAGTCCTCTTTATAAATCGATTTAGTGATGTCACTAATTCGTTCATATTTAGTGATATCACTAATTCGATTTTGTGATATCAATTTAATCATGTCTAAATAGAGATCAATTTGCGACATCGCAAAATCGAATTAGTGATATTACAACAGTTAAGTGATATCACAAAATCGATTTAGTGATATCACTTATTCAATTTTATGATATCTCAAAATAAATTTGATTAAGTGATATCACTAAATCAAATAAGTGATATCACTAGTGATATCGCAAATTAATCCCTATCTATTGATATCACTAAATCTATTTAGTGATATGACAAAATAGGGGAAATAAAGTAAAACGGCACCTCAATATGAGACTGCAGTTTTTACGGGTATTTCATAACGATAACATATCCTTGTGACATTGTGCATTCTTTCATATTTCCAAAATGGCTACTTTTCTGGTGCCTGATATTTTTTATTTATACTCCAAACATAATCTGTGGTGCTCGCTAGAACCGCCTCGTCAAGACGGTCCTAATAAGTTCCGGCAACCTGTGCACATGGCAGAAAAAAATAATAATGTTTACCCCTATAAACCCCAGTTTTCTCTATATAAAGTGGGTATAGAGGTAGTCCATAACACAGACGTGTTAACTTGATGTGAACCAAAAACTTTGCGAAGTAAGTAAGTATATAAGTAAATACTTTATTTACTGAGGGTAACCCAACTGGTAATACCAGTTTTACTTGGGACCGTCACAAACAAGTTAACAGCCCTGCTAGCATTCTACATAAATCTACAGCGGGCCGTTAGCGGCCCGTCAGCTACCCTGACGGGCCGCTAACGGCCCGCTGTAGATTTATGTAGAATGCTTACTGGGAGAGTACATGTACATCAATGCGTAAAATGAATGGTAGAATTACCCAAAGTATGCATGTGCGGAAATACATGTACATTGGAATTCGATAACTCGAACACGGATGGCTCGTCCACCATAGCCAATACGAACTCGTTTAGAGGTCCCCGGAGAATTCTTCTTATTGCTTCAGATACCCATGTGTTATATCAATTGAGCCCCGCCAAGCGAATTTGTGTCTTCGAGCATTCCGTCATGACAAATTTTAACTGCGCATGCTCAGCCATTCAGAGGGGCCAGGGATACGGCTTTCTGTCTGAAGGTTCCTCTTGATTCAATGCTTGTATGAGCGAGCAGCGAAGGTTCTGGCGAGACTGCGCGGATGCGCAGGCTCGCCTGAACCTTCGCTGCTCGCATAGGCGATAAGTACCAAAAATCGCTTGACGGGGCCCAATTAATGAATGTTTTTTGTTTTTTATCTTGAAATGGTATTTTGTACGTACTCACTAGAATCGCTTAAATGAGGCGATTCGGAGTACATTCAATGTACCCTTATTTTATAAAAATAAAAAAAAGAAAAAACAAAGTGTCCCGAGGTCGTCCATAATATGCCCTATGACCTGGCGGTATGATTTGTTCACAGAGGTTCTTACCATCCCTATCTCTAACATAATTTTATGGCCCCGAAGATATTCGAGTTGTATAAGTGCGACTGTAGATGAATTAGATGAAAATGTGATAATGCTGCAAACTAATGGAACTTCAGCAAGAGAGAGAGAGACAGACAGACAGACAGACAAATACACTATACTTACAGCTATACCAAAAAAATCCGATTGAGGTTTATACTAACCAAACAAGTTTAGCAATACACTAAATTATGCACTGCATTACAAGTTTAAGAAAGTCGGACAAGCAATAAAGTTAGATACAGTTAGAAATAAAGTTAGAAACTTAGCATTCTGAAATTAGTGAACAGACGCATTTCTTTTTACTCTCAAAATAAGAACTTATTACCTCCTAAACATAAGACGTCTTTACGTCATCTTAAACTAGGTATTCAAGAATTTCATAAGAAGTTTGTTTTGGATCCAGCAGATAAGGCCGCTAACAACGAGGTCGTTATTTGATGGCTTCACTATGTTAACACTCTTCAGCAAGAACTTGGTGGTACTAAGGCCTATGAACTGCAGGCTTTAGCTGTAGAGAGGGCTTTAGTTGATAACCACATTTGTCATTCAGCCACCAAGTTTGCTGCCTGTGTTACAGAAGGCCAAGACAAGCTTCCTACGTTATATTGGTTACCTAACCTTCATAAAAGACCATACAAAGCACGGTTTATTGCAAATTCAAGCTCTTGTTCCACCACTGAACTCTCCAAATTATTAACTTCATGTTTTACTGCCATCAAAAACATGTGAATTGCGACAAAGTCTTCGAAAGATCAGGTAGAAATCTGTTTTGGCCTATAAAAATTCTAATGACGTTTTAGATAAGCAATGTAAGAAATGCTTTTTTCACTTCTGAAGAGCATATACATTATACTTTATGATCATGTCAGAAAGTGTGTGAAGCTCTCACCTTTCTACATGACAGTGTTTACATAAGATTTGGTTCTAAGTTATTTAGACAAATTGTGGGTATTCCGATGGGTACTTATTGCGCACCCCTTGTGGCTGATCTGTTTTTGTCTTGTTATGAGAGGGATTTCATGATTTCCCTTTCTGCTGAAAACCAATCTGAAATCACTGAAGCTTTCAGCTCGACTTCTAGATATCTGAATTATTTATTAAATATTGACAATATCTATTTCGATGGATTGATCAGTCAAATTTATCCCCCAGAACTTCAGTTATATAAAGCAAATTCTTCTGATACCGAGGCCCCGTTTTTGGATTTACATCTGTCTATTGTAGATGGGTTTGTTTGTTGCAAAATTTATGATAAACGCAATGATTTTGATTTTGAGATTGTAATTTTTCTTTTTTGGATGATGATGTTGCTCATGCGATATCCTGTATCGTTTATATTTCGCAATTAATTCGATTTGCCAGAGTGTGTAGTCATGTCACTGACTTCAACATTCGTAATAAATTGTTAACTGCTAAATGGCCGAAACTAGCTAGTCTGGTCCAGAAAACATGTACACTCCGATTATCCAGTTCTTGCTTCCAAAGGATAACCCTTTCTGGAACATATTTAGCGTCACCACAGCTGTTGTCTGGGACTGTAAAAAGTCTCCCTGCCCTACATCATAGTTTAGTTTATATTTTCTTGTCTTTTGGATCATTGATTCCATAAAGGAATTTTGAAAATATTTGAGGATCTCTGATGAGGCCTAAATGGCCGAAACTAACTAGTCTGGTCCAGAAAACATGTACACTCCATATTTTCTAATTCTGGGGTGTATTCCTTGCTTTCAAAGGATAACCCTTTCTAGAACATTCTTAATCCTGGATATCGGTACCATTTACTACGCAAAGCCTTTTCAAAATTGTATAGACGTCATTCTGATTCAATTTCAAAATTCAATATTGGACTTAAATCTCTACTGCAACAAGGTCTGTCGGAACCTGAATTTTATGATGACTTAATATATAAATTCAGAAAAATATATAACCGCAATGACTTCAGCACTCAATTTAGTAAAATCATTCTGCGCTATAAAAAGATTGGAGACAACATAAATGTCATACGGCAGACTGCATGCATGGTAGTTAACCCAATCACGGTTGACAACTTTGCTTCCCTCTTTAATTGCACGCCGCTGGGTCAGGCCTCAGATTCTATGACTGTTCCAGCGTAAAGGCTTTCCGAGAATAAGAGAGAATCTATTTTTTTTTGTAATGTTGGTTGGTGCCTGATAGGCTGTCTCTGGTCGGGCCCATCGGGGTCTAACTGTTGGTTTTCTTTTGCTCCAGCATTTCAGTGGTTTCTTGCTGTCGCGTCCTCACCGTTTTTCACCTCTGTGGTTGATTGATTTTTGTGTTCACGGAGGTGTTGCACTGATGAGTTAGGAAGCCTTCATGCGGACTGAACAAATTATTGTCTTAATCGCGACGGAAGCAAGAGCGAAGATTGTGGCCACGTAAAATCGATTTAAGCCCCCCCCCCCCCCCCCTACCAGTGGCAGTGGCATTCGTTTCACTGACCGTTCCAAGGCGGTTCTTCTGTCGTGGTTTATTTTTGTTATGGCTTGTCTTTGAGTGTGTGTATCGCTTATACTATTTTGTTTTGGATAGCTAATAAAGTAACTGTCCTTTTGGCTTTCCGCTAGTGATGTTTCCATTAGGGTCTAGTTGTTCATGTTCGTGTTTCTTTCCCTTGGTGTCTCTGATGGGAGCTGTGGGTTAATTGTATCGATTCCGGATCAATGCCTTCACTTCTATTTAGCAAGTGCACAGGGTATCAAAGGTTGCTTATTATGGCGTAGGACACTAACCCACGCCATGCTCAATATTTCTATATGCGACACACCTCCTCGATCTTCAGCTTTTTGTGCTGCATGATTTTGATTGTTCATCAGATCTTGTCTTCTTTTATATGCTATGTTGCTCTTAATAAATTTTAAAAGCCCACCCCTATTGTTTGTCTGTCTGTCTTTACGAAAAGGCAGCCTAAGCCCATCAAGTTCTAGGTCCTGTGTTTGTACTGTATTGTTTAGCTTAGTTTCCGAGACGCAGATTATGTCGTAGTCTGAGAGTTCATCGTTTATGGGGTCAATTTTGTTTCTTGTATCATAATTGTTAATTTGCATATTGATGAGATTTCCTAATGTGCGTGTAAGTTTGACTTATTGCCTGGCTGCTCGGTGTTTCTGGGGTCTTCTTTTCTTGATATTGGGGAACTTCTTGTACCTTTTATTTTGCGTATCAGGTCATGACCACGTTTGACTTTAGAATTTCTAACCTGGATCATACTCTAAATTAGCAGGTTGTCAAATTTTGAAGCATGGTCGTCGTATATTTGATGCAGTATGAGTATTACTGGGGAGTATTACACTGTTCAAAGCAGAACCAAACAGGTTTAAAATACAGTTTTAACAGTACTGTATACAACTTGAATACACCTTAATTATTTATTTTATAGTTGAAAATTATTTAAAACAAAAGACAAAAGCATCGTTGATATTGCAATGATACCATGCCTTTTGTCCACATAAAAAAAAGACCAAATTGCACGGAGATTTCATATTGAGTTGGGGATTTTTTTTGTGTGTGCAAAACTGAGGGAAAAAATAGCCATTTTTACCTACAGTAGAAAGTTATCAAGCTTCAAAGGTAGACTTGCCATAAAGGTCGGTGTTTACACATAAAATGTCGCCACACCATAGGATAATATTTGCACCGTCAGACCAGCCAATGCACTGGTCCTAACTGTTCTAAAATGACAAATTGGCAATGTATATCTAGATCTTCATTATACGAGGACTGTTCAAATATGAATGCAACTCAGCACATAAAAATGATTCCGTGATAGATTTCGATGAAAAATTTATTTTGCCCCCTCAAAGTATTCCCCTTTAACAGATATACAAACTTTCAGTCTTCTGATCCAATCAATGAATGCATTTTGGTAGTCTTTTCGAGGTAAACTATGAAGACACTGGAATATTGGGGGGGGGGGGGGGGGTTTGAGGGAGTTCAACAACCTTTTCCTGCGTCAGATAGTCTTGCACAATGAACGCCTTGTGCGATGACGCATTGCCATGTACCAATCTGACATTGGCCAAACCAGTTGCGGGTCTTCGTTCTTTGAAATATTTCTTCAATTTTCGAAGTACTTTATTCTTGTTAAACTTCGCATTTACAGATTTGCTTTTAGGCACAGCAACCTGAATAGCAGGGCCCTGATTTGAAAAGAATATGGCATACATTACCTTCTTGACGCTCATAGTCCGCTTTGCAATGCATGGTCTTTTGCAATACTCTGTTGCCCATATTTTGTTCTGAATCTTTCGTTTTGGCTCAAAAAAGTGAACCCATGTCTCGTTACCTGTGACGACATTAGCGAAAGACCATGCATTGTATTTAGGAAACTTTTTAAGCAGCTTCTTGGCGCACATAGCGTGTCTTTTTCTGCTCATCTGTCAACAGATGGGGATTCCATCTAGCACAGATCTTTCTCATTTTCAAATCCCATTTCAGAATTGTATGAGCTGCTCCTAATGAGATGCCAACCATACTAGCTATTTTCCTAGTGGTGTATCGTGCATCGGTAGCAACTATTTCTTTCACTCTTGGCAGATGTTGCTCTTTTCGGCCGACGATCATGTGGTGCATGTTCTGTTGAGCCTAGCCCACAGCTGAATTTCTTACACCAACGAAAAACTGTCGGAAAAGACTTTTCATTATGCCCATAAACCGAACATATTTCATCAAAAATGTCTTTGCACCGTATACAAAGATTACAACGATTCTTAATATAGGACCGTATTCCAACGGCGTACTCTGACCTTCTTCCAACCATGTTTTGTATTAGTATACAAGAGTAGACAGTGTTTATTGGACGATATTCATGGCTTAAGTCAACGGATTTTAACAGGTTTGGTACCAATGTATAGTTAAAATGTTTTTCTACGCTGTGATATTTATTTCCAGGTGATTATTGCATTAGTACATGAGAAAACGTTCTACTTGCATTCATATTTGAACATTCCTCGTATGTATGAGCACCTTTGTTTGATCCCAATGCATTGATTTGTTCCCAAGATAAAAGCAAAAACGCATATCTGCCTGATTGAAGCTGACCTACTTTCAGACGAAACAAGGGTCTAATCAGTACATAACGACAGCACACCCTTGTTCTGAAATGGCGCCTTTCACATCTCCAGAACTACCTCAATGAGACGGTTCTAACGAGCATCTGCAACGTATATTTTGCGAAAAAGTAAGAAAAATATCCCATTTTTCACTGGAAAAAGTAGACATTTTGGATTAAACGAGGAATGTATGTGTTGTCATTATGTCTGTTCAGTGAACAGAGAAGACCCTTGTGAGATGCATCACGGTAACAAGTTTCTTGTAATTAGCACAGTGAAAATTGGAGTTCACAGGGTTAGACTTTATTTTCCATATTTCTGCTCCAAGACGTGTATGTAGGTTGTTGGTACTCAATGAGGCTGTTCTAACGAGCACCACAACCAATGTTTGGAATATAAATAAGATTAATGCAACAGATTCTATCAGATAAATAACCGTTTTGGAGATATTATAGGGATGCATTTTTATGATTGTGGATTTTATCGATGTGTAAACTC
Source organism: Lucinisca nassula (assembly GCA_963580285.1). Taxonomy (NCBI): domain Eukaryota; kingdom Metazoa; phylum Mollusca; class Bivalvia; order Lucinida; family Lucinidae; genus Lucinisca; species Lucinisca nassula. The sequence continues at coordinate 47,843,565 of OY757014.1, read as the reverse complement.
CGGGGAATCACTTGTGAGTGATTCGCCAGAGTTTACACATCGATAAGATCCACAAAAATAAATTCTTTCCTTATAAATCCATTTGTGGGCATCTCTACTTCAAAAATCGAAAAACAATGACAAAATATATCATGGTGATACGACCCTAAAGTCGTGGTAGCGACAGCTAAGAGAATACAGCAATCAATCGCCATAAACACAATAATCATTTGGACAACATTTTTAGCAATTTTAATCTAAATTATCTTTTTTTCTTGGACGCCTTGAATATGGTTTAAGTGAGTCCTCCCTGTTATTCTCAGACATGAGCATAATGTTACGAGCTTCGGAACCAGCATCACTAAGTGCCTGAATAGCCACTGGAGTAGGAGTGCACCACAGACTTGCAGATGCTGCTGGAATACAAGGGTTCAAAAGAGCTGCAGCTGAGGGGTCAGTTTCAGGCAAAAATAGCTTAACTGACTCGACTGGACAATTTGGACCACCTCTTATCCTGTGACTCATCCCCTTGTCAATTCATACAATCTTGGCAGTTTTTTCTGACTTGTTTCATGTGTCAGAGTCATGTACTGGCAGCCAGATTCATCGATACAGAATAATTGAGATGAGTCTGACTCTCTACTCCACGGCTAACAAAATGAATAGCTAGCAAGTACCAGATTCTGTATGATTGGGTTATCTACATTAAGATGCTCATTCATCTTGGTAAGCTCTTGTTGAAGGATTACGGGGTATTGCTGGGTTGGACGAGACAGGCCTTGTTTAAGTTTTGCTTGAGCTTAGCAGTCAACATTCCATTTGCAGATTTAAACTCCTTATCTCTTGCAATATCAATGTCTCTACCAATGTCTTTCAAGTGTCTATTTATCGTAGCACGAACATTTTTGGAGCGTAGCTGTTGCAGCGTAGCTCCAGTGAGATGAGAAGTGATTTCTGCACTACTTTCGGTGTTACTGCATATGACCCAATCCCCATTGAAAACATAGTACCCCGTGTTAACATAGTAGATTATTACGCCATGCGTATCTTCTTATAGACTGCTTCACAGACCACCTATTTCAAACGGAATAGATGATTTTGTTTGATTTGAGGTTTAACGTCCCCGTCAACACTGTAAAGGTCATTTTGGAGACGTTGCTTCCAATTTTGTGGGACTTTTACCCGACATTGAGATGAAATGACATCTCAAGCCCTGTCGCCCAATGAAACCAATAGGGTTTATTAGCATGGACGGTCCGCCTCGCACCGCAGTTTCTGGACAGGCTTAGATCCTCTAAGCGGTTTACCAGTACTAGTGTGCGGGCCGGATTCAGCTCTGCGTGGAAGCATCATGCAGCCCATATATTTCTTCAAGCCCATATGGGCGGGGGCCGTCGGAACGGAATAGATGAATATTTTTAATAGATGAACTGTGTAGCAGTCTAATCTTTTTATAGTTCAGTTCATAATACCAAGTTTACAGCCAATTTGTACCATAAAAGCCCAAACCTGGCAACTTGCAAACAGGACAAACCCTGATCAGATACCACAGAACGCGGAGTCTCATTATGACCTGCACTGCATACGTACAAAAAGGTTCAGCCATTTTTGCCAAATATTTCGTGGAAGCCACAACCTCACATCCCTGATTTTAAAATGAACTCGTCCATACTGATGTAAGGTGTTGAGGATTCCATTCGTTTAAAATGGGTTAACAGTACGCAGTGTGGGTCGATAATGTATTACCAAAATAAGACAGTTGAAATGAGTTTGGACAGGTGCACGTCAAGGTTTATATTGTAAGCAGTAAATTTTGCAGTTAAGACACAGATGAGACGCCACTTATTGTAGCGTCTGATCTGGGCCTGCTATGTTTGTCCCTAAAAAGGCTGCTAGACATATACTCAGAGTATGGGTTAATGTATGTGTGTGTGTGGGGGGGGGGGGCAATGTTACTTTCTTAAAGCGAGCTGTCTGCGTCCTAGGCATGTGACCATAAAAAAATGCAAATTATCAGCTCAGACGCAAGTTCGATACCTGCCGGGTTCGGCAACATTCTTTCCAGGAGATTGATCGCGAAACCTGTTCCACGGTGATTCTATCCCTTTCGCTGATTCAAGAAGGGCAGTTGTTGGTTTCCAGTAAAAGACTGTGCACTGTGCTGCATTGACAATATCCAACCAAAGAAATTGCCTTAATGCCAGATCATTCCATAAATGGCCTCGTTGAGGCAATTTATTTATATAATAATAATGGAGTATAATGTCTAAACCATTTCAAATATTCCTATGGATTGATATTGACAATAACTAACCCAAGAAACTGTCGTATGCAAGATCACTTCATAAATGGCCTCACCGATGCAATATATATTTAGAAAAATGTTAACAGAGTATAATGTTCAAACCTCTCTGAATATTCCGATCGTTTTTGGCATTCGAATTGATATTGACAATACCTAACCCATGAGGCTGTTTTATGCAAGATACTTTATGAATGGCCTCGCCGAGGCAAAATAATATAACAATGAATACGGAGTATATCATCTAAACCCGGCTTTGATAATTTTCGGCATACAGGTTGATATTGACAATACATAACCCGCAAAATTGTCTTATGCCAAATTACTTTACAAACGGCCTCGCCTAGGCAAACTGAAAAATCATTTCGAAGTGTAACTTCTAATCTACTTGGAATATTTTTGACAACTGTTAGCATACAAATTGATAATGTACAGATCTAACCAACGAGATTCCTGAATGCCCAGTTTCTTTATTTTAGCCTCGGCAAGGTTAACAATTCACCCACTGACACGGTCGTATAACTTTCAAACCGACGGGTATATTTTTATAATGTTTTGCATGCAGATGTAAATTAACAAGATCAAACTAATGATATTGTCTAATGCCAGATAGCTTTATAAACAGCCTCACCGAGGTAATTTTTAAAGACTGATTACGGATGTATACTGGAAAAATTATGCTAATTTTTCACATGAATATAAACATCATCAAGACGTAACCAAGGAGAACGTCTAATGCAAGATAAATAACCTCCCCAAGGTATTTTTTTAAAAACTGATTACATAAAATAACTTTAAAGTCGCCAAACAATTTCGCAAGCCGCAGTTATTGCACGAACTATAGCTCAGCAGAAATCTTCAAGTAAACTGTAGAACTGCATGGTTGCTGCATTGCTCAAAAACATTGATTGTGGGTACTTGATAAAACTGCCTCGTCAAGGCGGTTCAATCAAGTCCCCGCAATCAATGTTTTGAGCAGAGATAAGAAAATATCACAATTTTGTATCTTAAAATTTCCATTTTTTTTTTTACCGAAAAATTGACAATATATTTGTACAGGCGTGTTTTCGTGATGGTTGTTGCGGGGCCTACACCTTAGCGTGAGTTAATTTCAATATAGGTCTTGTTGCTTTAACACGACTTCTGGCCCAGAATAGCTTCAAACAGCTATGTTCATTGGATCAGTTTGAGCCTGAATTAAAATATCAATCAGACGCTAAATCAAATTATCAAAGCTACGCTCCATCAGCACTCTCAGTGCTTTGATTAAATTAGTTCTTATGATATTCTGAACTCTGCGTGGCTGATAGATTTTCACTCCAGCTCGATGTGTTTTTGGGACGGCTACAACACAGAACTTCGTAAGGTGCTGGCCAAGCTCGGGAACTAACACTGTTGATAGATCAACTGGCTCTTAAAGTGACTCAGCACACAAGGCTACAAAATATGAAAATGATAGGATTTTGAGAAAAAAACAACAAACACACACACACAAAAAAAACCAGTTAACATCACCTGAACAAGTCATCGTAATTAACACCCCCTAAACCCCACTTTATATAGAGAACACTAGGGTTTACGAGACGATAATTTCAATCCACTAATTATACCTTCTTTCCTGCGTTGCTAATTGGCTCAGACCCTAAATGAAATGAGTTTTACTCTTCGATAAAAATCCCCGGACTAAGAAAACTGTACACTCCATAATTTTGAGTTCTGTGGTGTATTCTTTGCTTCCAAAGGGTAACCCTTGTATAGAACATATTTAAATCACACAGATGTGTAATCTTAATGCCAGTTGATTTTCTTTCCAAATAAAGAGAAGTGTAAATTTGTCTATATAAAAGTTCAATTATATCAAATATATAAAAGCCGATTTATTAATCCAAGTTCCGTTGCTTCTTTAAAAGAATTCGAATAAAACCTATAAATTACTGTTTATGGTGTTCTCTTATAGCGGAGATTTGCTATAGGTTTTTCTCGGCATTGGAAACACATAAGCGAGAAAAGAAATCAAGAAGAAGAAAAAGAATAATATAAGTCCATATTTAAAAAAAAAATTCTTTACCTGTTTATCGGTTTATTACATTAGAATACAGTAAAATACTTTATAAATATTTTGATTATATTTTATTGTTTGCATTTGTCGAGAACTAGCCCTGAATGTTTGCAATGGAATCGACTCAAAGCGAAAGTACAAAAAGTTGTCCCGTTGCTCATCGGTTCCATTTACGCTCCGAGCCAAAAGAAGGTATAAATGGTGGAATTTCTGAAAGAATATACTATGGTACCCTGATGTGCTTTCGTAATATGCTGCTGAGCATTTAATGTCCAGATATTTAGTCGAACTTCAATGGCTCGAACACCGGGGCAATGTAAATGTGTTCGAGGCAGGGGTAGTTCGAGCTTCTGAAGGTAAATCATAACCATACTAATTCCACCGCAGTTCTTTGTTTCATTTGACTTTTAACAATCTACCTCCTTTGGTTTATCTGACATATTTTCACTGGCTTTCTTTGTTTCATTTGACTTTTAACAATCTACCTCCTTTGGTTTATCTGACATATTTTCACTGGCTTTCTTTGTTTCATTTGACTTTTAACAATCTACCTCCTTTGGTTTATCTGACATATTTTCACTGGCTTTCTTTGTTTCATTTGACTTTTCATGATCTACCTCCTTTGGTTTATCTGACATATTTTCACTGGCTTTCTTTGTTTCATTTGACTTTCCACGATCTACCTCCTTTGGTTTATCTGACATATTTTCATTGGCTTTCTTTGTTTCATTTGACTTTTCACGATCTACCTCCTTTGGTTTGTCTGACATATTTTCACTGGCTTTCTTTGTTTCATTTGACTTTTCACGATCTACCTCCTTTGGTTTATCTGACATATTTTCACTGGCTTTCTTTGTTTCATTTGACTTTTCACGATCTACCTCCTTTGGTATATCTGTCATTTTCACTGGCTTTCTTTGATTCATTTGACTTTTCACGATCTACCTCCTTTGGCTTATCTGACATATTTTCACTGGCTTTCTTTGTTTCATTTGACTTTACACGATCTACCTCCTTTGGTTTATCTGACATATTTTCACTGGCTTTCTTTGTTTCATTTGACTTTTCACGATCTACCTCCTTTGGTTTATCTGACATATTTTCACTGGCTTTCTTTGTTTCATTTGACTTTCACGATCTACCTTCTTTGGTTTATCTGACATATTTTCCCTGGCTTTCTTTGTTTCATTTGACTTTTCACAATCTACCTGCTTTGGTTTATCTGACATATTTTCACTGGCTTTCTTTGTTTCATTTGACTTTTCACGATCTACCTGCTTTGATTTATCTGACATATTTTCACTGGCTTTCTTTGTTTCATTTGACTTTTCACAATCTACCTCCTTTGGAATATCCCCCAAGTCATCATCCTCTGAATCCGAATCCATTGCACTGGAATCCGATTCAGAAGATAAATGTGCTGGTGTAGGAGAAGGAAAGTGCACGTTAGATGGCAGGCTATCTTTCACCATTTCTGGTTCCTCTACAGGCTCACTAATTGTAATCTCGCATGGATCAAAATCTATGTCAGACGCTTCTTCAATTAAGTCTGATACAAAGTGTGATCTTTTGTGCTGTCGGGAATACACTGTTGTTGCTTTTCTTTTATGCTGGTTATAGCTTTTCTCAATTGAACTCCTTTGTGAGTATTCTTTTGGCCCTTTCGGCTCTATGATTGGGTATTTGGGGTCATAACACTCTTCCCAAAACTTGTACAGCTCCTCCCTCCTATACCTGTCGAGCATCATCTCGGCCTCTCGCCCTCTCTTACCACAGATCCTGTTGAAGACTACCATGTCAGGATGTCTACCTGAACACTTTGGGTTAGTTCCCAGTCTTTTGTCTACTCTAGTACAGACTAGGAAGGTGTATCCAAATCCACTGTGTTGCTCCATCATGCAGCGAACCACCTGACACCGTTGCTTGTAAAATTGAAGGGGCCAGTGCAACAGGGGACCTAAGTCCACTTTTGGGCAAAATCGAGTTAACCATTATATCATGAAGAAAATCCAATTCTTCATCGCTTTAGCTCCTTTTGTCCACAGATTTGCTAAACGAATGCAAAATAAACAGGTTTAAACAAATTATACAAAGGACCTAACTCTATTTTGAAGGTTTTTGAAGGGCCCATCGGAGCCTTACTGTTGGTTTTCTTTTGCTCCAGCATTTCAGTGGTTTCTTGCTGTTGAGTCCTCACCGTTGTCTCACCTCTGTGGTTCTTTGATTTTTTGTGTTCACGGAGATGTTGCACTGATGAGTTAGGAGGCCTTCATGCGGACTGAACAAATTATTTGTCTAACTCGCGACGGAAGTAAGGGCGATATTGTGGCCACGTAAAATCGATTAAGCCCCACAGTGGAAATCTTTCCACTGACCTTTCCAAGGCGGTTCTTCTTTGGCGGTTTATTTATGGTGCTGTTTGTTACTTACTGTGTGTATCACTTGTGTCTTTTTATTTTGGATGGCCATTTTGTGGGAAAGTAACTGTCCTTATGGCCTTCCTTTGTTTAGGTTTCTATTATGGTCTGGTCGCTTAATGTTTGTGTTTCTTTCCCTTTGGTGTCTTTGATGGGTGGAGTAAGTTAATTGTATCGATTCCTGATCTTTGTTTTACTTCTATTTTGCAGCACAGGACCCAATTCCATGAATTCATTAATCGAGTTTATTTCAAAGTGGCATTATCTAACAAAATCAGTTCTCATACTTTGAGCTGAAATGAGCAATATTTTATACGAAATCATTCATTTCCAGCCCGATAGAGTAATTTCAGTAATTTTAACATGGATTGAATTTTGACGATGGTGTTGCATTTGTGTTATTAAAACCTATGCAAATCTGTGAAAAGTATGCTTAATGTATGATGCATTCACGTTTTCACTATTTTACTCTTACGATATAGTCTTTACACACGTAATCATCTACTTTGCTATCTATACACCTTCTATATGCCATTTTCAGATTTATAAAATTTGGAGTTTTGCCCCTTGTTGCACAGAAAAAAACCGCAGAATCAATATTTTCCGTGAAATTATCACAGCATCTCTAAAATTCAACATTCTCAAAGTACCTTGTCATCGTATGAAAGAGAAATCAACATATTTTGAGTTTCGTAAAAAAAAATGTGTTTCTCGCATTTTTCTTGAAATAATGTAAAAGTGATTAAGGTCCCTTGTTGCACTGGCCCCTTCAATTTGACAATCAACGGTGTCAGGTGGTTCGCTGCATCTGATCCTGGAATCCTGCAAGTAGAAGGCAACAAAGGCTCAAACATTGGTCGTTTATGCCGTTAAACTTATCTGCTGTTGCAGAATTCAGTCATGGTGATTGGTGTTGTATTAATGTGTGTGCTTTTGATTTTTACGTGCCACCAACAGCTATGGCCGTTTGAAGACGGTACTCGGTTTCAAACGTATCCAGAAGTCTGGAGAAGTCCGGGATCAAACCGTTGACACATGGTTTGTGAGATAAATGGCATAACCACTACAACACGGCGACTTCTGTAGTATGTGTATACTGTGTTTGGTTAAAATGACAGGTCTTGCCAGCAAATACCAAAGTGGTTGCTCGAACCATTTCTGTCATGACCACTAGTAATTATGCACTTGACTGCTTGTGTAGACTTTTACAGTGTCTTGAAAGGTATTTTACTTTTATGAGTGGTTATGTCATTCCAAATGAGTGAGAAGGAAGAGACTAGAGAAACATCTTGACCATTTTTGCAGCAGAACTATGACTTCATCTTTGACACACACAATTTAAATTAAGAACAGCAGTCCATAAGGTGGCCTAGCAAACTTCAGATATATCCCAGGCCAAGAATGTTTTAAAACTGTATATGTGTTTAATATTACTGATCACTAGTAATGACATTACATTTTCAGATGATTCTCCCTGTGGTAGACAGACAGACAGACAAGTCGAGACTGATGCTAACAGTTCACAGCATATCATCTAACGGTAGCATTATTCTGACAATACAGCAATCATAAAAGAACTGTCATATAGTAAATACATATAAGTAGAATAAATCAGAACAGGAGCCATTGGGTTCTAGCAAAGAATTCAAGAATGGTGGTCAGCTCTCCACATTATTTGGGCCCCGTCAAGCGATTTTGGTATTTGTCGCCTATGCGAGCAGCGAAGGTTAAGGCGAGCCTGCGCATCCGCGCAGTCTCGCCAGAACCTTCGCTGCTCGCTCATACAAGCAGTGAATCAAGAGGAACCTTCAGACAGAAAGCCATATCCCTGGCCCCTCTGAATGGCCGGGCATGCGCAGTTAAAATTTGTCATGACGGAATGCCCGAAGACACAAATTCGCTTGGCGGGGCTCATTTAACTAGGGACATCATAACAACAACAACATAGTTTTATTCATTTGCTGGAATAAACGAATTTGATTTATCTTCCCCAAGGTAAGGCTTCAACCTGTCATGGTGAACAATTTTCCGTTTTCCCCTAGGATTTGAATTTTATACAGGGTGTCACTCAGCTTCCGTACAACAGTATATGGCCCGTGCCATGGTCTTTGTAACTTAAGACCTAGACCTTGTTTTCGTACTGGGTTATGAAACCACACAGCGTTACCAACATTGTATTCTGTATGAAATGCGGTTTTCATTGCCTCCACTTCTATTTTTTGTCATAATACGTCTTCATACCGTTGCTTGATATCTGTATATGTTTACGCGCAATGTCGTGTATTCTTACTAAACCTTTCTCTAACTATGCGCAATTGGTCGCGCATTTGCTTTCTCTCGTTTCAGGGATTCCTAGAGCTAGGTCAATGAGCAAACGGATTTCACGTCCCAACATCATTGCTGATGGTGTACTTTTAGTAGTATCATGAACAGATGACCTGTAGGCCATCATCAGTAAAGGTATATAAAAATCCCAATCTTTTTGGTTTTGTGCGACATAAGCTGAGAGCATTGCCTGTACACTTCTGCAGCTTCTATCTGATATCAGCTTCCCTTTGGTGTCTTTTATGGGTGGAGTAAGTTAATTGTATCAATTCCTGATCTTTGTTTTACTTCTACTTTTTCTATCTGATATTCCATCAGACTGGGGCCTACCTGGTGGTGTACGTGTGTAGAGAGCATACGTCTTGAAATATCTACTGCCCTGATCAGAATGTAACATTATGGGTACACCAAAGACAGATATAAATCTCTATAAGTTTGGTAGCTACAGTTTTGGCCTCTATACTGTTTAAAGGCATGGCTTACTATTTGATGAAATAGCATGAAACTACGAACAAGTACCTTGAGTCATTAGGGGTTATGGATAATGGGACCATTATATCAATACAGAAGTGAAGGCAGTGATCAGGAATCGATACAATTTACCCACAGCTCCCGTCCGAGATACCAAGGGACAGAAACACAAACATGAACCAACTAGACCCTAATGGAAACATCACCAGCGGAAAGCCAATAGGACAGTTCCTTTCCCACAATATGGTCAATTAGCTAGCCAAAACAAAATAACATAGTTGATACACACACACTCAAAGACAAGCCATAACAAAAATAAACCACGATAGAAGAACCGCCTTGGAACGGTCAGTGAAAAGAATTCCGCTGGGGGGGGGGGGGGCTTAAATCGATTTTACGTGGCCACAATCCTCGCCCTTACTTCCGTCGCGATTCAGACAAATAATTTGTTCAGTCCGCATGAATGCCTCCTAACTCATCAGTGCAACATCTCCGTGAACACACACAAAAATAATTCAATCAACCACAGAGATGAAACAACGGTGAGGACTCGACAGCAACAACAACAACAACAACAAAAAAAAACAAAAAAAAAACACTGAAATGCTGGACCATGACCTGGTGTAGCGAATATCATTTCGTGGTTACGGTCCACCAGATATTCACAGAGTTATGCCCCTTTGAAATTTTTTGTTAACCTTTTCGTTTCCGGATAACTCCTACAATTTTCATCTGATCAAGCTGAAACTTTGTAGTAAGACCATTGCCTGATGTAGCGCATATTCTCTATTGTCCACTAAATATTTACAGAGTTTGCCCACGGTTGAGTATTTCTGTAAATATTTCGTTTCCGGATAACTCCTCCTACTATTAACATTCGATCAAGCTGTAACTTGATATATAGTTAGACCATGATGTGGAGCAGTGCATATTGTTAGGTCCCCACACTGGCTAAAACTGTATTGCTGTTGTCCGTGTGTTTCTAACGCCTTAACCAAACAGCGTAACGTCGGCCATAACTTAAAAAGGAATTGCCCTACTCTCATGAAAACTTCACACACATACTCACCATCACAAGACCTATATTCTGACAAAGGACCATACCTATATTGCATTTGTCCGTGTGTTCGTCTTGCCTTAACCAAAAAACTTAACCTTGGTCATAACTTCAAAAGTATGTTTCTTTCAAAATTTACACAAATACTTACCATCACAAGACCTACATTCTGACAAAGACGTGTACCACATCTCTTTGATAGCTCTATGTGGGGCCCTTTCTGACGTAGTCAGTGATCTGGTTTTGAGGTTACGGTCCAACAAATAAAAACAAAAGTGTACCCCTTTGAAAGTTCTGTAAGCAATTTTGCCTGTAATTTAGAACCGATCAAGCTGAAACTTGATATATAGTTAGACCAAAATGTGGAGCAGGGCATATTATTTCAAGTTTGTAGTCAACCAAATATTTATAGAGTAATGACCCTTTGAAAATTCCTGTGAACATTTTGTTTATGGCTAATTATTCTTACAGTGAATATTCAATCAAGCTGAAAATTGATATATAGCTTGACCACAATGTGGAGCAGCGCATATTTTTTCGAGGTTATGACTTACCAGATATAAATAGAGTTATGCCCCTTTGCAGATTTCTGTAAATATTTTGTTTGTGGCTATCTTCTACAATTAATATCCGATAAAGCTGAAACTTCATACATGTATATAGTTAGACCATTATGTGGCGCAGTGCTTATTGTCGACCAAAAATTAATCGAGTTATGCCCCTTTGAAAATTTCTGTACACATTTTGTTTGTGGCTAACTTCTCCTGCAGGAAACATTCGATCTAGCAAAATCTTGATATTAAGTTTGACTATGATGTGGAGCAGTGCATATGGTTTAGAGAGAATGGGCCCTCAAATATTTATATAAGTATAAAATGTCCAATATTTCTGTAGACATTTTCATTTCCGGCTAACTCCTCCTACAATTTAGATCCGATCAAACTGGAACTTGCATGCAGTAAGATCATGATATGGAGGAGTTCTTATTTTTTCAAGGTTACAGTCCATCAATTATTAACTTACTACGGGCGTATAATGCCCCGCTTGCGAAGCTCTTGTTTTATTTTGGTTCTACGGCCATTTCAAGATTATTTCACTTATATCGGGCCGGTCGTTAATCAGAGGTGGGCGAAAACCGGAGTAAACGGAGAAAAGCACCTGGCCTTCCGTTGCAGAACTTGACGTCTTACGTATGACCCGAGCAAGGCTCGATCCCACAGCGGTGAGAGACCTATTGATTAAGAACAGCGCTCTTATCCACTAGGCCACGGAGGGCCGTCGAAAACTAATTATAGGACACGTTCAAATTAATCTCAGGGTGTACATCAAATTGATTTAAATTTACCTCCCTCCTCGGTCAATTTTGAACTTTACTGGGCGTGAAATACAGTGAAATTCCGCTATTAAGACCACCTAAAATTAAGACTAATTCTGCTTTAAAAAGTTTATTTAGCAGGTTGCAGTAATTCTTTCATTGTGTTTTCTGCATTAAGTGTCCCCTGGTCAGAGACCACCTTTGGAACTGTTCAAAAGTGGTAAAGACATTTGAAATGGCTAAGTGCATTAAAGTGGGGATAACGGCATTGGACATTGTCATTTGAGGAGGTAAATTGTCTGTTTTACTGTCGCAAGTTTCGTTTCACATCTCCGCTAACGCGTCGCCGTTAAATGAAATTTCGACCGAAAAAACACCGATTTATCTCCCAAAACGACAATTTTTCATAAAGTTATCGCTTAGTGCTGCTTTATGTAACTTTGTCCCAGTAGTCATCACGAAAACACGCCTCTGTTAAATACTGACCCCATTGATCCCCACTTTCATATAGTAAAACTGGGGTTTATAGGGGTAAACCTTATTTTTCTTATTTCTGCTCTAAAATATAGATTGTGGGTACTCGTTAGAACCGCCTCGATATTTTTCTTATTTCTGCTCTAAAATATAGATTGTGGATACTCGATATAACCTAGAACCGCCTCATCGAGGCGGATCTAACCAGTATCCACAATCTTTATTTTAGAGCAGAAATAAGAAAATTATCACAATTGTTAATCTTAAAATTTTCGTGTTTTTTCGGCGGTAAAGTTTACAAAGCATTCGTATAGGCGTGTTTTCGTAATGGTAAGGCGAGAGTTATCGTTGGCTTTTTACAGTGACCAAAGGAACAAATGCACGAACTTGGCCTATCTTAAGGCCGAATGATCATGTCGGGTGGGGTATTAATTTGTTACCGCATTTGGAAGTCATTTGCAGTTTTTTGACATTTATTTCTTTTATATACCACATCTGTCACATCAAAACTAGCCGGGTATACAAACCAACTTCTACTATTCTATTAAACGGCCCATAAAAATAACAATAATTCAATGGTTAATAGTTGCTTGTGGCGAAAGTTCCAGCCATTATAGGTCGTAATTGATTTCCCTTCACTTTGATCTTGCTGCGTGCGCATGAAATGGACACAACTTTGTTCACTTTTCATTCTCTGTCAAAGGCTATTGTTCAAAACTCAGCATAATAATAATAATTTGATTAGAAGTGCTACCTTTTTAGATATGGTTTGATAAATGCTGTCAAGCGTGTTGGGTTGATGCACGGTAAAACTTAAAAAGAAGAAATCCAGAAACCTGTCAATCACTCGCTGGTGCTCAGTTCTAACTGGAATTGACTAATTTTAGTGTAACTGAAATCATGACATCACATTAAAGAGTCTGTGTAATAAACGACCTTTAAAACCCATTTCTGTACAGAGAAGCGTGCGGCTTCCCCCAGGGAGTACATTATTTGCTCAACTCTGCCTAAGGGGAATGGGAACACATTCGGGGGGGGGGGGGGGGGGGGGGGGGCGACTCCTGGAAAAGTATTTTTGTCAATAGGGGTCAACTCTTAAAGGAAAGAATGCCAACTCTAAAAGGAAAAAAAAAATAGCTAGACCCCTTTTTCAGTGGGACAGGGCTTATAGACAAGCGAACAGGAAGTCCCGAGCGTTGTCTCCCTTTGAAAAATGAAGGACAAATCTGCCAGGTGTTCTCATTCCCCTTAAAATATACTGTTGCTGTTCGTTAGAACCGTATCAATGAAGCGGATTGAGGCGGTTCTTACGAGTACCAACACTCAATATTCGGAGAGATAATAATAAAAAAGGGTTCTACATTTCACCGAAAAAAGGTATAATAACACATTTTCCTCATAAAGGTATGTCTCTCCAAAGAGAAAGCATGTACCTGTTTAGCCTATAAGCTCCCTAAGAACTCATAAGACCTGTCTAATCTACAAGCTCTGTTAGAACTGTCGGCCTTGGTGAGCTAGTGTGTGTGTGTGTGTGTGTGTGTGTGTGTGTGTGTTTGTGTGTGTGTGTGAATTCGGGTTTAACGTCGCTTTCAATATTTTTTCAGTCATATCACGACGGTGTCTGGTTGTTACAAGGAGCTCAATGCTCACTTTTATAGTGCTGCCCCACTGAAGTATCATGCCCCGGACACATTACATGATACCACACCCAGTCACATTATCCTGACACTGGGTCGACCAGTCCTAGCTCTACCCCGTAAATCTGAGTGCCAAGCGAGGAGCAGCTAGTACCATTTTAACGACTTTGGTATGTCGCGGCCCGGGATCGAACCCGTGACCTCCCGTTCCCCGGAGCGGACACTCTACCACTTGAGCTATCGGGGCCGGTATTGGTGATCTAATAGCAAAGTGGTAAGGCAAATTTAAATGGATAAGCAGGGTGATTATACTTCGTTTCCATATTTCCAAGATCAGTTAATAGACCTGACCAAAAAGGTTTGATGGCTTGCACCCAAAGCAAGATGAGGGTTGAATTCATTCCGCGAATGTACGTACTTCCTGGCCGTCTGGTGATCGAGTACAGTGAAATTCCGCTATTAAGACCACCTAAAATTAAGACTAATTCTGCTTTAAAAAGCATATTTAGAAGGGTGCAGTTATTCTTTCTTCACTGCCCCCGCCCATAGGGGCTTGAAGAAATATATGAGCTGCACGATGCTTCCACGCAGATGTGAATCCGACCCGCACACTAGTACTGGTAAACCGCTTAGAGGATCTAAGCCTGTCCAGGAACCGCGGTGCGAGGCGGACCGTCCATGCTAATAAACCCTATTGGTTTCATTAGGCGACAGGGCTTGAGATGTCATTTCATCTCAATGTCGGGTAAAAGTCCCACAAAATTGGAAGCAACGAACGTCTCCAAAATGACCTTTACAATGTTGACGGGGACGGTAGACCTCAAATCAAACAAACAAACAAATATTCTTTCTTCATGCTTTCTGAACACAATGTCCTCTGGTCAGGGACCACCTTTGAGACTGTTCAAAAGTGGTCTTAAAGACCACTTTTGAACAGTCCCAAAGGTGGTCTTAATATAGGAATTTAACTAGTTAGAAATCACTAGTACAGAGGACCATCGTTAAAACGACAGTATTTGTTCCCTATCATTGTGCCGTTATAAAGAATGTGCCGTCATAAAGAATTCCAGTTAGGAGTATGATAGGTAATAAAAGGCCTTTTTCCCCATCATTACTCCAAGAAACAAATATCTATAACATTTGTTTCTTGGAGTATTAGATTACAAGGCTTTTCATGACTATGGCCTCGATTTGTGCATTTCAAACCCGAGGGAAGCCCACGCCGCACGGAACGGAGGCTAAACATTTAGCTAAGTACATGTAGTCATTCCATTGAAATTGTCGTTATAACGCATTTTGCCGTTATCACGAATGTCGGTATAAAGAAGGTTGACTGTACGATTTGTTACGCTGCGGCTTGAAAGGTGAAAAGGTTTTGAACTTCAATACGATGTTAATATTTAAACTAGGATAAGTTACGACCAATATGTACAACTAAATATAATTTGTTGTTAAAATGGTCATTATTTATTATCTTGTTATACCTTTTAATAGTGTTCATTTAAAATGTTAATTTTTCTAACAGCAGGTTTGAATACATATCAAAAGTATTGACAACAAAAGCGCTAGTTCTTAATTCACAAATAAAATCAAACGTCATGGCTATTTTATATGTGAAAAGTATAAATTGTTTTGAATATAATTCCTGTAAATCTCTCTTGTCCATTGTGGAACATTTCGCTTGCTTTAGGGCAGTGTGGGAGAATATCACTTATGTTTTCAAATAGGGACACCTTTTGTATCACTAGTTTGATCTTTTTATTTACCATTAACGATTGTAGGACCACAACTGGTAACGCCCAACTTGTTCTTTCGTCTACCACAAAAGAGAGTCGGCCCTTAATAAATCGCAAAATCCGGTCCAGTCTTGTATATACATGTCGTCCTGCCTGTATTCTGTCATCTCATTCGAAAAGCTTATGCCTGTATAATCTGTCTGCAACAGTGTGTTTAATGCATAACGAAAACACGCCTATATAATTTGGACCCCCTTGAACCCCAGTTTTATATAGTAAAACTTGGGTTTATAGGTGTAAACCTTATTTTTCTTATTTCTGCTCTAAAATATAGATTGTGGGTACTCGTTAGAACCGCCTCGATGAGGCGGTTCTAACGAGTGCCCACAATCTATATTTTGAGCAGAAATAAGAAAAATAACAATCTATATTTTGAGCAGAAATAAGAAAAATATTACAATTTATCATCTTAAAATATTCATTTTTTCCGCGATAAAGGTTACAATGTATTGATATAGGCGTGTTTTCGTATTGGGTTGATATTCGTATCTGTTCAGTGAAGAAAATGCAGTCGACCGTTTCTTTCTTTCTTTCTTTCTTGTATACTCGGTGTCTGCTTGATTAAAATGTAAACAGTAATTGCTCTAGTAAATTACAGTGTAATCTCTGCACAGGGATTTCGGCCCCCGCCCATCGAGGCTTGAAGAAATAAGTGGGCTGCATGATGCTTCCACGCAGAGCTGAAACCGACCGACCGCACATGAGTACTGGTAAACCGCTTAGAAGATCTAAGCCTGCACAGGCAAAGCGGTGCGAGTCGGCAAGTCATGCTTATAAACCCTATAGGTTTCATTGGGCGACAGGGCTTGAGATGTCATTTCATCCCAATGTCGGGTAAAAGTCCATAAAATTGGAAGCAACGTCTTCAAAACGACCTATGCTTGATTTATGATGCAATAAAATATGTTTATATAGTGACCTATACAGTGTTGATGGAGACGTGAAACCTCAAATCAGTCAAAAAATCTGCACAGGGATTATGGCGCATTTGGTATTAAGTATGGTGGGTCGCAGGACGTCAGTACGTCGCAGCCCGAATGACGGAACACCTTGTAGTCCATTTGACACTTCTATATGCTCCATACATAACCTAGAAATGTTGAGTACAATGAAGTTTTATTGCTGTTTTGTGTTGTACAGGGGTTCTAGAACAGATTTGGCTTGGTTGCCACTCGGGCAAGTCTGGGCAACTTGTATAATTTGCATAAATCCAAGATGGCCGCCAGACGCCATCTTGAAAAATTAAGTTTTTGAATAGGTGACAAGGAAGGCGTGTAATATGTAATTTAAGGGGTTTTCTGGTATGCGGAATCCGATTCTGAGGTTATTTTTACATTTTGATGACCTCGGAACACCTTATCCAAGATGGCGTCTGGCGGCCATCTTGAAAAATTGATTTTTAAATAGATATCAAAGAATAGTAACCGATATACTTGTACATATTTATGGGCTTTCTTGTGTCTTGCGTGCATAATCCCATTCTGATGTTAGATTGTTTTCGTTATGGTGTGTCGGAATAAACAAATCCAACATGGCCAACAGTCGCCATTTTGAAAAACGGTTTTAAAATAATTTTCCATACATTAACAACTAATTTCGTAGACTCTCTAAGTGCATGTCGTTGTGTAGAAGTTAAAGTCCATAAATTGTTGAAAAACGATTTTTGTTCATTTGTAATTGGTTCCGTTTGAAATTCCGAACACAAAAGTTGATTTTTTGGAGGGGGTCAAAATAAGGGGTTCTTTTGTGACGTCATCACAAATAACATCCAAACTGGGCAAAATTGTATTATACAGGCAAACTTCCGTCATCTAAGTAAGCTTGCAGTGTGTCGTCACCTCATGACATACAGGGATACGCTTCAAAATATTTAAATGAACCTATCAGATGAAAACGCACTCTTCTTTAAAGAAAAAATCAAATCAACTGGTAGCTTAATACTGGTTAACAGAAAGACCAGTAAAGGGTCACAGCCTGCCTAGGAAAAGTGATACGAGTCGGGCTGACCAAAGATGCCAGCATATGAGTAAGCGGTGTGTTTGAACGGCGCAGCTAAGTTCTTGGTAAAAGGGATTGGCAGCCATGTATCCTAAATGACCTAAACATGCGTTCATAGGGAATCAATCAAACGAAAAACATATTAAGTAAGAAAGGCGAGGGCGTCTGATTCGTAGCGGTGTATTTAGCTTCTGCTTTCCTTCAGTGAACATCTCTTGATGCTTTACTGTAGGCGATTTTCATAAAACGTCATAGCCAACTAAATTGTCATTTCATTGTTTATATTACTGCCTGATATATAATTTTGTATACAAATCAACCGTTGTTGTTTCCTTATACTGTGATTTTGGCTGGTGAGCTGAATTTGATTGCATCAGGTTCTGAGTAAGCTAGTTTAAAGACTAGACTTTGCAATGGCAACTCCAGACAGAAAGTGTTGTCTGTCAACCTGTACTAATTCTGGGCCACTGCAGACTTATAAAAAGCAGGGGCTCCTGAAAGTGATTGAATGTGCACTTCAGAGACAGGATGATGTATTGCGCTCTGCAGTACAGGCAATCTTGGACACTCAAGGTGAAAATGCATCTATGGAAATGCACAAAAACTGTTATTGCTCATACACATCCAAAGTGCACATTAAACGATATTTGGCTAAGAAAAGGAAAGAGGATAGGGCAGACAGTGATGATGCTCCAGCTGCAAGGATGAGGAGATCACAAGTCACAGACTTTGAATTTAAGACACAATGTCTGTTTTGTGCAAATGTGTGTGAGCCTTTGAACCCTAAGCACCCCGAGAGGTGGGACAGGGTGATACAATGCGAAAGGTTGGGTGTTAAAAATGCACCTCCATTCAAGGACATCGTTTTACAGCACTGTGGCGATAGGAGCGATTCCTGGGGCAGGGAAGTAGCTCTTCGCTGCCACGGTGCCCATGATTTAGCTGCAGCAGAGGCGCAGTATCACTTGAGGTGTTATAATGAATTCAGAAAGGTTCCAGTTCATACAGAACAAACACCTTTTATTGATGATGCTGCTTTGCAGTCACTTGTTGATGAAATGTTTGCCACTAGAAAGCATTGTACTTGGACATCCCTCGAAATGCATGACAAATACGTTGCTTATGGCGGCTGTTTAAGCAGGAAGCAAATGTTCACCAAGCTGTTGACTTACCTTGGTGAAGATGTAGTAGTACTAAGCATTCAGGGCTGCGCTTCCATTGTAGGATTCCGAGAGTTTGTTGGTAAAATTCTGAAGCTTTCTAAATTGGACACCACCGATGAAGAAGGTGAGGATGTCCTAGTCAGAAAGATTACAACTGAAGCCCGTGGAATTCCAACGAATAATAAACAGTATGATCTTGGTGATTTCACTTTCAGTAAAACCAAGGAAAACACAAGTGATACATTGCTCAGGTTTATTTCAAAACTTGTTTCAAATGGCAAAGTAACAAAACAATCTACGAGTTTGTCACAATCCATACAATTTGGCATTACCAACACAGGCAACCAATCAACTTTGGGGTTAGGTGTCAAATTGCACCACAAGTTTGGCAGCAGTGACTTGATACAGATTTTGCATGAGCATGGTTATTGCGTGTCATATGATGAAGTTATTCGGTTCCGTAAGTCCGCAGCGAAGTATGTGACTGATAATGCTGCAACTCTTCATCAAATGATGGGCTTAAGCCGTACCGTGGGGCTCGTGTTTGGGTGGTATGACAATTTTGATTTGTCCGTGTCAACCCCAAACGGCCGACGTGAAACTCATGCCATGGCAACAGAATTTCAAATTCATCCCGCTGGAATCATTGAGCCAGGTACAGCTCAGTTGCCAGGGATCAGTACCCTTGTGATTCCGAGGCTAACTTCCAAACAATACAAATCCAGCGGTGACACCAGGGCCATTCCACTCATGCACTACACTGGTCCAAAAAAGGTAATACCTCCTGCAGTGCAGCCCGTTAGTATCAGTTACACTGATGTTTGCTCCCAGGCAACCAGTTTAACCACTGCCCAAGAAAAAGACACAATCTGGTTGAACACCTTGGGCCAGGAAGATGCCATGGAGTGGAATGGGTTCAACAATGAGGTGTCAAGAACCCAAGGTGTACTACATCCTGCAAACATGTATGTGTTTGGTCCACTGATTGACGCCCCGCCCTCACATCCGGACACTGTCTTAACAACACTTACTTACATGCAGAGATCAATGGTTGACATGGGAATGGAAAAGGTCCATTTGTGTATGGACATGCAGTTGTATGCGGTTACCAAACAAGTGTGCTGGAACCAGCCTAAAAAGTACCAGAATGTAGTTGTTCATCCAGGTGGTATGCATATCATACAGTCATTTCTTGGCTGCATTGGAACACTTATGAAGGGCTCAGGATTGGAATGGTACATTACTAAAGCTTATGGGGGGCTTACAGGAATATTCAATGGGAAGTCATGGGTTAAAGCAATGCGAGCATTTAGGGGAGTAGCAGCTGCACTCTTACAAAGACTTCTGTCATCTGGACAAAAGACATTTGAAGAAATTGAACAGTACCTCGAAACAGCTCGACTTCATCCGACGGGTCGACACTGGGTTGACAATTTCCTTCTCCCAACACTCCTGATTCACCAGTTTGAGCGTGCGGAAAGAGAAGGTGACATTCATCTGAAACATCTGACGTTGAAGCGAATGATGAAGTATTTCTTCCTTGCTGGGCACGTCCAGTACGCACGATACATGACCCAGTATTTGATCGAAATGCGTGCTAATACTGAAGACATGGTTGATCTTGTCTGTCGTCACCAGGATGGATACTGGAACGCAGTTTCTGCTGACCAGTTTGGAGAACAAACTGCCATAAGAATTGGCAAGGGGGCTCTTAAAGGAATGACATTGTCTGCTGATTTAGTGAGCGAGTGGATCAATGCTTTCCCTATCACATGTACAGTTTCAGATCGACTGGATGGTGTCTACTCACAATCAGATCCAGGTGGTACTTCACAGAAACTGCACAAGGAAGAGATGAAATATCGACGAAAATTGGATGCAAGTGATCGGGGTCTCATATTTGCAGAGGTAGACAAATATCCCCATCCTCTAGAAGATAATCGACCACATCTATACAACCCTGTTACCGGTCAGATTGCTTCAGCAGACGTGAACGTTGCTGATTCGATTGTGATAGGGGAAAGGATGGAGAGAGACTTTGTATCAAGTCTCCCTGATGGTTTCTATAATTCTATAAGCAGTCCGATTAATACAATGTGTATTCTAAAAGGACAGGCAAAAGGCTCAAAATCCAGACCGTTAATAGAGCTTGAAACCATATTTCTACGGCTGCTTATGATTGGACAACAACGGAAGATAGAGCTTGGTCCTTTATTTGCCTACGAGTTGTGTGCTGTTCCTCCCGCGCTTATAGATGGACAGGGGTGTCTTCGGAAAGGAAATAAATCCGGTTTGGTGAAGCGTCTAGGAGTATTTGACATATATCCAAAATCTGCGGATACACTCATTGTCGATGTTTCGCAGCTGTTTTACCACATGGTTTGGCCTCATGGGGGCAATCCATCTGACCTGATTGCATCCATCGAAGAACGTCTGAGTAACTATGGGGATGCAACTAAGAAAATTGTTGTGTTTGACAAATACCAGGATGTATCTGCCAAAGACCATGAGCGGATGCGAAGAGCTGGTGAAGTTGTAATTGACTATGACCTCTCTATCGCAAGTCATCTCCCAAAGAGGGAGGCGATTATGAAAAGCAAATCCAACAAGAGGAAACTCGCCAGTGTACTGGGAACTTTCGATCTAGGAGAGAGTACTACAATGGAGACTAGGGATGACAGTAAATTTCTTCACGATGAAGCTGACGTTACAATGGTGTCTTTTGTTCTTGAAGCTGCTAAATCTGGCCAGGGTGTGATCCGTGTACTTAGTGACGACACAGATGTTTTTGTTTTGCTGGTGTATTGGGTGAATCGAGCTAATTTACAATGCAAGGTACAGATGGAGCGCTGGGATGGATCAGTACTTGATATAAATGCCACATGTGCTGGTCTGGGTCAAAAGTGTTTACAACTACCAGCAATGCATGCACTCAGCGGTTGCGATACGACTTCTTATCCTTATGGCAAAGGTAAGGTCACAGCGTTGAATACTATGACATCTGGTGACTATCCAGGTTTAGCTATCATAGGTGACGTTGGTACCACTCGCCCAGATTTGATGACTGCTGCAATGCCTTTCTTCATTGCTTTATATGGTCAGCCACAGGGGACGTCAATGGAATCCGTTCGGTTCACACTGTTCACAAAGAAGAAGAGAAACCCTAAAGTCATGTCTCTTCCTCCAACATCAGCCAATCTTATGCAACACATACTTCGGGCTCATCTTCAAGTTATGTTGTGGAAAGCAGCCAATTGCAATGGCCCTCCTGACGAGTCCAAAGATATAACACAGTTTGGTTGGGAATTTCGAGATGAAATTCCTATTCCAGTAATTGCTGAAGGTGATCCAGCTCCACCCGAGCTGCTGGATGTGATTCGTTGTCAGTGTAAAGCACAAGGAAAAAAGTGCTCTACAGAGGCATGTGGTTGTCACAAGCAGCACCTATCATGCACGACATTCTGTAACTGCCGTGGTTCAGAAGACTGCTTAAACCAATACACTACAGCAAGAGACGTCCCTGCAGCAGAGGAGGGACCCGCAACTGACGTTGACAATATTGATGATTGTCCAGATGATGGTCTGGAAGAAGACATGGAGGATCAAGAAGATATTGCTGATGATCAAGTTCCAGACTATTTAGATGAGTGGGAGTAAACATTTATGGCCGGTATAACACAAATACCATCATATATATGTTGGGGTTTTAGTCCTGACTGAATGATGGGTACCTCAATGGGATAATACAGACATAACGATGGTTTGAATAATATAAAATTTCTATGTAAACATTAGTCAGCCATCTTGAAATTGGGGTCTCCAAGTTCATCAAAATGTAAAAATAACTTCAGAATCGGATTCTGCATACCAGAAAACCCCTTAAATGACATATTACACGCCTTCCTTGTCACCTATTCAAAAACTCAATTTTTCAAGATGGCCGCCAGCCGCCATCTTGGATATGGTACTCCGAGTTCATTATAATGACAAAATAACCTCAAAATCGGATTCTGCATACCAGAAAACCCCTTAAATGACATATTACACGCCTTCCTTATCACCTATTCAAAAAATTAAATTTTCAAGATGGCGTCTGGCGGCCATCTTGGATTTATGCAAATTATACAAGTTGCCCAGACTTGCCCGAGTGGCAACCAAGCCAGTTTTGTTCTAGAACCCCTGTACAACACAAAACAGCAAAAAAACTTCATTGTACTCAACATTTCTAGGTTCTGAAAATTTCGAATGGACTATTGAACATTTACCCATACTCATCGTTTTCGGATATTATTTGCTTTGCCGGTGTCGGGGCCAGAATCAGAGGTTCGGAGTTGGGTTGGCAAATGGGCCGTTCAATATTGGAGGGTCCAACTGATACTGGGTCATGATTCGACAAGGCCTGTTGTAATTGCTGTATGTCGATCGAGTTGCTAAGCACAGAATCTCTTCAGTGTTGATGTCAACGTGACTATCACTGATTTATATAGCTCCCGCCCATCATGGCTTGAAGAAATAGATGGGCTGCATGACGCTTTCACGCAGAGCTGAAACCGACCCGCACACGAGTACTGGTAAACCGCTTAGAGGACCTACGCCTGCCCAGGCAGGGCATTGTGAGTCGGCCCGTCCATGCTTATAAACCCTATTGGTTTCATTGGGCGACAGGGCTTGAGATGCCGTTTCATCTCAATGTCGGGTAAAAGTCCCACAAAATTGGAAGCTAGGTCTCCAAAATGACCTTTACAGTGTTGACGGGGACGTCAGACTTCAAATCAAACAAACAAGTCACTGATTTTTAGGAAATCCAGATGACGGTTATTTCGAGAAAATGACCGCGCTATTCATATTGATGTGTTCAGTGTTGCATAGCAGGGCTATTGTCAGTGTTGTGTAAGATGGCTTTCTATGATATCATGTGTTGGGTTCGGCAAGACCAGGGTCTACTCTGCTTGCTTACAGGACAGCAATTTAAGGGTTAAACGAAACAATCTTAGTCCTCATCCAGCCTGCACTCAGAGACAGTCGACCAACCAGTGCTGTCAGTGCTTTGATTTTTATAACCTACCTATATCGTACAGCTAGTCCTTTTACAATTACAGTGGTGTTAGCAGTGTTTTGTTTGTGGTATGTTTCGCAAAAACAACGACTGTACTGTAAGCAAACGGTGTAGATCCAGATCAGACGCCGCGTCCTGCAGCGTCTGATCTAGGTTTACACGGTTTGTTAATGTCCTAAAATGGGATGGTATATAGACATATATGTGTTAATTACCGCTACTTTCTCTTCTACAAACAGTTCGACTGTGAGCTTACTGTACTACCGGGCATTAGCTTTATACGCTGGGTAAAATGTAATGGTCAATCAAGTATGGGCATTTTGTTCCATACCATTAAAATAGATTAAAATAAGATATATGGTCTATGCAAGAAATAAAGACAAATTTATTTGTTTCGCAAATAAAACGTCTGATCTGGGTCTACACTGTTTACCAATGTGAAAAAATGGGGCGCCAGACATATATATATATTAAGAACAACTACTTTCAAGTCTGCACACTCTTCTTCTGTGAGCGTACCACTGGGCTTCATAAAATGCAATGGTCACACAAGTATTTTTTTTTTAAGTTTTGTTTGTTTGATTTGAGCATTAACGTCCCCGTCAACACCGTATAGATTTTGGAGGCGTTGCTTCCAATTTTGTGGGACTTTTACCCGACAAGCCCTGTCGCCCAATGAAACCAATGCGGTTTATAAGCATGGACGGTCCGACTCGCACCGCTTTTCCTGGGCAGGCTTAGATACCAGTACTCGTGTGCGGTTGGTTTCAGCTCTGCGTGGAAGCATTATGCCCCCCCCCCCACCCCACCCCACCCCATCTATTTCTTCAAGCCCCGATGGGCGGGGTTAGCAGAGTAGAATTTATTTTGTTTTCTTATTCTTCATAGCATCATGTTAACAAGTCCGTGAAATGAACACCTCTCCAAACCCCACTTTATACAGAGAAAACTGGGGCTTACAGGGAAATATATGTTTGTTTTGTTTTTGGCTTGTTTTTTCTCCAAAACATAGGTTGTGGGTACTCGTTAGAACCGCCGCAATGCGGCGGTTCTAACGAGCACCCACAACCTATTTTTGGGGTCTAAATCAGAAAAATATAACAAATTTTCATCGGAAAAGTAGCCATGATGAAGAAATGAAAGAATGCACCAAGTCACACGGGTGTGTTAACGTAATAGAATAAAGGTCTTTCAAGAAGACGGTTTTATGTAATGTCCACCCAAAAAAGGCAAACTGCATGACAAACAGACTCTTTCTGGAACATATTGAAGATGTCATCTGAAAGCCATCTGATCAGGATCGACAAACTATCTTTTTCTCTAAAAAAGAAAGAATAGCAACTACCTTGACGGCGAAATGATTTTTTTTTTGTGTGTTTTCCAGTACACTATCATGTTAATTGAGACCATCTGAAAATGATATTAAGCGGGACCCTTGTGATAAGGGAGACAGATTAACGTTAACAAAACTGCATATGTCTTAACCCATTGCATGCGGGAAACCCCTAAAGGGATACCTTGGCAAACAGTACAGGCCCAATTTAAACGCTGCAGAACTGAAAGCTGTCCCCTGACGATACCGCATACAACCCCACCCTCTCCCGCTTGTAACTCTTATCCCAGCAGGCACATGACGTCATTTGGACGTCACATCAACGTCGGTACAACGTCATGATGCTTATGCAACGTCAAATTAACGTCGGTGCAACGTCGTGACGTTGCACCGACGTTGATTTGACGTTGCCCTAGCGACGTGTGCCTGCTGGGATCCTACTGAACATTCCAATCCCTATCTTTGCAAACAATGTAGATCGTGATCAGATGGCTTGCTGGTTTACATTTTCTTGTCTTTTGGATTATTGATTCCATTGTGGAATTTTAAAGTATTTGAGGGTCACTGATGAAGCCTAATTGGCCGAAACTAGCAAGTCTGGTCCAGAAAACATGCACACGCCATATTTTCCAGTTCAGTGGTGTATTCCTTGCTTCCAAAGGATAACCCTTTCTAGAACATATTTAACGTCACTACAGCTGGTGTCTGGGAATGTGTGGCGGCCGTAAAAAGTCTCCCTGCCCTGCATCATAGTGTAGTTTATATTTTCTTGTCCTTTGGGATCATTGATTCCATTGTGGAATTTAAAAGTATTTGAGGGTCACTGATGAGGCCTAATTGGCCGAAACTAGCTAGTCTGGCCCAGAAACCATGTACACTCCATATTTTCCAGTTCTGTGGTGTATTCCTTGCTTCCAAAGGATGACTCTTTCTAGAACATATTGAAGATGTCATCTGAAAGCCATCTGATCAGGATCGACACTGTTTGTCATGCAGTTTGCCTATATCAAGAAATGTTACTGGTTGATAGTCTTGCATGGGTGTGGCTAAATAAATATTTAGCATGATAAGGTTTAATAAGAACTTTGCCGCCGAAAAAAAAACGAAAATTTTATGAAAAATTGTGATATTTTTCTTATTTCTGCTCAAAATATAGATTGTGGGTACTCGTTAGAACCGCCTCGATGGGGCGGTTCTAACGAGTACCCACAATCTATATTTTAGAGCTGAAATAAGAATAATAAAGTTTACCCTATAAACCCTATTTTTGCTGAATAAAAGTGGGGTAAAAGGGGTTCAGAATTATATAGGCTTGTTTTCGGGATGGTGTTTTTACCCACTTCTATCTCCAAGCTAAAAATGACATTTACCTTTATTGTGCGAATTAAAATAAATTTCTCTTTATTCCCTGCATATACCATACATCATATTTTTAAAATGTGACTATTTAATGGTTTGGTCTCGAAACGAGTAAACAAAATGCATTAATTACTTTTTGTATCTTTTGTAAGATTGTGTGACTGCTTTCTACAGACCGAGGTGTTGTTGTTTTGGAATAAATTTGCATATATTAGCTCATAATGCGTGATATTTATATAGCGTTTGACTTTAATTCATTGTTTTGGATACAATAAAGTAAAGAATTATTAGAATTACTAGATTTTGTGAAAACCGTTTTAAAAGCCATCATTTTTATATTCTAATCTTTTCTATGTCGCCTTATGACGTTTTAAGTGGGCTGAAAAATAAGGTAAGATGTTAACTGTCAGCTTCTTAGTCAGAACTGAATAAAAGTGATAGTTATCAAATTATTCACATCCCTTAAGGGAAATGGGAACACCTGACAGATTTTTTCCGCCATTTTTCAAAGGGAGACAACTTTCGGGCCTTCCTGTTCGCTTTTCTATCAGTCCTGTCCCACTGAAAAAGGGGTCTACTCTTAAAGGAAAGAATTTGCTCCTCTTAAAGGAAAGAATTTGCTCCTCAGGAGCAAATTCTTTCCTTTAAGAGTTGACTCCTATTTACATGGTAGACCAAAATACTTTTGCAGGAGTTGCCTCCCCTGAAGGTGTTCCCATTCCCCCTAAATGCAGAGACTGCAACAAATTTCTGGCGTCAAATCCGATATGAATCATTCGCAACTAACAGATATAAGCTGTGTCAGGCCTAACCCATATAAGACAATATAAAAATCTTACAGGTGTGTGCTTTGGAATCCATCTGAGGGTCACGAGGCTTGCCGGACAGTGATCCCGAGGGACGGATTTTTCTCCAACTACCCCTAATACCCATGTAAGACTCTTTTTCTTGCATTCCTTTCATTTCTGAGAGTGAAATGTTATATAATATAGTCACTTCGATTGGCTCGGCCCCGCCCATCGGGGCTTGAAGAAATAGATGGGCTGCATGATGCTTCCACACAGAGCTGAAATCCGACCGCACACGAGTACTGGTAAACCGCTTTGAGAATCTAAGCCTGCCCAGGCAAAGTGGTGCGAGTCGGACCGGCCATGCTTATAATCCCTATTAGTTTCATTGGGTGACAGGGCTTAAGATGTCCTTTCATCTCAATGTCGGGTAAAATTCCCACAAAATTAAAAGTAACGTCTCCAAAATGACCTATACAGTGCGTGCTGACGGGGACGTTAAACCTCAATCAAACAAACAAACACTTCGATTGTCGACGTCCACCATATTTTGATGCCAATAATGCGGCTTTTTACGGCATACGTTCAAATCAACCACTTCACATCAAACACTTGAAAATTCTCTATTTTTATCCTAATACTGGGTAGGATAACCTGGATAAGATAAGATTTTCTCTCCCAGGGTTACGTTCAGGATTTTCCATATCTGATGTACAACAGATGTAGACTGATCAGACGCTCCGAGCTGTGTTTGAAATATTTGCCAGTGTCCCATGTTTGGGATGCTAGGCATGTATGGTTTAATGCAGACAAATGGCGTCGAAAACCCATCTCGAAAACAGGCCTATATCATTTTGACCCCCTTGAACCCCACTTTTATACAGTAAAACTGGGGTTTGCAGGGGTAAACCTTATTGTTCTTATTTCAGCTCTAAATTATAGATTGTACCCTCAATCTATATTTTGAACAGAAATAATGAAAATATCATAACTTTTCCTCTTAAAATTTTCATTTTTTCGGCGATAAAGGATACAATGTATTTGTAAAGTAGAAGTAAAACAAAGATCAGGATTTGATACAATTAACTTACTCCACCCATAAAAGACACCAAAGGGAAAGAAATACAAACATTAAGCGACCAGACCATAATGGAAACCTAAACAAAGGAAGGCCATAAGGACAGTTACTTTCCAACAAATTGGCCATATGGCCATCCAAAATTAAAAGACACAAGTGATACACACAGTAAGTAACAAACAACAACATAAATAAATCGCCACAGAAGAGCTGCCTTGGAACGGTCAGTGGAAGATTTCCACTGGGGGGCTTAAATCGATTTTACGTGGCCACAATCCTCGCCCTTACTTCCGTCGCGATTTAGACAAATAATTTGTTCAGTCCGCATGAAGGCCTCCTAACTCATCAGTGCAACATCTCCGTGGACACAAAAATCAAAGAACCACAGAGGTGAGACAACGGTGAGGACTCTACAGCAAGAAACCACTGAAATGCTGGAGCAAAAGAAAACCAACAGTTAGACTCCGATGAGCCCGACCAGAGACAGAGCATCAGGCACCAACCGACATTATCTCTCTAATTCTCAATAAGCCTTTACGTTGGAGCCGTCATAGAATCTGAGGCCTGACCCACCGGCGTGCAATTAAAGAGGGAAGCAAAGTTGCCAACCGTGATTGGGTTAACTACCATGCATGCAGTCTGTCGTATAATATCCATGTTGTACCCAATCTTTTTATATCGAAGAATGATTTTACTAAATTGGGTGCTGAAGTCATTGCGGTTATATATTTTTCTGAATTTATATACTAAGTCACCATAAAATTCGGGTTCCGATAGACCTTGTTGCAGAAGAGATTTAAGTCCAATATTGAATTTTGAAATTAAATCAGAATGGCGTCTATAAAATTTTGAAAAGGCTTTGCGTAGTTTATGGTACCGATAACCCTGATTAAGGAGTTTAGCCGTTAATAATTTATTACGAGTGTTGAAGTCGGTTACATGAATACACACTCTAGCAAATCGAATTAATTGCGAAATATAAACGCCATAGGATGGCGCACGAGGAACATCACCATCCAAAAAAGGAAAATTTACAATCTCAAAATCAAAGGCGCGTTTTCGTCATGTTAAGAATCCGTAGATATAAACTGTGTTAGATCAGTGTTAATCTCAGCCTATAAATTGAGGTTTAACGTCCCCGTCAACACTATATAGGTCATTTTCGTGACGTTGCTCCCGATTTTGTTAGACTTTTACCTGATACTTAGATGAAATGACATTTCAAGCCGTGCCGCCCAATGAAACCTATAGGGTTTATATGCATGAACGGTCCACCTCGCACCACTTTGCCTTGAAATGCTTACGCCTTCTAAGCGGTTTACCAGTATTCATGTGCGGTCGGTTTCAGCTCTGCCTGGAAGTACCATGCAGTCCAAACTACTTCTCATAGCCCCGATGGGCGGGGGCTACTAAGGTATGTTAAAATAATACACTACCATATGTACAAGATTCAAAACTAGTTCATAAATAATCACGATAAAAAGTTTGTGATGTTAATGAAAGCAATATGCATCTTGGCATCAACGAATGAAAAAAACCTCGTTTAATTTTGGTTGCAAGCAAGCGGATCATTAAATGAAATAGTATATTTTATTTAATCATGTCTTTGATGTAAGACAACATGGTGTTGTAATCAAGACTGACATTAACCCATATATGCATAGCGGTCATTTTTGGACATTGGCAAACAGTGCCGACCAAGTTCGCTTAAAGAGCATTCATTGTTGAAAAATTTGCCAGAAACAAAAACAACCTGACACCCCTATAATTGGAAATGGACCAATCCAAACTTGTTAGGAAATATTCCATTGTCATATATGGGTTCAATGAAATATTTCGTTCTTCTGATGTTGAAATAAGATGCAGTTTTAGCTTTAATAATATCGTTTGATGTGAAACTGTAAGAAGACGACGCATTGCATGCAAGAATTATTAGACAGTACGCAGCTGTAAACAAGACATGAAATAAAAAAAAAACTCTTTCAGTTAGCAAACGAAACACAAAAACGAAAGAAGTATTTTGTTTGATGTTTAGACAACATGCAAATATAACATCAGGTGAAGTACATGTATCGCTTCCATAAGACTCAGTTGACCAGAAATATTAGTTGCTTTCTAGACCACAAGACACGATTCATCCCCTACCAAATACAAGGGACCGTGCCGTAAAATAGGTCAATGCCAACCTATATAGACTGTAGAACCAGAGTCTTCCAAACTGCATATTTTAGTTTCAAGGCCTTTGTATTTTTGATTGCTGAAAAGAAGACATAAATGATTTTACCCTTGATTGGCGTCGCGGCCATCTTAGTAATGCGACCCAGACCTTATGAACGAACTTTCGCTACCCAAGCCTCATGGAGGCAGCATATGTACTTTGGTAAAATCTCTTCAGTGGTTGTTTGAAAATGGGGGATAATGACGAGGACAAACAGACGACGTAGCCTTGTCATAGTGTAGGGTCGACCAAACTGGCATATATAAGGAACCATTCTAAATACTAAGTCACCGTAAAATCCAGGTATAGAAGTAACCGACAAACATGTAAGAAATGTAAACTCAAACAAAAATGGCATAATTATGTCATCCAACTCTGTTTTATGGGTTATGGGACGTTGCACGTTGTCTCAACATTTCAGGAAATGATGTAACTTCTGTTTTACAACGCCACGTTGTCTTATGTTTAGGTTTTTCATTTGCATGTCAACATCAAACGATATACTTGCAGCTACATTATGGTGTATGTATGTCATTTGACGTGTCACCAGTAATAATTCTGATTCTGACATGTCCCTTCATCAAGAAAAATAAGTCTTTCATCTAATGCCAGACTTGTTGACAACTGCATTTCATCTAACCATCAAAAGAAATAATTCTTTCATTTAATGTTAGTTTCTTTGCAAATCAACACCAACTGATATATTATTTCATTTGATGTTAAGTTTGCTTGCAACTCATTTTCAGCTGAAAGAATCATTCCATTTGATTGCGTGTCGTAACGGTGCACGGGTAAATACTTGGTTTGATTGAATCACTGTTTTATACGTTCTCACTAGCATCAATAACAACAACAAGAACGAAGCAAAGCAACACACACAAATACAAAAAGGTCGATATTGTTTACATGCTCAGTGGCCCCTTTTAGGGACATTGGCAAACAGTGTAGACCCTGATCAGACGCCGCGGCGTCTAATCTGAGTCTGCTCTGTTTGCTTAAAGTATGTAAAACGTATTACACACAAAACGCCCCCGGGCTTAGAGAAATAGATTGGGCTGCAGAGCTGAACCAACCATGCACACGAATACTGGTAATTCGCTGAAGTCTGAGCCTGTCCAGGCCAAGTGGTGCGAGTCGGACCGTCCATGTATAAACCCTTTGTCATTTGATCTCATTGTAGGGTAAAAGTCCCACAAAATTAGAAGCAACGTCTCCAACATGACCTAAATAGTGTTGACAGGGACGTTAATCCCCAAATCAATCAAACAAATACACAAAAAAATCTTGCATCCATATAATTGGAAATGGACCACTCCAAACTGATTAGTGACATATATGGGTTAATTTTCCTTCAAACTCAACTACATATCAAAAAATCAAAGGCAGCACTGGTAGTCGATTGTCTCTGAGTGCTGGTAGTCGATTGTCTCTGAGTGCTGGTGGTCCATAGTGTCTGAGTGTTGGTAGTCGATTGTCTCTGAGTGTTTCTGAGTGTTGGTAGTTGATTGTCTCTGAGTGCTAGTGGTCCACTGTCTGAGTGTTGGTTCATTGTCTCTGAGTGGTGGTGGTCCATTGTATCTAAAGTGTTGGAAGTCGATTGTCTCTGAGTGTTGGTGATTCATTGTCACTGAGTGTTGGTAGTTCATTGTCTCTGAGTGTTGATGATTCATTGTCTCTGAGTGCTGGTGGTCGATTGTCTCTCAGTGTTGGTGGTTCATTGTCTGTGAGTGTTGGTAGTTCATTGCCTCTGAGTGTTGGTGGTTCATTGTCTCTGAGTGAATGCTTGAAAAAATGGTCCTGAACGTGGACCTCGAGTTTTCGTATAGCCAGTTTAATATTGAAAAACACTTTCCGGTACCTGCGTGCCTTTTAATTTCATTGTACTTTGTATAAAACAAATATATTCCTGGCGCTCAAAAGATGAATTATTGGCGGACAATTAATACACTTGGTGTAAAGAAAAAAACAGCTGAAACCTTTTAAATATGCTTTCAAAAGCAGAATTTTTCCTAATTGTAGCTAGACTTAAGTCTGAGGGACTTAATAGAGGAATTTTACTGTATATGGTTATTGGCCAGCACTATTTACAAGAATGGACATGACCAAATTCAAAGACGGAAGAGTTTGTTTGTTTTGTTTGAGTTTAACATCCCCGTCAACACTGTGTAGGTCATTTTGGAGACGTTGCTTCCAAGTTTGTGGGACTTTTACCCGACATTGAGATGAAATGACATCTCAAGCGCTGTCGCCCAATGAAACCGATAGGGTTTACAAGCATGGACGGACCGACTCGCACCGCTTTGCCTAGGCAGGCTTAGATCCTCTAAGCGGTTTACAAGTACTCGTGTGCGGTCGGTTTCAGATCTGCGTGGAAGCATCTTGCAGCCTATCTATTTCTTCAAGCTCCGATGGGCGGGGGCATTAAAGATGGAAGGGACCACCTCAGAAACACAGGGGAGAAACAGTTAACCAAAGAATGAATTTATTTGCATCGGTTTCAATAATGAGTTCGATCTCAGCACTACGGTCAATAATGTTCGACTTAAGTTAGATCGAACTGTCTCCGGTCAAAAAAAAAACGAGGTCAGTTAAGTGTTTAAGCTAAACACACGAGACTTTGGTTGACTGGTTCCCAGTTTTACCTGAATCACAGCAGAACACTAAAACCAATTATTTGTTTCATCGGCATTGATTGGTTGTTTGTTATGCAAAGTCGTAAGGTATAATAAAAGTAACAGCAACCATAGTATGACTGTTGATCGAACTACCCCAAAATTTATTTTAATTTTAAGTTATGTATATTTTCTAAGTGGTACGAAGCCAAAATTCAACCCCCAATATCAAGGACAAAAAATGGGCCGATAAAAGGATCCGCAGAAAACTGGCTACGAGTTACAAATCTATTCTGTAAGGTTTCAGTATTTATTTAGTCCGGATGTTTTGCGATAAGCAGCTGTTGGCTTAATCAATTATTTGTGACGTTTTGTTTGAAATGGAATATTTAAAACAATAACAGTATTTTGTATATTCCATACAAATAAATTTTATATTGACAAATTTTTACTTTGATAAATACAGTACACATAAATAGCAAATTAGAACAAATAACGCGCTATCTCATCGTACTTAAGGTTTTATTTTACAAATTCGTTAACTGTTTAAGAATCGCTTCAATCAATCATGCTATTTGATAGTGTAACAGCGGAAAAGAGTTAGGTATCTATGATGTGAATAAAAGGTGATTTTTCACATTTATGGAGAAAAAAAGCTTTCAAAAATATTTTGGTCTCCCCTACCCTTAGATAGTTGTTCTTAAAGAGAAGGAGAAAAGGTAACGATCAGCTCCCAAGGAGCATTTTCCTTTTTGGGAAGTTCCCGTTTGAGGTTTTAGATTTAGAGAAAAGCACATAAAAAGTGTTCTCCATGCCAAAAAAATATAACAATGCGTGCCAGACCTATTAATTGCCTTTCACAACGATGTTTTTAATATGTGTGCGCGTTACTGACAGCATGCTTTTGTGTTATAAACTCTTCCAGCCATTTGTTGCTTAAGTGGACTGTTGGAAATGCCCAGTCCCAAAATCATGCATATGACAAAACGTGTAGATCCAGATACGAGGACCCCCTATCATCATGTTAACAAGTTCCTGAAAATGGAAACCTTCTTAAACCCCACACAAAATAGAGAAAATTGGGGTTTAAAGGGGTATACGCACATTATTTGTTTTTAGTTCTAATGCAAGACATAGATTGTTGGTACTCGTTATAACTGCCTCATCGAGGCGGTTCTAACGAGCGCCACCAACCTATGTTTGGGGTAAAATAAGAATAACATCACAAATTTTCATCAGTAAAAATAAGTTATGGATATATGAAAGAGTGCAGTATGTCACACGGCTGTATTATCGCAATGCGAGGTGTCCCGACTGGATCGCAACTGTTTGCAAAGGTACGAGTATCTATATGGGTTTCTAAGGTTAAAAGAGTTAAAGACCGCCCACAAAAATCACACACACACATTTTATACAGAAATATAAAAGAGTACAATAGCCATTTTTTTCTGTTCAAAATAGAAGTGAAGGCAATGATCAGGAATCGATTCAATTAACCTACAGCTCCCATCAGAGACACCAAAGGGAAAGAAACACAAACATGAAAAACTAGAACCTAATGGAAACATCAATATTGGAAAGCTTAAAGGACAGTTATTTTTTCCACAAAATGGCCCATTGGCTGTCCAAAAACCAAAAATATAAGCCGTAAAGTGGAAAAACCAACACGATAGAAGTGAGAAAAAGAAGTGGAGGACGTACCAACAAAATAGAAGTGAAGGCATTGAAACAAATGCTCTCTCATCAGTCTTGGAATATACACTTGCGTACTACAGGGATCAATCCCATGTGTAACAGGAATTATACTTAAAATCTTTGCTTTGAGCATAATTATCGGTAACTGATATGGTCATTTCTAAAACCCGGAACGGAACACGGGACGGAAGAGGGAACGGAACATGAAATGAAACACGGAACGGAACATAGACTGAAACACGAAACGGAACATTCAATTGAACAGCAAACGGAACATGAACTGGATTGCAATTTGATCGAGAGAACCCCTTTATTTTGATACACGGAAATGAGCATGGAATGGAACACCAGACAGAACATGGACCGGATTGTCATTTGATGTAGATAATCCATTCATTTGGAAAACGATACTTCATAAATATATTTTGTGAAAGATATGCCATAATAAAACACATATCGTATAATACTGGTATATTTAACCAATCACGTGAACAAGTCCGTGAAATGAACACCCCCTTAAACCCCACTTTATATAGAGAAAACTGGGGTTTACGGGGGTATTCATTATTTTTCTTATTTCTGCTCCAAGACATAGGTTGTGGGTACTCGTTTGAACCGCCTAAATGAGGCGGTTTTAACGAGCACCCGCAATTGAGGCGGTTCTAACAAGCACCCGCAACCCATGTTTGAAGTAAAAATAACAAAAATATCACAGACTTTCACCAGAAAAGTAGCCATTTTGGAGATGTGAAAAATGCACTATATCGCACGGGTGTGTTATCGTAATGTTAACCATTCTCTGGGCTAATTCAGCAAACGACAAATTGTTGATATTTTTTGCCAGACGATTTGTATGGAATGTCAATTTCTGTATTTTAGGAACAATACGAAAAAAAGTAAAAATGGCGTCTGCTGAAAAAGATATCCAGCATGCACAGCATTAATCTCTTTAAACACCTATTGTTGTCTGCACTTTGGACACATGACTTCGGTAGAATCTGTAACAGATATGTCAATAATGCCCACACACTGAGGATGGTGTTCACCAGCATATATATGTATTCTTGTTTCAGGCACCTGACAAAGGAAATACAGTGGCATATCTATTGTGTTTCTCATTATTTTTTTCTTTTTCTTACTATTTTTTCTGTTATAGGGAATGGCCCGAGGTGTTTCACTGCTCCAGACATTTAAACAAATGCTCCCTCATGCGCACATAGATCGATCCGATACGCAAGTGCATTCGCATTGAGACTATTGTCATGTCCATTCGTTTGGGAATTTGACCCGCAGGTTGTTTGTGCTAGTGGATACTAGACTTGCCACAACCATCGTTCTTATATATGGCATATCACTGTATGTGGAATGATACAGCTTTACAGTGTTTTCCATACACTTTATATTGCTTACTGTCAGCCCGTTTGAACCCCCATCTTTGGGCGACCTATTGATGATTTGTAGAAATTATGTACTGCGGGTTTTTTTTTTGTTTCAAAATCCAGCTGATATGTGAGCTTACATGTCTGAAAACCTTACAAATCCGGAAACTGATACTGAAGTAAAGTTATCGAACTAACGATAATAATGTAATTCAACCATCGTCTCGATTTTAGATTTTTTTCTGTGATATTTGTGGAACAGTTTATTTTTGTCTGCCGGTACACATACTTATATCTCTTTAATGTCCGACCTCGGTGCTACGGTGGTAACATTGTGTACATCAAAGGAAATATCAGTTTGTTTAAAAAAAAAACTTACTCAACTTAGTATGGACTTGTCTGCAGAAATCCCCTTTAGAAGATCAGACAGACGTCGCATCTTCGCGTCTTCCTCAGTTATGTCAATCTCCTGATTCATCTGTTCCCATGTCTCTTCAAAATCTCGCCCCCCCCCCCCTACTTCCTGTTATTGTCTTCTTGTCTGTTCCCCTGCTTGCTCCATATTCCGCCACCTTTCTTTATGCTGTGTGTTCCATGTTGTTTTTTCCGCTGCTTTTTCATGCCGTATTCGCCTGTCTGTTCCCTTGTCTGTTCCATTTTGTGTTCTCCTGCCTGTCCTATTTCTTGTCCGCTTTCTCTTCCATATCGTGTTCCATTGTTGTTCCATATCTTGTTCTATCGGCTTGTTTTGTATCGCTTCAATTGTAGAAACATCACCAGGTCCCGGACACTAACGATCCTGTTTTTGACGAGAAGGTCCCCTTACTTCTTCCTGGCAACAGCGAGATTTCTCGGTAGAGACTCACTTTAAATTAAACCTGGCTTGGCAGCCAAGATATATATGCAAGACTTTTGGATCGCACACGAACATATTTCATTCAATAGTTTAACAACATGTATTCAACAATTTAAAAACACATTTTTGGGCCCCTGCCCATCGGGGCTTGGAGAAATAGATTGGGCTGCATGATTCTTCCTGGCAGAGCTGAAACTGACCGCACATGGGTACTGGTAAACCGCTAAAAAGGTCTAATAGAAAGGAGGCAATGGTCAGGAATCGATGCAATTAACCCACAGCTTCCATCAGAGACACCAAAGGGAAAGAAACACAAACATGAAACAAC
Organism: Lucinisca nassula; assembly: GCA_963580285.1. Taxonomy (NCBI): domain Eukaryota; kingdom Metazoa; phylum Mollusca; class Bivalvia; order Lucinida; family Lucinidae; genus Lucinisca; species Lucinisca nassula. Next base: position 47,805,870 of record OY757014.1, on the reverse strand, counting down.
AGACCCCAACGGAAACACCAACAACGGAAAGCCAAAAGGACAGCTACTTTCCCACAAAATTGCCAACAGCTATCCAAAATAAAATAATACAAGCGACAAAAACAACCAAAGACAAACCATAACAATAATAAACCGCGACAAAAAAACTGACCCGGAACGGCTGTCCAGGCAAAGTGGTCCGAGTCAAACAGTCCATACAAATAAACTGTTGGTTTCGTTGGACGACAGGTCTTGAGATGTCATTTCATCACAATGTCGGGTAAATGTCCCACAAAATTGTTTGTTTTTGTTTGTTTGATTTGAGGTTTAACGTCCCCGTCAACACTGTATAGGTAATTTTGAAGACGTTGCTTCCAATTTCGTGGGACTTTTACCCGACACTGAGATGAAATGGCATCTCAAGCCCTGTCGCCCAACAAAACGAATAGGGTTTATAAGCATGGGCGGTCCATTCGCACTGCTTTGCCTGGGCAGGCTTACATCCTCTGAGCGGTTTAGCAGTACTTGTGTGCGGTCGGTTTCAGCTCTGCATCATGCAGCCCATCTATTTCTTCAAGCCCCGATGAAAATTGGTAACAACGTCTTCATAATGACCTAAATAGTGTTGACGAGGACGTTTAACTGCAAATCAAACACACGGGCAATAACAACATGCATTTGTTTCAATCCATAACTGAAGACCCAAGTTTTGACGAAAATGATATAAGGTCTTGTTCTACAAAAATGCTTTGCTCTTCGTATTCTTTTCTTTTCTTCTTCTTTTTTTTTTTTTTGAGAGAGAGAGCATACTCCGTCTTTCTTATTTTCAAAGGTACGGGCAATGAACTTTCTATTTTTTCTATATCCTTAAGACGACAGACAAGTGGTTTTGGCTCAAAATTGTCAACATCGATCTTAAACCTTCGTTAGTTTTGGTTTCAGTCTATAGTTTCCAAGCCCCATTTTACCTCTTCAACAATCTTCCAATTAAAAGCTTAAGCGACATTAAGAGACTTCCAAAGGCTCTTCCTCCCAGTTTGACATACTTCAGTGAAAAATGAAACCCTATGACTGGTTTGTTTATATCCCATTTTGCGCATCATCTGAACATTTTCCATCTGCAGACCAGATGCCATACCTTCTGTCACGGAATTTTACAAATATGGTGTTTGTACGAATTCAAGTCTGATACAACTACGTACATGTCTGTCTGGTGGCACGAAGTATAAAATTAAGAACAGAATAGTAATTAGCGACCGATAAAGGCGACACCTAAAACATGGTCGAGTTCAACTTTAAAGGTGCAATCACGTCTTACTGCGTTTGAAAGGCTATAACACTGTGTTAAGGAAGTATTGAACTGCATTATTTAATTGCTGCTCATCCTGGCATCACGAAAACACGCCTATATAATTTTGACCCCCTTGAACCCCACTTTTATATAGTAAAACTGGGGTTTGCTGGAAGGGGTAAACCCTATTTTTCTTATTTCAGCTCAAAAATATAGATTGCGGGTACTCGTTAGAACCGCCTAATGGAGGCGGTTCTAACGAGTACCCGCAAACTATATTTTGAGCAGAAATAAGAATCCATTAGGCGGTTCTAACGAGTACCCGCAATCTATATTTTTGAGCAGAAATAAGAAAAATATCAAAGTTTTTCATCATAAAATTTCCATTTTTCGGCGATAAAGGTTACAATGTATTTGTATAGGCGTGTTTTCGTAATGGGTATCCTTCGCGGGCCGTCAAGCACTGAATTATTAGTTCTCAGCGAATTCCTCCGTTCATTTTGTTCGTTATGACTGATTCTTAATTAATTTCAGCTGTAGGGAGATGTAAGGAACACTGTAGATCCTCCATGGGTCCATTGTGCAAATACATTAGTATCTGCTTGTCATCAATAATTGTCGCGTCTAACTGTGCCAAATATTTTGTTCCATGTTTTGTAAAATAATTTCAACTTCCGTTCAAGATTTTAAGTTTTACGTAGATTTTATACATTTGATCTTCTGTTAAGGCAAAAAAAAAAAAAAAAATCCGTTGCGAGAAAATACACTTTCGTACTGAAAAAAAAAGTGCACATCCGTTTCGGATTTTAGGAAATGAGGTTCTGTTTTCAGGTCTGGGTACAGACTATATTCCATTCTGTTCCATATTCTGTTCTGTTCGGTCACTTGTTTCGTTCCGGGTTTTATAAATGGGCAATTGATACAGCTGTCATATTTTCCGCACTTTTGTTTGGCGTTTGCTTTCCATGTACACTAAGACCCTCTGACTCAGAGGTGTTAACGAGACGTATGAGGATTTTACAAATAGAGTTTTAACTGTTGCAGATAAATATGCACCCATGAAAAAGAAAAAATGTATCCCAAAACCTGTTCCCTATATGAACTAGAGCTGTCAGTGAAACTGACTAGGGCCCCGGCAGCGCTATCAGAGGAGTAGGAAAATTTGTGGACGGACAAACGGACAGACAGACAGACTTTCAGTGCGGGGCCCTAATAAATCACTGAAGCAAGCTGTGTACAAAAAGAAAATGTTATTTAATAAATTTCAAAAGCATTAAACTTCAAAGAATTGGGAAAAATTTAGGCTGCAAAGAAATTTAGTTACCAAGCTCAAAAGAAAATCAACAAATCAATATTTTATTGAAAGATGTGTGGGTGGTAGTAAAACAAAAGATTTTTGGTCAACTGTTAAGCCATTTTTAACCAATAAAGGAAGTCATTTTCAGAAAGACACAATTTATTTGAAAGTGGAAAACTTGTTAATGACCAGCAGGAGGTCTGTAACATTTTTAACGATTTTTTTGTAAATGTGGCCAAAGATATAGGAGAAAACTCAATTACAGTTGACAGTGTTTTAAATTTTCAGCCCATAGAGGAAAATTTTGTTAGTAAGGAAATTGATAAACTCAGTGTGAATAAAGCCACAGGGCATGATGGCATCTCAGCTAAAAATTTAAAAACTTGCCAAACCTGCAGTTGTAAGTCCTATTACCCAGTTAATAAATAGTACAATTAAGGTATCAGAATTCCCCGATGAGAGTAAAAAAGCACTGGTAAGCCCACTTCATAAAAAGAACAGTACACTAGACAAAGGAAACTACCGTCCTGTTAGCATTCTGCCTATCCTCTCAAAATTATATGAAAGATCAATTAATGTCCAGTTAATGGAATACTTCAAAAATCATTTCAATTCTTACCTCTCTGCCTTCAGACCTGGTGATGGCTGCCAGAGCACACTTTTGAGGATACTTGAAGACTGGAAGCAGGCTTTGGATGAAAAAAATATGTCGCGGCTATACTAATGGACATCTCAAAAGCATTTGATTGTTTACCACACGACCTGCTTCTTCTAAAACTTAAATTCTATGGACTTTCGGAAAATGCATTGAAATTAATGAACAGTTATTTGACAAACAGAAAACAGAGTGTAAAATTGGGAAGTCTAAAAAGTGATTTTCAATTTATCCTCAAGGGTGTGCCCCAGGGATCCATTCTTGGGCCAGTGTTGTTCAACATCTTTCTAAACGACATTTTCCTTTTCATCGAACACTGTAGTTTATATAATTATGCTGACGATAACACAGTTTCATGTATTGACAGCAATTTGGAATGTCTCGTTTACAAACTTGTTAGCGACAGCCAGCAGCTTATAAAGTGGTTCCTGGATAACAAGATGAAGGCCAATCCAGAAAAATTTCAGGCTATTGCACTAGATCAGCACACCGGGAATGAAAATATTACTTTCAACCTTGAAAATAACAATATTAAATGTGAAGAAAATGTAAAACTTTTGGGGGTTACTATAGATTTCAAATTAAATTTTGATTTTCACATTTCAGAAATTTGTAAAAAAAGCATCAAGGCAACTGAATGTTTTGAAGAGGATTGGCAGGCATCTGTGTAGACTAGGCAAATTGAATGTGTATTATTCATTTATATTGTCAAATTTTAATTACTGTCCTCTGGTATGGCACTTCTGTGGGGAAACAAATACAAAGAAAATTGAGACAATACAGGAAAGTGCGTTGAGATTTATCTACAGCGACTATAGCTCTAGCTATGATTCGCTGTTGATAAGATCTCAACTACCCTCACTGAGGATCAGGCGCCAGAGGACAGTAGCATTTGAAGCTTTAAAAATTTTAAATAATTTATCTCCAGTTTATTTAAATGATCTTTTAATATTTAAACATCATCATTATTCTTTTAGGTATACGAAGACAGTCGAGGTGCCTCAGGTAAGAACAGTTAAGTATGGTACCAGATCCTTCCGCTTCGCTGCTGCCAAAATCTGGAATTCCCTCCCGCAACATTTGAGGGACATTTCAGATTTAAACATGTTTAAGAACCAGGTAAATGCATGGAGCGGGGGGACCTGTTCCTGCTCTTTCTGTTCATACAGTTAGTTTTGTTTTCTGTTCAGTGTTTTACTATATTCTCCTTTATTACCTTTTGCATTTTTCATTCTGTTATAATGTTATCATTTTTAGGTCGATGCTTAATCTCTTAAAGTAAAGCAAAGTTTTAATAAGTTTTAATATTTCAGGTTTAAAATTAGAGAGATAATGTCGGTTGGTGCCTGATGCTCTGTCTCTGGTCGGGCTCATCGGAGTCTAACTGTTGGTTTTCTTTTGCTCCAGCATTTCAGTGGTTTCTTGCTGTCGAGTCCTCACCGTTGTCTCACCTCTGTGGTTCTTTGATTTTTGTGTTCACGGAGATGTTGCACTGATGAGTTAGGAGGCCTTCATGTGGACTGAACAAATTATTTGTCTAAATCGCGACGGAAGTAAGGGCGAGGATTGTGGCCACGTAAAATCGATTTAAGCCCCCCAGTGGAAATCTTCCACTGACCGTTCCAAGGCGGCTCTTCTGTGGCGATTTATTTATGTTGTTGTTTGTTACTTACTGTGTGTATCACTTGTGTCGTTTGGTTTTGGATGGCCATATGGCCATTTTGTGGGAAAGTAACTGTCCTTATGGCCTTCCTTTGTTTAGGTTTCCATTATGGTCTGGTCGCTTAATGTTTGTATTTCTTTCCCTTTGGTGTCTTTTATGGATGGAGTAAGTTAATTGTATCAATTCCTGATCTTTGTTTTACTTCTACTTTTAATAAAATTTTAATTTCAGTGCTATTAATTGCTATTTTGCTAAACGGAATAATGTAAATATGATACTGTGATATTCATTTAATATGTGCATGTCTTTATTTTGTAAGTCGGTAAATAGCTATACATAGCTAATGTTGTACTGTTATATACTTTCTCCGACTTTTAATAAAATTTGTCTTATGTCTTATGTCTTAAAAGAATTTATTTATTGAACATAGGTTTATTAAAAGAATGTACAAGTAAATCTGATATGAAAACGACGTTCCAAAGCCGTGAAATCTAGCCTAACATAATATTTGTGGAAAACCACTGGTATCTTCAAAGGCTCAAACAACTTTGGTTCAAAGAAAATTTGTTCAATATGGGGGTAGTTCGAGCCACAGAGGATTAATTGAGCCCCGCCAAGCGAATTTGTGTCTTCGAGCATTCCGTCATGACAAATTTTAACTGCGCATGCCCAGCCATTCAGAGGAGCCAGGGATATTGCTTTCTGTCTGAAGGTTCCTCTTGATTCACTGCTTGTATGAGCGAGCAGCGAAGGTTCTGGCGAGACTGCGCGGATGCACAGGCTCGCCTGAACCTTCGCTGTTCGCATAGGCAATAAGTACCAAAATCGCTTGACGGGGCCCAATTATAGTGATGCGTCCACGCACATCGGGGCTTGAAGATGCATTGTGCTTCCGCGCAGAGCTGAAACCAACCAACTCGAGTCCTGGTAGGCCGCTTAGGTCTAAGCCTGCCCAGAAAAATGGCGCGAGACGGATCGCTCCATATACACTAGCGGTGTCTATAGGCGGTAAGACTTACGATGTCATTACATCTCAATGTCGGGTAAAAGTCACACAAAATCGGTAGCAACGGCTCCAAAATGACCTAAATAGTGTTGACAGGGACGTTAAACATCAACTCAAACAAAACAATTCAATGATAATAACATATCAGGAATCATGATGGGGCAGAATTTGTATGATCTATGAAATAAAGGTATTTTATGTGCACTCTTTAGAATCGCTTCAATGAGGTGTTTGAGTCCTTAAACTTTCCCTGTATATATATCTATATAATGCGGGGGTTTCCAGATGTTACGTTCACGGTGGTACGCACACTTTCAACCCATATTAGACAAACAGAATCTCCTACTAATAACTTTGCCTTTATTTCCAATTTAAGAGGTGGCTTGCTTGTTTTGTTTGTTGTAAGTTTTATGGAAATTCTTAAACCTCAAGCAAACAGTATAGCTCCTGATCAGACGCCGCTGATCGCGGCGTCTGATCTGGGGCTACACTGTTTGCCTTTGCCCCTTGAGTGGGACGCTGGAGAGACAGGGGTTTGAAAACTAAAACATAATACGACTTGTAATAAATGAAGCTGCCATTTTAGTAACGAAACAGTAGCTTAAGTAACCAAAATTAGGCATCAATTTCATGGATTTTGATATGGATAAATGACTTGCCTGGAAGGGAAATATTTTGCGTTGTTTGTATATTATTCTTTGTAATTGTATCTAGAGAGGCTGTAAACATCACTCAAAATACTTTTATAAAAGGAGAATGGGGACACCTTCTGGGGAGGCAACTCCTGCAAAAGTATTTTTGTTTCCCAAGTCAACAGGGGTCAACTCTTAAAGGAAAGAATTTGCTCCTGAGGATGGCTGAAGAGTAGACCCCTTTTCAGTGGGATAGGGCTTATAGAAAAGCGAACAGTCCCAAGAGCTGTCTCCCTTTGAAAAATTGCGGAAACAAAATCTGCTAGACGTTCCCATTCCCCTTAAATATATTTTATTTAAGCCTTTAAAACCATGTAGATAGGTATAGAGAAGCGGAGTGGATTCAGGTGGGACGGCCCTGCCGTACCACAAGGGTCTACACTATTTACCATCCTATTAATAGTTTCGACTATGGTAACCTCCAATGGTACAAGGATATACATGTAATTGTCAAAACACACGGATGACGAGGCAGGGATTGGAATGTCATTTCATCTCAGTGTCGGGTAAAAGTCCAACAAAGTTGGAAGCAACGTCTCTGAAATGACCTAAATAGTGTTGAAGGGAAGGTTAAACCTAAATTCGAAGAAACAAAATACACATAATCGCCTTGATGGGGCGATTCTAATGAGTACACACAACATAAACTTACAAGATAAACAAAAGAAAATCTCCCTAAAATAATGAAACACTACTTTCGGGCCGATTGTTCGTCCATCTACCCAAACTTTCTAACCATAAAAGCTCTTAAGCACTAAAGTCCGCGTGACTATCTGCTGTAAGGCCATCGAGGCGGTTCTAACGAGTATCCACAATTTTATTTTAGAAATAAGGTGTACCCCTATAAACCCGGGTTTACATCACGAAAACACGTCTTTATAATTTTGACCGCCTAGAACCCCACTTTTATATAGTAAAAATGGGGTTTACAGGGGTAAACCTTAGTTTTCTTATTTTTGCTCTAAAATATAGATTGTGGGTGGATGAAGCGGTTCTAACGAGTACCCAAAATCTATATTTTGAGCAGACATAAGAAAAATATCACAATTTTTCATCTTAAAATGCTCATATTTTCAGTGATAAAATTGACAAAGTATTTGTATAGGCGTGTTTTCGAATGACTATATAAAAATGGGGTTCATTGGGTCAAAATTATAATGGTATGTTTTCGTGCTGTCCAGCACTGAATGCAAACTTGAAAAGCTGTAAAATGAATCCAGAGCTGACAATTGCGTATTTGAATAAAGAAATCAACTCTAGAAGAAAATGTTACCCACAGAAACAGTTGTACGACAGTCCATAAAGAAGGTATATTATTGTTAACTGGTTATTTAAGACCCGTTAAACGCAGTCACTGAAGTCTTAAATTGACTTTTATTAAAGCAATTTATATCTGCCATGACAACTAATATTTCACCACAACATCAGCGGATTATAGTGATATTTTATACGCAAAATACTAATACTATTTCTCCATCATATATCATATGATACTATTATAAACACGACCTGTCAACACTTTTGATTAAAATGGAAACATTTATTGTATACAGTTTATAGACTTACATGCATATTTATTTGAAAAATGAAGAGATTCAAAAATATAACAATGTATTAATTATTTTTAAAGCGGTGCATTATGGCAATAAGAGACTGACAAGCTGCAGATGTTTGCAACCAAACTTGAACGATAAATTAGAAAATTAAACTCCTAAACGCACTAAGTCAGACAAACACTTGCTCACTGGGTATTATAAAAGTAACCGGGTACTACTCAATACAAATGTAATTTTTCAGTTGTTTTGTTAAAATGTTTACTATTTAGCGCTGTCAGGGACGTTACTAAGAGAGAGAAAAATTGTACGCAAACCAAAGAAATACTGGAAATAATAATCGTTTAGCAAATGGGGACCACTCTAACTATTTAGCGCTGTCAGGGACGTAACTAAGAGAGAGAAAAAACTGTACGCAAACCAAAGAAATACTGGAAATAATAATCGTTTAGCAAATGGGGACCACTCTTACAGGAAAGCATTCGCTCCCTCTTTCCTGTAAGTGTGGTCCCCGCGGCAAAGAAGGAAACTATATTAGCTAATTATTAGTGTTGTGTATATCCTAAGCACTGGCAGATTTTGCTATTTTCTTCTGCTTCTACTTCTTCTTTCTTTTTCTTCTTCTTATTTTTCCTTCTTTTTTCATCGTCTTCTTCTTCGTCGTCTATTTTTACGTTTGTAATGTGTACGCAAGTGCGTAGAACCACCCCATTGAGGCGGTTCCCATTATAACCGAGAGGCGGTTATAAGAAGTACCCACAACATTAGTTTTGCAGCAGAGATAATAATGATGCGCATGTATAACCCTGTAAATCCCAGTTTTTTCTACGTAAAGTGGGTTTTCAGAGGGGTATTCATGACATTCAAATTAAAACCTTATCCTGCTGATCACGACATACCCTATCTGTGTAAAAAGTGTAAATCCAGATCAGATGGCACTGTAGAAGCTGTCTGATCAAGTTCTACACTGTTTATCATGTAGTTTGTCACGGAATTGAACGAATGCACTTTATCAAGTAGATTGGTGAATAATCAGACACTGGTGTGGCTAAATCAATTTATTCAGCAGGATAAGGGTTGAATGGTTACTCCCGAAAAGACACAAAGACTTGGCCAGCTCAAGCCATCGAAAGGGAAAGCGTTAGGCACATGATGACACACACAAAAACACAGCACTAGACGTGCATTAACACATGAATCCAAACGAACATGTGAAAACACCACTATTCTATATGGAAAATTTTACCACCAAAAGATGAAAATTTTCAGATAAAAATCTGATATTTTTCATTTTTCTGCTCAAAACATAGTTACAACCGACTCAAAACATAGATTTTAGGAATGCGTTAGAACCGCCTCTATGTGTTTGAGCAGAAATACGTAGAATAATATATACACATATATAAAACTTGGGTTTAAGGGCTCAAAATTATATGGGCATGTTTTCGTTATGGGTCTGCAGAAAAACTACTGGGGTAGGGGTGCGTGTGTTCTCCAACTCCAAAGTTTATGAACACTCGCCCTCCAATGCAGATGCATATGATAATAGCAAGTCGTTCAGCATAAGAGTATATCGCCTATTAACGAATCAGTTTAAGACTCAACACATATCGGAAGAAAACCACGAGTTAAGGACTATGAAAATGTCTTCCTGGGACGTGGGCTAAAATTCATGGGTGTTTAGCATGTTGACATATTTCTAGTAAAACAACCCATAATGTTCCAAATTAAATGAATGAATTTAAAACATGCATATTAAAAATGTAATTTTATTGTTGGAAGAGAAAAACTCACTTTGTAAGAAAATTACATTTTTGAACGTCTGTTTCCACATTGTCCTTCATTAGAAACATACCATTTTTACAACAAAATATACTTTAGTGTGTGTACTAGCAACGACGAGAGGTGAATATCAAAAAAAAAAAAACTGGCATTATAACATTATATCCATGCCGTTAGAACCCCTATCAACATGTAGAGTTCACTATATTGCCAACAATGCACACAGTATTACGCACGGATTAATTTAACACTGGGGTAAATAGGTGTAGCGATAATAAAAATTCTGTCAAATCGTTATGTTTTTTTTTTTTGGACAAAACGAACAATTTTCCCCTCTTGTGTCTATTCTTTGCATAATAATATTTTCCAAATTAACGGAAGAATAAAGGAATCATGATCTGGGCATAAACATATTTAGAATAAAATCCGTTTTGCAGGATATTTTTACCCACGATTATCATGTTAATACCCCTGATTTACCTGCCATGTATACAGTAATGGCTGTCAGTATGACCGTTCGGTGGGTGTTTAAAATGATGGATATAATGTTATTGTGGCAGGTTTTGGAAAAACTACTTCTCGTCTTTGCTAGGACACGGAATATACTTTAGGTTGATGTAAAAACTGAATGTTTCCGAGGAAGGACAATGGAGAAACCGATGTTCAAAAATTGACCATTTGAAAGGTAATTTTCTAATAGAGTAATTTATTTTTTTTTCTCCTCACAACAAAAGTACACTTTACAATAAGCATATTTTATGATTGTTCATATAATTTGGAACATTATGGGTTGCTTTTATAGAAATTTGTCGACATTCTGAACAACCGTAAATTTTGCTCACGTGTCTTGTATATAACTTAAGGCGCATTAACACTATAACGGATTGGCTCAACGTATGCCGGCGTACGGATACATTTTGGCATTCGTTGGCATACATTGGCTGCTCATAATTTCCTCGTTTTAAGTTCGTTTTCAGTTCGTTGAAGTACGTTCGCGTACGTCGAAAAAATTTGTGCATGCACAAAAGTTTTTGACGTATACCAACGAACTGCCCAAACGCAGCGGGTTCGTTCGATGAACGCAGTTCAAACGGTTTGTTCGTCCGCAGTAAGACAACGGTGGCTTCGACCAACTAAATTGTGCTCACTTCGTAACGAAATCTCACGTATTAGTAACTTATTAATAACGAATTTACAGCGTCGTACGAAATAAAATAGATGACGTTCTGATAACGATGCGTCAACCTATTATTGCCGTTGCTGCTGCGACTTCCAGACGAATGAGTTTCGTGCTTGTCGTGCTTAAACGTACGAGTACCGTATCGCTTGCGTTTTTCTGCATGGGCTTGTTGACCTACCCCTAGGGGTATACAAAAACATATTTCAGCGCAAATTTGACAGTTAGCTCGAACATTTAAGATATATGAGACTACGGCGCCAGTTAGACTACGGCGCCAGTTTTTGTTTTCATCATGAGATGGGGCTAGTCAGAAGACGACGAGGGTTCTACCTTTTCTCTACCTCTGGACCCGAAGGTTTTCTTTGGCGTGCGTTTCACACCTATCTTCCAGTGCAGAATGATGTGTCAAAGTGGTTTATATTCATGTACGTCAGTGATCCGTTCGTATAATCACACTATACGCAGAGTGCACGCAGAACATGTTGAGAGATCGTCGACTTTCGTTGATATTCGTTTCTCATTCGCCCTGGTTTGTTAATATGTAGTTAATCTTACGTTACTCACTCGTTCTGGTGTCGTTTCAAATTCGTTTTCAGTTCGTTATGTTTAACCCCGATGAGCACATTCGTCGGTGTTGTGTGCGTATTTGAGCGTAAGCGATCTTTGTCAAATTTTTGCCATTCGTTCACGGTATGTTACCTCAATTCGTTATTATAGTGTAAAAGCGCCTTTAGCGGTGGTAAGAAACCAAAGAACAATGGGACTGCATCACCCCAGATTTAAGATTGAACCGTTACAAAGTTCGAAGTCCGGCCTAAAGAGCGTAGCGAATTTGACCACTGATTGGGTGGACAGCCAAGTACTCTGTTTGTCTATATGTCAGGTTTGTTTTTGCTGTACATGGGGAAAAACAACAACAAAACACATGAAATTCTCAGAAAAAAATGCTGTTGCCCAATATTTTTTTCGTTTGTTTGATATGATCTCGGCAAAATTCTGGTTTCGGCAGCCGCTATTGCACAAGTGTTTTCAACGGTATGTTGTACTTAGAAATTGTTGAAAAGAAAACATGAAATAAAACAGGAGGACCATGGGCTACTACGTTCACCGGATGTCAAGTGGGAGAAAAACTGGCCCCGATTCCTGGATACAATCTTTTTAAACACCATGCTTGCTTGAAAAATCTAAGTAGAGGCTCATCCAATGATCACTGATGCCAAATTGATTTGAAGTCTCAGATAGAGTGATAGAGTTTGACCAAGACTCAAGGTCATCATTTGAACAAACTTGGTAGGGCCAGTGACCCCAATGATGCAAAGTAACTTTCAAAGTGTTGGGCCTTTCAGTTCCTAAAATGAATAATTTCAAATATTTTTTACTAAATTTGGGCATGACAGCCAACTTGGTCATGTGACTCAGATCCTACAAAAAAGTTTTCTAAAACCATTGAAACTCTATATTAAAGTTGGTTTCAATCTGCCAAGCAAATTCACTGAAGAAGAACTTAAAAATACCGAATCTTACGGTTGCACACCAAGGTCAGAAAACAGCCTTGACATTTAATATTTATAAATATATTTCCAGCTGGTTGCATAATTAAACATTCATGTCATAAGCTACAATGCTTCCGAAAATCCACTGCTTTGCCTTTTCCCCATACAAATGGCTAAGTTACCAAATTTGACCTTCACATAAAATAGGTCAATATCAATCAAGGGTCACCATTTGCACAAACTTAGTAGATCCCAGCCCTTTATACCAGCTACAAACTTTCAACCTCTTTGGCCTTTTGGTTCCTACGCAGAATATTTTCAAAGGGTTTTACCATATATAGGCAGGGCTGCCATCTTGGTCGTGACTCCAATCCTACATACAAACTTTCATTGCCCATATCATAGTCGTTGCACATGTAATTTGGTTTTTATCAGCCCGGCAGTTTTGGTGGAGGAGATAAAAATACTGTATCTGAGGAATCCAGGACAAAGGTCAATGTAATTCGTCTCAAACAGCTACTACTGAATGAGAAAAAACAAACAGTTATTTTGCATGTTTCCCCATACAAATACCATGAGACAAATTTGACCTTGACTAGGTCAAGGTCCAGCAAAGGTCATCATTGGAACAAAATTGGAAGAGCCTGAGTCCCAACAGCTGCATACCAAGTTGCAAGGCCGTTGGGCTTTTGGTTCCCAATGAGAAGGTTTTCAAAGGCACCCATAATTTGTTATAAATACAACAAACCTGTTAGATCTAGCATTCTTAATTTCAATAAAATTGTTTCAGATCTTGATATTGATACTAACGCTCCTGATACCTGAGATTGTAAAAACTCAGCGTATCGGTAGCATAATTACTGGCATTTTACGCATTACTCCTGATTCTAGGATACGAAATATAATTCATAATGGACCGAAATATCGATTTCCTTCTAAAATTGATTTCAATAAGTGTAGAGAAAAATCTGTGTTGCCTTTAATGAATTTGGTAATCGATGGTATGAACGAGAATATATTGAGCATAAAGCCCTTAGCATTCTGAAACTTGTGAACAAACGCATTTCTATCTACTCTCAAAATACTTATTACCTCCTAAACCTAAGACGACTTTACGTCACCACAAACTAGGTATTCAAGAATTTTATAGGAAGAATGTTTTGGCAGAAATAAGAAAAATAATATTTCCCTGTAAAGCCCAATTTTACTATATAAAAGTGGGGTTTAAGTGGGTAAGAATTATATTCGTGTGTTCTCGTGATGTGACTTTCCCTTGTAGGGTGGTGGATTTCCCTTGTATGGTGGTTTGGTTTTATGTTGCCAGCTCCTTCAACAGGGTCTATGGGAAATCAGACATGCATAAATCGACAATGTTGTAAAACTTATGATGGTTTCGGGAATGCGTTAACCTTTATTCAAAGACATCCAGTATTTGAGCATGTGCATATTAGAAGGTACAACTGTGCATGTGCAATCGAAGAAGATATCGGTTTCCTTCTAAAATTGATTTCAGTAAATGTAGAGATGAAATCGCTGCTTCCTTGAATGAATTCGGTAATCGATGGTGTAAGCGAGAGTATGTTGAGCATAAAGCCCTTAAGGACTGGAAACTTAGCATTTTAAAACTAGTGAATAAACGCATTTCTTTCTATTCTCAAAATACTAACTTATTACCTCCTAAGCCCAAGACGTCTTTACGTCATCTTAAACTAGGTATTCAAGAATTTCATAAGAAGTTTGTTTTGGCCCCTGCAGACAAGGCCGCTAACAACGTCGTCGTTGTGTGACGGCTCCACTATGTTAACACGCTTAAGCAGGAGCTTGTTGGTACTAAGGCCTATGAACTTCAGCCTTTAGCTGAAGAGAGCGCTATAGTAGATAAACATGTTTGTCTTTCAGCCACCAAGTTTGCTGTGTGTGTTAACGAAGGCCAAGACAAGCTTCCTACGCTATACTGGTTACCAAAACTTCATAAAAAACCTTACAAAGCACGGTTTATTGCAAATTCTAGCTCTTGCACTACCACTGAACTTTCTAAATTATTAACTTCCTGTCTTACTGCTATTAAAACGCATGTAATTAAATATTGTGATAAAGTCTTTGAAAGATCAGGAACAAATCTGTTTTGGTCTATAAACAATTCGAAAGAGGTTTTAAATAAATTGAAATCTAGACATTTTCGTGCTTCTAGTCTGTCTACCTACGATTTTTCCACTCTTTACACTACTCTTCCGCATAATCTTATAAAAGAAAAGCTTAATGATTTAATTGAATGGGCTTTTCACAGAGAAGATTCTCTCTATCTTGCATGTAATGTCAGAAATGCATTTTTCACTTCTAAAGAGCATAAGAATTATACACGTTGGTCATGTCAGAAAGTGTGTGATGCCCTCACCTTTCTACTTGACAATATTTATATTAGATTCGGTACTAAGTTATTTAGACAAATTGTGGATATTCCGATGGGTACTAATTGCGCACCTCTTGTGGCTGATCTGTTCTTGTATTGTTATGAAAGAAACTTCATTTTGTCGCTTTCCATTGATAACCAATCTGAAATTATTGAAGCTTTGAGCTCTACTTCTAGATATTTAGATGATTTATTAAATATTGATAACACCTATTTTGATGGTTTGATCAGTCAGATTTACCCCCTAGAACTTCAGTTAAATAAAGCAAATTCTTCTGATACCGAGGCCCCGTTTTTGGATTTACATCTATCTATTGTAGATGGATTTGTTTCGTGCAAAATTTATGATAAACGCGATGACTTTGATTTTGAGATTGTAAATTTTCCTTTTTTGGATGGTGATGTTCTTCGTGCGCCATCCTATGGCGTTTATATTTCGCAATTAATTCGATTTGCTAGAGTGTGTAGTCATGTAACTGACTTCAACACTCGTAATAAATTATTAACGGCTAAACTCCTTAATCAGGGTTATCGGTACCATAAACTACGCAAAGCCTTTTCAAAATTTTATAGACGCCATTCTGATTTAAATTCAAAATTCAATATTGGACTTAAATCTCTTCTGCAACAAGGTCTATCGGAACCCGAATTTTATGGTGACTTAGTATATAAATTCAGAAAAAATATATAACCGCAATGACTTCAGCACCCAATTTCGTAAAATCATTCTTCGATATAAAAAGATTGGGTACAACATGGATATTATACGACAGACTGCATGCATGGTAGTTAACCCAATCACGGTTGGCAACTTTGCTTCCCTCTTTAATTGCAAGCCGGTGGGTCAGGCCTCAGATTCTATGACGGCTCCAACGTAAAGGCTTATTGAGAATTAGAGAGATAATGTTGGTTGGTGCCTGATGCTCTGTCTCTGGTCGGGCTCATCGGAGTCTAACTGTTGGTTTTCTTTTGCTCCAGCATTTCAGTGGTTTCTTGCTGTCGAGTCCTCACCGTTGTCTCACCTCTGTGGTTCTTTGATTTTTGTGTTCACGGAGATGTTGCACTGATGAGTTAGGAGGCCTTCATGCGGACTGAACAAATTATTTGTCTAAATCGCGACGGAAGTAAGGGCGAGGATTGTGGCCACGTAAAATCGATTTAAGCCCCCCAGTGGAAATCTTCCACTGACCGTTCCAAGGCGGCTCTTCTGTGGCGATTTATTTATGTTGTTGTTTGTTACTTACTGTGTGTGTCACTTGTGTCTTTTAATTTTGGATGGCCATATGGCCATTTTGTGGGAAAGTAACTGTCCTTATGGCTTTCCTTTGTTTAGGTTTCCATTATGGTCTGGTCGCTTAATGTTTGTATTTCTTTCCCTTTGGTGTCTTTTATGGGTGGAGTAAGTTAATTGTATCAATTCCTGATCTTTGTTTCACTTCTACTTAGAAAGACGGCCACATCAGTATCTATAAAAGAGAAGGAACTACAAATTTATTTCAGCGAAATGCGAAGACTTTAATCGCATGCGCAGTCTGATCAGAGTCTTCGCCGGTTGCACATGTTGAATGTACATTTTCTTGTGCATAGTCCCAATTAAGTCTCGGGTTAAGCACAAAAGATGTTATAAACATTATGAAATCTGCATCAAAATGTTATAATTCATAGATTTTAATAGTAGATGCAACACTTTATTGTAATATCTTGAAATCTAAATGTTATTTATTAAAATTATTAACTGCAAATCTAAAACATTATCAATAGCATTGAGCAATATATCTTCAAATATGGTTGCAAAATAGGATTAATCATAATACAAGACAAATGATAATGACATCGTATTTTCCGATTTTCACACATAGATTAAATTAATAGGCGATGCTATAATCATATGTGATAAGCCAGGCATTACAGATTTACACGACCCTTTTCTGTGTCGATTGTTTATAAATCGATCTAAAGATCGACTGTCAGTTGATCCAAAGTGAATACAGAGGACCCGCGTTATAGCGACAGTAATTCTCCCCTATTATTGTGCCGTTAAAAAGTATTGCCGTCATAAAGAATCCCATTTAGGAGTATCAGAGGCTATAAAAGGCCTTTTCCACATCATTACTCCAAGAAACAAATGTTAAAGACATTTGTAAGAATTGCCTCGGCGAGACGAATCAAACAAATATCTTTAACATTTGTTTCTTGGATTATTAAATTACAAGAATATTATATGACTATGGATTCGATTTGGGCATTTCCAACCCGAGGAAAGCCCACGTCGCTCAGAATCGAGGCTAAGCCTTTGGCGAAGAATTCATTCTATTAGAATTGTCTTTACAACGAGTTTTGCCGTAATAACGAATGTCGGTATAAAGAGGGCTGACTGTACTACGATAGCTGATTCATTGTTACTGTACACGTGACGTGATTACCGTTGACCAACAAAGTATACTGCGTACAAACATCACATTAACAAATTCTGAGAAATGGACATCCCCCTTTACCTCACTTTTTCTGGAGAAGACTGGGGTTTACAGGGGTATACATTATTCATGATATTTCTGCTCAAAGAAATAGGTTGCGGGTACTCGTTAGAACCGCCTCAATGAGCACCTGCAACCTATGTTTGTGCCCCAGCTCATCGGGGCTTGAAGAAATAGATAGACCGCATGATGCTTCCACGCAGAACTGAAACCGACCGCACACGAGTACTGGTAAACCGCTTAGAGGATCTTAGCCTGCCCAGGAGATGGGAAAGGTTGCACTAAGGTGCACGGATGTGTTACCTGAATATTAGGGTAGAGGTTTCATGTAATGTTTAAAGTAGAAGTGGGGGCAATGATTAGGAATCGATACAATTAACCAACAGCTCCCATCGGAGACACCAAAGGGAAAGAAACACAAACATGAAACAACAGACCCAAATGGAAACATCAATAGCGGAAAGCCAAAAGGACAGTTACTTTCCCACAAAATGGCCAATAGGCTATCAAAAATAAAATAATATCAGCGACACAAACACCCAAAGACAAACCATAACAAAACTAAACCGCGACAGAAGAACCAGCGGAAACGAGGAGACGAATTCCACCGGGGGGGGGGGGGAGGGGGGGGTTAAATCGATTTAACGTGGCCACAATCCTCGCCCTTACTCCCGTCGCGATTAAGACAAGAAATTTGTTCAGTCCGTATGAAGGCCTCCTAACTCATCAGTGCACCAATCCTATATTGTCCAATAGAATTTTCGACCTAATAGCAAACATGCGTTTGCTTTACTGTAGAGAGGCTGGAGCAACGTACTTAGACACCCGAATTTCGCCTGGAATCTTGTTCAATTTCTCGCGGGAAGCCGCCGTCTTTATCTATCTATCTATCTATCTATCTATCTATCTATCTATCTATCTATCTATCTATCGGTCATATTTGGCCATTACCTCAGTTGAATATAAACAGAGTTCATGAGAATTGTATTCACATCCAAAAATTGCTTCTCAAAACCAAAAGGAGTCAAGTCCCATTACAACCGAAACACAAAAAGCGTCGAAATAAATTTAAAAGGCTCTTTTCGTTCCATCAAACGCTGAAGTTTGATCGCGGGAAAGTTTCGAAACTACGTCACGCGTTTAAATGAACTGAGACGTACCGCACTGAGCCGAAAAAGTTAGCTGGTAAAACCCAGCGCTGCGCTTACCGGAGCTTCTCGGTAGGGTGGAACGCGCTTCTCGTCTGGCCAAGCAATTAAAACTTTTCACAAACTATTACTCAGGGACATAAAAACCCTGGGGATAGTAAAAGACAAAATCAGCTATCTGGCTACCTGTGGATTTCTACCTTCCCAAGATTTACAAAGTGAGAATGAGCCTCAAATCTATAGCATAACGCTAGTGCTTCTGGCTACTTTAAAGTGTCCATGCTGCAAATGAGTCCCCCTATGTAATTTATGCCCATGAAGTGCACACAGGATCATCTTCATACTAAGGCTACTAGCATTGGGCCGTTTTTCAGAAAGTGGTTCAAAATCAGTTTCGATTTCCTCTCAGTATAACAGTAATTTTATTTAAGGTATTTGAAGATAAATGTATTAGATTTCAGAAAATTGCAGGTGTCATTCCCGGACCACAGGCGCAAAGGCGCATGACGTCAAATAATGATGACGTCCGAAAATGTATTGAAAAACATACGGAAAAGTGTTGATCATGTTCTTTTACTAATCCTCTACTCTGACCAACTACGACAAAAAAGGTGTCATAGAAATCATTAATCACATATTCTAAAGGAAGGTTTGTACATTTTGCATTGGAAAATGGCAACCGGAAGTACGACTCCTGCAGCTATCGAGACCGCAGCAAACGCTTAGTGACAATTGCATTTATTAATACGTAACCCTTGCTTACGGTCTTTAAGTTATTCAAATTTCTTCTTAAATTGCAGGAATGTCACAATTTTCATCAAACTTTTGAGATGTATGATGGTAAGAAAAATATAGTATACATTTTCTTCTCGTTAATTAAGAAAAGTAGAAGTAAAACAAAGATCAGGAATCGATACAATTAACTTACTCCACCCATCAAAGACACCAAAGGGAAAGAAACACAAACATTAAGCGACCAGACCATAATGGAAACCTAAACATAGGAAGGCCATAAGGACAGTTACTTTCCCACAAAATGGCCATATGTCCATCCAAAATAAAAATACACAAGTGATACACACAGTAAGTAACAAACAACAACATAAATAAATCGCCACAGAAGAACCGCCATGGAACGGTCAGTGGAAAGATTTCCACTGGGGGGCTTAAATCGATTTTACGTGGCCACAATCCTCGCCCTTAATTCCGTCGCGATTTAGACAAATAATTTGTTCAGTCCGCATGAAGGCCTCCTAACTCATCAGTGCAACATCTCCGTGAACACAAATAATCAAAGAACCACAGAGGTGAGACAACGGTGAGGACTCGACAGCAAGAAACCACTGAAATGCTGGAGCAAAAGAAAACCAACAGTTAGACTCCGATGGGCCCGACCAGAGACAGAGCATCAGGCACCAACCAACATTACCTTGAATTAGATGTTAAGGACCACCAACTGCAATTACAATGGCAATACAGCATATTGGTTCAGATTGACACTATGCGTTTTCCAGTGAGATTTAATTTATATACTTTGGATGGAAACGGAAGAGAAAACACTTTTTCTTTAACATGGACTTGCATTGAATACAATAAAGTACATACAGATGCCTGTTAGTGTCATACAATCTACCGTTGCAAGGATATATGACGAAATTTTCAGTTTATTTACGTATTGTAATGGTAACTCCTCAAGTTTTCGAAACTACCTTATCACGGCGGCCGTAAAAAGTCTCCCTGCCCTACATCATAGTGTAGTTTGTATTTTCTTGTCCTTTGGGATCATTGCTTCCATTGTGGAATTTTGAAAATATTTGAGGGTCACTAAATGGCCGAAACTAGATAGTCTGGCCCAGAAAACATGTACACTCCGTATTTTCAAGTTATGTGATGTATTCCTTGCTTCCAAAGGATAACCATTTCTAGAAATTATTATAAATAAAAACCTCTTCTTTAATTGATTGTGATACATTAAATGATGTGACTGTCTTTGGTCTGGCTGACAAGCATGCATATGCAGAGTTCACAGTTCGAACGATCGCACTTAACAATACAGGATGCCAGACTTCAAGGGGGTATTTATATATTCGAAATCTTTGTTCCCATAAAAAATAAAATTACATATATTTCTTAAATATGTCAAGGCTACCATATACATGCTTATCCCCCCCCCCCCCCAGAACTTCAGTTCAATAAAGCAAATTTTTCTGATACTCAGACCCCGTTTATGGATTTACACCTTTCTATTGTAGGTGGGTTTGTTTCTTGAAAAATTTACGCGATGATTTTGATTTTGAGATTGTAATTTTTTCTGTCTTGGATGGTGATGTTCCTCCTGCGGCATCCTATGGCATTTATATTTCGCAAGTAATTCGATTTGCGAGAGTGTCTAGTCATGTAATTGACTTCTACACTCGTAATAACTTGTTTACTGATAAACTTCTTAATCAGGGTTATCGGTATCATAAACTAACCAAAGCCTCTTCAAAATTTTATAGATATCATTCGGATTTAATTTCAAAATTCAAAGTAGGACTTAAATCTGTTCTGCAACAAGGTCTATCGGAACCCGAATATTATGGTGGCTTAGTATATAAATTCAGAAAAATATATAAATGCAATGAGCGCCCAATTTTGAAAAATCATTCTTTGATATAAAAAGATAGGATACAACATAAATGTTATACGACAGACTGCATGAATTGTAGTTAACCCAATCACGGTTGACAACTTTGCTTCCCTCTTTAATTGCACCCCGGTGGGTCAGGCTTCAGATTCTATAGCGGTTCCAGCGTAAACGCCTACTGAAAATTAGAGAGTTTTTAATTTTGTGTAATGTTGATTGGTGCCTGATGCTCTATCTCTGATCAGGCTAATCCGAGTCTAACTGTTGGTCTTCCTTTGCTCCAGCACTTCAGTGGTTTCTTGTTGTCGTGTCCTCAACGTTGTTTCATCTCTGTGGTTGAGTGATTTTTGTGTTCACGGAGATGTTGCACTGATGAGTTAGGAGGCCTTAATGTGGACTGAACAACATATTTGTCTAAATTGTTGCGGAAATAAGGGCGAGGATTGAGGCCACGTAAAATCGATTTAAGCCCCCTCCCCCTTCAGTGGAATTCGTTTCAATGACCGTTCCAAGGCGGTTCTTCTGTCGCGGTTTATTTTTGTTATGGTTTGTTTTTGAGTGTTTGTATCGTTTATATTATTTTGTTTTGGATAGCCAATTGGCCATTTTGTGGGAGAGTAACTGTTCTTTTGGTTTTCCGCTATTGATGTTTCTATTAGAGTCTGTTGTTTCATGTTTGTGTTTCTTTCCCTTTGGTGTCTCTGATGGGAGCTGTGGGTTTATTGTATCGATTCCTGATTATTGCTCTCACTTCCATTTTACTCAAAGTGGAGTGTATTATTTTATACAAACATGTACAAAGATATTTAAATCATCATCATCGGATTTTTATAAACGTGCAGGTACAGGGACGACATCTACATAAGTGGACCACTTCCAGGTAGCTGGTTTGCTGCACGAATGGCAGATCTCAAGCCAGATCTCCATGTATGTCTATCAAAAGGGTAGATAGCTGAGAGCTTCCACTCACTGCGGCTGCTTTCAGGTTATCTTGGGCATCCCAGGGCCACGTTTTCCATCCATCTGTATATCAAAGGCTGTCTTGACTGATCCGTTGGGGCGTTCCACATGTGCATACCAGTGCAGCCTTCCCGCCTCAATAATGAGGTCTGGGTCCTCAATGCCAGGCCGCGCAAGTAGCTCAATGCACCCGACGATGACAGTGACTTGCAACTTGCTATGGAAAAGCTGTCTGATCATTGCCGTTGGAGGTGGCCAAGTCTCGCTGGCATGGAGCATTGCGCTCCACACACAAGAGCTGTACACACGGCCACTTGTCTTGAATGAGAGATGGCGGGGAAGACAGAACTGGTAGCAGCTCCTTGAACTTCTTCCAGGCTGTCTTCACACGCGATATGATCGAAAGATTACAGCCACCATCTGCAGAGACAGTGTCTCCTAGGTAGCAAAAAGAAGCTACCACCTCTATTATTATTCCACTAGAAATTCTTGTGACAAAGAATGCAGATGTGAAATATGAAAGCCACATCGCTTACCAGTCAAAAGTTATGGCCAATGTTAAAGGTTTTTCTAAAGATTAGGCCATACGTCAAGGACAAGGTCGCGAGGTAAAAAGCTATGGTACAACTGGAAAGGTTTTGTGATAAGGAATACACATGTGAAGTACGAAAGCCATATCAGTTAGTTGACAGTTACCATTCAAAAGTTATGCCCGATGATTAAAGTTTTTGCGGACAAACAAACAGAAAGACAGACCAAAAACTATATGCCCCCGAATCTTTGATTCCGAAAGATTCGGGGTCATAAAGAGTTTTCAAAAACCTCTATGTCTAGCATTTCTACTGTTTATAAAATAGAATTAGTTTGAAATCGCAAAAGAATTGTTCAGGTGCTATAAGTAAGTACACTTTGAATTATCTATGGCTTAATATGACGTCAGAGATATTAATATGACGTCAGAGATATAATGACTAATAGCTCGCTTACGCCCAGGGTGAGGTTCTAACACCTGCAAGGATCATGTAAGGCGGGTATACTTCTTTATGAAAATGTAAAAAAAATATATGTTATACCGAAAGTAAAACGAGGATGACAATTTTCCTTATGGCCACCATTGTATATGTCTAATGATCACGTCATAGATATATTGACCATTAGCTCGCTTAGGCACGGGGTGCAGTTCTGACACCTGCCCGGATCAAGTATGGTATGCATTTCTCTTTAAGAAAAAAAAAATACTGTTATACCGAGAGTAAAATGAAAAAGAAAAGATTTCCTACGGCCATCCATGTATACATGCAAAGCTGCGGTGAAGCTCAAACAATTGTTTTGGGTTTAACGCCACGTCAACACCTGGTCGGTCATTTTGTGTCATCTCCCAGAGAAAGGGCTTAAAGGGATAGAAGAGGTAGTTGAGGGGAAGAGAGGAAGGCACAGGGGAGAAAGGGGAAAATGAATTGAAGTATACAAACAGAAGAAGTAACAACATTCTCTCTCTACCCTGCAAGTCTAATCATGGTCTCTAGCAGGCCTTATCCCACTGTAAGTCAATATCAGTTGGACTGCCGTCACCTTTGCCTCACAACTGAACAAATTAAAAACTTTGAAAAACAGTTTTTATGTAGTTAAGGGAAAATCCCTCTTGGAGCCCTCAAGGATCCCTGAAGTTACAATATTGGAAGTTGGCCATTAAGTCTTATGTCCGTGCCGAAAGAGCTGACAGCAGAAGTCGGTCCATACAACCCAGGGAGTATCCTCTACTGTTCGCTGCTTTCGGGTCGGAGAACCTGCAAGCATGGGTGTCCACTAAGCCCTGAGATAGATCATGCCCAGGATTGACATCTTGATGTCAGTGCTGGTGAGTTTGTCGGCCAAGGTGTTGTATCACTCAGGAGGTAATGCTGGTTGTGTGTTACTCATCTCTGACAAACCGAGCTGCTCGCCGTTGCACCGTCTCGAGCTGCTATATACTATATGTGGGCCCCATACTGATGTGGCAGAATCCAGGATAAGTCTAATTATGGTCTCTAGCATCATGCTTTAACATCTTCAGACCAGCTGGTTATCTTCCTTACAAAGAAACGCCAGGCTGCTATTTGCCTTTTAACAGTTGCATCAAAATGGGATTCCCATGACATGTTTCTGAAATATAGGATGCCCAGGTACTTTCAAGTTTTTAAGATTGACAGTTCATGGCTGTATTTCATTATAAGCGTTGCTGTAGTCTGTCAAGAGATCCTTCTGAAGTGCTGTAGTATCAGTCATGCTTGTGATCTTGTAATGTAAAAGGCTGTCATTAGCAAAGATGTGAACTCCAGAGCTGACTTTCTGTGGCAGGTCATTTATGCATGGGCAGAACAACAAGGGTTTGAGCATGGCACCTTGAGGGACACCGGATATAGCTGGGGCAATCGTGGTAATCAGGCATATGACCAGGTCTGGTTTGCCCCTGTTGGTCAGGAAACTCTGGATCCACTGTAAGTGGTTTATATTTTGTCGTGTCTAAGCTTGACCGTGCTCAAGCCATTCATGTGCCATTCATGTGGAACTTTGTCAAACACCTTGTTAAAGTCAACAGCGACAGTGTCTCTCTTGGCCTTCATTTATTCCTGCTGAAAAGACTTGGACTTTGGTCAGAGTAAGCGGTCTTTCACTATCTATCTATCTATCTATCTATCTATCTATCTATCTATCTATCTATCTATCTATCTATCTATCTATCTATCTATTCTTACACCGGCACTCGCCCATCGGGGCTTGAATTATATGATGCGGCTCTCTTAACTAGAGGCTATACTCAGCATACTCTCCGTCCTTACATTGATACTGAAATTAATCATAAACGCCATTTCTTCAAAATATCCTTCATTAATAAGGGTATGGATTTTATAGATTTGCTCAGTATCTTTCGTGAGAGATCGGTGCTATCTTCAATTTCTGCTTATTTTCAAAATACTGAAACACTTATAATTTGCTATAAATATAACAAACCTGTTAGATCTATCATTTTTAATTTCAATAAACTTGTTTCAGATCTTGATATTGATACTAATACTCCGGATTCATGTGATTGTAAAAACTCAAAGTATTGCTATCCTGCTACTGATCATGTAATTACTGGCAATTTGAAAATTATTCCTGATTCTAGGATAAGGAATATAATTTCTAAAGGACCGAAATATCGGTTTCCTTCTAAAATTGATTTCAGTAAATGTAGAGATGAAATCGCTGTTTCCTTGAAGGAATTCGGTAATCGATGGTGTAAGCGAGAGTATGTTGAGCATAAAGCCCTTAAGGACTGGAAACTTGGCATTTCAAAACTAGTGAATAAACGCATTTCTTTCTATTCTCAAAATACTAACTTATTACCTCCTAAGCCCAAGACGTCTTTACGTCATCTTAAACTAGGTATTCAAGAATTTCATAAGAAGTTTGTTTTGACCCCTGCAGACAAGGCCGCTAACAACGTCGTCGTTGTGTGACGGCTCCACTATGCTAACACGCTTAAGCAGGAGCTTGGTGGTACTAAGGCCTATGAACTTCAGCCTTTAGCTGAAGAGAGAGCTAAAGTAGATAAACATGTTTGTCTTTCAGCCACCAAGTTTGCTGTGTGTGTTAACGAAGGCCAAGACAAGCTTCTTACGCTATACTGGTTACCAAAACTTCATAAAAGACATTACAAAGCACGGTTTATTGCAAATACTAGCTCTTGCACTACCACGGTACTTTCCAAATTATTAACTTCCTGTCTTACTGCTATTAAAACGCATGTAAATAAATATTGTGATAAAGTCTTTGAAAGATCAGGAAGAAATCTGTTTTGGTCTATAAAAAATTCGAATGAGGTTTTAAATAAATTGAAATCCAGACATTTTCGTGCTTCTAGTCTGTCTACTTACGATTTTCCAACTCTTTACACTACACTTCCTCATAATCTGATAAAAGAAAAGCTTAATGATTTATTTGAATGGGCTTTTCAAAGAGAAGATTCTCTCTATATTGCATGTAATGTCAGAAATGCATTTTTCACTTCTAAAGAGCAAAAGAATTATACACTTTGGTCATGTCAGAAAGTGTGTGATGCCCTCACCTTTCTACTTGACAATATTTATATTAGATTCGGTACTAAGTTATTTAGGCAAATTGTGGGTATTCCGATGGGTACTAATTACGCACCTCTTGTGGCTGATCTGTTCTTGTATTGTTATGAAAGAGACTTCATTTTGTCGCTTTCCATTGATAACCAATCTGAAATTATTGAAGCTTTAAGCTCCACTTCTAGATATTTAGATGATTTATTAAATATTGATAATACATATTTTGATGGTTTGATCAGTCAGATTTACCCCCTAGAACTTCAGTTAAATAAAGCAAATTTTTCTGATACCGAGGAGCCGTTTTTGGATTTACATCTATCTATTGTAGATGGATTTGTTTCGTGCAATATTTATGATAAACGCGATGACTTTGATTTTGAGATTGTAAATTTTCCTTTTTTGGATGGTGATGTTCCTCGTGCGCCATCCTATGGCGTTTATATTTCGCAATTAATTCGATTTGCTAGAGTGTGTAGTCAAGTAACTGACTTCAACACTCGTAATAAATTATTAACGGCTAAACTCCTTAATCAGGGTTATCGGTACCATAAACTACGCAAAGCCTTTTCAAAATTTTATAGACGCCATTCTGATTTAATTTCAAAATTCAATATTGGACTTAAATCTCTTCTGCAACAAGGTCTATCGGAACCCGAATTTTATGGTGACTTAGTATATAAATTCAGAAAAATATATAACCGCAATGACTTCAGCACCCAATTTCGTAAAATCATTCTTCGATATAAAAATATTGGGTACAACATGGATATTATACGACAGACTGCATGCATGGTAGTTAACCCAATCACGGTTGGCAACTTTGCTTCCCTCTTTAATTGCACGCCGGTGGGTCAGGCCTCAGATTCCATGGCGGCTCCAACGTAAAGGCTTATTGAGAATTAGAGAGACTTAATTCAAGGTAATGTTGGTTGGTGCCTGATGCTCTGTCTCTGGTCGGGCCCATCGGAGTCTAACTGTTGGTTTTCTTTTGCTCCAGCATTTCAGTGGTTTCTTGCTGTTGAGTCCTCACCGTTGTCTCACCTCTGTGGTTCTTTGATTTTTGTGTTCACGGAGATGTTGCACTGATGAGTTAGGAGGCCTTTATGCGGATTGAACAAATTATTTGTCTAAATCGCGACGGAAGTAAGGGCGAGGATTGTGGCCACGTAAAATCGAGTTAAGCCCCCCAGTGGAAATCTTCCACTGACCGTTCCAAGGCGGCTCTTCGGTGGCGATTTATTTATGTTGTTGTTTGTTACTTACTGTGTGTATCACTTGTGTCTTTTAATTTTGGATGGCCATATGGCCATTTTGTGGGAAAGTAACTGTCCTTATGGCCTTCCTTTGTTTAGGTTTCCATTATGGTCTGGTCGCTTAATGTTTGTATTTCTTTCCCTTTGGTGTCTTTTATGGGTGGAGTAAGTTAATTGTATCAATTCCTGATCTTTGTTTTACTTCTACTTTGAAGAAATAAATGGGCTGCATGATGCTTCCACGCAGAGCTGAATCCGACCGCATACGAGTACTGGGAAACCGCTTAGAGGATCTAAGCCTGTCCAGGCAAAGCGGTGCGAGTCGGACCGGCCATGCTTATAAACCCTATTGGTTTCATTGGGCGACAGGGCTTGAGATGTTATTTCATCTCAATGTTGGGTCAAAGTCACACACAATTGGAAGCAACGTCTCCAAAATGACCTATATAGTGTTGACGGGGACGTTAAACATCAAATCAAACAAACAAACAAACATCTATTCTTACTGCGTTAGGGCACTTTTGACTATATCATGCAGGTGTACATACACTTGAGATTTGCAGGACAAATGCCCACGCGGTAATCATGACATTACCGCAAGGATCTTCAACCTACAGAGGAGATTATTCTTTCTGCCAGGGGCGGGGGGGGGTCCAGTCAACGTCCCGATCCGAAGGACGGTGCGTTGTGGCTTTCATCCCTACAAATGATGCCAGTGGAACATGTTCGGATACCAAACTTTATTGTCGCTGCCGGGAATCGAACTGGGGGTCTCTCTAGCATCAGATGCAAGTGCACCAGCCACCGTGCTACCACAATTGGTATTTTTGATTTTCTACACCACTATTCCTTCTTTCTATATATATACTCAAGGGTGACAACCTACGTCATAGCAGAGATGTCGTTACCATTTCAGTAGCGGCCATATTGGTGTAAATAGGGTAGATAAAATGCTTCAGACTTGATATGTACATTCCGAGTCTTCTGAAAACATACTTCAGCTGGTAACGAACAATATTTACATCCTATCGGTGAGCTATTTTTTCCTAGAAACATTGAAAAGGCTTCGATACCTTCGCCACAAAATTTGAGTCGGCGCTGTAAACAGTGGTAGTTCCGATATCATTGCAAAATCAGCTTGTGTTGAATTATTTAAAGAAAGAGCCGCATTTCTGAGACTGATTTCAGTATGTTTGATTCTTTTATGACCTAATGCACCGACTGCGCCTACTTGTTGTGACAAATGCCTTTTGTGTACTTAACGCCGGCAAACCTGCTAATGGTTATGACGTCACTGCTCTGACGTAGGTTGTCCCCCCTGATACTGCATCCCCACCCCCAAAACACACACAAACGCGCGAGGATTACGTGCAGGTATACATTACATACACGCCAGGTTTGGAGGATGAAAGCTTACACAATGATCATGTAATATTGGTAGGGATCTTTTACCTGCGCAGGGGATGGTTCTCCCTGCACAGGGGGCCTCCAGTTAACGTTCCGATCCGAAGGACGGTGCACTTTGTGGAATTCATCCTTGCAAATGATGCCAATGGAGCGTGTTCGGGCACCTCGGTTTTATTACCGCTGCCGGGAATCGAACCGGGGGCCTCTAGCATGATAGGCAAGTACACTAACCACTGGGCTACCACGCTCGTGTGTTTATTTTCGCTGCCGGGAATCGAACCGGGGTCTCTAGCATAAGAGACCAATAGCTTTTAACTACCTCGTATGTTTATTTTCGCTGCCGGGAATCGAAACGGGAACTCTAGCATAAGAGACCAAGAGCTATTAACTACCTAAGGTGTGTAAATGAGCGTGCTTGCTCAAAAGGCAGTGCCTTTATTCATATTAGCTTTGGATATGTTGTTACAATAAATGGGGTGTCATGTTTATTCTATTCATTGTGCGTTCCACAACAATTTCCATATTTAAAGCAACCGCCAGTTTCTATGGTGTCTGCTCAGGGTCTTCACTGTTTGTCAATATCCATTTTGGGATGCTTGGCATATATGGGTTAATCAGTAGCGCAATGATAATAAAGGACCCGTATGTACCGGAAAAGTGTTTAAATATTGCATTGGTAAGACAGTCTTAGTCCATGTTCAGCACCATGTTTGTGACACGAACATTCCCTGGCCTTGGCCTATTTATAGGGAACTTCTATTTGATTTAAGTAAAGTGTGTTGGATGATTCTTACAGAAAAGTCTATCCAAGTAGTACCGGCTATTCTTAAAGGTTCTTACACGTACTGGAACAATTTTTGCTAGGAAACGGTTTTTGGGACGATTTGCCCCGTAGTTTTCAGAATGTGGACTTCGCTTACTGCAGACTACCATATCATCGCTAAGAGACATTTTTGAGAAAAATATTGCTCCATATTCAAAACAGTTTCAAAAGTTCCTCAATTCTAAACATGAAACTGCCGATGAGATTATTATTATAATTTGTATGTTCTATCAATTTATATCATGAACGCATCTGTCTTCCTGTTTACTTTTCATTAATTAAGAATTTTACACAGGTATCTTCCTGTACAAGATTTGTGAATGAAAACATCGTAGTTTAGTTCGCCACAGCATCGTTATATAGACCTCTGAGAGCTGACGCTGGTATCTAATAATACTGCACACGGTATTGGATCAATTAAGTCTGATCCGAGATTAATTTTGCCCTGGTTCAGATTACATTGTGTCATTATTGGGGTGTTTATATCAATAAAGAGAGATAAAGTCATTTTGGTCTTAGAAGATATCTTTATCGCATTTCTTTGACAGTCGTCATCTCCAGACGTGCATTTTGCATTACGAAAACACGCCTATTCAAATATATTGGAAAAATGTACCACCAAGTGACTGATTTTCTTCAGACAAAAATCCTGATATTTTTTTATTTTTTTCTGCTTAAAACGTAGATTGTGTGTACTCGTTAAAACCGCCTCACCGGGGCGATTCTAACGAGTACCCATAATCTATGTTATTGAGCAGAAATAATAAAACAATAAATTCTCCTGTAAACCCCAGTTTACCATCCCTGTAAACCCCAGTTTACCATATATAAGCGGGGTTTAAACGGTTCAAAATTATACAGGCGTGTTTGCGTTATGGGGGCATGTCTAAATCATCGATGACATTGCAGTTGAATGATAGCCGCACCGAGGATAAAACCCGTGACTACCGCGGCAACGTCTGACCGCGGTAACGGAACATTACGCCCTAGAGTCGTTCGGCCCAAAATCGGTCTCATAACTGGGACAATTCATCCTAGGAAGCAATTTTGCCAATCTCCAATTATTCAATGTAGGTATTCTAAGTGGGGATAGAATTCGAAGAATCAAAAGAAAACCGTTTTATTGATGTATTGTTAAGGAGCTGGTAAAAGATACCATTTTAAAAACTGTATACAACAAATACTGATTGTTTTATCTCTAAATCCTCATATGATACATTTATACTTAAAATCATAGAGATCTCATAACGAAATTTACTAAGCTGAAATACTTGCAGGAAAGGATAAAGAAATATATATTTTGTATAATTTAAAATAATAAAAAGAAGAAACAAAAACAATAAAAACATTTTTTGTGGTCAAACGGCCCATTAACACCAGCTTTAGTTATTGTGTTCCTTAAAGGTTCATGCTCTAGAAGTAAGAAATACATCAAATAAATAAAAATTGTCAAGCGTACAAATTTTCTGTGTCAGATAAGCTGGTTTCGGCAAAGTACGCATTATTGACCCTCTAGTTTATTTAAGCCCGATTTAAACTATGCACAAACGGGCCTCCGTGGCCTAGTGGTTAAGAGCGCTGACTCTTGATCATTAGGTCTCTCACCGCTGTGGTTCGAGCCTCGCTCGGGTCACATGTGAGACGCCAAGTTCTGCAACGGAAGGTCAGGTGGTTTTTCTCCGGGTACTCCGGTTTTCGCCCAACTCTGATTAACGATCGGCTCGATATGAGTGAAATAATCTTGAAAGGGCCGTAAAAAACAACTATGCACAATTTGCCTGACGCTATCCAAAGCTCTCAAACAATCGCCCTATCAGCACTCTCAGTGCTTTGATTGATAACTTTTGTGAACATTACGAAAGCACGCCTATACAAAATACATTGTAACCGTTATCTCCGACAAAATGAAAATCTTAAGATAAAAAAACTGTAATATTTTTTCTTATTTCTGCTCAAACTATAGATTGTGAGTACCCATAATCAATATTTTAGAGCAGAAATAAGGAAAATAAGGGTTACCCCTGTAAACCCCAGTTTTACTATATAAAAGTGGGGCTCAAGGGGGTCAAAATTATATAGGCGTGTTTGAATTATATGATCAGTTAGTGACTTCGAAACGTTCTAGTCGCAGATATTTAATCAAAACGCTTCATGTTGCAAATATGCGCGTAATCATTGGTTAAAATTGCACTTCAAGCGCCTCCCCCCTTCGGAACTTGTATAAACAGATTGGGCTGCAAGCCGCTGCATGGTGCTTCCCCGCAGAGTTAACAGCTACCGAACTTAAAAACTGGAGAACCGCTTAGGTCTAAGCCTGCCCAGGAAAAGTGGTACGAGTCGGACCGCTTCTTAAACCCTGCGAAGGGCTTTGCATATCATTTCATCTCAAACAAAACAAAACACGTTTGCGGCTCATAACTCTTTTGCCCCTTAATTTCAAAATTGGTTTATCGGAAGAACTTCAAGCATCACGAAAACACGCCTGTATAATTTTGACCCCCTTAAACCCCACTTTTATGTAGTAAAACGGAGGTTTACAGGGGTATACATTATATTTCTATTTTTTCTGCTCAAAAACATACGTTGTGGGTACTCGTTGGAACCGCCTCGACGAGTTCCCACAATTTATATTTTGAGCAGAAATATGAAAAAAAAAAATGATTGAAAAATTTTCATTATATTTGAATAAGCGTGTTTTCGTAATGGACATTGCGCGGCTTGGTTTCCCTTTCATCCCTTAGTTTCAAAGTGGACAATGGTCCGATGACTTTGGACACGTGCACTTTTGCCAATAAGAATTTTTATTAAAATCAGTTTCAGAAGGGCAAACCATGTAGATCCTCGTTCTGCACTTTCTGGGCTTAAAAACTCCGTATTTAGACTTAAGTTTCGCTTATTTTATCTATAAATAGAAGACTGTGAATTGTTGAACAATAATAAAAATAAAATAATAATAATAAAATGCATTGTACACAAACCAATGCGTAGATAATCTGTCAACACTCTGCATGCTGGGTACTTTTTAAGCAGACGGCATTTTGAAGGAGACAATTTGCATGGGATCAAATCCTGTTTTCTGGGGAAAATAAGAAAAAACCAGTGCTTCAGCTGAAGTGCACGACCTGCCGGATGCGTTTAGCTTTATGAGTGTTACCATATATGGGTATGGCGGCCATTTTGGTCATGTGACCTGGACATAAAACGGTTCCCCGAATAAATGCGCCTTATCGTAAGGAACAAAAATATATCTTATACTTTAGTACTGTATTCTGAATTGTTTGCAGGATAAAATGCATTCTCACTTTTCCAATACAAAAGCATATGTGTCAAAGTTTGACCAAGGCACAAAGAAGGTCAAGGTCAACCCAGGGTCACCATTTTAGCAATTTATGATGGGCCTACGTCCCAGATGCTATTTATCAAGTTTCGTGGAAATCTGCCCAGTGGTTCTGGAGAAGACTATTTTTGAAGGGATTTTACCATATATGGCTTGGCGGCCATTTTGGTCATGTGACCTAGACCCCATGAGCAAATTTTGGTTTCCCCCATCCCATAGAGGCTCCATATGAAATTTGACTTCAATCGGCCCAACGGTTTCCGAGGAGAAGCAGTTAAAAATTTCACATTTTTCGCCTCGGCGAGGCTATACCAAATGGAATGTAATATTTTGCAAGTTCATTGGTTAGATCTCATTGATATCTATCAGTATGCCAATAATTGTTTAACTATTCCAAGCGGTTAAGCACTATCACCAATTTTTACAAACGGGTTACGGACGGACGGACGGACAGACAGACAGACAATATATGGCTTGGCGGCCATTTTGGTCATGTTACCTGGACCCCATGAGCAAATTTTGGTTTACCTTATCCCATAGAGGCTCCATATGAAATTTGACTTCTTTCGGCCCAACGATTTCCGAGGAGAAGCAGTTCGAAAATTTTCACAATTTACGCCTCGGCGAGGCTATACTAAATGGAATGTAATATTTTGCAAGTTCATTGGTTAGATCTCATTGATATCTATCAGTATGCCAAAAATTGTTTAAATATTCCAAGCGGTTAAGTCACTTTCACCAATTTTCACAAACGGGTTACGGACGGACAGACAGACTGACTGACAGAATGACCGAATGACAGAATGACACGGTGAATTTAGGGCACTCTTAGAAAATCAACAGACTTCAGTCGGTCGCTTTTTCTGCGGGTCGTGCAATATCAGCAATTCGTAGCCTGCTGAAATGGCCTAGAGAGTGTTAATGGTTAATATATAGTTGATGGTTTCTTTCATGACAAATAAATGTTTAGGATATAACTGCAACTGCATTCAAAATTGTCATTTTGAGAGGTAAATCGGCGGATTTTGTTTTACGGCGAGGATTTACCAATTTTGCAATACAGTTGTCCCAATTCTACGAAAGCCGGCTAGGGCCATTTCTTATTTCTAACTTCTATCTTCTTACTTCTAACTTCTTACTACTAACTTCTAACTTCCATGTTATGTTTTTTTTTTTTTTTTGTTTGTTTGGTTCTTTTTTTTTTTTTTTTTGGTTTTGATTTTCAGGCCCTTTCAAGATTTTTACAATCATATCGAGACGATCGTTAATCAGAGGTAAGCAAAAGCCGAAGTACCCTGAGAAAAGCCATCTGGACTTCCGTTGCAGAACTTGGCGTGTGTGGGGTGTGGTTTGTGCGTGCGTGTGCACGCGCGTGCGTGTGTATCTCTGGTGGGACATTTCTTATTTCTAACTTCTATCTTCTTACTTCTAACTTCTTACTTCTAACTTCTTACTGCTAACTTCCATGTTGTATGTTTTTTTGTTGTTTTGGGGGGTTTTGATTTTCAACAACAAAAAAAAAAAAAATACAACATTGAAGTTAGAAGTTAGAAATTAGAAGTAAGAAGTTAGAAGAAAGAAGTAAGAAGGTAGAAGTAAGAAATGTCCCCATACACACACATACACACCCACCCCATCCGCCACACACACGTACGCACGCGCGCACGCACCACACCACACACACACGCACGCCAATGTGATATGCCAAGTTCTGCAACGGAAGTCAAGATGGCTTTTCCCCGGGTACGTCGGCTTTTGCTTACCTTTGATTAACGATCAGCTCGATATGATTGTAAAAATCTTGAAAGGGCCGTAAAATCCAGAGAAGAAAATACTTACAAAATGGAATTTAGAAGTTAGAAATTAGAAGTAAGAAGTTAGAAGTAAGAAGTTAGAAATAAGAAATGTCCCCCCCCCCGTACACACACACAACAGCACCCCCCCCCCACCCCATTTCTGCAGCGGAAGAGCAGATGGCTTTTCTCTGGTACTTCGGCTTTTGCTTACCATTGATTTACGATCGGCTCGATATGATTGTAAAAGTCTTGAAAGGGCCGGAAAATCAAAACCCATACACGCACGCCAATGTGAGACGCCAAGGTCTGGAACGGAAGTCCAGATGGCTTTTCGCCGGGTACTTCGGCTTTTGCTTACGTCTGATTAACGATCGGCTAGATATGAATGTAAAAATCTTGAAAGGGCCGTAAAATCAAGAAAGAGAAAAAAAAGAAATTGGAATTTAGAAGTAAGAAGTAAGAAGTTAGAAATTAGAAGTTAGAAATAAGAAATGTCCCACACACATACACACACACACGCACGCTCGCGCGCACGCACGCACCAACACACCACACCCCCAAACACACGCAAAGTTAGAAGTAAGAAATGTCCCCATACACACACATACACACCCACCCCACCCGCCACACACACGTACGCACGCACGCACCACACCCCACACATACGCACGCCAATGTGATATGCCAAGTTCTGCAACGGAAGTCCAGATGGCTTTTCTCCGGGTACTTCGACTTTTGCTTAGCTCTGATTAACGATCGTCTCGATATGGTTGTAAAAATCTTTAAAAGGCCGGAAAATCAAAAAAAAAAAAAAAAAAAAAAAAAAAAAACACAACATACTACATGGAAGTTAGAAGTTAGAAATTAGAAGTTAGAAGTAAGAAGTTAGAAGTAAGAAGTCAGAAGTTAGATGTAAGAAGTTAGAAATAAGAAATGGCCCTACCCGGCTTTCGTACAATTCTAATGCACTTATTCGGTTGTTTTGTTATAAACTGTAGTATTTTGCACAAAATTCCAGTGCTGCGAGCTGCGTAAAACGAAATGTCAGCCAATGAAAAGAGACGCTACGTGATGACGTCGGGTTTCAGACAGTAAATCTCAGATTGTTATACTGCAAAGAAATATCCATGCTTTTGATTGAACAGCACAAGGGCAATTATTTTGCATACACCACGTGAGCAAAAATATATTACCCTCTCGTGCTTGCCTTCGCTGAGTTGCGATGTCCGCCATCTTGGATTTACTGCAGTCGATAAGAAATATAAGCAATATAATTTCATGCACCGCGATAATTTCAAGCTAATAAATACATTCAAAAACTTCTGCTGATTGTTTTCCATCATTGTTTTTCGATATAAAACTGTCATTCTTACGTGACGTAAACATTTTCCCACTGAGCACCGTGATCAACGTAGTGCGTGTAGAAGGGCGCGTTTGATGACGTCAAGTATAAACATGTACTTCTGGCAACGTCCGCTACAAAAGGAACATTGCAAAAATGCACAAAATGTCATCCAAAAGCTTTCACGTATAACAAATCCGTTATTTTGATTCTTGACGGGGAATATGGGAACACATTCCCCACCTGAAAGCAATATTTACCCTTGCCTAACGGCTCGGGTAAATAGGAATGTGGTCACATGTTCCCCGTCAAGAATTAAATAACTTCTATTGTTATACTGCAAAGAAATCTTTAGGTTTTTGACTGTGCCGGTAGATCCACCTTCGACCCTAAGAGTCCGGAAAAGGAGGGATATAACACTAACAAGACGTCGGTATAGTCCGTAACCCATCGGAACATGTGACCAACTCTTGCCACGAGATTCTTGGGCCTATCTGCTACGTGGACAACGCATTAGACGACTACAGCTACAAGCGGCAACACATACCCTTACAGAGCTCAGCTTACGTGACCTGATGTACAGGTGAGTTTACAGCACAACAAATGGCGACGAGGATACAAGGTACGTGAACTGTTTAATATGTAACTATATTTTAAATGTAATGTTTGTGAATTGTTGGCTGTAGTTCGGTGGGGAAACACCATTTTGGAGAAAAAAAAATCGAAAATGTTAAAATAGTCCATTTCTTTTTTATTTTTATTTTTTTTTGACACGTGGCTTTAAATTATAAAGAAAAATTTGTTTAAGTAGAAATTATTATTGTGAGAAAGTTTTTCGGCAGAATTCGAATAATTTTAAAACCAGTTTTAGGAGCCGTCATATGTAGTAGTGATAGGTACAAGATACACTTGTACTGCCTTGCGGTACAAGCCGGCTTTTATAGCGACGCGGTAGAGTGTTGGCCTGTCACTCCGGCGACCCGGGTTCGATCCCCGGCCGGGTAAAGGCATTTTTTCACCTGTTACATTTGCGGTAAATGATCTTTTTTTGCGCACTTTCGATCTCAAGTAAGCCACGTGGAAATTTCGAAATTCTAAAATGTAATTTGTAAATTTCAGAGCTCTAATTTTTTTTCACAAACCATGAGCTACAGTTTTCAACCTTCATTATGATATATATATGTGTCATTTTTAGCTTTCGTCCTCTTTGCTAGCCTGATAAAGCGAAATTGCTCCTGAGGAGCAAATTCTTTCCTTTTAGTAATGACAGAGGAAAAATTCCAACATGTCACGTGCGACCATTTTCTTGAAAAAAATATGAAGGCTTACTGTCTTTATAATTTGAGTATTTTTGGCTCTGTAATATATTAACCCTATCACTGGGTTATTGTGTTGTTTTTTGTAGGATGTCTTATAGTAATT
Organism: Lucinisca nassula; assembly: GCA_963580285.1. Classification (NCBI taxonomy): domain Eukaryota; kingdom Metazoa; phylum Mollusca; class Bivalvia; order Lucinida; family Lucinidae; genus Lucinisca; species Lucinisca nassula. Next base: position 47,768,184 of record OY757014.1, on the reverse strand, counting down.
GCACTGCCTCCATTTTATTTATTTGGAGAAAAATTTCCCCAAAATGTCGGTGAAGTCATTTTTGTAAGTTGTTTTATATGGTTGTGCTACCTCCATTTCATTTATTTGGAGAGAAATTTCCCCAGATATCGGTGAAGTCATTTTTGTAAGTGGTTTTATATGGTTGCCATACCTCTATTCCATTTATTTGGAGATATCGTCTAAATTGTCATTTCACGTTACACTGCATTACTATTTTGTACTGCTATAATCGCATTGCCTCCGGTTCATTGGTGTCATTTTTCTTATTTACATTCTTTGTTGCCTCTAGGCAGCATCTCGATCTTTCACGATAGAATGAAGATGAAACACTTGAAATTTTAGCACATATATCACAAATTGTGATGAAGGGCTATATTTATCAATTACCCACAACATAGCAACAGTTGTCTACAGATGTATTTCTGCCAGACTGCACTCGCATTTCTGCTAGGCTGCACTCGCAAGCATGCAACTATGGCAGTGATGAATAAAAGTACAAAATATATTCAAGAACTTTCATACGAATCTAAATTGATAATGGTGGTATGTAAAATTTAATTTCTGTACAAAGAGAACACTAGACACAGAACAGTTCCTTCTGGGACGCCAGATAAATTGAAGCCTATATAGTTTTCTCATTAACAACTAGCTGTTTTCTGTAGCAAAGGAAGGAATCTATCCATTTTTGGAATCTAAAATCTTCACCAGCTTTTTAATATTGAAAAGAAAGATGATTTAGTTTAAAATATTGATAAAGACCACATCCAGTTTTTATAGATCTCCCTCCAATTCTCCAACTCGGTGCCCATCTGGCTCGCAGAACCAAAATTGGCCCAGGCAAAGGTCTCCAGATGTATACCGGGGTGGGTCCCCTCGTGGCAGACAGTCATATGGTTACAGGAATTCGCCATCAAGGCAAGAGATGGCTTATGGGGTGATCGAGCATTCAATTATCCCAATAGAATTCCTAGCAGAGCGAATGGTGATGGCAAATATACTATGGGTGATAGGTATCACAGAGGCTATAGTCCTTCATCAGGTCCTGCATACACGACCGTTGCTTTAAATCAATCCTTTTCATTTTATCCATCCAAATACCAATCTCAACAGTATTTATATGATGGACATTCGTATCTATCGTCTGATAACTTTGGAAATAGAGGCTACAGACAAGGTTCTTCACTAAATTCCAGCTCATGCTTGTTGTATAAATTGCAACATTAATGTTTTAATTTTAATAGGTTTATATTGTCGCTGATCAGTCGTCGATTAGTCAATGATTATTATCGGCGGCTTTCTTATCGTCATCCGCGAGATTTCTTCACGAGAATGACAAACTTGTGTTTTGTTTTGTAGTTGTATTTTATTTTTGTGTCCATACTTTTCTACTCTAATAGCCATTTCTCTCCATGGGCAGTTTATTTGCTGCCAACCATTCTTTTATTTTTGCCCTGAGTTTTGACTTTTATTCATTATGAAAGGGGGAGAAAGTTATGCATTATATGGTACTAAGGGTGTGACATATGTGCAGTTCTGAAACTTTATGGTGATATATCTGGCTGCAAGATATGATGGAACTAAGTACATGCTTGTTGTATAAATTGGTTATCTGTATGTCAGAATTACATTGTAACTAGTTGCGTTACGGTTTTATCACTATTTGCTAGTGTACCCCATTACTGGCATATTGCGTGTCTGTGACATGATACTCAGGTGAGTTGACAGCTTATCAAATGGCGACGAGGATGGGATCGAACCCGGGTCGCCGGAGTGACAGGCCAACACTCTACCGCGTCGCTATAAAAGCCGGCTTGTACCGCAAGGCAGTACAAGTGTATCTTGTACCTATCACTACTACATATGACGGCTCCTAAAACTGGTTTTAAAATTATTCGAATTCTGCCGAAAAACTTTCTCACAATAATAATTTCTACTTAAACAAATTTTTCTTTATAATTTAAAGCCACGTGTCAAAAAAGAAATAGACTATTTTAACATTTTCGATTTTTTTTTTCCAAAATGGTGTCTCCCCACCGAACTACAGCTAACAATTTAAAAACATTACATTTAAAATATAGTTACATTACATTTACATATTCAACAATTTACTAACATCCCATCCTCGTCGCCATTTGTTATGCGGCCGTCAACTCACCTGAACATCAGGTCACGTAAGCTGTGCTCTGTAAGGGTATGTGTTGCCGCTTGTAGCTGTAGTCGTCTAATGCATTGTACACGTAGTAGATAGGCCCAAGAATCTCGTGGCAAGAGTTGGTCACATGTTCCGAGGATTTACGGACTTTGCCGGACGTCTTGTTAATGTCATATCCCTCCTTTTCCGGACTCCTTGGGTCGACGGTGGATCTACCGGCACAACACTACCAGAAGCATTTTTCTGTCAAAGAAATTTGTATCCTGGATCGTAATCTGTTACTACTCTAAAAGCTATTCGTATGTCTCCACATGGTCTGAGCGTTAACATGCAAGTGATGTGTTTCCTACATGGCATCAGTTTGAGTGACGTCACACAATAGTTCTTTGTACCTGTGTGGGCGTCATACATACCTGGTGACATACATTTTCATTTTTCAATGTATTTTAGTATCATGTAGTGTCATGTATTTTAGTATCTTTATTTGTGGTAGATTCTGTTCTGCTTAGAGTGCTTATTACTATTAAAATGCTCTGCATTCACACTTGACAGCACATCAAATGGCGACGAGGATGAGTGACACTGGTTATGATGTTGCACATGGTGCTTTGTAGCTGCGTGGGCATCATCTGCCCTTGTGTCACAACTTTCATATTTCTGTTATCATTTTGTAATTGTGGTGTTTGATCTGTGGCTGTTCCATGCTAGTGCTTTGAAACTGCATGACTAGTTCCTGATCAGGTGCCACGTCTTCTTATTCCATTTTGTCACATTATCATTATCATTTGGCAACTACTGTGGCAGAGCTGTGAAACTCCATGTCATTTGTCAATTCAGGCACCAAAACTCCTGAACATATGAATGAGAATGTATTATGGCCGATGATACCCATTTTCTGTCTTCTATAAAGAGATGCGGTTGAATCTTGGATTGGTTCAACTAACTACTCTTTTGCCTGGCTTCATATGGATGGAGTGTTTTGTGCATTGTCCTTGGCATAATGTTAACGATGCATTGATTCATGTGAACAATTTATGCAGTTGATTAACTATGGGTGTTGTTCGTCTGGCATTTTCCTCATTCAATTCTGGACCTTGGGGTCTGCATTGTGATGTGGTAGAATGCTTACATACATTTTTCCGTCTATCTGTTATCATCTGTCATGCCATATCATTTTGTAAAAAGTCATGTGTCACTGTGAGTGGTCTGGTCTGTGTTCACACCCTGATAGATCGGATCATTATGATCAAACATGTGTATATATGTTTATGCTCGCGCCTGCATGGAAATGGACCCAAAGACAAGTTTTTAATATGAATGACTTCTTCTACTCCCAGTGATTCATATTGTTCTAGGATGCCATCAAAAACTAACAGAACAAGAAATAGTTTCTACGACCATTGTCAGGTCTGCAGGGCATACTATCCCGTTCATAAGCACATGCTAAGGGCCATTTACCTTGGTATCTTGACTCTCCCACTTCATGCGTAGACTGCCATATGTTAACAGGGAGCGGGAGTGAGTGCCAGAAGGTGCATGGCTAGCACCAGGTTTTCGGTGGGGAATATCTGCCGCAGGCCTGGTTTCTGCTGATGGGCGGGTTGTTCCTGTTCCTTAGTCGGGAACTTGGCCTGGGGCCCCCCATTGAGTTGCTGGGCTGTGCTGCATTTCAGGGGCTGGCTCCCTCTACCGTTAAGTTCTCGGAGGAAGAATATTTCTTCCTCAGAGAGTACGACCAGAGAGCTGGGTTGGAGCCACTTAAACCTGGTGAGTACATGGTGATTCCCCCTAAACGACTCATTTGCCTGATACACCCTGAAACAATGTCTCGACTCACCTCCCACCTCAACTCTCAGGCAATGGCTAGGCTTCAGGATTACACCAGGTATTCTTTGGCTAATGGTTCCGATCCGCAATTAGGGCATCCTGTGATGAAGAGGGGGATCATTGATACCCATTTTCACCTGGATAGCTACTTTGGTCGTCAAAACCATTCATTGTCAGACCTGGAGTACTCGGAATCTCTCCTTATACGTATTCCTTTTGCTGTGGCAAACTGTGTCCCCTAAAAAGTGGCATTTTCTATCTGATCATGTGGGGGCTGACCAGAGGTTAAGAATAACCTTAGGGGTCCACCCACACATGATCTCAAATAATCAAGTTGACCAGCTATATGGCAGACTGAAGAGTTTGTTGGATGCACATCCATAGGCCGTTGGAGTCGGCGAGGTTGGCTTGGACCTGACCACACAGTGTAGACATGGCTGTCATAACCCGAAACACTGTTATGATCAAAAGGTCCAGGGACAGCGCGGATTCCTTCGACTGGCTTTTCAGCTTGCTAAAGAAACAAAGTACTGGTATTGCATATACGAGATAGTGGTACTGGTGAAGCTGCTGAGGAGGTTCTAAAGATCCTCACAGAAATGGACATGCTTCGACACCCAATTCACCGCCATTGTTTTGTTGGGAAGGAGGAGTATATTCAGTGGTATACTTCTTTACCCAACTGTTACTTTAGTATTTCCCCTGTGACTGTTGATGGCCCGGTAACTATGTCTGCTCTGAGAACACAGGATTTCTCGAAGCGTATTTTGCTCGAGTCGGACGCTGGATATTTAGGCAAATTCCCCTGGGCTGTCCATAAAGTAGCAAATGATGCTGCAAGATCATTGAACATGACTGTTAGAGTTAGTGTGGAAGTGCAATAATAATGCAGCCAGGTTGTATAACTTGCCCTGGTAATTTCACGCTATTCATGATAAAGCCACTGTTAAACCCTGTTTGGTATTATGCAGCCAGTTCGCGGAAGACTTGACATGTTTGATTGTTTATTTTTGGGATTCGGTTTCAGTCAGTCTTCATTTTACATTGAATACACATCGCGTTAATTTGCAATGACTCTAAAAACATCTAAAATATTGTAAGTGTGGCTTGTTACTTGAAAGGAAAATGAGGTATGTTGAGGGTAAGCTAGCTCGTTAAGACTCGCTACCCTGGCATGGATTAATAACTGTTTGCTAAGCTAACTCCTTCATTTATTTCTGTTGCAGTTCTGAAATCTAAATAACAGTAAGTGATACTTGTAAATTGTCACTGTAGTGGTTTGGAGCTGCACCCTCCTTGTATGAGCATGTTTTGGGTTTCACTATGAAATGCGCATGCTATATATATAATGTTTGTAACATAGGGGAGCAATGTCATTTTTTGTTATCTTTATAATTGTCTGACCAATTTGGTGCCGGAGGCCCAAAACGGGTAGTCTGATCAGGATCTACACTGTTTGCAATCTGGTTGCAATCTATACTCTTCCTTATAGGTCAATTACCATTGTGGATTCTGGCCTCGCCTGGGCCATGTGCTGAATGCCAGATTCTGCATTGGAAAGGCAAGTGTTTTTTCTTCAGGTACTCCAGTGTTCGCTAACCTTTGATGAATAATCGGGTTCACATGAATATTAAAAGTGGAAAATGTCATTCATCTTATTCGTACATGAACAAAATGGTGTAAAGCATGTGCATGGTAGTGGCTCTTAAGAGAATGCTATTTCTAGCTTTAGAGTAGTCTTTCAAGTTTTATATTTAGTCAATATCTTGACTATACTATTGGTCGTTTTCTACACTTTGTTCTAGTATAGGTCACGAGTGGTTGCAGCTTATTTTTTCTGTCCAAAGGTCTCGAGTCTTCAGGTCTTACACTGATATATTTTTTCAGCAATACACATTGTATTATATTTGGCTTGTAAGTGTGGAGCTGAATTCTCATATGGCCTATGGCATGAAGTGGCTATATACATAATTTGTATCATAGGATTTAGGGAAGTTCCTATGTCTGTGGAACAGCTTTTCGACTGTAGAATTTTGTGTATATATATGTATAGGTACTGCAGTAAAATATTACAGATGGATTGTCACTGGACTATCAAGCTTTAGAAATATTCATGTCATTTGGGAAAGGTTCGTTCTCTGGAGTTGGGAGTGTTCCGGAGAACTGGAACTTATTAGGACATTTCCTCTTGGTCCAGACTGGTTGCCTCCGGTTAGCTGAGTTCCATCAGTGATCCCCATATGTTGAGTTTCAGTGATGGATTTCGGTTGGCATATATATATATGCATGAAATAAACCCTGTTTCGGGAAGTTATGGTTGGTCAGAGGTAATCCGAGTCCAGTGGCGGTGCATCTTATTTTGTGCATACTAATTAGGATGTTGTAAATGTTAAGGGAATATTCTCTGTTTAATGCTACATGTATTATGTTCTCTGGTGGTGGTTTTCGTGCTATTCATTTAGTCTGACTATCTGTTAATCCTAAGGTATTCCACATCTCTATATGATCACACAGAAGCTGACTGAAAACTTTCTTCATCGCAAAGTTGGCTCTGTAAGGGCAATTTCTGACTATAATTCTAAATCTTACAACTAATAAAGATAAAAGTAGGGGTTCTTTAAAGTTATATTAATTATTTAAGGTTAATAACATTTTATTAAGATTAAATAAGTCTCCTAGCATTTGAAATCTAGCATTTATTTTAAATGCGTGTTAGAGTCTTTTGTAATAGGGGGAGAGTGTTGTGCCGGTAGATCCACCTTCGACCCTAAGAGTCCGGAAAAGGAGGGATATAACACTAACAAGACGTCGGTATAGTCCGTAACCCATCGGAACATGTGACCAACTCTTGCCACGAGATTCTTGGGCCTATCTGCTACGTGGACAACGCATTAGACGACTACAGCTACAAGCGGCAACACATACCCTTACAGAGCTCAGCTTACGTGACCTGATATACAGGTAAGTTTACGGCGTAACAATATTTCCCACAGAGCACCGTGACCAACGCAGTGCGTGCAGAAGGGCGCGTTTGATGACGTCACATGTAAACATAAACCTCTCACGACGTCCGCTACAAAAGACATCTTTGGAAAACATTGCATAAATGTATAAAATGTCGTCAAAAGCGTTCCAGTAGGGCCTATAACAAATTCGTTATTTTGATTCTTGAAGGGTACATTGGATCACATTCCCCGCCTGAGAGATATATTTGCTTGAGCCAATAGGATCACTTTCCCCGCCAACGGCTTGGGCAAATATCGCTCTCAGGCGGGGAATGTGATCCCATGTTCCCCTTCAAGAATCAAAATAACTAATAATATACTGTCACAAATTTTTGACGTTATCCAATCCGACGTCGCGTTACACACGCAAGTGCATTGAATTGTTTTTCAGACGTAGACTTTGTCGGAGAAACTGACTTTATTCCTAGAAGCTTACGTGGTGCAGTGGTTACGCTACTCGCCTTGTAAACCAGGGGTCGCAGGATCGATCCTGGGCTTCTCCAGACTTTCGGGTGAGTCTTTAAACCGAGGTCCCGTCTCCATATGACCTTAGCTGTTGGCAGGACGTAAATCTCAAACACTCACTCACTGACTTAATTCCACAATGTATAGGAACTTTCCGGTTTAATTAATTGCTACTGAGGTGCATACTTTAATGAATCTATGTGGAACATACGCTTTGTGGTACAGTGCTCCATTAACACATATTCAGTTTATCGAGTCCATCCCGAAAACATGCCTATATAATTTTGACCCCCCTCGAACCCCACTTTTATAAAGTAAAACTGGGCTTAACGGGGATATACCTTATTTTCTAATTTATGCTCTAAAATATAGATTGTGAGTACTCGTTAGCACCGCCTCGATGAGGCGGTGCTAACGAGTACCCACAATCTATATTTTGAGCAGAAATAAGAAAAATATCTCAATTTTTCATCTTAAAATTTTTATTTTTATTTTTTTCGGCGAAAAAGGTTATAATGTATTTGTATAGGCGTGTTTTCATAATGAGTGACAGTTTACTGTCAAACCTTTTCTTGGTGTACGCCTAGGTCCAAGCACCCTTTTCCAGCCTGCTCTCAGAGACAACCGACCAATCAATGTAATCAGTGCTAAATTGTTTAGGCTCTGATGAGACTTTATATTTCACATTATCATATGAGCCCCGCCAAGCGAATTTGGGTCTTCGAGCATTCCGTCATGACAAATTTTAACAGCGCATGCCCAGCCATTCAGAGGGGCCAGGGATATGGCTTTCTGTCTGAAGGTTCCTCTTGATTCACTGCTTGTATGAGCGAGCAGCGAAGGTTCTGGCGAGACTGCGCGGATAAGTACCGAAATCGCTTGACGGGGCCCAATTATGACGTCGCTGCAATGTCATTACATACTTTCCGTAAGTAACGTACGTAATATCACGTAACAATATCAATTCTCGATCATTATGTACATTTCGAGCGATTTGATTGGTTAAAATAAAAGTTTTATACTTCGAACAAGAATCTCAAAACTATTTCATACAGAGACAGGTTGCAATATAACATGACATCAAAGAGCACGTTTAGTACCCGAGCGTTACGTCATTGTATATGAAGTGACGTCGACAGCGCTCGGTTGAAAGATGAAAAAGTATTGAAAATGTTACGTTTAAAAGACAAATAAACTGAATTTAAAGACGACGTTTTTATTCGCTTGGGTTTCTTTCAAAGATGGCAGCTTCTTATTGAATAATCATTCCGCTGTTCATTCTTACGCATTCGAAAGGATTCCAAAAAATTACTATTTGGGTGACAGTTTTAACATATCGATTTCAAAGTTGGAATTGCCATTTCTTTGTGGATTTTATCAAAGTGTAAACTCTGGCGAATCACTCACAAACTTAGCATTAAGCTCCTCGGGCTACACGCAGTTGGTGAGGGATTCGCCGAGTTTACACATCAATAAAATCCACAAAAATGAAATTCGTTCCTATAGCAACGTCGCGAAACGTAATCAAGCCGTCCATGACAATGTAATGATTTTCATAGATGCTGTAACCAATTTTCTACGGAGAAAATACACAGAAATAATTGTCACATTATAAAAAGAAACTCACACCCGTGGTCACTTCATATGAAATTTATTAAACTCGACAAAGTTTTGTTTTATCAATTTCATATGCGAAATGACCACTCGCGTGTGATCCTCTATTTAGCCCTATTTACAATATATGACTGGTATCATTTTAAACTGAAATGTGTGCTCTAGCTTGTCTCAAAGAAAAAGCATTCTTAATATATCGAAATGATCAATATGAAACCACAGAAAAATTAAAAGAATTCATATGACACTTTGTATAAATTAAAATAGTGTCATCAAACATTTCTTTTTACTTTTCCGCCACTTTGTCTAGAAACTGTAAGACACTAGATAGGTGAAATCATATTTTATAATGGCAAATTTCTAAATTGTTCAAATGTAATCTATACGTCTTTTATGACAATCAAATATTTACTTGAAATAACAAAAGTATATCATTAATTCCTGTTAAATGCTATCACCTACGAAGAAGTCATTAGAATACATTAACAAACGGAAAAAATATATTTTATTTCATTTATAATATTATCAATGTGCATTGAAAACATATAATGAGTTCAGTAAATAGATATCAAAATTATACTTTTCAAGCCCGAATGGAGGATCGCTATATGAAACTAAAGCTCTTTTCACTGTGGCATTCAGCTGGCCGAAATTTAAGTTTAATATTTTTAAGTGAAATTCCGCTATTTAGACCCTCCAGAACATATTCGCGTCTGAGAGTGCAATAACGCCATGTAATAAATTCGATAATCCACTAGTGGATTAAATATGCAAATTAGTTAGATACGCCCCGTAACGTTGCATGCACGACGTCTTTAACGACGTCGCGTTTACTAATTTCTGAATAGTGACATTTTTATAAAACAATCTTGAATAAAATGCATTTTAAATGTCATATGATAAATAAAATCCTACATTCGTGTTCATGTATTATTGAATTTATTAAACTCGAATTTATTAAACTCGTTGAGGAAAAGGGATAAAATGCTCGGCAAAGCCTCGCATTTTATCTCTTTTCCTCAACTCGTTAAATAAATTCAATAATACATTAGCACTGATGTAAGATCTTCCATATACGATTTAAGTTTTTGTTTCTCTGTTTTCTACACCCAATTTTCTCTAGTAGTAGACGACCTTTGGGACTGTTCAAGAGTGGTTTTAAAGACCATTTTGAACAGTTCCAAAGTTGGTCATAATAATTGAATGTCAATGTTTTACACGAGCCTCCGCATCACGTAAACACGTCATTGTAAAGAATACCCATGTAAGTAAAACTTTATGTACAGAAAAGTGGTTCACAATGGCGACCATCAGTTTACTTATTTCTGCTCAAAACAAAGCTTGTGAGCACTAATAATCAGACGGTTCTAGCGAACACCGACAATCTATGTTTATGGTAGAAATATTGAAAATATCATAAATATGAGATAAAAAAAAATAAGTCTAGGTATATGAAATAGCACATGTGTGTTTCTCAAAACAGTGTATTTTACAAATAGCGACCTAGTATTGCAAATAAATATTTCTCACATTAGTGTGTTTTTCTGACGTTGGCCTTGTGTCTCACATGAGTGTATCTCACACCAGTATATTTTTTTTTCTGTTTGCCTAGTGTCTCACACGAGTGTATATCACATGCGTGTGGTTTTCCTTATGTTTGTCTAGTGTCCCACATAAGTGTATCTCACATGAGAAGTTTTCCTTTTTTGGCCTAGAATCTAACATGAGTGTGTCTCACACGAGTGTCATTTTCCAATGTTGGGCTTGCGTCTCGCATATGTGTACCTAACATGAGTAAGTTTGTCTGTTGGCCTTTTGTCGCTCACGAGTGCATCTCGCATAAGTATGTTTTTTTTCTGTTTGCCAAGTGTCTCGCATGAGTGTTTCTCAAATGAGTGTGTTTTCCTTGTGTTAGCCAAGTGTCTCAAACGAGTGTATATCTAACGTTGGCCTTTTGTGTCAATGAGTGCATCTCAAACAAGTGTGTTTTTCTAATGCTGAGCTAGTGTCTCACAAGCGTGTTTCTCACATTAGTATGTATTTTGTTGGCTTAGTGCCTAACACGAGTGTACCTCACACGAGTGTTTTTTTCTAATGCTGGCCTAGTGTCTCACATGAGAGTGTCTCGCATAAGTGTGACTTTTCTGTTTTCCTTCTGTCTTACATTAGTGTTTCTGATCGGATTGTGTTTTCCTAATGTTAGCATAGTATCTCACATTGGTGTATCTCACACTGAGTGTGGTTTTCTAATGTTGGCCTAATGTTCCCCGTGAGTGTATCTCACACGAGTATATTTTTCTAATGATGGCCTAATGTCTCGACAGTGTATCTCATATGCGTGTTTTTCTGCTTGTCGAATGCCTCACATGAGTGTTTCCCATATAATTCTGTTTTCTATTGTTTGCCAGTGTCTCACTCGTGTCTCATACCAATGTATATCACATAAATGTGTTTTTCTTATGTTGGTTTTGTGTCTCACCTGGGTGTTTTGTGTCTCACCTGAGTGCATCTTACATGTTTCTTTCTAATGTTGGCCTAATGCCTCACAGGAGTGTATCTCGCACAAGAGTTTTCCTAATGTTGGGCTAGTGTCTCACATTCGTGTATCTCACATAAGTTTTTTTTTCCTTATTCTGGCCTGGTATATCACATCAATGTATCTTACATAAATATGTTTTCCTTATGATGCCACATCCGTGTAACTAACATGAGAATGGTTTTCTAATGTTGGCCTTTTTCTCCGCTGAGTGTACATCACACGAGTGTATTATTCGCATGTTGGCTTAATGTCTCACATGAGTGTATCTAATAATTTTTCATAAAAAATGAACTGCTTTGGAGATATGAAAGAATGCACAATGCCGCAAGGATGTTTTATCTGATGTGTCATTGCCATAACACTTCGTGCGACATAGTGTATTATTTCATCTTTCTAAAAACGGTTATAAATTAACTGAAAAAAAAAAATGTAATAATGTTCTTATTTGTACTTAAAACATAGGTTGTGGGTGCACGTTAGGACCGCCTCATTGATGAGTACCCACAACCTACGCCTTGGAGCACAAATAAAGAAAATAATGTATACCAGTGTAAACGCCAGTTTTCTCTATATAAAGTGGGGTTTACGATGTATACATTATTTTTTCATAATCCTGCTTCGAGACATAGGTTGTGGCTACTCTGTAGAATAAAGCGGCTCTATTGGGCATCCTCAATCTATGTAAAGGGTATAAATAAGAAACATGTCACATAATCTCTTAAAAAAATAACCGTTTTGGAGATATGAAAGCTTGCCCTGCCCATCGGGGCTTGGGGAAATAGGTTGGGCTGCATGGTGCTTCCACGCAGAGCTGAAACTGGCCGCACATGAGTACTGGTAAACCGCTTAGGAGGACTAAGCCTGCCCAGGCAAAGTGATGCAAGCCGGACCGGCCGGTGCATATAAGCCCTATTGGTTTCATCGGGCGACAGGGCTTGAGATGTCATTCCAGCTCAATGTCGGGTAAAAGTCCCACCAAGTTGGAAGCAAAGTCTTCAAAATGACTTAAATAGTGTTGACGTCGACGTAAAACCCCAATTTAAACAAAACCAACTAACAAAGCTATGAAAACTATGAAAGAATGCACTTTATCATATGACGTCGCGTCTGAGAGTGTATTCCAACACAGTGCGTCTATATTGGCAATGGAAAACAACTGTGTTTTATTCTGCAACAAATCACGACAAGGAAGAGCGTGACGAGTGACGTCATTAAAAACTGCAAAGTTATGACGTCACTAGTCGATTTCCTTGACGTTGGACGGTGTAGCGTCATTTTCTCGCATCGAAAACGTTAGAAAAGGATATAAATGCATGTGTTTCAGTCGATAATTTTAGCGGGATTTCTTCTAACAATGGCGAAAAGTTGTGAGATTTTGAAGGAAACAACAACATTATTGCCGATTTTCAGCGTGTTAGAATCGAAATAGATCAGCTCTAGCCAGTGATTTGTTGGGTAATAAACACAGTTTGTCGGTCAGTTGTACGTAGACAAATCACGCGCGCTACGCGCTCGTGATTTGTCTACTTTACAACTGACCTCCAAACTGTGATTTATTACACAACAAATCACAGTTTGAGCTGATCTATTTCTTAAATAACGTCATGTAATAAATTCAATAATCCACTAGTGGATTAAATATGCAAATTAGTCAGAAACGCCCCGTAACGTTACATGTATGACGTCCATAACAACGTCGCGTTTACTATTGGCGGAATATTGACAGTTTGGTTAAACAATCGTTAATAAAATGCGTTTTAAATGTCATATGATAAATAGAATCTTGCATTCGTGCTCATGTATTATTGAATTTATTAAACTCGTTGAAGAAAAGGTATCAAATGCTCGGCAAAGCCTCGCATTTTATCAATTTTTCTCAACTCGTTTAACAAATTCAATAATACATGAACACTCATGTAAGATCTTCTATATGTTACACTAGTGTGTTTTCGTAATGGTTTCTGAGCAGCATTTTTATTTTTCTGTGATGCAGTTAATTAAGAAAACAGGGCAGACAATGACACCTTTCACAGAGTTACGCTCACATTAATCATATTTTCAGATGAAGTTATGCCATATTTATTTTAATTATGCTTCAAACACAGGGCGTGGTTGCCTGATGGAACTTCATCTTTAAGGCGGTTCTAGTGCATGCCCAATGTCTACATCTAAGAGCATAAAGACGAAGAAGAAATAATGCGCACCCTTCAAACGGTGTTACACTTTCAATTGTTACCAAAATATACGGTATTACGTCAAATCCCACTGCCCAGTGCCTTTAACATGCATCTGCTGGAAGCTACTAGAGCACAATATCGCAGTAGTCTCATTCAACATCTTAACAAAATCAATATTCTAAATCCCTTGCAACATGGCTTCCGTTAAAAACGTAGCTGCGAGACCCAACTTCTTGAATTTGTCCATGATAATGCTTTCAGCATGCAGACACATGTCTGAAATGATGTTGTGGTGATGGACTTCGCCAAGGCTTTAGATAAAGTTGCTCACATCAAACTCGTATACAAACCCTCCTCATATCGGATAAAGAGAGAATATACTTGGATGGACTGCTTCTTTCCTTTGTGGAATATAAAAAGAGTTGTACTTGTAGGGAAGTCTACTTCTTCAGTGCCTGTCCTTGCTGGCGTTCCTCAGGGTTCGGTCCTTGGGCCGGTATGAGTTCACATTTATATTATGGACTTCCCTGAATATGTCACAAACAACATTGTAAGACTGTTTGCAGACGACACTCTTCTCTACTCCTCTGACTGCTCCAAACTTCAAGATGATCTGCACAACCTAGAAAGATAGCTAATGGACTGGCAGATGACCCTTTATCCTGAAAATGTGAAGTCATCTACATATCAAACAAGAAAACGTCAATCATCCACAGTTAGTCTCTTAACGGCCATACTCCCTCCTCTGTCTCCCATATTAAGTATCTCGGAGTACCAGTAAGCAAACACCTCGAGTGGAATCTTCATAAAAACTCTGTCACTTCCAAAGTCAATCAAAATGTTTGGAAAAGAAATATAATGACCAATTCCATTATCACTAAAAGACAAAGCCTATAAGTCCCTTATTCATCCTAAACTTGTATACTGCAATGCAGTATCGGATCCCAAATGCATCAGCAGTATCAGATAAAGCAGCACAAAAGTTAGTTGATCAACTTGAAATGATCAACAATAGGACGGCGGGGTAGGTGACAGATCGCTGCCACAATACGTCGAACGTCACAGATATGCTGCAAAGTATTGATTGGAGAGCTCTGGAACACAGACGTGTTGGCTCCAGACTGTGCATGCTTTACAAAATTCGCAACCATCTAGATATAACTATATACAGCGGGGCATTTTAAGACACTCACACAAACACAGCCAATCAAGAGCTGACAAAGATTACACACGTTAGAACCATTATCAAATGGAATCAGCTATCCAGACAGGCTTGCCTGGCAGAGTCGCACGAAGCCTTCAAGCCCCAGGTCGCGAAGATCGAGCACTCCAGACCCAATTTATTTCCCAAATATCATTTATCAATTTTTTCTCTTCCACTCACATTTCTTCCTTCCTCCTTTAACTCTTTCAAAGTAGAAGTAAAACAAAGATCAGGAATCGATACAATTAACTTACTCCACCCATCAAAGACACCAAAGGGAAAGAAATACAAACATTAAGCGACCAGACCATAATGGAAACCTAAACAAAGGAAGGCCATAAGGACAGTTACTTTCCCACAAAATGGCCATATAGCCATCCAAATTAAAAGACACAAGTGATACACACAGTAAGTAACAAACAACAACATAAATAAATCAATCCTATTTATTATTATTATTTTTGTTCTCTTATATATCCCTCCTCGCACTCTACAGATGATAAACCTCAAATCTGAGGACAGTCCAGTATAATGGCAATTGCAAAAAAATGAACTAGAAAGAGAACGATCAGAAACTGAAACAATCAGATCTCACATCCTGCTCTATAGGCCAAATTGGAAATATAGACATATACAGTGAATTTCTAAATTTAGACCACCTTTGGAACTGTTCAAAAGTGGTCTCAAAGACCACTTTTGAACAGTTCCAAAGCTGGTCCCACACCAGAGGACATTGTATGCAGAAAACTTGAAGAAACAATTACTGCACCCTTCTAAATACATTTTAAAGAAGAATTACTCTTAATTTTAGTTGGTCTCAATAGCGGAATTTCTCTGTATATGCGTTCATTTACAAAATCCCGAAAGGCTAAACGAGTTAGCAGCTCTTTCCCCAAAAAGGTGGTATTTTTCTGTATTGAATTACTCAGAGCTTTGTTTCATTGACACTTATTAACTTGATGTTAAATGATGTCTTAACTTTTGTCTGTAGCTATATTAACATATGTAACTAAATACCAAACCATATATCAACATTTAAAAATCATGGCTGATAGTATCTGTTTGAATCAAAATGCCTTATTTTTCGGCTAAATGCTGATAACATTGACTACTTAGGATGGAATATCTAATACCGATATATTATTCTGTAAGAATGAAAACTTGGGCATCTGATTACGGGTTATTTCTGAAAGGTGGCATTTATTTTCCGTAACAAGGGAGTCTGTTTGACTGACCCTCCACGTGATTAATGTGAGACGTTGAAGAAATTTTATATGGATTTTTTCTGCTTGGAAATCTGGGCTACAAATGTAACTGAGTCAGTTCAACAAATCCTTTGTAATCAGAGAAGGTTCAGATCGGCATGCGCATGCGCATACCGGTCTGAACCTTCGCTGCCCGCCTTAGTTTTCAATGGATTCTAGGTTTGTCATGTCACTGCCATGCCTATCAAACACACTCAGATCTGTGGCTTGATTGGTCGGAAACTCTTGTGGCGCGGCGGACATTTGCAAATGATAAATTACAAGAAATAAATCATTTTTTGGTGTGTCAATTATGACTAATCTAATATGTCTGATATTTTTGTCATGTTTCATTTGTGGGGTTGATATGTGTTTATTACAGTGTTTATTCCGTCCTTACATTGATTCTGAAATTAATCATAAACGTCATTTCTTCAAAATATCCTTCATTAATAAGGGTATGGATTTTATAGATTTGCCCAGTATCTTCCGTGAGAGATCGGTGCTTTCTTCCATTCCTGCTTATTTTCAAAATACTGAAACACCTATAATTTGCTATAAATATAACAAACCTGTTAGATCTATCATTTTTAATTTCAATAAACTTGTTTCAGATCTTGATATTGATACTAATACTCCTGATTCATGTGATTGTAAAAACTCAAAGTATTGCTATCCTGCTGCTGGTCATGTAATTACTGGCAATTTGAAAATTATTCCTGATTCTAGGATAAGGAATATAATTTCTAAAGGACCGAAATATCGGTTTCCTTCTAAAATTGATTTCAGTAAATGTAGAGATGAAATCGCTGCTTCCTTGAATGAATTCGGTAATCGATGGTGTAAGCGAGAGTATGTTGAGTATAAAGCCCTAAAGGACTGGAAACTTAGCATTTTAAGACTAGTGAATAAACGCATTTCTTTCTATTCTCAAAATACTAGCTTATTACCTCCTAAGCCCAAGACGTCTTTACGTCATCTTAAACTAGGTATTCAAGAATTTCATAAGAAGTTTGTTTTGGCCCCTGCAGACAAGGCCGCTAACAACGTCGTCGTTGTGTGACGGCTCCACTATGTTAACACGCTTAAGCAGGAGCTTGGTGGTACTAAGGCCTATGAACTTCAGCCTTTGGCTGAAGAGAGAGCTATAGTAGATAAACATGTTTGTCTTTCAGCCACCAAGTTTGCTGTGTGTGTTAACGAAGGCCAAGACAAGCTTCCTACGCTATACTGGTTACCAAAACTTCATAAAAAACCTTACAAAGCACGGTTTATTGCAAATTCTAGTTCTTGCACTACCACTGAACTTTCTAAATTATTAACTTCCTGTCTTACTGCTATTAAAACGCATGTAATTAAATATTGTGATAAAGTCTTTGAAAGATCAGGAAGAAATCTGTTTTGGTCTATAAAAAATTCGAATGAGGTTTTAAATAAATTGAAATCTAGACAGTTTCGTGCTTCTAGTCTGTCTACCTACGATTTTTCCACTCTTTACACTACACTTCCTCATAATCTTATAAAAGAAAAGCTTAATGATTTAATTGAATGGGCTTTTCACAGAGAAGATTCTCTCTATCTTGCATGTAATGTCAGAAATGCATTTTTCACTTCTAAAGAGCATAAGAATTATACACGTTGGTCATGTCAGAAAGTGTGTGATGCCCTCACCTTTCTACTTGACAATATTTATATTAGATTCGGTACTAAGTTATTTAGACAAATTGTGGGTATTCCGATGGGTACTAATTGCGCACCTCTTGTGGCTGATCTGTTCTTGTATTGTTATGAAAGAGACTTCATTTTGTCGCTTTCCATTGATAACCAATCTGAAATTATTGAAGCTTTTAGCTCTACTTCTAGATATTTAGATGATTTATTAAATATTGATAATACCTATTTTGATGGTTTGATCAGTCAGATTTACCCCCTAGAACTTCAGTTAAATAAAGCAAATTCTTCTGATACCGAGGCCCCGTTTTTGGATTTACATCTATCTATTGTAGATGGATTTGTTTCGTGCAAAATTTATGATAAACGCGATGACTTTGATTTTGAGATTGTAAATTTTCCTTTTTTGGATGGCGATGTTCCTCGTGCGCCATCCTATGGCGTTTATATTTCGCAATTAATTCGATTTGCTAGAGTGTGTAGTCATGTAACTGACTTCAACACTCGTAATAAATTATTAACGGCTAAACTCCTTAATCAGGGTTATCGGTACCATAAACTACGCAAAGCCTTTTCAAAATTTTATAGACGCCATTCTGATTTAATTTCAAAATTCAATATTGGACTTAAATCTCTTCTGCAACAAGGTCTATCGGAACCCGAATTTTATGGTGACTTAGTATATAAATTCAGAAAAATATATAACCGCAATGACTTCAGCACCCAATTTCGTAAAATCATTCTTCGATATTAAAAGATTGGGTACAACATGGATATTATACGACAGACTGCATGCATGGTAGTTAACCCAATCACGGTTGGCAACTTTGCTTCCCTCTTTAATTGCACGCCGGTGGGTCAGGCCTCAGATTCTATGACGGCTCCAACGTAAAGGCTTATTGAAAATTAAAGAGATAATGTTGGTTGGTGCCTGATGCTCTGTCTCTGGTCTGGCTCATCGGAGTCTAACTGTTGATTTTCTTTTGCTCCAGCATTTCAGTGGTTTCTTGCTGTCGAGTCCTCACCGTTGTCTCACCTCTGTGGTTCTTTGATTTCTGTGTTCACGGAGATGTTGCACTGATGAGTTAGGAGGCCTTCATGCGGACTGAACAAATTATTTGTCTTAATCGCGACGGAAGTAAGGGCGAGGATTGTGGCCACGTAAAATCGATTTAAGCCCCCCCAGTGGAAATCTTCCACTGACCGTTCCAAGGCGGCACTTCTGTGGCGATTTATTTATGTTGTTGTTTGTTACTTACTGTGTGTATCACTTGTGTCTTTTAATTTTGGATGGCCATATGGCCATTTTGTGGGAAAGTAACTGTCCGTATGGCCTTCCTTTGTTTAGGTTTCCATTATGGTCTGGTCGCTTAATGTTTGTATTTCTTTCCCTTTGGTGTCTTTTATGGATGGAGTAAGTTAATTGTATCAATTCCTGATCTTTGTTTTACTTCTACTTTTTATAACCAGGAATGTCTCTAACTGTTACCAATTATATAACACCTGATTATAGAATGTGAGGATCACTTATGATCTTGTGAATCTTAACTCATTATGAACTAAGTATTTATCTCGTCTTCTTATGAGAAGCCTCCGTGGTGTAGTGGCTATGCAACTCTCCTTGTAAACCAGTGATCGCAGGATCGATCCCGGGCTTGTCCAGACTTTCCGATGGGTCTTTAAACCGAAGTCCCGTCTCCTTATGACCGTAGCTGTTGGTGGATGAGACGTAAAACTCAAAACACAAATAAAAAAGATGCGTCTCGTAGTGCATCACATTAACCACTTGGCCAGGACTTCTCATAATGCCGTTGTCAAAAAACGTATTTATATTTTTAAAATATATTTTTTGAAAAAAGATATCCGAAACCTGCTTCCCCTAAAACATCGAATGGTTTTGTCACGCTTGAACTATGAACTCTCAAAGGTCGTTGATAAACTATAGTTACATTAATTATATTTATGAATATGCGGTTGACGATCCTGAATTGTAAGGAGTAAGGTTTAAACTATGGTCCCCTGCTGATAACCCATCTTTCCTGCTAATAATGCACCCTAATTTGCTGTTACATATATAAATGTTATTCACGAGTAATGCAATACTGATAACGGAATATGTAAATATAGTAGCCAGTTGTCGGAACTATCATGGTTCCGACATTTGGACTAAATTTTGACCAATTCGACATACATGTAATTCGACGAGATTAAGACAAAGTCGTATTCGACCAAATGTCGTAGGCTACCAAACGCTGTATCGACTAAATGTCACATTCGACGAGGCGTGGAATCGACGAAATGTAATTGGACGAAATGTCATGGAAGCATGCGTCGGAATACCAAGTTTATTAGGCAAGGCTTCGAGAACACTTGTAGGACCGTGAGGCTTCCCGAGCGATTCTACATGCGTTCTCGGGGTCGAACCTGATAAACTTGCTATCAAATGACACGAAATTGGTATTCTATTTATCAGTTAATCCCCTTGTACACTCTTGCAGTTTTGCCAATTTGTCCAGCAGTTCATAGACGTGCAATGTGACATTGACCTGATAAAGCTAACGTGTCCTGAGATAGCATATCTTTATCAGTTCAAGTTGTTAAAATGCAATTAATACAGAGGGTAACTGTTAAAAGCATGTTGCGCCATTCCAAATCAGGTGTTGTCATTTTTTGCATGCCATTTTATAAGAAATATGTACATGTATTAACCAATGATTAAACACCAGGGCCCAGTTGTTCAAAGCATTGTTAGCTTAACGAGATCACTGGTGGTCAAAATATAACGATTCTAGCAAGTACAATATCTAATACTCTGATATTTGTGGTGAAAAACTGTCAAAACCTGCTCACATTATTTTCTGAAGCTCGCCCCTATAAAATTGTCGTGGCGAACCGATTACATTGCGATGTATTTAGTTTATACCGCAATCCGTAAAAAAATCACGAGATTGTGAAATAATTTAGCAAATTTCACCTAAATGACTGCAGACAGTATGACAGTTTAAACGATATTGTGGGCACACCAAACGTAACGTGCCGTCAAATAGTGCAACGTTTCTAACGTCACCGTACCACAGAGACGTAAAAAAATAACATGGTCGATCGAATAAACAATCTCGCACTTCATATTCTGTATAAAATCTGCAAATAAATGGCTTATTTTACTTTAAGAAAGTATTCGATTGTCGTATAAAATCAGTTTTAACGATACGATAACTTACCATAACGAAAACACGCCTATACAAATACATTGTAAATATCGCCGAAAAAGATAAATTTTAAGAAGAAAAAATGCGATATTTTTCTCATTTCTGCTCAAAACATAGATTCTTAGCACTCGTTAGAACCGCCTCATCGAGGCGGTTCTAACGAGTACCCACAATTTATGTTTTAGATCAGAAATAAGAAAAAATAAGGTCTACCGCTGCAAGCCCACGTTTTACTATATAAAAGTGGGGTACAAAGGGGTCAAATGTATATAGGCGTGTTTTCGTGAGGCGATATCGTTTGTTTTGAACAACTGGCCCCAGACTGTGAAGAGAACTGATTTTGATTAATTTAACGGTCAGAATACATTCCTGGGCCCAGCTGTTCAAAGCATTATTAGCTTAACAAGGTCGTTAGCTGTCAAAATGATAACTGTTCTAGTAAGTACAATACATATGCGGTATTTCTGATGTTAAAAAACTCACATTATTCGCAAAATATAAGTTTATTTGCCCTTTAATATGATCAAAGTTTTAACGATTTGTCAACTAATGACATCGTTAGTTTTGAACAACTGGGCCCTGGTCGCAAAAAACTTCTGAAACAAGGATGTGGATACTATAAACTGCTTTCTAAATTTTGTCACAGACGCTCTGAGTAACATGGAGCTCATAGCAATAATACTTTTTAATAGATACCATGGCATATCGGCATGAAGTTTTATGGCGATTTACATTACGCAAACACGCCTACACAAATACATTGCCACCTTTATCGCCGAAAATATGAAAATTTTATGATGAAAAATTATGATATTTTTCTTATTTCTGCTCAAAATATAGATTGTGGGCACTCGTTAGAACCGCCTCATCGAGGCGGTTCTAACGAGTACCCACAATTTATATTTTAGAGCAGAAATAAGAAAAATAAGGTATACCCCAAGAAACTCGTGATGTTTATGGCGATTTAAGTTCATAATTACATTATGTTGCTTGGTCTGACATTGGTCTTCGTGTGTTAACATGCAGTAATCCTTTGCTCCTCAGTGTTTGTTGTGTGAGATGAACATTATCTGTCGATCGTCAGTTGGTTGACTAGTTCGAATTTTGAAAGTAAGTGTGAGGGTTGGGATCCAGTAAAGTATACTTTAACACACCAGAATTTTTACTTACCGTTCCAAAATAGAAGTGAAGGCAATGATCAGGAATCGAAACAATTAACCCACAGCTCCCACCAGAGACCCAAAAGGGAAAGAAGCACAAAAATGAAACAACTAGACCTTAATGGAAACCTCAACAGCAGAAAGCCAAAAGGAAAGGTACTTCCCGACAAAATGGCCAATTGGCTATCCAAAACAAAATAATATAAGCGATACCCACACTCAAAGACAAACCATAACAAAAATAAACCGCGATAGAAGAACGTCAGTGAAACGAATTCCATCGGTAGAAGGGGGGGGGGGGGGGGGTGTGAAAGGTGCAACATCGCCGTGAACACAAAAATCAAACAACCACAGAGATGAAACAACGGTGAGGACTCGACAGCAAGAAACCACGGCCATATGAGCGTAACGATAGGGGAAAACGCGGCGTCTGATCTGGGTCTACACTGTTTGCTGAATGTACAGGCATACGGGCATATTTGAAAATAAAACAATACTACTAACAAAACAAACCTAACACCCCTGTTATTGAAAAATGACCACTCCAAACCTATTTGTTGGACGATTCCATTGTCATATATGAGTTAAAATATGAATAAGAATAATAAACAGAACATGTCAAGATATGGGTCTTAACTGTATCATTTTCATAATTTGTAGAAAAGTTGAACGAATATATACGGGTAGATATCAATGTTTCTGTGAAGCAACAGCCAATGGAGTAAAGATTGTATAAGCCAAATGCCTTCTCTTTTGTCTAATATCGACCCAAGGTAATAGCCCCCTTAGAGAATTATATCATCACGAAAACACGCCTATACAATTTTGACCCCCCACCCACCTTAAAACCCACTTTTATATAGTAAAACTGGGGTTTACAGGGGTAAACCTTATTTTTTTTTTTTGGTTAAAAATATAGGTTGTAGGTGCTCGTGAACCCACAATCTATATTTTGAGCAGAAAGAAGAAAAATATCATAGTTTTTAATCTGAAATTTTTCTGTTTTCAGCGGTAAAATTTGCAATGTATTTGAATAGGCGTGTTTTCGTAATGTGCACCTGGAATTTACATATAGGCCTACATGTTTTTACATATTATTTTGAATTAGCCCCCGCCCATAGGGGCTTGAAGAAATATATGGGCTGCATGATGCTTCCACGCAGAGCTGAATCCGGCCCGCACACTAGTACTGGTAAACCGCTTAGAGGATCGAAGCCTGTCCAGGAATCGCAGTGCGAGGCGGACCGTCCATGCTAATAAACCCTATTGGTTTCATTGGGCAACAGGGCTTGAGATGTCATTTCATCTCATGTCGGGTAAAAGTCCCACAAAATTGGAAGCAACGTCTCCAAAATGACCTTTACAGTGTTGACGGGGACGTTAAACCTCAAATCAAACAAACAATATTATTTTGAATAACATTGCCTTAAATACCTAAATATCACCTGCATCGAAACCGCTGGAAATATAATGCCTTTTTTCCCCTGAGAGCGCTTAAGCGGAACTATAGCTAACTCTCGACACATGTATATTTTAGGCTGCATGCAAAGTCTATAAAGTGTAAAGAAACGAAAACATCAGCACAAAAATCGGAGGTGGTGATAATAATTAGTTTATATGAGCGTAATGATATGGCAGGTCACCTGACATATTTTGATTTCTGTATCATATAGTCGCAGCTATGGAAGGTACATCAAGAAACCGTGTATATAATTTTGACCCCATGAAATACCACTTTTATAAGTAAAACTGGGGTTTACAGGGATAAACCTTATTTTTCTTACTTCTGCTCTAAAATATAGATGGTGGGCACGCGTAAGAAATTGATGTCATACCGTAACCAATATATGACAATGGATTTTTTTTTATTTTGGGTTTACGGTCCTTTCCAGATTATTTCACTCATATCTAGCCGATCGTTAATCTGAGGTGGGCGAAAACCGGAGTACCCGGAGAAAAACCACCTGACCATCCGTTGCAGAACTTGGCGTCTTACATATGACCCGAGCGAGGCTCGAACCCACAGCGTTGAGAGACCTAATGATTAAGAGTCAGCGCTCTTATCCACTAGTCCAGGGAGGCCCGTATGACAATGAAATTATCCACCTAGTAAGTTTAGAGTGGTAAATTTCCAACTATCGGGGTGTCAGGTTTAACTTTTTTTGTGGCAAAATTTACAAAAATGAATGTTCTTTAAGCAAACATTGTAGATCCAGATCAGTCGCCGCGTTCTGTGATGTCTGATCTGGGTCTGCACTGTTTGTCAATGTCCGAGAAATGGGCCGTTAGGCATATATAGGTTAAGCGGTGATGCCCGTTTGTAAGTGACTGTCTAGACATTTCTCGGTGTGCGTATTTGTGTTTGTTCTTTTAAATGTCTGTCTTCGAATTCACTTAATTTAGTGTAGAATGCTACGGTCGGTTATTATGATGCAAAATGGTGCTTTGAAATAATATGACACTTAAACATCCCGTCCTACATCTGTCGATTAGCACGGCTGACACCATCTTCCCTCAGATACATCAATATAACACAATGCAACACGGCCGCAAACAGTCTCGCAGAATTATGTAGCGCTGTAGTTTTTAACTGTAGATTATATCTAGGCGGACGAATCTGCCAACAACTCAGCCTCTTCAGGTATTATAATTTTATACCATTGAATTTTGAAAAATGAGCTAATGACTTGAGTTTTATCTGACAAAAACTGACGTAGTTTTTGACAGATTGTGTATCTATTTATGCAAATCCTCGTGACAAATTATGGGTTTGACAGTGAGTACCGGAAGAGGTTAATGCGTCTTGTACTTTTGCTTCAGACCTGATATCGCCATGGTCAAATTACGAGATAAAACTTAGTTCTGTCTCTTTTGGTTATTGTTAAAGTTTCATTCAGACATATTGTGTATTTCAATAAAATAATATGCGGAATTGATTTATTGTCCTAGATTTTCGAAAATATTAATCATATTTAACGTGTTTTAGATATTCTATCAGCTTCTAGTTTCTGTTTTAAAATCCGCATTAAAATAATTTATCCGTATGACTCAAGCTTAAACTACGCTAATCAGCATAAGGTGTCTAAGAGAATCCAGGTTAGACTGGAGAAGTCTCCGTGGTGTAGTGGTTAAGCTACTCGCCTCCTCCAAACTTTCGGGTGATTTTTTAAACCGAGGCCCCTACTTGCAACATGATTTTGTTATTTGACCGATGGTGGGCATTTTGAAGAAAACCTATATGAGTACTATATTTTCATTCGTCTTTTGTTCAGATCAATATAAGTGATATTTCGTGTGTTTATCTTCCAAAGATTGATCGCACGTTAAGTTATGGCCTGAGAAAACCTGCTTAGAGACACGACACAGTTCTGCAGCTGCCACCATACCATCCTGATCTGAATGCCATTGAGTTGATATGGGGAAATTTGGGCGACGAAATATACAGCTTCGCATGACAGATACATGTATCAAGGCTCTGATCGAAAGAGGCATTGGAAGCATTGTTGAAACAGAATGGTCTGCTTGCTGCACACATGTCGAAAAGGCTGAACAGGGCTAAAAGTGACATCACTAGAGGGTGAAATGGAGCGAATCATTAACCACGTGGGTTAGAGATGATAGCGACGAAGGTACAGAGACTGCTTCTGAGGGTTATGAATCTACCGACACTGCCGAATAATCAGAACTGTTTTAGTAGCAATAATTCTGAAATTGTTAAATTCAAGCTAATATGTATCGCTGAAATTTGAAATAATGAACTACACACTATTAAAAAAATCAAAGAAAAAATAAAAAAAGAAAAAAATCTGATGATGGAAAACAAAAGCAAAAAAAAAACAAACAAACAAAAAAACAAAACAAACAAACAAACAACAAATAGATGTAATAAGAATAATCAAAACTATATGTAGAGCTGCAGCAAGGCTCAAACTGTATGGGATAATATGTCATTATAATAACACAGAAAAAAAGAGAAAACAAAGTTTTAAAATAATTACACTTCCACCACTCGCGAGACCATACCGAGGACTCCAATTATTGCGAGCTGTAACTGGAACCACTCGGCTATTTGTTATTCACGAGCATTTCTACGTACAGTAAACTTACATTCAAAACGATGTCTACCATTGAATAATTGTTACGTAAGGTATTTGTCTTTAAGTTTTCAGTTCTTTTTCGACAATTTTTGTCATATTTATATTTCTTTTATAATTCAAACAATGTGTTCTATTGTTGCGCATGAGAATGAGTTTCGGCTTTCATTTTAGAAGCTTGCCATTACTAATGACATTGCCATCCCCAAATAACGGTGTCAGATGGACCGGCCCGTGTGACGTAATGCTCAGTGAACATTCATCGACCCCAGTGAACAGAAAGGTGCTATGAGAAACTGTTACAGATAAGACCTTGTACAAAACCTATCACCAATGGTTAGAACTGGGGCCAGTTTCATCAATAAACATCGTACGATTAATCTTAAATTGCTCGTACGCACTTTTTAAAGAACTGCGTACGTCAGTTTCATCAAAACATCGCAAAGTCGTACGAGCTAAATTTGCGTTTCACTAAAATAAGTCGTAATTTTGAATATGCGCTTAAACAGGGCCACTAATTGTCCCATGCGTGATCACGTGCCGTCTTGAAATAGCCGTGTAAGGTAGATTACACGCTTTAAAATTATTGTTCCAGTGGACCTAGATGCGGCCCCCGCCCATTGGGGCTTGAAGAAATATATGGGCTGCATGATGGTTCCACGCAGAGTTGAAACCGACCCGCACACAGGTACTGGTAAACAGCTTAGAGGATCTAAGCCTGCCCAGGCAAAGCGGTGCTTGTTATCAACCCTATTGGTTTCAATGGGCGACAAGGCTTGAGATGTCATTTCATCTCAGTGTCGGGTAAACGTCCCACAAAACTGGAAGCAATGTCTCCAAAATGACCTTTACAGTGTTGACAGGGACGTTAAACCTCAAATCAAACAAAAAGTGGACCTAGATGAATGAAGATTCAGTACAAACGTTGAATCAACGTTGATTTTATGTTGTTTCAAACTTGTGTTGCCATTTCGTTGTCGTAAGATACAGATGTTAACTATCTGGACCCCTTCCCCTTTACCACTGGCGAGTTGTCTGTTTGTGGACGTCGTGACGTCAGATAAACGTTGATTTAACGTTATAATGGACCTTTCACAAGTACGTTTGTCAGTTAATGCGGGCGGGCCTCTTCCATGAGTGCACGTATATTGTTGAATTTATAATATTAGTTGAGGAAAAGGGGTGACATGTGAGACTTCGCTGAGCATTTTATGACCTTAATCAACCCAGTAATGCACGGGCATGAATAGAAGATTCAATTTATCGTATGAACTTAAAACACAGTTTGTGCACGGTTTTAACACAAAACGTCAATACATTGTTTAATAAGGACGCCGCACATAACGTTACGTGACGTAGCCTCTGTAAGTGCTTTCAATGAAAAATAAATTCATTTCATTTGCAACATAGATCCTACAGCATGACTGATTTTAAATTACAAAGAACCTGACTTGAAACAATGTTCTATAGCTACATATATGTATACACAATTATACAATCGCCTGCAAAATTATACTCACTTACATATACGAAATGGAAGTACGCAGGATAATGACCCCACCACCCAGCCTACACACGTGCCATCGGCATAATGCCGTGAAGGTTTTCGCACATACGAGCGTACACACATGTACGTACGTCCTTCCATATGGGGTGTACGTACGCGATCCTGTAACCCATGGTTAAGGCATTGTACCAGCGGGAAGAACCTAAACTTTTAAGAGCTCATATTTTCCAGACCATATGATGGAAATGTGATGGTAGGTATAGGTCAAAAACTTTATTCAGCAATACCCTGGCCCTTACCTATGACCTCTAGGTCAAGGCATAGACTTAGAAAACTTTAAATGTTGAAATTATTTAAGAGCTCATATTTTTAAAACCATAGCATGGATTTGCTTTATATTTGGTACGATGATCGATACTCATTTGAAGTTTTATTCAACATACCCGCGCCCATACCCATTACTTCCCCATACCCTCGCTGCTCGAGGTCAAGGTCCCGGACTCAGAATTTTCCGCATACCCACGCCCATGCCCATGACCTCAAGGTCAAGGTCACGGACACAGAATATTTTAATGTCAACGTATTTAATAGGAGCTCACATTTCCCTATCCATATCATGGATTTAGTTCGTATTTGGGATGATGAAAGATACAGGTCGTTTCTCCGGCTGCTCCGTTTAGTTTTCGCCAACATCTGATTAATGATCGGCTCGAAATAAAAGAACCAAATTTAAACTCAAGGACAATGTCACAGATTTAGTAATTTATCTTTTATGGATTTGGTTCATATTTGGTATGATGATACTCACTTTTTCCAAGATTCAAACGGCATTACCCCCACCAACGCCGATGCCCTCAAGGACACTAGTTATTATTATTATTATTTTTTTTTTTTGCAACATTCTTTATTTCCTTGGTGAGGATGGTCCCCGGACGGAGGCATCTGTGTCGCATTGACAATTCTAGTTTGATGTGTCGATTTTAGGAACACTGGGTCTTCGTTGCAATCAAAAGTATAATCGCAGATTGTGGGTAATCGTCGCGTCGGTTCTTTTGCTGTTTGTATGGAGGTTTTAAGCCCCCGTCAACTGTTAATAAATCTATATAGGTCATTTTTGAGACGCTGCTTCTGATTTTGTGGGGCTTTTACCCGACCTTGAGATGAAATAGCATCTTAAGCCCTACCGACCAAAGAAACCGCTAGAGTTTAAGGAGCGGTCCCACTCGCACTACTTTTCTTGGACAGGCTTTTACATTCTAAACGGTAAACCAGTAATCAAATCATCACGTCAGTTTAAATTTGAACCCCATTGAACCCGACTTTTATATAGTAAATTTGTTTGTTTGATTTGAGGTTTAACGTCCCCGTCAACACTGTAAAGGTCATTTTGGAGACGTTGCTTCCAATTTTGTGGGACTTTTACCCGACATTGAGATGAAATGACATCTCAAGCCCTGTCGCCCAATGAAACCAATAGGGTTTATTAGCATGGACGGTCCGCCTTGCACCGCGGTTCCTGGACAGGCTTAGATCCTCTAAGCGGTTTACCAGTACTAGTGTGCGGGCCGGATTCAGCTCTGCGTGGAAGCATCATGCAGCCCATATATTTCTTCAAGCCCCTATGGGCGGGGGCTATTTATATAGTAAAACTGGGGTTTACAGGGGTAAACCTTATTTTTCTTATTTCTGCTCTAAAATATAGATTGTGGCTACTCGTTAGAACCTCCTCATCATGCAGTCTCGGTGAGGCGGTTCTAACGAGTACCCACAATCTATATTTTGAGCAGAAATAAGAAAAATATCACAATTTTTATCTGAACATTTTCATTTTTCGGCGATAAAGGCTACAATGTATTTGTATAGGCATGTTTTCGTAATGTTGGCCAGTTTCAGCTCTGCCCGGAAGCACTATGCAGGCCAATCTATTTCTCCAAGCACCGATGGGCGAAAGCGAACGTCGGTTCTAGGTTATACCATGAAATATAGATTGTGGGTACTCGTAAGCACAACCTTGAGGCGCTTCTAGCGAGTACTCTCAACCTCTATTTTTTAAAGAAAAAAAAAACTATGAAACCTAAAGATTATAACAAAGGGGTCAGTTTCGAGGGCTCTTCATTGTGTGGGCTTGTATAAGTAATGGGCGTGATCTGCGAGGGTAACCAAAATGACATGTTGTGTACCATCCTTTTAACAACGTTACTCAAGGGATAAGCGTAGGTTTCTTTGTCATCTTCTTCAGCTATGGCTGTGATAAGACGAAAATTTCAATGTGCGATGTCTAAATATTCATATCAGAAATACGACAAAATGTGCGAACATCGCAGATCTCGAGCATTTGATGAAACAGGATTTTTGTCGTAAGAACTTCGTACGATCTTTCTACGACTAAAATACGTCGCAAATGCTTTGATGAAACTGGCCCCTGGTGGCTGAAATTGGTCTTTTTGCGGGTCGTGCACCTTAGCGTAAGGGGGTGGTTGGGCGAGGCAAAGATGACGTGTATCTTGTGTCACTGGGGCGTCCAAGTGATATTGGTTTACAGTTGGACAAGGCCTGCTGTCCTTCCAGTATGTAAGGGTAGTGGGGGAGCTTTTTTAAATCTTCTGTTTCTACACTTCCATTCATTTTCCTCTCTCCACTGTCCCTCACTTTCACCTCCTCTACTACCTCGTCTTATCTCTTTTCTCCCTTTCTCTGGGAGTCGACCCAAAATGACCCACAAGGGTTGACGTGTCGTTAAACCCAAAACGATCAATCAAAAACCTTAGCGTAAGTTGATTTACCAATTTAAAATCTAAAATGGCTGCCGTTGATAACAACCCAACACTGAACGAGGACTTAGACTGTTTCGCTTAACCCTTAAATTCCTATATCATATGCAAATAGTGTAGGCCTTGATTGGACGCATCTGATCTGCGTCTAGACTATGTGCCTAACCCAGGACATGTGTTCAGTCTATTTTTTTTTTTTGGGGGGGGGGGGGATAACCCTCTTTACACAACACTATGACATTAAAACCCTCTTTACACAACGTTATGACATTAATACAGGAATGAATTTCATTTTGGTGGATTTTATTGATGTGTGAACTCCGGCGAATCACTCGCAAACTTAGCATGAAGCCCGTGCTGCATGAAGTCCGAAGGGCCCTCGGGCTTCATGCTAAGTTTGTGAGTGATTTGCCGGTATTTACACATCGATAAAATCCACAAAAGAAATGAAAATTCTTTCCTAATAATTCCAACTTTGTCATCAAAATGTCAAAAATGCAACCAAAATGGTAAATTTTGGAATTCTTTCGAAAGAGTAATAATAAATATACCAACGGCCACGGCGGAACGATTATTCAATTAGAAGCTGCCATCTTTGAAAGAACCTCAAGCGCAACAAAATGTCCAGTTTTAAATTCAGTTTATTTGTATTCAAACATTTATATTTTCAGTAGTTCCCCATCTTTTAATCGATTGCTGTTGACGTCGCTTCATATAAAATGACGTAACGCGCGGGTTCTAAACGTGCTCTTTGACGTCACGTTATATTACTACCAGTCGCTGTGTAAAATAATTCTGAGATTCTTGCTCATGGAATTTATCTAAGTACAAAGTATAAAACTTTTACTTCAACCAATCAAATCTCTCGAAATTTACATAAAGATTGAGAACTGGAATGATTACGTCATGAATAGCGCGGCTAGAAATAACCGCTACCTGGGGCCAGTTGTTCAAAACAAACGACGTCGTTAGTTACCGTGTCGTTAAAACTTTGATCATTAAATATGGCAATTATGCTAATATTTTTGCTGAAAAAATGTGAGCAGGTTTTGCGGATGCAAAAGCTGCTCACATTTTTTTTCAGCAGTAATACTAAAATTTTCGATATTGTACTTGCCAGAACAGTTAACAATATGACCGCTAACGAGCTCGTTAAGCTAACGATGCTTTGAACAACTGGGCCCAGGTTTTCTTACATATCAGTTATACGTGTACATCAGCAACGTAAAGCTACTGCAAACAGTAGCTTTGGATCGAAAGGAAAAACAATCGATCAAAATTGTGTTTCTTTTTTTTTTCTTTTCTTTACTTTTTTTATTTTCCAAAGGACTGCACTATGAAGAGGCCCGGACAGACTATCCCCATCCCGCGGACATCTCGACACCATTCGTTATTCTGCTAGCTGTATTGGCCCAGTTGTGGATACTATAATTTTGTGAAATAAAACATCTTGAAGATTTTCCTGTCATTTTGCAGAATCAGGATTTATTTAAGTTATAAAATTTTAAATACATATTTACGCTCTATGGCGTCTGACTGATCTGAGCACCCACTGTTTGACATTGTCCGGTTTTGGGTGCCATAACGATAAGACATACTGTGTTTTGGGTGTCGTATCGATAAGACATACATGTGATAATATGAAATAAAGGCACTGCCTTTTGAGCAAACACACTCATTTACACCCCTTAGATATTTAATAGTTAACTGGACTGGAGGCCCCCCTGTGCAGGGAGAACCATCTCCTGCGAGTAGTGGTCAAATGTGACCGATCAGAGTATAAGTAGAAAGAAAGAAAGATCCCTACCGTAATTACATGATTACTGTGTAGGACCTTGCGTGTGTGAAATGTACACCTGCACGTAATCCTCGTGGACGGGGGTGTTGCAGTATATATATAGAAAGAAAGAGAAGTGGTGTTGAACATCAGAAACACACCAACAGTGGTTGCTTACGGGTTAAACCACTTGCCTCTGATGCTGGAGACCCCCCGCTTCGATTCCCGGCAGCGACAATACAGTTTAGTATCCGAAGAACATGTTTCACTGGCATCATTTGTAGGGATGAATGTCACAAAGCCAAAGTGCACCGTCCTTCGGATCGGGACGATAACTGGAGCCCCACCCCACCACCCACGTGCAGAAAGAATAATCTCTTCTGCAGGTTAAGATCCTTACCGCAATGTCATGATTACCGCGTAGGCGTTTGTCCTTCAAATCTCAAGTGAGCAATAACCAAATGTGACCTAACGCAGTAAGGATAGATAGATATATATAGAGAGAGAGGGTGTTTGGCAAAGTTCCACATGAATGGCTTGAGCACTATCAATCCCAGACACGACAAAATATAAGCCACTTGCAGTGGGTCCAGAGCTTCCTGACCAACAGGGGTTAACTAGACCTGGTAAAAAAGGCCTGATTACCGCCATTGGCCCAGCTATATCTGGTGTCCCTCAAGGTGCCATTCTCAGACCATTGTTGTTCTGCCCACGCATAAATGACCTGCCACAGAAAGTCAGCTCTGGAGTTCACCTCTTTGCTAATAACAGCCTTTTATACCTCAAGATCTCAAGCATTGCTGATACTGCAGCACTTCAGAGGGATCTTTACAGACTACAGCAATGTCTATAATGGAATACAGCCATGTACTGTCAATCTTAAAAACTTGAAAGTACCTTGACATCCTTTTTTATGCAACTGTTAAAAGCCAAACTGCAGCCTGGTGTTTCTTTGGAAGGAAGATAACCAGCTGGTTTGAAGATGTTAAAGCATGATGTAGTGACTATGATAAGACTTATCCTGGAATATGCCACATCATAATGGGGCCCACATATAGTATCAGCTCGAGACGGTGCAACGGCGAGCAACTCGGTTTGTCTCGAGGTGACTACCAGCATTACCTCCCTAGTGATACAACACCTTGACCTGCAAACTCGATAGCATTGACATCAAGATGTCCATCCCGGGCATCATCTATCTCTGGGCATCCATGCTTGCAGGTTCTCCGACCTGAAAGCAGCGAACAGTAGAGGATACTCCCTGGGGTATATGGACCGGCATCTGCTATCAGCCCACCTTCATCGGCACGGGCATCAGACTTAAGACCAACTTCCAAAGAATATTGTCACTTCAGGGATCTTTGAGTGCTTCAAGAGGGATCTTCCATAAACTACATAAAACTGTTTTTCAAAGGTTTTAATTATACCCCCGCAAACGAAGTTTGAAGGGGGTATATAGGAGTCAGCTTGTCGTCTGTCGTCGTCGTCGTCGGTCCGTTACAAAAAACTTTAACATTGCTCATAACTTCCTTATTCTTTGACCGATTTCTTTAATATTCACACACCACACACCTTGCCACTAGTTTGTTCTGTTGTGAGGCAAAGGTGACCGGGGTACAACATATATTGATTTACAGTTGGGCGAGGCCTGCTGTCCTTGCGGCAGGTAGGGGTAGAAAAGGAGTGTTGTTATCTCTTCTATTTGTACACTTTTATTCATTTTCCCCTTTCTCCCCTGTCCCTCCCTCTCTTCTCCTCTACTAACTCTTCTATTTCTTTAGTCCCTTTCTCTGGGAGATAACACAAACTGACCAACCAGGGTTGGCGTGTGGTTAAACCCAAAGCAATTGTTTGAGCTCCACAGCTGCTTTGCACATAGCCTTAGTTTGACGATGCTCCAGTGTTGGTCCTGTGTGCAATTCATGGACAGAAAATTACATAGGGTGATTCAGTTAATTTGAAGCATGGGCACTTTAAAGTGTCCTGAAGCACTAGTATTATGCTATGGATTTGGGGCTCATCATCACTTTATAAATCTTGGTAAGGTAGAAATCCACAGGTAGCCAGCTGGTAGCAAGACGTTTCGCTCCCAAGACGTTCCTCCCCCTCACCCACCCTATTCGTTTCGCCTCCAAACTATAAATCAAACAATCAATAATTTTTGTGTAACAAGTTCTAGTCACAACTCCCCGAGTAGCCACTTTTAAGGCCCGGTGTCGGCCAGTAACTATATATGGATCAGCTATGCTTGGACTCACGTGAGAGGGCGATGATGCTACTTTAATATTTGCATCTTCTCACCTCTGTTAAAGATGAATAAAATTTCTGCAGTGGAAATTAGTTTTACCTTGGAAAGTGGGCGAAACGACTAGGGGGACGAAAAGACCAGGGGCGGGGGAGGGGCGACCAGGGAGGAAACCTCTTTTGGGCAAAACGACTAGGGGGGGGGGGGACGGTCTGGGGCGAAACGACGTGTTCAGCC
Organism: Lucinisca nassula; assembly: GCA_963580285.1. Classification (NCBI taxonomy): domain Eukaryota; kingdom Metazoa; phylum Mollusca; class Bivalvia; order Lucinida; family Lucinidae; genus Lucinisca; species Lucinisca nassula. The sequence goes on along the minus strand of OY757014.1, from coordinate 47,733,265 downwards.
AGATAGCTCTTTGTGTCCCCAACTATTCACAGGGCTTTATTTTATGTCCCTGAGCAATAGTTTGTGAAAAGTTTTAATTGCTTGGCCAGACGAGAAGCGCTTTCCACACTACCGAGAAGCTCCGGTAAATGCTTCGGTAAATGCTCCGGTAATTCGTTGGTCCAAGCGCGGTGCTGGATTTTACCGGCTAACCTTTTCGGCTCAGTGCGCGTGACGTAGTTTCGAAACTTTCCCGCGATCAAACTTCAGCGTTTGATGGAACGGTCATTGAAAAGAGCCTTTTAAAATTATTTCGACGCTTTTTGTGTTTCTTTTGTAACGGGACTTGACTCATTTTGCTTTTGAAGAGTAATTTTTGGATGTGAATACAATTCTCATGAACTCTGTAAAGATGGCGGATTATCGCGAGAAATAGAACGAGATGCCAGGCGAGATTTGGTTGCATAAGTATGTTGTTCCAGACTCTCTACAGTAGTGTGTTTGCTATAATATGCTCCAGAAATAACTTTTTTCAGAGGAAAATGTGACAGTCATTTAAGAAATAGATCAGCTCTAGCTGTGATTTGTTGAGTAATAAATCACAGTTTGGAGGTCAGTTGTAAAGTAGACAAATCACGAGCGCGTGGCGCGCGTGATTTGTCTACTAACAACTGACCGACAAACTGTGATTTATTACCTAACAAATCACTAGCTAGAGCTGATCTATTTCGATTCTAACATGCTGAAACTCGGCAATAATGCTGTTGTTTCCTCCAAATTCTCACAACTTTCCGCCGTTGTTAGAAGAAATCCCGCAAAAATTATCGACTGAAACACATGCATTTATATCCTTTTCTCACGTTGTCGATGCGAGAAAATGACGCTACACCGTCCAACGTCAAGGAAATCGACTAGTAACGTCATAACTTTGCAGTTTTTAATGACGTCACTCGTCACGCTCTTCCTTGCCGTGATTTTTTGCAGAATAAAACACAGTTGTTTTCCATTGCCTATATATAGGCGCGCTGTGTTAGAATTTTTCATAAATACACCAAGCACAGATTAAAAGTGCCCATTAAAGAGGTTCTGAAGAGAATTCCACGATTTGTGTGTTTGCAATAGAAATAAGGAAAATGGTATAAACCGTGATAATCCCAACTTTTTTGCATTATGATTTTGAGTAGGGTTTACAAGAGACTTTTTCACGTGATGCACAGACCAACCGCCACCTGATTTTGTTTCGTGTACCGCAATACAGCCACTTGTGTCAATGCGGGATACATTTCTTCATTCAGTTTCAACTCAGCTGATAAGGTTTGAAACGCTCATAGATTTATGGAGGTGATTTCCATGGTCAGAGCGTCAGAGAATGTCATTTGTTCTGCTCGTAAATTCTAAAATGCCAATTTTTGTTGGCATTTTAAATTTATGAGGAGAACAAATTTCAAACTCAAGTAAGTTGAGCATGAAAAAAAGTTTTTCACATGTATAGCCTCAGTACGGAACCCTGGAAGGGACATGTAATTTTATTTTTAATATGTTGTGCGAACAAGATATTTAGTTGATATTATCTTGTTCGCACAACATATTTAAATAAATTGCATGTCTCTTCCCGGTTTCCGTACGTGCAGTTACGCCTGAAATCTATGCATCACGAAAACACGCATATATAATTCTGACCCCCTTGAACCCCACTTTTATATAGTAAAACTGGGATTTACAGGGGTAAACCTTACTTTTTATTTCTGCTCTAAAATATAGATTGTGGGTACTCGTTAGAACCGCCTCGATGAGGCGGTTCTAACGAGTGCCCACAATCTATATTTTGAGCAGAAATAAGAAAAATATCACAATTTTTCATCTTAAAATTTACATTTTTTTTCGGGATAAAGGTTGCAATGTATTTGTATAGGCGTGTTTTTCTAATGCACTATGATGTAACGTCTTGGCAATCGGTTCTATTTTTGGCACAGAAACAGATACCTAATTGTCTTGAGAAGTGTCTTAATGCTTTCAGTTTGAAGGACAATCTTACTTTCTGTTGTGAAAAAAGCAAACATATTTTATTCATTCCCCTTCATCAAACTGTTCACATTTAAAATGAATACTTGAGCCAGCGCACGACAAAGCCTACACTGAGACATGTACGATCAGCAACCGCTCAGATCATTCTGTACATCAAGCAATTCCGATCAGATGCTTCGCTTGATAATCTTCGGAAAGCCCATGGGCTGAGGGAGGCTCATACGAGCAACGAAGACTCAGATCAGCCTGCGCGGCTGCGCAGGCTGATCTGAGTCTTCGTTGCTCCCACATGTCTTAAATGTAGGTATTGTTACGTGCTGGCTCAGATATCATTAATTCTCATGCGTTATTTTGTAACTAAACCCATTGAGGATAATCCCATTTGTAGCTCTTAATTAATATTAAATATTTGGATTGATGTCTAGGCAAATACTTCAATGTGTTGAATAACTGATAATTATTTATTTGGCTACGAAATTGAAACTACAAGTAATTTTGCAGGTTCGCTCCTTGGCTGACTTCCTTACAGTGTCAGCGTGTTTGACTCTTACGTTCCATCAACAACTACGGTCATACGGAGAAGAAACCTCGGTTTAATACTCATCCGAATGTCTGGAGAATCCCGGAATCGCACCCATAACGAGTAGCTTAACCACTACACCACGGAGGCTTCTAAGATTCGTATTTTGCACACGTTAATTTGTGTAGTCATAGGATTGGAAAGCAAAGGTCATCCTAGTTGGATGTCCTAGTGAAGTCAATTGACAAGCAATTCATTGCCTCCACTTCTATTTCTAACTTTGTTACAATACCAGAAAGAATAAAAGGTGGAGGCGATTGCCTCTGGGTATAGGACATGGCAACATATAAGGTGGGTATTTTGTGATAATTGAAGGATAGTTTTCCTTATTTCTCCATATAAACCCATGTTGTGAGTATTCATTAGAACCGCCTCGCCGAGGCGGTTTTAATGATTACCCACAACATAGGTTTCTATGAAGTACCGACACAAACTATCCTTATCACAAAATACGAATCTTATCTGTTGCTATGATAGGCTGAAAAAATGGTCCTGAACCCGGCATCGTTTATCTCTTAAATTACTGTAACAGTTCTGTGGTGTCTCATCCGGGTCTATTCAGTGTTTGCCAATGTCACAATTTGCAACCTCGGTCATATATATATTTGTGTGTTCTTCTGTTCAATATTGCTCTTTCCCGTACATGCGGGTCTTTTATTATCATTGCGCTCTGACAAAACCTTTAATTTGCGTAGTCTTTTGCTCCGGAAGCATTTAAGATGAATGTTATTGGTCATTTGTGTTATTGTCTACGCCCTGGGGTGTAGACACCTACATGTGTACTACCTAAGGTTTATTTTTGCCCCGGAAGCATTAAAGGAAAGGCCATTACTGGTTCAATGCTATATTCTTTGACTGGTTATTTTCACACTGATTAAAAACCGCTATTTACCGGAACGCTTCCGTAAGTTTATCACATCCTCTTCACTTACAAAATAAACATGTTGTCTGGGTTCACATGATGTTGACTTCCCTCCCATGAAACAGTACATCTATTTTTGTTTGGTTTCACTAAAAGAAGGTAGATGCATATGTTCTACTGATTTTTCGTTTCCTAAGTATGAGTGCTTGTCATAGTAAAAGATTGATAGTTTTGTTTATGTATGAAAATGGAGTCGGCTTTCGGAATCTTTGGCTATAAGTTTCCATATTTACTAGCACACTAATACAGCATACACATGAACAGTTTCGTCATTTGACTGTCCAAGCCTATGACTACACAAACTAATGTGTGCTTAGCGTAGACTCAAGCTTTACGTAAAAGCTAATACTTGTTGGTAGCTGATAATCACGTCGACAACAGCAGTATATATGCTGCATTATTACTGACATTGGTCGATTAAACAAATCGACACAAAAAGTAACATTATTTACCAGCTATCTTCAGCGCTATGTGTTTGTTTGTTTGTTTGATTTGAGGTTTAACGCCCCCGTCAACACTGTATACGTCATTTTGGAGACGTTGCTTCCAGTTTTGTGGGGCGTTTACCCGACATTGAGATAAAATGACATCTCAAGCCCTGTCGCCCATTGAATGAAAGAGGTTTATAAGCAAGAACGGTCCGACTCGTACCGCTTTGCCTGGACAGGCTTAGATCCTCTAAGCGGTTTACCAGTACTCGTGTAAGGTCGGTTTATGCTCTGCGTGGAAGCAGCCTTTCTATTTCTTCAAGCCCCGATGGGCGGGGGCATTTCAACCAGTGATATTTTCAAGCTGATCGTTAGTATCAGTTCACTTTGCGATGGGCTACGTCGGTCGGTATGTGCTCGGACGGGGATGTGCTGTGTTTGCCGGGTCTTGTCCATCATCCGTTTCGGTTTCAGAACTTTGGGGTTTAGACAAACTGATGAAGATTAAATACCAGAAAGGCCTCTGTGTCACTAAAGGGGGGGGGGGGATTTGGGGGTATTCTGGCCTTGTACCAAATCTTTTTATTTTTTTTTTGCAGGTAAACAGCATAACATGCAGAACTCATAAATGAATCATGCCGACACAAGGTCAAGGTAACATTTGAAGGTCAAGAGTTTGGAACTTTGAATTTTGTGTCCATCCCATATCTCCTTTGCCCCTGCAAGGATTCTCGTTTAACTTTTGTCAAACACCCCCCTCAGTGTCAGTTCCAAATCTCATTTACCCTTCAAAGGATTTTCATTAAACGTTGGTCAAATGTCCCTCTCAGTGAACTGATGTGCATAACACATAATAAACTATTCCGACACAAGGTCAAGGTCAAAGTTGAAGGTCACGAGTTTGAAACTTTGAATTTTTTGTCTGTTCCAAATCTACGTTACCCCTTGAAGGACTTTCATTAAACTTTTGTGAAATATATCCCCACACTGAGCTGATTTACCGAACCCATAAATAAACCACGCAAACTCAAGGTCAAGGTCACAGGTAAAGGTCACAAATTTGAAACTTAGAATTTTGTGTCCGTTCCAAATCTACGTTACCCCTTGAAGGAGTTTCATTAAACTTTTGTGAAATATATCCCCACAGTGAGCTGATTTACCGAACCCATACATAAACCATGCCAACTCAAGGTCAAGGTCACAGGTGAAGGTCATAAGGTTGAGCCTTGATACAATGTAAGGCGAGGGATTTGGCTGTCCCTCAGACTGCTTTCTTGTACCAGTACAATTGGTAAGAGATATGGAACGGACACAAAATTCAAAGTTTCAAACTCCTGACCTTCAACTTTGACCTTGACCTTGAGAGTCGGAATGGTTTATTTATGTGTTATGCACATCAGCTCACTGAGGGGGACATTTGACCAATGTTTAGTGATAACCCTTTGAAGGGTAAATGAGATTTGGAACCGACACAAAATTCAAAGTTTCAAACTCGTGACCTTCCAATGTGACCTTGACCTGGTGTCGGCATAATTCATTTATAGGCTCTGCACATGAGCTCACTGAGGGGAATAATTGACCGAAGTTTAATGAAAATCCTTTGAGGGGTAAAGGAGATATGGAACGGACAAAAAAATCAAAGTTTTAAACTCGTGACCTTCAAATGTGACCTTGAGCTTGAGTCGGCATGGTTCATTTATGGGTTCTGCGCATCAGCTCACTGAGTGGGGGGGGGGGGGGGAAGGGTGTTTGACAAAAGTTTAACGAGAATCCTTGCAGGGGTAAAGGAGATATGGAATGGACTCAAAATTCAAAGTTTCAACTTCTTGACCTTCAGATGTGACCTTGACCTTGTGTCAGCATGATTCATATATGGGTTCTGTACATTGGTTCACTAAAAAGAATATTTGAACAAATTTTAATGAAAATCCTTCCAAGGATAAAGAAGACATGGAACGGACACAAAATTCAAAGTTTTAAACTCGTGACCTACAACTGTGACCTAGACCTTGAGTTGGCATAGTTCATTTATGGGTTCTGCACATCAGCTAACTGAGACGAATGATTGACCAAAGTTTAATGTAAATCTATCAAAGGTTTCAGGAGATATGGAGCGGACAAGAAAGTGTTACAGACAGACAGATGGACTGGCCCGGACGGACAGACAAACGGACAGCCAAAGGCATTCCTATAATCTCCGCTCCTCTTCGCGATGGGGGATTAAAAATGATACTGTTATCCAAAAATCATCGTTGGTTTCCTCCCATATTACCAAAAAACTTCATAAATTTTAATGATTAAGGTTAAAAAATAAGTAAAAATAACTTAGCGTTTGGAAAAAGCAGTTAATCTTCCTAAGTTGCAATATTGTTTCGAAAAATGTTTCTAAACATCACTTCAGACATCCTTCAGTCTACCTAAGAACAAATTGCAGTGAAAGAGCGCACAGGTAAAAACCAGAGTTAACTTTCAAAATACACTACAGTGTCATGCTAAGTTACCCCACCCTCTTTTATAGGCCTGAAGCTCGAAAAAAACCAACCTTGCGCGCGACCAGAGGTATGCCATAATAAAGTACTCATGTCATGCTGTTTACCTGCAAAAAATAAAACGATTTGGTACAAGGCCAGAATACCCCCAAATGGGGACCCCCCTTTGGTATAGTTACGGTTCCGGGTCGTTTCGCCCGTGGGTCGTTTCGCCGGGTCGTTTCGCCCGTGGGTCGTTTCGCCGGGTCGTTTCGCCCTGAGTCGTTTCGCCCTGATTTTGTGGGTGGGTCGTTTCGCCCTTACCTGGTGGGTCGTTTCGCCCGTGAGTCGTTTCGCCCGTGGGTCGTTTCGCCGCAATTATATTTTAAGGGAGTGACAAACGGAATGGATGAGTAAATGGACAGATGGATGAATAAATAAATGAATAAATGGGTAAATGGAGTTGTGCGTTGGTAGATGGACGGACGTACGGATGAACGGACGGCATTTTGAATATACGGAGACAGATAATTTGATAAATGAATGAATGAATAAATGAATGAATGAATGGAGTGTATTAGTAGATGGACAAGCGGAAATGAATGAATGAAGTGATGCTTGTGTAGATGGACGGACGGACGGGCCACCTACTGATGGGTGATGTATGGACGGGCTCGTTTCAGAGTTCGGATAGAGAGATAAAAAGTGAGAAAAAAACATTATAAACTGTATATGTGATCTTAACAAATCCAAACAACAGTGTCAAAATGTCTTAAAATGCTTTGCCGAAGCGGTTCTAACGACCACCCACATTCCATGCCTGGAGCAGAAATAGCAAACTATGGGTACTACCCACAAAACACACAACAAACATGCAACACAATGTTTTTCATATTTCCGCCCCATAATACTCAGACCGTTGGTGATCGTTAGAATCACTTCACCGAGGCGTTTCTAACGAGCACCCGAGCAGAAATATGAAAAATATAAGAATCTTTGATCAGAACAATTTTTATTTTTTTATTTGGTGGTACAATTTTCCAGTATTTGAATAAGCATGCAAACTATTAAACAGACCAGTACGATAACACAGACGTGCGACATAGTGCATGTTTTCACATCTCTAAAATGACTATTTTTATTATGAAAATCTGTGGTATTGTTTTCTTATCTATACTGCAAACATGGGTTGAGGCGGTTCTAACGGGTACCCACAACCTTTGTCTTGTAGCAGAAATAAAAAAATATAAAGTATACCCCAGTAAATCCCCGTTTTCTTCATATAAGGTGGGTTTAGGGGGTGTTCTTTCCACGGACTTGTTTATGTGATGCTATGATTTCAATGTTGTGCTTTGTTATATATTTATAATGCAAAATATGTGTTTTGTTATGCATAAAATTATGGGGAAAAATGAAAAGAAAGTATAAAACGTTATGTTTCTATTCCTACCAAGGCTGATCTACAGTAAACTTTTATTCAGACACCAGTGTTTAAAAATTTTTTGTTTGTTGGAATTGAGGTTTAACTTCCCTGTCAACACAATTAACGTAATAATGTAACCAGCTATATCACGCCACTATTAGTGCAGAAAGAACATTTGATAAGTAAATAAAACATCATGTCAGTAAGTCTATGCAATAACGTCCCCTCTAAACCCGACTTTATACAGTGAAAAATGGGTTTTCGCATGTACTTTATTTCTCTTATTTCTGATTCTAGAACATAGACAATTAGACGGTTCTAATCCAAAATCTATGTTTTGAGCAGAAAGAAAAATATGTCACAGTTTTAAATATAAACAGTCATTTTCACACAGCCATAAATCCCATTTTATTGCAAAGACTTGTTAACCTTATGTGAGCTCGAATATCTTTCTCAAAAAGGTAGTAGCTACGTTGCTCAAACCTGACGTAGAAGCCGTCAGTAGGTCGTCCAGCTGGACCACACGAGGACAAAACCATGTTTTCCGGAACTCCCAATACCCCCATCAATCCCTTTACACACCAAAACAAATATAACCTCAATCAATAGGGCTTGAAAGAAATAAGGGCGAAACGACCCACCTAATCAGGGCGAAACGACCCACGGGCGAAAGGACCCAGGGCGAAACGACCAAGGGCGAAACGACCCACTGGCGAAACGACTCATGGGCGAAACGACTCACGGGCGAAATGACCCGAGACCATAGTTACGCCTAAATTATATTGATTGATTGATTGATTGATTGATTGTGGGCAATTTTGTGTCGTCTCCCAGACATCACGAAAACACGCCTATATAATTTTGACCCTCTTGAACCCAACTTTTATATAGTAAAACTGGGGTTTCCGGGGGAATACCTTATTTTCTTATTTCTGCTCTGAAATAGAGATGGTGGGTACTCGTTAGAACCGCCTTGATGAGGCGGTTCCAACGAGTGCCCACAATCTATATTTTGAGCAGAAAGAAGAAAAATATCACAATTTTTCATCATAAAATTTTCATTTTTTCGGCGATAAAGGTGGCAATGTATTTGTATAGGCGTGTTTACATAATGAGAAAGGAGGAAACTGATGTATAAGAGACAGAGTGAATTACAGGGGAGAAAAGGGAAAATAAATGGTAGTGAAGATATAACAATGTTCCCCATCTGTCCGTGCCTGCTGCAAGGACAGCAGGCCTTGTCCAACTGCATCAGGAAAACACGCCTATACAAATACATTGCACATTTTATCGCCGAAAAAGGTAAATTTTAGAAAGAAAAATTGTGATATTTTTCTTATTTCTGCTCAAAATATAGATTGTGGGTACTCGTTAGAACCGCCTCATCGAGGCGGTTCTAACGAGTACCCACAATCTATATTTTAGAGCAGAAATAAGAAAAATAAGGGTTACCCCTGCAAACCCAAGTTTTACTATATAAAAGTGGGGTTCGAGGGGGTCAAAATTATATAGGCGTGTTTTCGTGACGGCAAGCCAGTATCAGTTTGATGCCAACCAATTCTATTTATGTCATATTGAGGAGTTGTTCTGGGCATACTAATATATTTAATAGCGGTTAAACTCTGCATCAAGAAAACACGCCGATAAAATTTTGACCCCCTTGAATCCCAATTTTTATATAGTAAACTGGGGTTTACAGGGGCTAACCATATTTTTATTTCTGCTCTAAACTAACGATTGTTGGTACTCGACAGACCGCCTCGATGAGGCGGTTCTAACTTGTACCTACAATATATATTTTAGAGCAGAAATAAGAAAATCAACGTTTACCCCTGTAAACCCCAGTTTTACTATATAAAAGTGGGGTTCAAGGGGGTCAGAGTTATGTGGGCACGTTTTGGTACTGTGGTATTTTTGCTGAAAAAAGTGAGCAGAGCAACTTTTGATATGAGCAGCTTTTGCATATCAAAAGCTACTCACATTTATTTCAGTAAAATATTAGCATATTTGCCACATTAAATTATCAAAGTTTTAAAGATACGTTAACTAACGGCATCGTATGTTTTGAAAAACTGGGCCCAGATATATTTCAATATTTTCCCTTTTCTACCCACAATCTATGTTTTGGAACAAAAATAAAGAAAAAAAACAGTGCTTCAGCTGAAGTGCACGACCCGCCGGATGCTTTTAGCTTTATGAGTGTTACCATATATGGGTATGGCGGCCATTTTGGTCATGTGACCTGGACCTAAAACGGTTAAATGCGCCTTATCGTAAGGAGCAAAAATATATATTATACTTTAGTACTCTATTCTGAATCGTTTGCAGGATAAAATGCATTCTCACTTTTCCAATACAAAAACATATGTGTCATAGTTTGACCTAGGCACAAAGAAGGTCAAGGTCAACCCAGGCTCACAATTTTAGCAATTTATGATGGGCCTACGTCCAAGATGCTATTTATTAAGTTTCGTGGAAATCTGCCCAGTGGTTATGGAGAAGACTATTTTTGAAGGGTTTTTACCATATATGGCTTGGCGGCCATTTTGGTCATGTGACCTGGACCCCATGAGCAAATTTTGGTTTCCCCTATCCCATAGAGGCTCCATATGAAATTTGACTTCAATCGGCCCAACGGTTTCCGAGGAGAAGCAGTTCGAAAATTTTCACATTTTTCGCCTCGGCGAGGCCATACTATATGGAATGTAATATTTCTCAAGTTCATTGGTTAGATCTCATTGATATCTATCAGTATGCCAATAATTGTTTAAATATTCCAAGCGGTTAAGTCACTATCACCAATTTTCACAAACGGGTTACGGACGGACAGACAGACAGCCCATATATGGCTTGGCGGCCATTTTGGTCATGTGACCTGGACCCCATGAGCAAATTTTGGTTTCCCCCATCCCATAGCGGCTCCATATGAAATTTTACTTCAATCGGCCCAACGGTTTCCGAGGAGAAGCAGTTCGAAAATTTTCACATTTTTCGCCTCGGTGAGGCTATACTAAATGGAATGTAATATTTCTCAAGTTCATTGGTTAGATCTCATTGATATCTATCAGTAGCCAAAAATTGTTTAAATATTCCAAGCGGTTAAGTCACTATCATTAATTTTCACAAACGGGTTACGGACGGACAGACAGACAGACCATATATGGCTTGGCGGCCATTTTGGTCATGTGATCTGGACCCCATGAGCAAATTTTGGTTTCCCCCATCCCATAGAGGCTCCATATGAAATTTGACTTCAATCGGCCCAACGGTTTCCGAGGAGAAGCAGTTCGAAAATTTTCACATTTTTCGCCTCGGCGAGGCTATACTAAATGGAATGCAATATTTCGCAAGTTCATTGGTTAGATCTCATTGATATCTATCAGTATGCCAAAAATTGTTAAAATATTCCAAGCAGTTAAGTCACTATCACCAATTTTCACAAACGGGTTACGGACGGACGGACAGACAGACTGACAGAATGACCGATTGACAGAATGACACGGTGATTTTAGGGCACTCTTAGAAAATGAACCGACTTCTGTCGGTCGCTTTTTCTGCTGTACTATGTGCATAAATAACTTGTGTATATAACTGTAGGGGAAAGGTCCCATTGCTTGCTATAATATGCAATAAAATATGAGTAAACTAACCTAAACTACTGAACGCGGTGTCTGATCAGGTTTGCACTGAAGTAAGAAATGGTCATGTGACCTGGACATAAAACGGTTCCCCCAATAAATGCGCCTTATCGTAAGGAGCAAAAATATATCTTATACTTTAGTACTGTATTCTGAATCGTTTGCAGGATAAAATCCAACACAAAAGCATATGTGTCAAAGTTTGACCTAGGCACAAAGAAGGTCAAGGTCAACCCAGGGTCACCATTTTAGCAATTTAGGATGGGCCTACGTTCCAGATGCTATTTATCAAGTTTCGTGGAAATCTGCACAGTGGTTCTGGAGAAGACTATTTTTGAAGGGTTTTTACCAAATATTGCTTGGCGGCCATTTTGGTCAAGTGACCTGGACCCCATGAGGAAATTTTGATTTCCCCCATCCCATAGAGGCTCCATATGAAATTTGACTTCAATCGGCCCAACGATTTCCGAGGAGAAGCAGTTCGAAAATTTTCACATTTTTCGCCTCGGCGAGGCTCTACTATATGGAATGTAATATTTCGCCAGTTCATTGATAAGATCTCATTGATATTTATCAGTATGCCAAAAATTGTTTAAATATTCCAAGCGTTTAAGTCACTATAACCAATTTTCACAAACGGGTTATGGACGGACAGATAGACAGACCATATATGGCTTGGCGGCCATTTTGGTCATGTGACCATTTTCACAAACGGGTTACGGACGGACCCAAAGAAGGTCAAGGTCAACCCAGGGTCACCATTTTAGCAATTTATGATAGGCCTACATCCCAGATGCTATTTATCAAGTTTCGTGGAAATCTGCCCAGTGGTTCTTGAGAAGACTATTTTTGAAGGGTTTTTACCATATATGGCTTGGCGGCCATTTTGGTCAAGTGACCTGGACCCCATGAGCAAATTTTGGTTAGCCTATCCCATAGAGGCTCCATATGAAATTTGACTTCAATCGGCCCAACGGTTTCCGAGGAGAAGCAGTTCGAAAATTTTCACATTTTTCGCCTCGGCGAGGCTATACTATATGGAATGTAATATTTCTCAAATTCATTGGTTAGATCTCATTGATATCTATCAGTATGCCAAAAATTGTTTAAATATTCCAAGCGGTTAAGTCACTTTCACCAATTTTCACCTACGGGTTATGGACGGACAGACAGACAAACCATATATGGCTTGGCGGCCATTTTTGTCATGTGACCTTGACCCCATGAGCAAATTTTGGTTTCCCCCATCCCATAGAGGCTCCATATGAAATTTGACTTCAATCGGCCCAACGGTTTCCGAGGAGAAGCAGTTCAAAAATGTTCGAAAATTTTCACATTTTTCGCCTCGGCGAGGCTATACTAAATGGAATGTAATATTTCGTAAGTTCATTGGTTAGATCTCATTGATATCTATCAGTATGCCAAAAATTGTTTAAATATTCCAAGCGGTTAAGTCACTATCACCAATTTTCACAAACGGGTTACGGACGGACAGACAGAATGACAGAATGACAGACTGACAGACTGACAGAATGACAGAATGACACGGTGATTTTAGGGCACTCTTAGAAAAAACCGACTTCAGTCGGTTGCTTTTTCTGCGGGTCGTGCAATTTATAACCCTGTAAAACCACTTTTCTTTGCACCAAGTAGGGTTTGCAGGGGTGTTCATTTAATGGACTTGTCAACATGGTTGCGCCCCCGCCCATCGGGGCATGGAGAAATAGATTTGGCTGCACGGTGCTTCCGCGCAGAGCTGAAATCGACGGAGCTTGAGTAATGGTAAACAGCTTAGGCTTAAGCCCGTCCCAGGAAAAATAATGCGAGTCGGACCGCTCCTTAAACCCTAGCGGTTTCTACGGGTGGTAGGGCTTGAGTTGTCATTGCATGTCAATGTCGGGAAAAAGTCCCGCAAAATCGGAAGCAACGTCTCCAAAATGACATAAATAGTGTTGACGGGGACATAAAACCTCAACTCAAACAAATTGTCAACATGGTGCTATGTGTTGCTTTGCCCCGGCTTTACTTGAGATCCGAAAGTGTCAGGCCCGTTTACTAATAGATTGTAATTTCAATAAGACACCATAGTTTATCCTGTCTCATAAAGATAATAAATGACGGAAGATTTTGTTACATTATCTGATTTCGCGCATTCAGATATTAAAAAAGCAACAGTTATAATTGATTCCAGCTATTTATTCTTGACAGAGTTTTAGGGAAAAAGTAACAATAGATATTGATATTTTGCTGCATATAACATCAGACCACCAACGTTAGCCGCGAAACATGGCGTCTGTCTCCTTGTTGCAGGTGTGTTTTATCTCGTTCATTACAAAAACACATCCGAGTGTTTTGATTGTGTTGGGTATTTTTTGTCACAGGACACCATTTTGAAATATTTTTGTCTTATTTTTAAAATTTCATGCAATTTGCATGAGATGTGAAGGCCTGTTTTATGGGGGAAAATTATCAATAAAAGACAATTTGTAAATCCTGTGTTTCTACGCTTCCTCATAATCTTATAAAAGAAAAACTTACTAAATTAATTGAATGGACATTTATTGGAGCAGATTTCTTCTATCTTGCATGTTATGTTAGGAATGGCTTTTTCACTTCAGAAGAGCATACACATTATACTTTATGTCATGTCAGAAAGTGTATGAAGCTCTCACCTTTCTACTTGACAATATTTACATAAGATTTGATACTAAGTTATGCAGACAAATGTGGGTATTCCGATGGTAACTAATTGCGCACCACTTGTGGCTGATCTGTTCTTGTTTTGTTATGAAAGAGTCTTCCCTTCCGTAGAAAACCAATGTGAAATCATTGAAGCATTTACCTCGACTTCTATTATTAAATACTGAAAATACCTATTTCGATGGTTTCATCAGTCATATTTACCCTCCAGAACTTCCGTTAAATAAAGAAAATTCTTCTGATACCGAGGCCCCGTTTTTGGATTTACATCTACATGTATCTATCTTAGATGGGTCTGTTTCCTGCAAAATTTATGATAAACGCTATGATTTTGATTTTGAGATTGTAAATTTTCCTTTCTTGGATGGTGATGTTCCTCGTGCGGCATACACTGGCATTTATATTTCGCAACTGATTCGATTTGCCAGAGTGGCTAGTCATGTAACACTCGTTATAAATTGTTAACTGCTAAACTTGCAATGGCATCGGTACCGAATTTCGTAAAATCGTTTTTCGATATAAAAGGATTGGGTGTAACATAAATGTTTTACGAAAGACTGCATGCATAGTAGTTAGCCCAATCACGGTTGATAATTTTGCTTCCTTCTTTAATTACACACCGGTGGGTCAGGCCTCAGATTGTATGACAGTTCCACGTAAAGGCTTGCCTAGAATTAAAAGGGGGTCTTTCATCTGTGCCCATGCATGTTTTTTCTTTAAACTTTGTATATTAATAACTAAGCATATACAACCTATAAAAATGTATTTAATAAATTATATAAATCAAAGTAGGACTCAGGAGGCCACTCTAACTGACTCCCTCCATGAGCTGGTGTCTGTCTCTAAATAAGTGCATCTTAAATCTTATGCTTTATTTAGTTTCAAGATCTGTGAACTGAATTGAATGCAGAACTCGATAGGCATTCCTTTGATACTAAAAAACCTTTTGAATTAATTAAAGTTTAGATTTTCTGATAAAATAATTATCAAAAATCTCATTTTTTAATTAAAATTTTAAAAAATATCAAAATTCAATCCCTAAGATAAATATCTTCTAGTCTTTGTCAAGATTTCATTTTGCTAGGAAAACTTACCATATGTATCTTCTTTAGCTATGCCAAATTTCATGAAAATCCGAAACCGGTAACACTGTAGTTTTACACCTTTAATGGATGTAAGTCGTTTCTGCAAAATTTACTATTTTATTGAAATCATCCAAGAACCTTACAAAAAGGCAATTCGTAACACTTACATAATAAAAATGAGATTATACAAATCAAAATGAATACATATTGAGCTGATCTAGCTTAGAAACTATTAAAATATTATGAATTTCTGATATTTTCCTTTCATTTATACACTATGATCTATCCAAAATAGTTGATAGTAAAACACTAAATCAAAAGGTATTCTAATCAACAAATTAGGCTTAACAACATATATTGCTTTTTTATTAGCAGCTAAATTATTGTGAACATGTGCAACTTTATTTAATGACTTTGCGTAAGTCATGCTACTCAAATAGCTGTAAGGCAAGGAGATCCATTATTTTCATTTCCATACCAAGCTGGTATGCAAGGTCGCAATGGTCAGTGGTTTGTTGTTACTAGTAAAATAGTTGTTGATAAATCCATGGCCAGATTAAGCGTTAGATATACTCTGTCTTTATGAACGCTGGATTATTATCCTAACAAAGAAGTTACAGTAATTATTGGTTAGTATTTCCAAAAATCGAAATGTCACTGATATTGAGTTTCTGTTGCAAAAGATATCATTGATGGATGAGGCGCAGAATATTTGATGTAAACAAAGCTGTTCCATGACCTAGAGAAATTTTGCTATTAGACAGGGAGAGAAACAGTTTCCTTCCTTATAGTACACATGCATAAATATGTCATTTCTAAGCATTGGTGTTGTAATTGTTGACATTTCTTTAGTGTCTTATTTTTTCTATTTACTTTGTCAATATAATGGTTAATTTATCGAAGTGAGCTTTTAGTATTTTTTTCTGGTTGTAAATCTTCAACCACTTCTTGAATGTTTCTGCTGAATGCAAGTTAACTGCTTTTTTTAGCATTGTTTTTGCTTGCTTTTTGTTCATTAATAATTACCAGTACATTTCTGAGCAATGTATCTCTCAGCTTAGAAAGAGCATTGCAGTGTTTGGACAGAAAAAAGCATAACAATGTATTTACTGAAAATAATTTAAAATCCTATGAGTAATGCGATAACTACTCACAGATTGAATAATTATTATCACCAGTTTAAATGATTCTTGATATCTTACATAATGTGCTTTGTAATTACTGCAACAACTGCTGAGATAGGTAAATGAAGTGAAAGACCTATACAAATATATAGACAACACAATCATGATCACATAAGTTTTGGAACCCTGACAAATGTACGATCATGTGAATTCTAAAAGCAAATTCAAATGGCTTTGGAATACAGCTTCAGGAAGCCGTTTGATTTCATTCATAGGGGCTATACAAAAAGATAGACTGGCTAGTGCCTATGCAGATACAAATTCTGAAAACTTAATGTCCAGGAAAAGTAATCTCAAGTGTTATTGATTTTCCCTAGCGTAAACCTTTCTTTTTAAATTGACAGTTAGGGTTAAATAAACAAACAACAGTTTGACTTGAGAGTCATTTATCTCGAGTCGGATAACAAATCTCACAAAATCTGAAGCAACATCTAAAGTGACTGGTATGTTGTTGATTTGACTGTTAAATCTAACATCACCTTAGCACCATTAGCAAATTAGACA